>OX460917.1:4869023-5479956 GCA_949788335.1 Salpingus planirostris | reverse complement strand
ATGCTAGTGTGTGGCCACCTTAAAAATGTGTATCTGTCATGGGAGGTCCTACTTCCATTCATGATATCGCAGTTCGATGGAATATTAATTCGACGCAATTTACACTGGTCCTAAACATACTAAGAACAAATTGAAGTTCACATGGTTTTCCGCGACGATTACTCTTTTTTACAGGAACTCTGAACGCGAATAAGGACCTAAATCCAACAATTCCAAATTTTCATTGTATTATGTCTTTGGAGCAAGTACCCCGAACGCAGACTCGCACAGCTGCTATTTAATGATGCCGACCTCCATAAAGTTTCGTCTCAAAACAGCAACCCCATGAGTCCTCACAATGAGCAGCTCCCGCAGATAGCACGGCTGGTTGGATTTTAGTAATTTAAAAATGAAAATCAGGAAACTAAGCGTATATTCGAATTTCTGCTTCAACAAAAAACGCGAATTACAGCCTGGGGTGATAGTGTCACGAATAACGAAGATACGATTAATTAAAACGCACTAGTTTGAATCCTCGGCCATTTATTCATCGCCTTTTTCAATATCGAATCCGTTCCAGAGGCTACCAAAATCAACTCCAGGCCCATCGTCAACTGTCTTTCCCAGGCCCATTTTCGGTCCTTCTAACACGTTTGAGGGGCTCTCTTAAACTAAACCCCTTTAGTCGGCATGGATCTACACAGTGAACTATGCCGATTGCTAAACTTACTGCTACATGTTGACATAATCGGTACACTTTCTTTTAAGTTTTTACTACTGATGAGGCCATCGCACCATTGGTCTCGCTTGTGTCGACGTTATTTGGGCATTCACCAAATTACGCCACAGTATAAGAATCGTTTGGAAAATATAGAATGAAAACCTAAAACAAGGCATTTTGAACTAATTGCAACCTGCTCCTGAGATTCCGAGATTCGTAATTAATCAATTGAAATGAACACCATTAGCCACTTCAAAGATGATACAATGACAAGTAAAGCTCTTATTTGGTACGTGGAGGACGGTGATAGTCGAGGGGCAAACACCTGACTGAAATCGGGTCCAACATAAATCCCTTTTTTGCATTAAATTCCAAAAATCCCCAACAAATCCTCGGTAATCCCAATGAATCCTCGGAAATCCCCGATAAATCCCCATATATCCTCTATGAATTCTCGTGAATTACAGTAAATCCCCATAAATCTCGATAAATACCCATAAATCTTCGGAAATCCCTGAAGGTGTTGTAACCTGGCAGCCCGGGGCCAGGTCATCACACACAAAAAGACCGTGCGAATAAAGGATCACACCTCGACACCTGTAGTGATAAGCCATAATATCATTATCGATGATTACCTGACAAAAGTAAATAGCCGAAGAAATGGAAGCGCTACCTGAATTCGGACCGCTCGTAAAATACAAAATGCGAATACCGCCAGTACCTGACAAGCGGCGGACGGTACTCATAATAAAAGTGACCGCACGTACCAGACGGAATTAATACGTACAATCGAATTCACGCTAATCAACCCCTAAGCGTAATTTCCGCACGTCCAGTAAAACGACGCTCGTCTCTGTTCTTAACCACCATAAGAACCAAAATCCCGAAAACCCGTACGCATCGGCATCGGCGTATCATCCACACCGCATCGGTCTCGCTCGCACCAGCCCTCGACCCGAGAACAGTCAAGTGCTTCGAACCCGTAGAAAGCGAAAGGAACAAAGAACCGGTACCTGCTAAATGCGCTAGGTTCGAACCGAGCTCACATCTGCATAATCTCAATAAACTAAAATCATGCATGTAAAACAAGGGAGGAGATAATGAACAAAAAGGAAGAAACGATGACTCTCCGACGAGTTGGCCATCCACACCTCGTGCCAACCACCCCTGTGGAAGAGAGATGCGAAGAGACGCGGCCGAATTTGCGGGTATAAATAAGACCCGAAAATCCACGGAAAGGCAGACAATAAAACGTCTCGAAGATCACCGCCAACCAGAAGAAGACCACCAGCTCCAGCCGCAAGTCCACCAGAGAAGCCGACCACCAGCCCTAGCCCTGAAGGAGCTCTCCACTGCCAGTCTCAGCCGAGACCCGTGGCGACGACGTCCACCGACGAAGAAGCGTCACGCAACCACTCTACCGGGGACTCGCGAACCCTCCTGGGGACGACTGGAGCCTAACCTCCTGGTAGTTCAGCGTGCTCGCGGGGAACCGGACAGTACAACCTACTTGGAACGCCGCGTGACCTTTGGGATCGATCACGGATCAAACCTACTGGGGCACTGCGTGACTTCGGGTAACTGGCAAGACGTAAAGCTCAAAGGGATCCCTGCGTGACCTTAATTGGGGTGCGGGTTCGGACCGCCATACTGAGCATCTCTTGCCAGACTAGAAGTATCCGCCGGTTTAACCTCTTGGGGAATTCGTGATAGGGTGCCGACTGGTGTGACGCAGGCTCGACCTCCTGGGTACTGTTGCCTGTGATACTCCTTGGGTTAACGCAGACTTGTCCTATTGGGTAGCTCCTCGTCGTCCGACCTACTGGGCTACGCTGGGCAGACCCACAGGGCCATTGCGGAGAGCTAAGTCCGTCGGAGACGTCCCCCAGGTCCAACCCCTCTCGAACCGCCATGGTGGGTCGTTACAAGAAAACTCCAGCCCGGTACCGACCAACCACGTCAATTGCGGGGCCTTCTGGTATGCCAGGTCCGTTTTCAATATACATAATTTATTCCTGAATTTGTCGGTCACACTGTATGTTCCCTTCAAGCTAACGTTGTCACGGCGCGCGTACTCTAGATGTTGTAATGTTTGTTATTTAGCGAAGATGTCCGATATTCGTTGATGTTTGCTTGTGCATTTAGTTCGCGGGCCTCTGGTTTTATTCTGGGGAGCTCCCTTCTGGAATCTCCTCCTCATTGTATCACGTAATAACCCACTGCTCGATCGTGGTGCCGCACAAAGCGGTACGGTGTCTCCAAGTACAATCAGTTTTATTGCCGGTACTCGAGGGTATACCGGCCGGTGCTTAAGAGTGCTTCCGACCGTACTCGGACTTGGGCAATCGCGTTTTCCCGATTTACGCTCTGTGAGAGGCGTCATGTAGCCAATCAGCCCATCCTAACAAAAGAGCCATTGGCCAAGAAAAGAGCCAGTTGGCAATTGTATTTTATGTGTTTTGGCCACCGGCTGAGTGCGAACCACACCCCCCGGTAGCGGAGAATCGGATGATCGTATCCGCGAATTTCTTTATTAAATACGGAGGCGCGGAATCTCTTTGACAGGGTGCGCTTCGGTCGATTGGTGGGCTAATTACCTTCGGTATTGCCTCGTGTTAGGATGTACTTTGAAAAGGAAGTGTTGTTGATGAGGCGGGGGAGACGCCGGTAGCAGTTTGATTGTCACTTAATAAACCAGTTGTTCTCAAGCCATTGCATTTTAAACCTTAATAAATAATGAACCAATAAATACTCGCCGTTCGGCATCCATAGCCTGGGGCTCTGAGTACCAGCAGAAGAGGACCCGACCTAATACTTGCACGGGATGTTCCACCCGTTGTGGGCATTACCGTATGCGGGGCCGGCCACCTCCCAACATAAGTTGCATACATAACGGTCGCACGGGCCCAGATGACCCTAGATTATGGCTAGCTGTTGTACTTGTTGCTCGCTAGTATTGAATTACTGCTGGGCGAACTGATTCGTATGATTATGATTATTGCTTTGATTGAGATTTGTTTATGTTGTGTAATACTGGTTCTTTTCGATTCCCGCCTTGGTGCGAGACGCTGGTTTTGTTTTCAATGGGTCAAGCGCCAAATACTGGACCTGACAGCTTCCCCGTCATTTGCTATTTTCCCGTATGTTCAATAAAGAGGTGGTATGAATCACAGTGTTTGATTTCTCGAACCCAACGTGTGTGGTACTACGTGAATTTGGGTAATAACGACAACACAACCGAGAGGTCCATCATCGATGAGACGACCACCACTATTGGCCAGGTAAAAGAGTAAGCACGGCACCAAAAGGGAAAGGTAATAATCGCGAGGTTGTGGGCCCCGGGGTGGGAAAGTCACAGTGTGCATCATAAATTCCCAAGTAATTGCCTGTCGGTGAAATAGGCTATTTCTCACTGATTTTTATCCAGGAACGCATATTGACAATATCGGTATTGAATTTTGGGGTACCCTGTATTTTGATGTAAAAACACTGAATTTTTCAATTTTTCAATCTTCCATAAACCTTATACATACATACCTGAAGAGTAAATATTGAATCTGAATAGAAACATTAGAACCTCAATCTGTGTAATGAAAAGATGGTAATTATCCGGTCACCTTTAACAATTCAAAGACTTGCTGAATTTTTTTTTAAATAAATCCTCTAGAAATCCTAATCAATTCTCTATTATCCTGGTAAGTGAATCCGAATAAATTCCAGTAAATCCCCATCAATCCTAGGAAATCCTCGAAGGTGTAGGTACATCATAAACCCCTAGGTGTTTGCTCCTGCGGTGATAGTTCAATCCAACAATTCTCCTAAGCACTCAAGTCGCTGAGCATTCCGAAAGTAATAATCCCTGGTCAAAAATTTGTAACCAAGTGACCCCTTTTTTGGTTGTTTTGAGCACCAGCAGAATTTGGGGCCCAATAAATCCGTAACTAGCAACTTCCGGACCGTACTTTATAGGAGATTTTCTCACCATTTTGATGAGGGGAATCTGCCCTGAAGCGTCGTCGATACAATTTTGAATCAGGCTGTATTGTACCTAAGACGTTCATAAATTTGTGGTTGTGTAAAAGATAGTTTAATTAATGTTAAGCATAATAAAGATTCTTTGAAATCTGTTTTGGAAAATTATGAAGAATAAATAGAAGATGCGCGTTCATACCTTAATCTATAGGAGAGAGTGCTGTACCTTGGAACGCTTGTACCAGATATTGAATTATATAGCGCTACCTAGTGATTTTCGCCATCATATTTTGGTGAAGGCGGTCTAATAGAATACTAAAACTCTGTCGTACCTTTTTCAACTTCGCACATTTTTGACTTGGTGGGAGTATTGTGTTTATTGCTTGAAGAAGTAAAAAATGAAGCAGGTGGTGTTTTGATTGATACGAGAGAAGATGAAAAGCATTCAATTTACTACTCGGTTATTATCTTTCTGCATTAATTTTAGTACATTACGGTTATATTGTAATTGGAATAATTCAACTTCCAAATTTTCCTGGTGCTTTTGTTCATGAAAAACGACCCTCTTGTACCTTGGAACAGGTGCACTGTTGTACCTCGGAACATGTTTTGCTGGCATTCCAAAGTACAAAACAAAATATAATCAATGAAAGGTGCTTGTTTTTTTGTTTTTTTTACAGAAATTTGGAAATGCTAAGAGGCATAGAACGAAAAAAAAGAGAAAATCCAGAAAGATTATTTGGAAAGAGCTGTGACAGCACTAAAAACGGCAATATGTTACTTCGTGAGGCTTCCAGGGTTTACAACATCACATACGTTGTTTTGTAGAATTACCAACTTAATTTCATTCGAATTTCAGATTTTTTATCTATGTCATCTTTGATATATGATTTAATAACTTCAATAACTGATATGTTCCAAGGTACATGACGTAGTTTTACCTTAGAACGTTTGTATCCCTGGTAATAAAAAATTGCTAAGTACGGAATTTTGTATTACTGAGTAATGAAAATGGTCGGGAGAGAAGGTCAAAAGATGGAGCTATATGACAAAATGAATTTCAGCCTGATTGGGGCAGAAACCTGCAAATAATTGAGTAAAAACAAGAAATTGTTCCAAGGTACAGCACTCTCCCCTACCTAGCATGACATTTGCAAAGCTATGTGCGATTTAAAGAGAGAGGAGCGTCGCTTGCAGAGTTTGCTTTTCATTAAAATCACGCTTGTTATTCGCGTTGAAATGCATAACGAATCGAAAAAAGGTGTAAGAGTCGTTATACCCACCACCAGCGCTACCGCCTCCACCGCCACCAACGATTGTGTTATCCGACAATGGGGATGCTGTGCTGCGAACGTTGCCGGTTATTTCTGAAAACGAAACGAAAATGAATGGATTCAGTAAATCAAAGGGATAAAATGTAATATGACGAAAGAAAAGCTTTAGCCAGTCACCGTCGTTTATTGTTTTCGATTGTGAAATGGAATGAGCGCAGTGTTCGCAAGAATAACGATCCGTCACATGAAGCACATGTGATTGTGATTGTGTGTAGTAGTAGTTTGAATACAAAAACAATCAGCCTACAATAAAAACAAAAAAAGGCTAGTCTTAATACCATCTCACGAAAAAGATTCATGACACTTTTAGAGTTATACTGTTACCGAAGTGGAAATGTATCTGTAACGATGCTATCAGCATTTACAAGTTTGTTAATTGTTACCTATTCCCCTTTACAAAGTAATTATTACTCCGATAGCTTTCTTTAATTACCTCACCATGAATTTTCTTTAACGTCTTCTTATAACTGCTACAGAAATTTATAAGAAAACCGGGTGGAAAACTCGCGGAAATTATAGCCAAAGTTTTGTTCCGGGTCAGATGGGACAAACACTATAGGATGACCGTACGAATTTATATAAGCACCTACCACCTGGTTTGGTGAAATAAAACAAGAAATATATATTTCAGTAACCATAAGTTAACTGAGAAATCATTTCCTAATAATTATTCTACGTACTTACCTAGAATTAGATTCGTTTCTGTGGTTGTTGTTGTGGTACTTGTTGTCGTAGTAGTGGATGTCGTGGTCGTTATTATTTTAATTTCTGCAATCGTAACGATAAATAAAACGAATGAATACCCATATGTAAATGTATACATTTTATTTGAGACCATATGCGATTTAGTATTTATGAGATGAAAATTTGTACGCTTTATTGTATTTATGGATACATATAAATAAACTATTCCAAACCGCGAGACTAAAACTTCACCATACTGTAATAATTCCCAAAACCTTGCTACGTTATTAGCAACTGATAGAGGACTGCTAAGATTTTGAAGCGGACTGATTGACTTTGATGGTTGTTGTGTCTTTATTTACTACATTTTGATATTGTTTAGTAGAACTTGCTCGTTGAAAACACAGCAGTCGATTATCCATTTTGAATGTACAGAGAAATGATGTGAAAGTTAGTATTGTGATTAGGAACATGGCAGAAATGCATGAGCACAGATGGCATGAACTTGGTGATTAGGATGTGGCGATTAGCAGAAATTTGGAAAATAAATAACTTAGAGATAATGCAAAACGGCATTGCAGTGGAACAAGTGGATGGCATTAGTCCAAAACGAAAAAGCTTAGGCAGTTAAATTATTAGAGTAATTATCATTCAAACGATGGAGTTGGTTGCAGAAACAAAATTCGCCTCATGAATTACTGAAAAGTTTATAATCACATCAACACAATATTTTAGTGCATTCTTTACTTAAGTTAAATGTGTACGTATCTATTTATAGGTATAAACATGAGAGATAGTGAGTCGGTGTCAATTAGTTTTTCATTTTCTTGAAGTAATTTTTCAGAAAGGTTCATTATTGCGGAAGGGATGTTCATTGTTTATCAATATTTCAACTTCGCTTATACAGCTTACAGCTTGGGAAATTTATGAAACTCGTAATATATTGCTTAACCAAACGCATACATATTTACCTACTGCGAAATTAGATTAATCCCCCTGAGATGCATTATCTACCAATATAAATGATAAAACACTTTTTCGTAGAAATTCTAGGCAATAATAATAAGCGCAGCTGCACCGAATTATCGATTTTACATCGAGGGGAATTGAAGGCAATAATGGTAGTAGAGGTAGCAGCAAAGTTGAATTGCGAAAATCTACGATTTTTAGATTATTGGAAACTTTCCGGTCGGCCGGATGATTGATGATTTTTAATCAGAGCACCCTCTCCACGCCACGCCGAACGGAATTGGTCTTGGTAAACAATAATTCGAACTCACCGTACAATCTAATTGACGCATCTGCTTTTCCCATCGTGTTCGAACCTACACATGTGTACGAACCAATATCGTTTTTACTAACGTTGTGAATCGTCAACATCATAACGACTTTATATCCGGACTTTTTCTCGAGGGTACTATACTTGATCCTGAAAGAATCGACGAAAAAACCCAACAGGTATGAAAGTCGTGTGTAAAAAAACAACCTGATCAAGTTTACCCGTTAAGTAGAACTTCGTCTTGCTCCTTAATCCAGTAGTTGTTGGAAATGGGAAAAGCTTCGACGTCACACTTGAGCTTTACGTTCGTGTGAAACGGGGCGCCCACCAAAGCTTTTTGAGCCTGAAGTTTGGGAGGAACTGCAGAAAAACCGAACGCTGCATAAGATTATTTGTTTTATAGTAAAAGGCGTTGACCTCAATTGTTCAAAGTAGATGTGAGCGAGCTAACTTAATTATCGTGGATTCCGCACTAATAAACTTGCAAATTGTGGGAAAACCGATAATTTCATGAAGATACCTCATTAAAATGAGGTGGAACACTCTCTCCTACGTTGAAATTGAGTTTGTTATAGTTTAAACTCGTATAAACTACAACTTAGGTAACTTGAGGTTTTTAACCAAAGTTCTTACAGTTTACAGATAGGGTGACTCGTTTACTGACTGCAGGTGGGACATCATTGCTGGCTATGCATAAATAAGCACCCATTTGCTTACGATCAATCTTGATTAAACGTAAACTGGGTCCACTGTAAGTATCAACTGCAAAGAAAGAAACATTTCAAAATTCGTAATATGTATATGGAACTTTCATACAAAAACACGGGTTAAATATTTAGCGAAAATTTAATAAGTATAACGCGGATCCGGAAGAGGATACAAAATATTTTATTGCAATTTTTCTCTCTTCTACACGTATAAGAGGGACTAAAAGAAGAATACACGGGTATTTTGTATTCAGACTTTTATAATAAAGATATACAAAGTTTATAACGTTACGGCAACATAACGGTAATAAAACAGGAAACCGTAGCTTGATTAAAAAACCATAAAGTTTTAGAATTTACAACTTTCCAACAAAACTGTCCCATTTTTATTTTTAAATAATGAAATTCATGTTCTGTGTAAACATTATTGGTGTTTGCTGAGTATTTTCGCTTCAAGAATGTCGCTTGAAATAGTTTGTGACAAAAAAGGGGGAACGTTCATATTTAGTTAATACATCTCTGTTCGAATAATTTACGGTCATCAGCAGTAAAGACTTCAAGGGAATTTTATTTTTGCTGGTCGGCGAGACTTTAATTTTTATTTTTATTTTGGAGGGAGTTTTAGTAACGAACTAAAATTAACGAAGTCCTTTTTGTCGAGACCAACTAACTGCTACTAATACATTCGCTATGTGAATTCGCAAGTGGTGGAATGAAAAATCGATAGGTTCTCTTCTCTACGCCTCTCTCATCATAAACATATTTTTTCACAAAGCTTCCGAGGGATAAGCATTTCAAACGCACTCTCCGACCACCACCGTCATCACCATTAACGTGCCATAAACAAATTTAATCAATCGAAGCCGTCAATCACCGCCTCTCCCCGAAATTATTCTGGTTGAGGTACGTGACATTTTAACGTTGTTTATATTCATCGTTTATATCTCAGCCCCCGTACAAAATTAATCCAATTTGAGCGCCTCCGAGGTGAATTATGTAAAAATTTCATACCCCTTTGAATTTCATCCGGGCTTCTCCTTTGGAGAACGATGTGGTCCCCGTCTTCCCGTCTCCACAAAATTCTCGGCTCCGGATGTCCATTTGCGCTGCAGCTCAACGTGACATTCTCGCCCTCTTGAACGGCTACGTCGCTGCTGGTGCCACTGTCGTCGATATCCGGAGGAACTGAAAATAAAAACCACAGTTGCTTTTCTAAAATTGTGAATACAACCAATGTTTTTTTAATTTGATGTGCTCCCGTGTCGCTGGGGGAAAAGACATGAATATTCAAGTACATCAAAGTAAGTACATTCCGAGATAATCGCTTATAAAGTTATGAGTCTTCAAAAACATCTATTATTTCGTGTGTTCTCCACAATTCATTCAACCAACACAGGAGTAAAGTAACTTTATTCCACTAGTGGGTGAAATTCCTTCTAATACGGATCCTATTACTTGTTAGTTGATTATGAATAAAACATAAAAAATATTTAATTAGGTAAGTAACGAATTTAATTTCCAAACTTAGTTAAATAATAAGACTTATGGCGTATTTATATGTATGTGTATGTTTCTCATTACAGAAGAATTGATTTGGTTGCAATTACAGTTAAATATCTCAAGTTTCGGGACGGATTTTTGGAAATCCTTCAAAATTAGGTATGTACATATTTGGAATATGGTCGTCCCAAGATATTTTGGCCAACACGTGACTTTTGCTCAGCAAAATTCAATTGAAAAACATTGTTAATGACAGAATTTGTGAGAGTGGCGTGTTGACCAAAATATCTTGGGACAACAATGTCTACCGTTTGTTTCTCACTAACGTTTCTGTTGTTAGAAAATGTGAGTAACAACGTTCAACATACCATAAAAACTTGCACGGTTAAATATACACTGTGATTTTTTAATGGCGGAGAAGCTTTTCGGTTCGCCCTAGGGAACCATTGAGGGAGTCTGGGAAAAATAATAAAATAAATCTTACTCGACCACGTTATGAAGAAGGTAGGGTTGAAAACCCAACTTTTTAATTTTTCGGAGTTAGGGCGTACCAAAAGAGCTTTTCCGCCGTTACGAAATCACCGTGTATAAAAAAAAATTCAATTCAAAATGTCACCTAAGCCGTTTTCTCATACGACCGTAGTATTCAATAGTTTTGATATAGGGATCTCGCGGTAAATATAATTATTACCCCCTGTGAATACCATAAGCTTAAGCCTCATGATTCACAATTTTACCATACCTACCTATACCTATACGTATTTAATATTAGGTCAAGTCTCCAGGGTTTTTGAGGGTGGAAAGAATATGGCTTAATAAATTTAGTTTAGCTCACTTGTAAATTCCGAAAAGGAGGCTATAAACTGCATGTAATTGCCTTTTTAATTGGCGATTTGATTCGTTACTGCAGTGTTTTAATGGAGGGATACGTAGATTATTGAGGAAATACAGGGGTCTAATCTTGATTATGAAATTCTGGTCTTTGTCGCAAAAGCAATTTCAGTGTCCACCGAATGATCTAGTACTACATTTCAGTACAAACATTTTACAATTACTTATATCATTTACCCCTCGATTTACCCCCCTTTTCATAATCGAATCTAAAATCATTTTAGTAAGAGAATTAATGTTCTAGTACTGAATAAAATACAAAGACATCAAAAAAATCCTTCATAAAGGGAGGCTATGATAATCGTTCTGTCTCATCTGAAAACTACTGAAAGGATAGAGAGAGAATGAGAGTCATAGCCTCCCTTTATGAAGGATTTTTTTGATGTCTCCGTAGTATATTAACCACGGTAGAGCTTTTAATTATTGCCTCGCGGCCGCTTGTCATCAATAATTGCAAACTTCTCTACCTTGGTTAATAATGTACTATTGTATTAGTCATCACCTGTTTCTACTTGCTCCATTTTGAAGCCATCATTGAAGTTGGAAAATTTCGTTACTGCGCTAACTGTTGCACAAGAATGAGAGACCAACTAAAACGATCTGATTTTGATCTGTTTAATTCCAGATAATCTAATCATATTTTCGAGTTAGTTAGGATATGTTAGTGTTCATAGAGAAGGATGTACACAAAAGGTGTCTTCAACTATAAGGTGGAAAAAAGATTCACATATATTATAAAATCATATTTCAACCCCCTGAAGGATCTACTGCAACATTTCTCATTTTAAAACTTTCTTTTATACATTCCTTTTGAACACGGTCGCGCACTACGCTACGGATTTAGGTTTATTTAATTTTTTATTCGTCATGCCCTCTCCTCTCCGCCTCTCATCTCTCTCCTATATTTAAGAGAAGGGGGTTGTAAATGTTTTTGTTTGTTTTTCTTTATCCTTGAAAGCGCAAATCCCTTGCGATAACATGAATGCATCTGCCTTATCGCCGCCCCGAAGAACAGCTCCAGTCGCTTAATTAGTATTTTCTGCCAGGAATAAACTTCGAAGCGTATTTTTCGCTTTTCCATATTGTTAATACAGGTAATCATCTAGACCATCGTTAAAACATTAAATTCGATTTAAATAAGTAAGCTGAGAATCGGGATCAGGTCTTATTTGTAAACAAGGAGCAATTGCAGAGAATTTGCCGTTTCCGCATTACTCAAGTCTAATGCAAGTTATTCAAGCTGTAAAACTCTCACGCTGGGCGGTTAAAGGTACCCGAGAAGTTTATGGGCCATATCTCGAGATATTATGACAAACAGGATGTGGAGGAACAGCCGGATGAATCAGATGAGGTGGAAATTGGAACGTAACTGGAAGGAAAGCCGACGATACCTAATCGCGTCGAAACTCACCCTCTAAATTACAAGCCGTAAAGATAGAAAATGAACCGCTATTACTCGTAGTAAGGGATACTATGGGAAATAAATAATTACGGTTAGTAACAATAACAACCCAAACACTCGGGCAATTGGGTCCAGGAACGCGAAATTAATTTTTTTTCATTGTGCTTAGAGGAAGAAAAAATAGTGGATCCCCTTGTGTTCCATCTGGAGGTTCCCTTCCTTTTATTATCGGAGATTATTAGGGATCGGTTCGCGAACTATAAGACGCGAAAGAGGAAGGTCCAAAGATTGAAAGGAATAGGAAACGACTCTCGAGATTTTTTCCGACTCGGGCTAACCTCACAGGAGAGGCGGTGATCTGCATAATTCCCGAGTCGGGTTTAAATCCAGATATAGGGGACCGCCGGCCAGGCAAAGTTCTGTTGCAATCGTATTACAGCGGGCACACGTATATCTGTAAGTTAAATGGCACGTGTGGAAATTGGATATTTTCTGCAGGGGTGCGAAACGCGATTGGTGACAGTTTTACGCTGAATATGAACGGCGTGGCCCTCGTCAAACCAGAAGCGATAAAAGTTACGCGTATTCAGACCAACCCGCAAAATGCTACGACCATCGCATTATCCTTGCAGATGTGTGCGACGATTTCGCACCTGGAACTCGTGCAATTTTCCCCGAGATTTTTTCCGAGTGCCCGGAATTTGACGGGGTCGGGTGCACTCCGGAGCGTGCATCATAAAGTGTGGTTTTATCTATTCAGGAGATACAACGAAGCGGGATGATTTATGATGGTACGATTTGAATCTTTCTATCCGCGGGCGTGTTATGCAGTCCTCACTTCCGATAGTAGTGGGAAAAGGCGGATGGGCGTTAAAAGTTTGGCGAAAAAACAACACACTCGGACGGATGCGACGAATCCGGGAGTAATCCGGGCGCAATAGAATTGCCAAGTTATATGAGTAGGTCGTGTTGCCCAGAAAAACACGCTGCAAACATGCACCATGAATATAAAACGCCCGCTTAAAACCAATGTGCTTTTTTCCTTGACTACTTCAGAGGTGATTCCAGAAAATCCACTCTTTTGACACCTAATTCAACCAGCAGGCGATTTTCTGGGTGTAAGCCAATATCCGGGTTTCTCCTATTCGATACAGTTCGCCGATATCGGTATTTTGTATCCTGCACGAAATCGACCAATCACGAGATATTCCCCAACTTTCTCAACAATAATAATTATGACTTTAGAAAATTTCTCCGTAAGAATTTCCATTCCGGATACGTAATTCCCCAAGTTCACGACTGATGCGAAGACGATAAGTTCACAGAGCTTTTTTCAAACCCCATGAGTTCGAATCCAATTACCGAGCGGTTTATGTAGGACATCAATAACCCCCAGGTTCGATCCAGGCATCCCGGGACACCTCAGTCAAATACTTAGCCCCCTCATACATTCTCACTGATCAATTAGGGGGCGGATTAAAAAAAAACGGAAAAAGGGTGAAATCCTATTATGGTCACCTGCCGGTTATGGATTGGCACGCATTAAATTGAGGAGCTTAAGTGGTTCCACCCAGTTTTCAGGGGTGAATTTCAGATCTTCATGAAATATGTACATAGCAGGCTTGCTCCCGTTACGGCTGAAATTTTAATGGGCTCACTATTATACGGTGCTTGAGAGATCTACGTAAATAGAGAGAAAGATTGTAATGAGCCGTACATATTTCACTTCCAAATATTCCGCGGATTTTTGCAAGGAATGTTCTCGCATACCTTGCACGTCTACACATCCCAGTTGCTTTTTCATTTCTCCAGTGTTGATTTGGCACATGTAGCAACCGCGATCGGATTCTTTCAGTTGACGTATTCGAAGTTGCCACGTGCGTAGACTGTCGTCGTGTGTCACGCTTATCCTGGGGTTGTGCGTTATCACCCTCGTGTGCAAACTCAAGATGGTCTGGTCGTCGGCCTTCATCCATCCGACCTGCAAGAAAGGTTTTTTTTCAATAGAAATAATCGTTCATAATCCCGTGGTTAAACCATCAAAAACTAATTAGTAGATACCAAACACTCTGAAATCCTTAAAATTTTAATTAACCGCATCGAGTTACTCCGACTTATTATGAAACGGAATGGCGAAGTTTTCAACTTCTTCCTGTGGAATTATTGCAAAATTCAAAGTTGTAACAAAGCACCAAGCAGCCAACTGAAAAATTGCTCTCTTTGCGCGGTCAACACTCAACTTGTACAGCATAAAGTTCATTTAAAATATGGTAGTGTGGGTATGTATACCTAACTCCGTCATAAACTTTCGGATTATGCCTTCCGGGGTTGAAATTAAAATTTCACTCTCACAACCTCTAGTAAGTAAAAAAATACAACGTTATTTCAATTATCGCGCCTTAAGTCTTTTAACTTTTCCTCTTGAAGAAGTTGAAGGTAAATAAGTCTTCGTCTCGTCTGACAATCCACTTTGTTGCAGTCAGTGTCGGATTTAAACAGATCCCCTCACAGGCCAGCGGTTTTTATTTCTAACGTTATCGTAGAATTGCTGGGGAAATTGCGAGATTTTTGTTGTTCTTTCTGTGCCGTTTGATGATGTGAAATGAGAGACAGTGTTGTTTTTTCCTCTTCTCCAGAAAATTGCTTTTCGTAAAAATAATCCGACAGAAAAACCACCGTCACAACCCAAAAATCTAAAAATACATATTACATACCAGAGATAAAGAAGTATGAATGAAGTGAAGAAGAAAAGATGCCAGTTCATACGCCGATTGTGGGGTTAACGAACAAATGATTCTTGAAAAGCAAATACATAAAGATACCGTCACCGCAATGATAATACTTGGGCCCATTTTTACAATATTTTTATAATACGATTATAAAAACGGGTTTCAGTAATATTTTCCTGATACATGGAAGATGAATATTGCGAGAGAGAGCGAGAGAGAGAAATTCCTAATTGATAATTATGACGGGTCGTTCTGTATCAGATAGAGAAACGTACCTAATAGCGGCGGTAATAACCCACGAAATGAATATCGACTATGTTGCGGTGTAGGTGGGACAAGGTGCCCGGAGTTTTGGGACACCCCACCCCTTGTTCCACCATTGCCTCCAGCCACTGTCCCGAAAGGCCCATTGTCTGAACTCTACTCCCGAGACGCCTGCCAATAATTAATTAATGTATAGTCGTTTCGCACTGCTAACTTCGAATTAGTTTGCTTATATTAAGGGACACAAGCCGACCCGCCGCCGTTCTCCCTATTCTTCTCTGAACAGATAAATTGGATCCAAATTACTTTAGTGAAGTTGGTCCGTTGAGGATTAGAAAACCGATTCTAAGCTTTACTTTATACTGAAAGATAGAAGGTGTATGTACCTCTAATCAGACTCTTCTTCAAGTGACATCTGACTACGAACAAGACAGGTAGCACCCCGAACCTTTTATGTCGGTATAAATGGCGAGAAAAGTCCCTTAAACCTGAAGACACATCTGGTTTTAAACAGGACCAATCTATGCTATTTTATACTACGAGGGGGTATGCAGTACGTATTATACTGTTCCGTAAGCACGTTTTATTCCTCCCTTTTGTCCTCGTCTTTCGTTAGTGTTCGGTTCGGGTCAGCTTGTGCCTGTGCACCCAAAAGTCCGAGAATTCACAATTAGATTTCGCTCGCTGTCAGCAGATTCAAATGGACACGATTTGTTGCTCTCCAGTTTAAATCGAGACTCTTGAAACTACACGCTGTCTCGGCGTCTGCCAAGTTGGAACTATTGAAATGTTAAGATGGTTGAAGGGGATATAGGTATAAAGACAATTATCACATTGGCCTAGTATGCAAATTCTGAAATGTTCAATTGATAAGGACAATTTGTACGCGCAACACTACGAGGAATTTAAATTAAGCAAGAGCCATCCTACTTGACTTCACACGGGTTGCTTTTGTTTGAAAGGGTTAAAATCCTTTCTTTTTATTATTTCCCTGTGAATTTACATGGAGTAATAATGAACATTAAAATCTAACAGAAAAGGCGGAAGGTTTTTAATATCAGGGACGTTTTTATTATCATCCTCTAGCTTCTCTTTTCTCTTTCACTCATCAATCCCATTTTTAGGTTCAAAACTGTATCCTCGCTGAATGGAAAAAGGACAGTAAACTCGTAAATTTAATTCCTCTGTAATGCGAAATAGTCTAAACTGTAAAATTTTTATTACCCTCTAAAATATTAACGTGATTTCCAAATGAGCAATGAAAGTGAGATTGGGACAAACTTTGAGGGTCGAAATACAACCATCGACCTCCGGATCCAAAGCCCACATCCAGTGATCAGTATTCAAGTTAAGTTTACCGATAACATGACGGTAAAATTTGGTAAACAAAGCAGGTTTTGTCGATGATGGAAATAACGGATGAGGTGTAATTGCAGGCTAGGGACGAAATCAAACGATCAGGAGGGGTTGGGTTTTGGATTGCGTCGAGTACTTCAAATCGTTTTTGGATGGAAGGAATGCCCTCCACACAGGTCACTCATTCGTTCCACTCCAAGTTCCGTATCGAACATTTTACCTACGCTTCGATCTGGTCATGCATCATTAATCTAATTTTATATAGATAAACGAAAATTCCAATTTTGATCTGTGAATCATTTGTTTTATAATTTATATGTGAATAGGAAGATAGGGAAAATGGATAATTGCTAAATTAACAAATCTATTCATCATTTGATAATAACTTAGCTTGGTTGAAACCTTGTTGAAACGATTTGGTTGAAACAGGAGAAAAATGATAGATATGTTTCGTTTGCACAGATAAATTAATCAAATTCTATAATTGCGGAATAAAATACCAAATTGGTTGATACACACATCCCAGCCCGTAATTCAAGTGTTAAAACGTGCATTGAAACGTACTCACCGCATGTCGAAATCCTTGTTCACTCATGATGTAAACAAGCATAAATTATTGATTAATTAAATAGCTATTTTCTATAAATTAATTTATTATTAATTATTTAGTTAGAGATCTCTGATTAAAATAATTGAGTTTTTATGCTCCAAACAACTAAAGAACCTAAAGGTATTCGTGCGTAATAAACTAAGTTCATTACCATCACGAGATTTTTCCTATAAATCGTGTGAAAAGAAAGCGAAGAAGCCACTCTCAGCTTGGCCGTCTAAAACTCAAGTTTAGCACCATGGGAGCTACAGTAAGTGCGTGCAATTTTGTTTCTTTTTGAAATTTATCGTTTGTTCTTTCAGATAAGAGACAATGTATTTTGGTTGTTGGTGTTGCTGGTGAAATGTTTTTTGCTTGGAACTTCCGCAATTCCTGTGCAGGTCGTCGACTTTACGAATTTCCTACCTAAACAAAGCTTTTTCCACTATCAACAACAACCGAACACGCCCCCAAGCGGATTAGCAAACTTTCAAACGCACAGTGCTGTCTATGATGTGCTCCCGAAAACTTCACATTATCACATCAAATTTAACAATGAGATTATGGATAAAGCCTCACAAACTCATCCTTTAAAGCCAACTCACAGATATGAGGAATATCCATCTGCAAGTTCGCATTATTTGGAGGCGATTCACGGGGATCCCAAGAAGAAGGAAATTCATTATCACAAACACGAACACATTCACGAACACGAACATCAGCAAGAACATAAGCACGATCATAAACAGCAACATTTACATGAGCATGGACACGGTCACGAGCATCACCAAAATCACGGTCACAACCATAACGAAATGCACAGTCATGCTCACAAATCTCACCATAAACATGGTCACTTTGATGGTCATAAGCACGATCATTATAGTGACCATAAACATGAACATTTCGGGAAAAATATTCATGATCACAGTCATGAACATAAACACGATCATCTCCAAGATCACAAACACGATCATCATCACGATTCACTTCATAGCCACGACCATAGTCAAGATCATAAACACAATCATAAACATTCACATAAACATGGAGATCACCATTCACACAATCACAAAAGGGACCATGAACATGAGCATGAACATAAACATAATCATCATGGACATCAAGATCACTCTCACAAGCACGGTCATAAACATACCAAGCATTAATGTCATTTTCTTGTTTATCATTGCAATAAATTTTCTTTTATTGTTCGTTTTTACTTTCGGAGACACTTGTTTCATTTTATTGTACCTGAAAGTGGCACAAATTTCATCGTCGTCAATTCCCGTTCAGAAGTTTATAGAGTACTTAAATATCGTAAACATAAGTTTGATCCGGGTCTTGGATCTGGCCCTCGAGCAAAACAGTTAGGTCCCGATGATGTAATCACATTTCGGTAGTTATATGTTTCAACCGCCATAGCCACCCCCGGGCTAACTTATCCTAAGCAAATTCTCGTTTGGATAGGTATCGCACACACATTCTCCTGCACACCGACCAAATCAAGTTTCTAAAATAAATGTCACTGGGTAGTTAAGTTTAGACTTAACTATTTCCACATCCACTGCTTCTGGATTTAATTAGGGAAATAAATTAAGAAACGAAAAAAAAAACTTGGATTGAGATTAAAGAAGTTGTGAGGTGAGGTTGTCGTGACCAATCCAAATAATAAGTATAACGCTCTGGGTAGTTTCATCAGCTCTAGCTGACACAAAACGAAACTTTTTTAAGGCTCAACGTCGTATAATCACATAAAAGGAAATGTGAGTAATCGAAAGTGAGCAAGATACATTTCTGTAGTTATAATATACGAAATTACCTTGTAGTGTCCTAAATCCGTGACAGAACAGCTTAACGCTGCTTCTCTTCCAATGGCGACGGTGACGTTTTTGATCGGACCAGCAAAGTCCGGGGTATCCAGTGAAAACTTCAACGGCGCACTTGACCCAGAAGTAATGTCCTCAACTAAAAAAAAGAAAATTATTGGAAAATATCCTGATTACTTATTAGCATTATAAAAAAATCCGATATGGATTAAATAGAAGTGAAACATTCATATCAGAACACACTGCGCGCTGTGAATAATTACATGAATTTGAGTTATTAAGTTAATTAATTCTTCAGAAGACGAAGACTTAAGCTGAAATGGGATATTGGAAGTTCATTTATTACTGTAACTTTGAAACATAACAAACGTGTCCATTCTGTGTGACGATTAAAGTAAAAAAAAAAGAAAATGAATAAGATATGACTGGACAATTACTTTGATTGCGAGTTTGATTGTTAATTAATTTCGATATGAAAACCCTTCGATGGCTAAACGAAATAGTTTCGAATGATTTAACGTCAAGGTTATACATCAAATATCATTCACAGCGTACTTCACTGAATTTCCTTTAATTGTGGGCGTTCAGTAGAAAATATATTCATACATATTATGGAAATTGGATAATTTCATGGTAAGTAGGTTCAAGACCAGTATATCAACGTTTAGATTTCTTTTATCGAAATTATTTTGATGATTTTGTTCAACAATTTCATGGGAAATGTCTAAGAATTTTCAGGAATGAGCATGATTGTATAATGAAATGTTTGCCTGTGGTTTGCTGCTTAGATAAGGCCTAATGTTTCAACATCTCACTTACTAAATCCTTGATTTAAAATGTAATTTGCAACGTATAAATTACAGGAAACTCATGAATTACCTATTTAAAATAAGAACCGGTGAAACGTGTAGTAATCATTAATAACAGCATAGCGTGAACTGAATCGACTACCTTTTATAAACGCTTGGTGATAATCGATGTTAAGTTTAGGGTGCGATGAAACAGAATAATTTATGAGATGAGGGTGAATGTGCGCACACACAAAGTCTTAAGAGTTGTGGACACCGAGATTAAATGTAACGAGATTTGTAACCTAGAACATAAAACTGGGGTCGTTCTAGTGATTCTCCGCGTAGTAAAGTAGGGTTGCACGTTAAGGTCAAGAGTGTCCACTTCTTCCTCTCGAAATTTTGCGTAGCATCGATGTTATCGATGGTAATTTTATGCTCACGCAACCTCTGAGAAGTGCACCACCATTTGCATTTTTCTTGTTTTACCAATTTTACAGTGTTGATTCAAAAGTTGGACCCAAACGAAAATCTTAGCATCTAGACCACACAGTCATGTACGGATATTAGGTTCAATTTAAGAAATTTGGATTGATAAAATCAATTGGGGCAAAGGCAGTTGGGATATGATGTTTTTAAAGAATTTTTGAGCTGAAATTAATATTCTTTTGATCGATCGGTTATGAGTCAAATAAACCTAAATATATCATAGTGCTTAACTAAAATGCTACAGTACTCACAAAAAAGTTCTATTCATAAATAATTACTGCTCAAATACGGCATTCTTTGACGGTGGAATTTCTTTACAGCCACAGTCATAATATCCCATGACCAATCGAAAGCACGGAATCCATATCTGATTTGAAGTATCCGAGGAACAATCTTATGTGCTTATATCTCCTCGATTTCGATAATTGAACAAAAGGAACAAAACACCTATGTAATCGCCTTTCTCTTGCACACCAAGAAAATGGAATGCAAATTGCATTTTTGTTATGAACGTTGCCACTTCATTAACACCAGCTGCATCAAATCAGGTCCTGAACATGAAAAACTAATCAGTAGTTAACAAGATTAGCTAAAGTTTCAGAATCAGAAATTTCAAACTTTTCTACTCACTTTCGTGGTAAATGCAGAAGATAATCTCGATAAAAGTAAATATTCTGTATGTCTTCTCAATAAAAAACGTCAAAAACCAATGGTAACTAAAATCGGACGGATAAAGCCGATTTTACGAATTTACTGGTACAAATGCATTTCTGAGGGCAGGACACGTTTTGGACTTAAAAGCACAGGATGTAGGTCCTCGTTCTTTTTCGATACATATACCACCAGCGGGCTTCATTGTTGCGGTTAATTTATTAGCCCATTCCAGGGGGACTGTATCTGATAATTAATTTAGTCCATTGTGTAGCTATAGTATTGTTATTGAGCTCGTTATGTTATGTCAAATGTATCGCTACATCCACAACATACAGGGTGGCAGATTTCACATTTTCCATCTCGGGAAATTCTGAGCCAGGTGAGTTGATACAAGTCCTCAGATGGATTTATGCGACTTTGGCAGTAGAACTAGTGAGTAGGAATGACACGCTTTTTAGTGAAAACTAACTTGCCGGGGAAATCTTATCTTGGGTCACTTGAGGCCTAGACTTACCAACACATTCTGAAATTATTGAAAACGATTGGGATACTCCCGAACGGAAGTCTTAAACAAAGATTTTACTATTGCTTGGAAATTGGTGGAGGCCAGTTTGAACATTCAATTACGTTAACTTACGTTAGAACCGAATTTCCACTACTCTTTCATTTCATCGTCTCTACGTGTTTTGAGTTTCAAAATCTCGAAAACTTGTGAGAGAACTTTTGAGATGAATTTCCACTTATTACTTCGTCTTAATTGACGTCAACAAAAAAATTGTACATGTTAGTTCTTAACGAGAATCAAAATCCCTCCAAAATGTGCCAAAATCGACCTGTCTGAGGATTTTTCATCAAGTCATCTTCGAATCATCTAGCCCCGAATTTCCGGAGGTGAGAAGTTTTAAATAGGCCACTCTGTATTTAAGTTGTTTAGTAAGTGCAAGGGCGGTGGTTCCTCGGAGGTGGCTTTAACATAGGAGACGGCATGCGAAATTGAGGTAATTAATAACTCACTTAGGCATAAAGTTGTTGATTAGGTGTCAGCACAAAGAAAACCGTCAGGGCCTTAAGAGGTAGCTTAAAATTTAACAAATGAGATACACCTTTGACGTTTAAAACACGAGGGTGTTGAAATATATATACAAAGAAAAGTCGAAGTAATGAACCTTCCTACATACTCGCTTTTTTGTCGTATAAAAATTGGGCATCTCGGCAGATTCATAAGAGGTGCATGATTTTTGTGGGTGTAAATATGAAATATGTTCGTTTTGAGATTTCGTTTCGTAATTAAATTAAAGACGACGTCTAATGTCTCTTTTAAAATCGTCTTGGACAAAGTTTGAATTTGAATGATTGCTTTTTGAACAGAGCATTTTGTGCTGAGGGAGAGTATTGAATTAACTCATTTACATTGTGCCCCTGGAAACTTTTGCCCCGGTTCTAATAATTCTTGATTATGTTTTAATTTGTTCGCGAATTGATTATACTCCTGTCGACTCGTCCTTCTTCATAAAATCGCATTTTTTTCTTGAATAAAAGCAGCGTATACGCCAGTATATACGTATGTTTGGAAAGATTAAATTTGCTGTAAATTAACCACAGAATGGATATGGTTCAAAATTTATAGCTCCGGGCAGTTGGGGGGGGGCAGCTTAGAGCTTTTTGCATGATATATTTCTGACAGCTTTCTGGGCTCCAAATCAAATAGCACTCTTTCGCTCGTTGAACGGTTTATTTATAGTGCATATTTTTCCACCTTTTGAGCTTCGGTAATATTTATGGCTAGAATATAAGATTCCTGAATTATATTCTTGATGTTTTTTTAGTAATTTTCAATATTTATTAAATTACAATAATGTGAAACCCCGAAAGCAATAGAGGTCTCATAAAATTTTGTGTATGAATGTAGTAACTTATTTAATAATGAGAATTTCACAAGTTGATAAAAATGTTACGTTTCACGTACTGTTAATGGCTTATCAAGCCACTAAATACTGATTTATTCGGTACTTTCTTTTTGGGACACTTTCATGCCACTTGGGTCCTTCGTTCATCTAGGTACATATATACCGAATAGACGAAAAGGATTATTTAATAATTTGATCTAATAAATGGTTACTTTCGGTATGTGTCAAGTGGTAAATCACTTTTAACATTAATAACAATACTATTTCTACAGATTTTATAAATGACAAGTTATTTTATCAACGAAAATAGTTAGGGTGGACCATGTCAGAGAGAATTTAATTATTGTCTGATTATTGCAACGATTAGGTTTTCTCCGAGGTTTTTTCGGACATGGTTTCCACTGATTGATGCTTTCATTACCATGTAGAAAAGGATTTCTTCAATTGAAAATCATCAATACTTCGACACATACTTAGGACCAGTATTTAAGTTTTCAGTCGTGGTTGAACTCAAGATTAAGCTTAACAAAGCTTAATTTTCACAGTTACGATTGTTGCTCGGATTGTTGAAACGATGTAAATCGACAAAAATTGTACCTGTAATAAACCAAGGTATGCCTTAACTTATCCAATTCAATAATCATAAAAATGACAATCTGACATGGTACCGCCAGGTATTAGATAACTGAAATCCATGAATTTGTTAAATCAGCATAATTGCTGGCATTAAAATACGCACAAAGATTATATTTGCGCAAGTGTCTCCTGTTTTGGAAAAACAACTCAAATGTTCTGCAGTGCAACTTACCTTTAATTGCGGCTACTCCATAAATGAAATACTGAACGAGCAGAGAGCACAACATTGTTCTGTTTATACACTTTGATGAAATGATTAGGTGTCGCCAGATACTTTAGCACTTCTATTTATAACCATGTAGAAATAAGTTGGTCTATGTGAAGTCGAAACGATTCCGAATATTTTCTTCAGAGAAACTCTAAATTTACATGAAAAAAATAATCCGGTTATCAGACAAATTTCATTAACTTCTTTAACAGACACTACATTGGAATTGTGTTAAAGTGGACTTTTTCTGTTCCTCCGAAAATGAGGGTGGTATGACACATTATTACTAATAGTCGGGTTAGATATCATGAAATGTCACTCAAATTATATAGATATGATCAAGCATTGTAAGCGTTCAATCTCTCGTGAGTCATTTCTTTTATGAAATATTAAATTGAGGGAAATTTGATAATAATGAAATATGATTTATACTCGGATTCATAGTATTAAAAAAAAGGTAGACATCCAGCACGTGACACAACTGCAAGCACAACTCCTTAGATAAAGTAAAATAATGACCTTTTTGCCAAAGGTTTCTGAATCAGAAGTGGGCCTTGCCAATAAAACCCTTCTTTATGCACGAGTTATATAATATATTCTATGAGAATATTTGAATCTGATAAAAAAATCAACAAGGATGAAAATTGTGAATCTTTTAGTAAGCATAATGTACAATCACCGCATTATTCATACAAATATCCATAGTTTTGGATTATTCTATCATTCCCTTCCTAACCCGGATTCGCTCGTTTGTTTATGAATGCACATCATGTATTCAGATTTAAACCTCGAACATGGCGGTTTTGTATCCCGCCATCGGGATCTTTATTGTACCTACATTGGATGTAGGTATGGTGGTCGCAATCAACTGTCCTAATCCGGCTGTCTGCGTGCAAATTGTCATTGCACAAACGGCTTTAGCCTAATCGCCTAATAATTAATTGGGCCACGATAAATCTGTCTCGATTAAATTGTATAATTAGATTTACAAATACACAATTCCATCGGTCCTACCGTTAATCTTTTTTAAGTTTGCCTAGTATGTCGATGAAATGAGAATATTGCAAAAAATGTAATTGTTGATGAGTATTAATAAATTTGTATACTAAGTACCATCAATTATTCCGTTTGTTCGACGGTTTTAGAGTTTTCACGGACTTTTTGTCCCTTACTTTGTCTACTTCCACCCTTCCTTCAGCTTTAACAATTTTCACAAACTTTCCGAGGTAACTATAAATTAATCAATGGGAAATTTTGTACAAGACCTTTGCACTAGTTGTGTAAATAATTTCAGGTGTATATCGAAATTTCACTGTATTTGTAGGTATTTAGCGTCGTCTACGCAATTATCGTTGTCGTTAATTGGCTTTTGTCATTCTAAACGTCCATCAATCACTTCGGAAGCGAAAACGTGGAGCAGAATGGGAAGAAGGAGAAGAGGTGTTCGTTCTCGGTACTCCAAACTTTCTGTATGCGGGATCTCGCGCGCGTAACGTAACGTTTAGGGACGCGTCCCGACGCAGCACTGACCGCGATCGGCGTCGAGATGCTCAGACAGACGCCCATGCGCTGATGCACAAAATCTTTGTTCCAACATCCGAACAAGACGGTAAAGCAGAGAGAAGGGGATCCCGAAACCCCACTATGCTATTATCTATACACACTATATTCCCTTATCTCTCCTCTTTATTTTTTTATTTCTTTATAATTTTAAGTCGAATCATCATAAATCTCGATTCGCTTGCTGCTTATCCAATTTGTTTACCATTTTTAAGCCATTTCTCGTCGAAATTTGTGATCCCCAAAGAAGGAATATAGAAGCATAAAAACATTGACAAAAAGGTAAAGAAATGATCTTAAATTCTGAGGGAAACTATTAATAAATAAATTGAATGTCTAAGTATACAAGGGTCATCAAACAACTCTAGAAAAACTCCAATCGTTTATCGTTTGTCATTTTATTAATCTAATTCTACAAAGAATTTTCTGTGTACAGAAATATGCGAAGAAATATGGTAATTTCAGACTTTTCTGATCTCGTTTCTGATCGATATCCAATCATCCGATAATAATTCGCTCGCTCTGCCCTAAACATGGGCTCATCGATAAACCACCTCATTATCTACTTGATACCTAAATACATTTTAAATTAATTGTGTTGAAATTCACAAATCGTAAACTCCGATCAGGACACATGAACCTGAAATCCACTTGACTACTTAGAATCGTTTGAATCAGATTACAACTCAAAATAATATCATTCATCCAAAAATATTAGCCGTGAAGTAATTTCAATAGGTAATGCCATACTTTACAGATACATTGCAAAGCAAAAACTTGGATTCCTCAAAATTGTTTTGAACCACCGCAGCACAGTTGCAAACTATTATGTGATGAAGTATGACATGATTGTTTGGATGGTAATTTAGATAACTTGCACCATAATCAATCTTATGTGCGCCACATCATTACAGATTTAACCCTGCAAACCTTCGTCTATTCCATAGGTCCGACGATTCCATGGTCGGAAGAAGAAAACTAGGAATTAATAGAATAATACAGGCCCTCGCAAGAAGGATACGATAATTGATATTTTATTTTGAGCTTACATGGATAGGGTTACTCTTTTAGTTGAAACATTTTCTCGGTTATGATTGTTATGCAACCGAAAAATGCACTAGGAAAAGAAATCTTAAATATGACCCCATGTATGTATAGTCTTTCCAACATAAACTGTCCATCACGTGACCCCCAAAGTACCCGAAATTAGTCAATGGATATCAATGCTTTTCAATTAAATTTTGTTCAGCAACTTAGGTCACGTGATGACCAGTTCATGTTGGAAAGCGTATTTCAGACCATGCTTTATACGAAATTTTGACGAGAGGAATGAGCTGGTTCACCCTGTACGCACCGTTATTAATATAAGTACATACATAAGTATGCAATTCTTAGTTTAGTTCTTAAAATAAATGCCTAAATGTAAAATAGGCAAACATGATTCAAGAGGGGTGTCATGTTTGACTGCTAATTTTTTATAAGAGTACAAAGATTATCTATGTAAGAGTATAAGTTATCTTAGGTTGTACGTATTATGTAGTACATTGTAAATGGAGCGTATTTAGATATCTGATAGATTTTGTAGTTGAGCATCTATATTATTTCACCCGTATCTGTTGGAAATCACTTCGGGAGGGTGCTAATTATGCGTGATAAATGCTGGAATGTGCGGTTTTGCCCTCGTGTAAGGCGCCATCATCAGCAAACCGCGTACTTTCCGAATATTCAAAAGGATTCTATAATAACCGGAAAGCCAACCAGGGTAAAGCGCAAGAAATTTAATCAACCAGCGCATCTGGCACCGGATTAATTTAAAATAATCTATGCTATGGTCCTTGAGGGTTGAAAACTGCCTAGCGTTGGAGGTTTTTAGGGGTGACGGTAGTACAGTAACAGTAGTGTCGTCTTGACATGGCATGCAAACCAAATCCATGTGGGTGCTAACGCGAGTCGGGCTACAAGAAGCTAACGAAGGTTAGCCTGAAACTTGTACGCTAATTTCCTTTACGTGTAACTTTGCACCCGAGCAATGTTGCGGCCCGCCCTCGTTTTCGGATCTTTCATCTTTTTCCGGAGAGACGTTCTCGTGCTATAGTGATGAAATTTGTTCCGGGGAATGGCGAAGGGCGTTATTTCACCAAGTGAAGTATGTACGCATCGAAAGCGTCCAAGTGCCGTAACATTTGCATACCGGCACTATCTTAAGCCCGATAATTACACTCTCTGTTGCTGACAACAACCTTTTTGTACTCGTCTATAAATCGAGGGAGACGCTAGTCTGTCCCGACGTTTATTGTCGCTGCCTCCCTTACTTGTTTTCTTTATCGTGCCATATATTTCAATAATATCCTAATTTTCGGGAGACGGCACATAAACGCTAAAAATTAAAGTCCGTATAGATGGGATACCTTACGGAAAAAATGGGGGTTGTAAATTTATGTACTCTCCGGGTTTTTTCGAGTTCATTCCGGGTCGATTGGAGGGCACGAGGGTGTGAAATCGGGGAGCAACAAGCGTGGAGTTATTCGCAGTCCGGACTCATGTCCGGCGACCGTTGAGGCGGCTACAAATTAAATTTTCTTTTCTGGGTTCCCTCCGCTCCCCCGGACTGAGGCCGTGCCTGATGGGAGTCCGGAATCCGTGCTAGAATGCGAATACCTATACGTCGTCGCCGCCCCGCTTTTTCCCAGCTTGCGTAGTATAATTTAACCGCCGCCGTCCTCATCGGGAGGAATGCACATTTCGGCCGCCGCCGCCGCCGTCTCGCCCCGTTCCGTCAAAATTGAGTAAAATGTTACGTCGGAGGCGCGCCCTTAACGATCATTTTATTACGGCGGTTGTGGCGAGGATCTTGTACGTACACGTCCCTTTTCGCTGCAGACTGCGGCCCTTCGAAGGTGTCGGCGGTGCTGGTGATGGGGTGTGTATGTGATTATCGCCGTCTTCCCCCTAAGGGCGCATGCTTTTTCCCGCGAACGCGCCCGTAAAAACACCGCTTCTCTAGACGTAAAACATACAAACTTGCATGACCCTCAAGGGCGGAAAGTGTAATCATCAAGTTTTATTGTAGTTGTTTTTTCATTCCCCTTTTAAACTCTTTCTGGCACTTTACTGATTTATACATCATCGTTCGGTTTTCACGAATTAACTCTCTGAAATGTGGGAGAAAAGGCGACCGAATCAACCCTATACTTTTCTAAACTTTTATTACGTAAGTAGAGGCACGTAGAGGTCATTTCTTATGGTTTGGACCTGCGCAGAAATCTCAAATTCGTCCACGCACGCCGATAAAGATCAACCTGAAAACATCAGGCAATCTGTTCAAACCTACGAATTTGTCACAACTACCTAACATTTTTCGTTTTATGTTGGCAAATCAATTCAAAATCCTCAAATTTTCGTTTACCACCTCTTTGCATTGTTCAATATAACTTCTACAAATCACCTTTATTGGACATTTACACAGTACTTGAGTACAGCATTGTTGAATTAAAAAGCCTTAATCTGAATGAGAAATCGTTCATAAATGTATGTATACCATATTATTTTGGGAAAATAATCAGGCATAGAAAATGGAAATAGAGCAATGTGTAAATATACTCGAAATCAACTGAACTTTTTCATTACTTTTTTAAAAAATTATGAAGCCGGACGAAAACGGGGTGAGTTTTGAAACCCAGAATTTCCTGTGAATAACACAAGGAAAGACCTACTTCTAAAACGATCATGCCTGAATATCGGAGGAAATAAATCGAAAATCAAACAAAATTAAACGGATAAATTGATGTTTTCACTTTTGTGTTCAATAAGCTCCACCTTCGCGTATCTCAGGGTTCTAAGCATAAAGAATTACCTCCACCTAATATTTCCTATATTTCCAAGAAAAATTCGAAGTTTTCAATGAAATCCACCCGATCACTTGACTCTACGACAGCGACGTGGAAAGCAACCGTCGTAAATATTTCATACGGGGTGTCTTTGAAATAGGTGTACAACGCGCTACCACATACTCCTGAGGTCAAAATAGAACGATTTAACCACAATGACCTTAGTCCAAAAGTTGATAATGAAAGAGTTACAGGGTGTTGAAATGAAAATTTTTATTTCCATTTTCTTGAATAATTTATCAAGTTTTGTGAATAATAATTCAAAAATTGGTACACGAGGGTTTTTCGGTACGGGGAACACTTATTTGGACTCAGTTTTGCTGTATTTCCTAGGGGGCGCTACGTACGCTACAAGCATTTGCAAATGACAGTCTCAACTTTTTCTCTCTTCAAATTACCGATGTTCCAATAAATGGAATCGACTGCTTGATGATTTTACTCAATAAAAGTTCCCTTGTTTGATGTCGCTACGGTCTACCGTTTTGCTACGGGGTGTCTTTGAAATACGTGTACAACGCGCTACCACATACTCCTGAGGTCAAAATAGAACGATTTAACCACAATGACCTCAGTCCAAAAGTTGATAATAAAAAAGTTACAGGGTGTTGAAATGAAAATTTTTATTTCCATTTTCTTGAATAATTTGTCAAGTTTTTGGAAAAATAATTCAAAAATTTGTACACGATGGTTTGTTGGTACGGGGAATACTTATTTGGACTCAGTTTTGCTGTATTTCCTAGGGGGCGCTACGTACGCTACAAGCATTTGCAAATGACAGTTTCTACTTTTTCCCTCTTCAAATTACCGATGTTCCAATAAATGTAATCGACTGCTTGATGATTTTACTCAATAAAAGTTTTCTTGTTTGATGTCGGTACGGTCCACCGTTTTGGTATAATTCATTCTTGAATGGTCGATTTCACCCAAAAATCGCACCAATTTTTGGGGTAATTTTTCATGAAAAACACATTAGCCTGACAAAAAGTTAATTCCATGACTGCTTTGCTAAGAACAAATCACCTGACGAAAAAAGTAATTAAACTCTCTTTTTGGAGGGTTCATTTGTTTTTCTTGAAAAATTTCCCTAAAAATTAGAGCGAATTTAGGGTGAAATCCACCATTCGAGAGTGAATAATTCCAAAACAGTGGACCGTAGCGATATCAAGCAAGAGAACTTTTATTGAGCAAAATCATGAAGCAGTCGATTCCATTTATTGGAACATCGGTAATTTGAAGAGGGAAAAAGTTGAGACTGTCATTTGCAAATGCTTGTAGCGTACGTAGCGCCCCCTAGGAAATACAGCAAAACTGAGTCCAAATAAGTATTCCCTGTACCAAAAAACCCTCGTGTACCAATTTATGAATTATTATTCACAAAACTTGACAAATTATTCAAAAAAATGGAAACAAAAACTTTCATTTCAACACCCTGTAACTTTTTTATTATCAACTTTTGGACCAAGGTCATTGACTTAAATCGTTCTATTTTAACCTCAGGAGTATGTGGTAGCGCGTTGTACACGTATTTCAAAGACACCCTGTATAATTCATTCTTGGATGGTCGATTTCACCCAAAAATCGCACCAATTTTTGGGGTAATTTTTCATGAAAAACACATTAGCCTGACAAAAAGTTAATTCCATGACTGCTTTGCTAAGAACCAATCAACTGACGAAAACAGTAATTAAACTTCCTTTTTGGAGGGTTCATTTGTTTTTCTTGAAAAATTTCCCCAAAAATTAGAGCGAATTTAGGGTGAAATCTACCATTCAAGAGTGAATAATTCCAAAACGGTGGACCGTAGCGACATCAAACAAGAGAACTTTTATTGAGCAAAATCATGAAGCAGTCGATTCCATTTATTGGAACATCGGTAATTTGAAGAGGGAAAAAGTTGAGACTGTCATTTGCAAATGCTTGTAGCGTACGTAGCGCCCCCTAGGAAATACAGCAAAACTGAGTCCAAATAAGTATTCCCCGTACCAAAAAACCCTCGTGCACCAATTTTTGAATTATTATTCACAAAACTTGACAAATTATTCAAGAAAATGGAAATAAAAATTTTCATTTCAACACCCTGTAACTTTTTTATTATCAACTTTTGGACTGAGGTCATTGTGGTTAAATCGTTCTATTTTGACCTCAGTAGTATGTGGTAGCGCGTTGTACACGTATTTCAAAGACACCCTGTACCAACGTGTCGAGTGCGAATTTACCAAAATCGCTAAAGGTACTTACCTACAACCACCCGTCAATATACAAATATGAATGTATTTTTCACCCAAATAATGTTTTTCATACGATCCATTTATTGATTTTGAAAGAGGACGTTCGCCATTCGTCAGTCTCCTTGAATGAAGTAACTGCCTGAAACCGTCCATCAATTTGAAATATCGATGACGACGAAAAGAGAGCGCAATCATACCTGCAACGATTTTCTCCGGAATCGATATTCCCAGACAGTTCCATTATAAATCCGATATGACAAATCTGATCGTAACATAGGAGCTTTTTCTCAATAAAGCGCATGCATCGAAAACACCCGTTCCTCATTTCAACACGTAAACGTACTTTCACAGTCGTACACATCAGATCCGAATAAGATTCTTCCCTTGAAGTGCTTGAATATAAACTCCACTATAAATTTCTCGTGGCCGTCAATGTAGCTGCGGTAATTTCTACACAGTTCGGTCGGATTGGCCACTGAAACCATGTCCGTTCGTAATAGAGATAGGAGGCAGCCTCGAAATTAAATTTTGTAAAACTTTGCGTTTGACTCCGGGCAATTCTAGAGGGAGTTCAAGATTACCGAGAGACTCGGGTCCCGTTTCAATAATTACAGAATGCTGTTTCTCACAGACCGCAAGTGTACGAAAGCGGCGTGAATAACAATACAAGACGAAAATCTACCCCTCGGAATCATATCAGAGGGATGATGGTTGAAATGGGTGGAGAAAATGCACCAAGAGCTTCGTTTAAAATATCACTTAGTTGCCGAAAGCATCGACATAAACAAGCTTGGGGCGGCAACAGCTGTTTCTTATGGACACGACTCTCCAACGGGCGTACACCCAATAACTCCCCAACGACCGCCCCATCATATCGGCACCCCTTTATTATATTAGTAAGCGCGGAACATTATTTGACCCACCCCAAAATACAAAATTTCGATTCCGGTAGGGGGGAAATTCAGTTTGCAATAAACGGTTGCTGTGTCAGTTGATTTTTTCATGATTTGTGAGGTTGAACCACAAGTCTAATTAAATTCAAGCGAGATATGTAAAACCAAAAAATTGAGGCACGATCCCACTGGTGTAGTTTCACGAGGAATAAAATTGAAATTTTATGAATGATACATATTCGCATATGGCGCAAAATGTGCAAGATTTTGATACAAAATATTGTTTTCCATTAGTTCTTGCAATTACAAACTGATTTTCGTAACGCCACCAATTACAAATCGTGGACACAACTCGTTTTCAGATGGCGCTCATACAAATATATAATAATAATCGCTGTATTACCGATTACCGACATTTTGAGATTAAGTGTAAAGTTTTCGGGTCCTTACTGAAATTATGCGATTATTCCTGTAAATATGAGGAAAAAACACGCTGATCACACAGCACGGAACAACACCATAAACTGTAACTATGAGTCGCACCATCTACTGGGTCATACAAAACTCGTAGTAGCTGCAGACGTCATCAGGAAAAAAAATACATGAAAATTCCTCATTCGCCTAATATTTAGAAGTATAAAAACTACGACACATGTCGCTTCCTGAAGGATAATAGTTATGAATTATGATATTCCAAGTCAATGGCTCCATCATGATTGCCATTGGCTATTGTATTTTGTTCACCTGTGAATGTTTGTCCAACGAGAACGGAATAATAATGGTGATGGTGATATCGATATCGGTGAGTTAATGTGATAGGGATGACAATAATAAGAGGTCAACATACGGATTTGTCGTACACCTATACAACACATGAAGGGTGTGCCCTGTTGTTTCAAAGGATAAGGGCACTCTGTGTGACGCTTACTACCATTACCGAGGTGATTGCTCTTCGATATTGCGTTAGGATAACCCATTATGTCATCACAAATCGATATCTTCCAAACACGCACCTAAATCACCTAAATCACTTTATATCTATACACCGGCTTAATTCAACGTGATCCTCTCACGTGCATTGAGCTCACTCGCAATTTTATTTTTCTTTGGTAATTTCTGAGGTGTTTTCCAGGATTCATGATTGCTAGGACGGAAGCCTGTAAAACGAAATCATGTATAATCTCACATTTTAGTGTTCATTCGATGTATTTATTTCTAAACTAATAAGAGTGTGTAAATAGATGGGTGGTGGCCGAAATGCGAGGGTGGTGGTTTTGCCCTTTCGCCGCTACCGTCGTCTCCATGAAGGAGTGTGAATGTGAAATAGCCAAAGGCTGAGTTGAATATTGACATCACGTAGGCAATAAAGCGTGTCAAGGATCAAGCACAAATATTACTTTTCCGAATATCGTTTCATATCCTACGGGCTGTACAAAAACCTCTCATCCGGATCATCGAATGGCTGGTGTAAAACTCATTTCCTTTCCTGCTCTTCGCCCTTTGTCTAAAACCATCATGTACAACTATTCAAATCACATCTTCCATTTTTCCACGGTTGGACGTATTGATGGGAATTTTTACTCATAAATGTAGACAAAATTGGGGTGAAATAAAAGGGAATGAAAGAAATGAGGCAGTTTGTATTACTTTTTCGTCGTCTAGTAATCTTTCCGCCACATGGATATGCGCCAGGAATTAATAAAGAAGGCCTATCTCGATAATTTGGGCTCAAACTGACAAATCGTACAATCCTACAATCCGGACGCAGTTAATTACAGGGGTAATTTTAAGCATACGTTACAATGTAAACATACGCGAAGTATATTGCGCCTGGATGGGCACTGTTGATTTCAAATCACTGCAGCTACAAATATAATGAATTAAACCAGCCAACATCAACAGATATTTTAGTAGCAGTATTTAGACTGGCGATAGGTAGGCACTATGACCAAAATCATACCAAAATCATGAAAGTGCCATTTTCGATCGATTTTATTCCACACGCATAGTGTTAATATTAATTAGGGAGAAATACATATTGCAATGACATATTTGTTTTTTAACTTTTTCCATGACCCATTAAATGGTTGTGGAAAAATTGTATGTTATAGTAATAGTTTGGACGTCTCATTAAAATACATGTCACGCTTCTGCTGCAATGCTCACAGGCGTATTTCAATGACACACACCACTGATGATACATACAATAAAAAACTATTTCAAAATTCCGAATTAATTTTCATTGAATGTAGTGTAATTTCGCGGGGATTAAGACTTTATCCCCAAAATCCGCCAACTCATCATATTTATTTTATTTTATCCGTCATCACCAATATAGGACACAAAAGATAGGTCTATTCCGAGGCGTATTTCGCTGAAAATGACTTGTACACTGATTTCCCATCAATTTCTTACTAATTCCTACTAATTTATGTTATTTAAGTGAAAATTTCAAATGAGATGAAATTAAAAAATTAAAATATCTATTCCCGCAAGATTGTTTACTGAGAACAATTTCTTTCAATCAAAAAAATTGATCCAAAAATCTTAACATTATACCACACTCTAGGATAGGTTAAATAACAATATTCGACGCTGCGTCCGCTCAAGGATTTTTTTTTTTTGAAAGAGACAGATATGGTGTCCGTGTCTATTCAACAGAAGTGGCTTTGTGGTTTCCTATAAAATGTTCGCACATTGGAACTGTCTGTTGTAGGAGCTTTCACTGTACATAGAGTATTGCAAATTTGGCCGACGAATTTTAATTTCAACTTTAAACCTAAGTACATATTTCGGTTTTTTGATGGTAACATTCATACTATTGTCTGATGATACACGAATAGATTATTTTTTCAACACCTTCTAAGTAAATTCCAATTTTGGTTTGTCTGTCTCCATAGGGTGGATATAAATTCTACGATCATAACAAAATCAACAATGAAACAGCTTAAATACTGTGCGCTTGTGATAATTTAAAAGAGTAAACCGTGAAAACCGTGTTTATCCAGTGCGATATGTGTATTTTAGCGGGTCTCGTGTTGAATTTAAGAGGAGATGAAATTGATGAAACGGAATTGATAACGACCTCGGGTAAATCTGCTAACTTCATGGGTAAATAAATTCGAAAAGAACATTAATATTTCTCACCCTTTAATAAAAGATTTCTACTCCGTCTCGATAAAACGGTCGTATTTTCGATCTCTCAAATGAGTATCGCCCTTTCAAGAGACTCCGTCGAATGTTATTTGAAATACTCAAGCCTAGATAAAGAAAATTGTCGCTTGAACAAAAATTTGTGACTTTATTCGACATAAATTTTATGTGTAAATCGAGAATTTTGTAATTTCGAGTGAATTCTGGCCCACTAATGAGTCTGAAACAGGGCGGTGTGAATTATACGAGTCTCCATTTAGCTAGTGGGTGGAAATAAACGTTTCCGGTCCTCTCGCGCCCCCCGTATTATACATAAAGCGCGAAAACGTATAGTGCTGTCTCCCTCCCGTTCGGTATCCGGACTAAGTTTTAATCTAAATAAAGACAATGAAAATAATTCATGAATATTTAGATTCGGAGGTTCGTATTATAATAGTAGATGGAGCTTAATTCCGGCACGTTATCATAGCGACGTAGCTGCGGGAAATTGAATGAAGAAAGCAAACCTGGAAAGCGATATGTTTTATCTATAATGAAGTCAGTCTGTTTGTATTTAGGAACAAAACCAAATATTTTACGCGTCAGGGATTCCGGAATTATCTAGTGCTTTCCAGCGATACGTGTCGCGAATACAATGCCGAAACGAATTCAACCTCATCGACCGAACGCCCAACCGCCACTGGACCGCCCTGACTTCACCACTTTCGACAAAAAACGCAAATACCACACACGACTCCCAAATCTACAACCTACAACCAACCGACGACGTCAACACCAACTATTTGAATCCAAGAAAACGTCCAAAAGCCGATAAAAAAAATCGTTGAGAATATGGTAAAAAAATCAATGAAATGATTTCCTAATGGGGTTGCTCCAAATTGAGACTCGGTTAGTATTCCGCTCATGCTTCCCCTTCTCAGCGCGCAGGTACTTACCTAGTGTTTGCCTGTAAACGTATTTTCTTGGGGGTTCTTGAGCTAATTTAAAACTTGATAGGTCTTTCCACGCGCACGTGGCGAGCGTGAGTCCATCCGTGCATTCAGGTCTAGATCTCCACCCTCCTCAAAGCGACAGATATTGTAAGTTTCGAAACGGTCTCGAACTAATTCTCTCGTAATAATAATTCAATTATGACAATTCCCCTTCGTAATTGAATTACTGTAGATAATTTCGATCAAGACAACAAAATATTGTCCCGAATTTAACTTCACGAGCATGGATGGGTTGGTATACTGTCGATGAGTTCGATTTCTTGTTAAATCGAGGGATTTTCGCCATGTTGGGGACGTGTAATCTGGCAGTTTCCTGTTATTAATGCCGAATTAGACTGGTATTCCCTAGGTCACGTCCTGGTGCAGACATTGAGCCGAACAATAGCCCCTCACTGGCGCAGTCCATAAATATGTATACCCATCCCATCATGAAACTCTCACATAACCCATGCCCTAACTTGAAAACATCTATGCCGCCCCAGCATAGAGGATATGTTATAGTAGATTTAGTTTGGACATGCATGTACCAAAAGGTTTAAAAGAGGAATTTTCGTTCCCACTCACCGTTCTCTAGTCCGGGATTAAAACGTGAGGTTAATCGGATTAAACCGGCTTTTGTACTTTTTTCTATGTAGGTAGCCAGTTTCTAATTAATGTCGGAAGATGTCTGTGCCCGGAATTTTACGCCCCGATCCGGTCTCGCCGGGAGTATAACTATATAGAACAGGTTGTTTCTAACTTTGGCACTACTTGAACATCACCATCTGCCGCTTCATTACCTAATTAGTCTTTATGATTAAACTTATTACCTCTAAATTTTGAACTTTGAGCACAAATTCTCACTATAAATATTACTGGTGAGGGAAATGGGGGCCATGATTACAATAAATGGGAGAGGACTTTCAAACGGTTTAATAAATCGACAATTCGTGCCTATGTAACAATTCCGAAAATTGTGACAAAATAATTTCTGGCGTCTGCCATAATAAACTAGATTACAGTCTAATAAAGGAAAAAGAAACGGCAGATTCGATGTTCATTCCATTTTGTTGCAGTATTGACTGAGTCGTATATTTCAATTTATTCAAAATGAAAACTCACCCCTTCAATAAATTAGGTTGAACTCGCTTATAAACAAAGGAAGAATCTATTGTTTGCAATAGCGATAGCTTCGTACACATTTTTGAAGGATATAGAGAGTAAACAAAGAATGAAGTTGATGGATATCTTAATATTTTCTCCTGCTGATGCTTCTTATGTCTATCTACCTAATAAAATTTGCTTTACGGAACACCTAATGAACGACATCTCCGTAAAACAACAGAAGGAAAATTTTCAATTTAATAAGTAAGCATGCTAGAAGGAAGCAACGAGACCCTGCTAGTCAATTTCCGAATGAATTTACGTCGCATTCATGGGTTGGTATAGGTAGAGGTAAGTTAAGTATACAGGCTGTTTGATAAAAACTCCAGAACGCCACAGTTTCTTTGGTTATGATCTGATTTCAAAAACCCATTAACAAAAAATTATTTATTTTTCATGCACTACGAATAGAGCTTGTTACCAAATTTTTTCTCTCAACTTCTTTTTTTAACATTGATAAATTAAAATTTTTAAGAATAAAGTACGATTACTTCTAATTTAAAATTGAAGTATGTATTTTTCTCTTTACCATGGTATGTAGAAAGTGGTCATTTTTTCAATGTTTACCCAAGAAAACGCATAAAAAGTTTCGCCCGAATTGAATTAAATTTTAAAAAATGTCAGTTTCAGGAGTGCTTTGGATTCCAAAGCAAACGTGAAAATGACATTTTTTGTTTAATCCGACCAAATTTGGCGAATCATTTTTTGCGTTTTTCTGATGATTATTAGGAGAAATCAACTTTTTTATTGACCGATGGTATAGAAAAAAATATCTACTTCAACTTTGAATTGGAAATAATCGCGTTTTATTATTAAAAAAGTTAAATTTACCAATGTTGAAAAAAGAAGTTGAGGGAAAAAATTTGGTAACAAGGCCTATTCGTAGAGCATGAAAAGTAAGTCATTTTTTGTTAATGGGTTTTTGAAATCGGATCACAACCAAAGAAATTGTGGCGTTCTGGAGTTTTCATCAAACAGCCTGTATGTACGTATGTAGTATACGTATTACCTACAGACAGCATCTTGAAGCTGAAGGTTTCCTAAGGGCTCGATGAAATCCATTTATGTTTATCAAGCACTCAAGTTCGAGCATAAAAGCTTTTTCGGTAAATAACTTGACCTAAATATGTCTCTTGCAAATAATAACTATTTCGTGGTAGAGGCAGGTTTATTTTTATTATTTTTAATTTTGTGTTGTGCGATGTCTAATACAGCTCTAGTACGGTATGGCTTAGACATTCCCGTCGAGAAAAATTCTACGTTATTATACATATGATGAATCGAAGACCCTAACAGCTATATGGAAAATAGCCTAGTTTATACTGCAGTCCGTGTTGAGGCTCACAGGTCAAGGCTTCATTCTCACGTATACAAAATAGAATAATGCATAGTGCATGGTGAATGAATATTAGGTTGCATATGTAGACCCGCAGTTTTAGCGGATTCCGATGATGCTGCGGGCGCCGTGGAGTCAAAAGTAAACACCGCGTTTTTTCCAATCCCGTGAGTGCTCTGCGGTGAAATTCATTTTTCTTAGGTTAGGATTCAGACCTGTCGTTCTTGTGAAATTCTTTTCGCTGGTGAAAATATTGTTTGATTGAAATTCAATCAAGAAATAATTAATCAAAATAATTACTTCATTTTTTAGCTGGGGGCAAACACCTAGGATTCATGGTGCATACCCTTGGGGATTTACGGAGATTTATAGGGATTTATGAGGATTCATTGGGATTTATGGCAATTTATTGGGATTTATGGGGATTTATACAAAAAAGGGATTTATGGTGTACCTACTCTATTTCAATCAGGTGTTTGGCTCTCGTTTTCCAGTTATAAAATTGCTTTGTTCATGTATGTTTATATTTGTTTACATACATAACCTTCAAATAAAAATATCAGTTTATTTTCCATCTGTAAAATCAATATGTCGTAGGCGTGATAGGCGAATAATCGCTTAAATTAGTGATTGTTAATCGCTCAACGTGAAAATAGAAAAATTCGAAAGCAAGTATGAACACATGTGAAAAACAGAATGATAGTAGAAACATTTCTTTCAAATTCTGAAAACAATTGCAGAAGACAGAACACTCATAAGTGAGCAATCCATATTTTTTAAATTCAAAAGCAAACTTTGTTCAAAAGCAATCTGGCCATTTTGAGAATGTTTCTGAGAACTCAAAAATGAATAAGGTTTGGCTCTTTGTAGTTCCATCCGGGACATACTGTAAGGATCTTTTCCAAAGTGAACATACAATTCATCAGCGAATACAGCGTGTATCAGGAAGAAAGGTCCAGGCTTTCAGGATGCCCTCCTTGAGTGATTGCCAACAAAATTTCTTAGTAAATATATATCCGTAAACGCCAAATAGATACAGGGTGTCACATTTAATACTCCCACTAAGTTTACCAGAGGCATGACAACCAAAATCGGTAAAAAGTTTTTAACGAAGGAGAGAGCGTATGATGCCAGCTTTGAGAAAAAAATTTGTCGATTCTTGTATCTTTGATAGTTCCACGGATATTGCGATTTTGCTGCAGCTGGTCGAAGGACGAAAAATTGAAATGTTCAGATTTCAATAAAATACCTAGGATGAAAAAGATAGCTAAAATCCAGAGCTTTCTTTTGTTTCGATACAAGTTTCGTCTAACGTCTACTGTTTCATGGATATCGTGATTTCAAATGACAGAATTTTCTTACTTAAGTGACAATATTTCCGAAAAAACAGTAGTTATGCAAAAACATTGTTGAAACATTAGAAACGTCTTCATTCAAGATATCTTTTTTACCCGGAGAATTTTGTTGAAATTTTGAAATATCAGTTTTTTGTCCTCCGACCAGCTGCAGCAGAATCGCGATATCCTTGGAACTATTAAAGATACAAGAATTGACAAATTTTTTTCTGAAAGCTGACATCATAGGCTATCTTTTTCGTTTGAAACATTTTACCAATTTTGGTGTTCCCGTATCTGAAAAACTTGGTGGAAATATTAAATGTGACACCCTGTATCTAATTGGCGTTTACGGATATACATTTACTAAGAAATTTTGTTGGAAATCACTCAAGGAGTACATCCTGAAAACCTGGACCTTTCTTCCTGATACACGCTGTATATTCCACGTGTTTGTGGGAATGGACGGAGCTGGGGGGCAATTGCGCATGTTGATGTGTTAATAGCAAATGTCGCAGCCCAGGCGCGCCACTCGGTTAGTTGATTAATGATTGACCAACATCGTACGTCACACGCTAATAATGAGCTTATCTAACTAAAGCCCACCACCCTTCATTTTGAGGGTGGCGATATACAAACCACCTCTCTCCAACTGCCCGGCTTTGGCGGCCCTCCTCTTCGATTTAGTTTAGAAACCTAAATTACGTATTCACTGACATAATTTCCCCATTGATTTCACCACACCTATAGGCCCCTATGCATACACCCCGTGGAGATCCTGCACAAATTTTGTATTTCGGCCGACCCGAAATTCATTGTTACGTAGTGAGTATTATTAATGTTTAATAATTTTAAATAATAATGAAAAGGATAGAATTTCATGGGAAGGTAGCGAATTACCCATTTCGTGATGAAACTGCGAATTAATTCCGTGCGGATTGTGGGTTGTTAGCGTCAGTTGGAATAAACGCGAACCTCACACTTTTCCGGATGAAAATGCTTGCCCTGCACGATTCTCGTGTCAACCAACAAAAGGACTATTCTACGGTATATTTCCAAGTGTTATGAGAGTAGAAAAAATAGATAAGGCCCTTGGTTCGTATTGTCGCAATTTCTCGATTATAGCGGTCCGAATGCTACCATTACTCTCCACTGTAATAACGGTAGACGACACTAGAACTTTACCACTATAATAATTACTATTCATGATGAATAATTGCCAGAAGGGAAATTGATTGTAGGTCCTTGACAATAGAGAATCATCAATGAAACGGCCTAACACAGACTTTAAAATTTAAATTCTACATGAAAATAGAATCTAAAATCATTTGGATTAAAATCTGGTGGATGATCCATGAATATAGAATAGATTGACTCTATCTTTGAAATTGCCATGTCTGAGATTGGCGTCAGTACAAAAGGAGAACTCTCACTAATTACGTAATTAAAGTTCAGTGGAAAGAGAAAGAAATCTCGTAAGTGCAGGAAGGATCTAATACGTGTAGTGGGAATTCCTTCACGAGCTCCAATAACGAAAGCAAATGAGTTTCCACCTTGGTTTGGTTTCAGGTGCTTTAACAACTTTACTTGTAGTGGAAAGATTTATCAAGTTTCAATTTCGCCAAGCCAACTACGTAATTAGTAGAAACTTGACCCCAACGCTTGCAAGTCTTACGAAACCTGAAAAAAGACACATATTTGCTTCGTGGGTATAGTCTTGAAGTGGACCGGATATTTCCGCCTTTTATTTTTATTTTGAAAGACTGTCTCCGCCGTATTCAAATTTCAGGAAAACTTTTGTTGTTAGTGTCTCGACTACAGTTCGGATATCGGAAAAAGGACTCGAGTCGTTCCTTCCTTCTCGTCTCTATCCACCTCCTCTCGATAAAAATCCGTGAATTATGTTCATTTCTGAAACGAGAAGATTGAATGTAAATATTGAAGCTCCCAACAAAACGCCCGGCGCAATTTTGTTTACATCCATCAAGATCACGATGAATACTTTATTATTACTGGCAAACTTGCTCCCAGTATTCATAAATTTCTAATTATTTCTATTAATTATTTACTAAGTGAGCACGCACACATTTCAAAGAGGTCCAGCATTATTCATGCCATCTCGACGACAGAGTTCAGAGTTTGTCAAATAAATAGTTTAATCTCTTCGAGTAAGAAGAAAAGAAGACAATTTGAAATTTTGATAATAGCTTCGAAGCTGCGAGATCAAATTGTTTGGATCTGCATGTTGTAAATTATTTTATCTTCTTCAACTCTCAATTTCGATAATATCGAGAAATTACAAAGAAGGATGTGATCGATTATTTGTCCGCCATGTAGAGTTTCGTTCTTCCATTTTCTCTTAGACCATTGCAGTGCTGAAGTGTGGGTAGCAAATAAATCGTGCGTTAATATATGGACATTTCAAATTCCGTTTCCCATTTCTCTTAAGGCTGGTTTATCAAAGCCGCTGTCGCAGTCGCAGTCGCAGTCCGCCCAGTTCTACTTCAGGGATGTGCACACAACGGTTTACCAAACACGGATCTTGCCGGATCTTAAACGCCGAGTTCAGTTGAATTCAATCTCAGCGTTGCGGCAGAGATCCGGCAAGGTCGCGCAGGCGCACTAGACCGGTCTATTTGAACTACTTCTGACAGGTGACGTCGAAATGACAGCAAGCTAACCTTAAAATTGAGATGTTTTGAATTCGTGCTCGATTGTTTTCCGTTTTCTTATTATTTTGTGCTGTGTTAACACATTATTTGGAGTGTGTTCGCTTCTGAGAGATGGATCACGCCACAGAAGTGAAGTTTATACGTCTCGTACAGGAAAATCCAATGCTGTACAACAAACGTTCTGGGAGCTACAAGCGTGGAGACTTGAAAAAGAAAATTTGGCACCGAATCGCGGTAGAGATGAAATTTAAAAGTAAGTTATAGCTTAGGGGGGGGCCTTTACATGTATCCCCTGTAATACCTACTGACAAGTTTTCACTGATTCTCTTTGACGTCGTTTTGCTAACAGAAGAAGTAGCGCTGCTGCAGCTAATACTTGGTCCATTTTAGGTACCACCGTTGCTTTTCATAGCTCTCACACTTCCGCACTCAACCATTAAACATAAACTGCCTTTGTTTGGAGGCGCAACCTGCGACAACAAATGGAGTGACAGGCAAAACCTAAGCTAACTTTTTCCCGCGAGCCGCTTAACTGCGACTTTTCATAAACCCAAGTTGCGTTTCCTGAGTTCACAGCGTTACACCGACTGCGACAGCAACAGCGACAGCGTCTTTGATAAACCAGCCTTTATTCTTCAAGAATCTTGAGGTGAATCGAGTTGAGGGTAATTCTTACAAGCTCGCGGCAAAATTAGTACTTAAAATTCGTTTCCTCCCTACTACTCTTGTGTAAAATTTTCGTTAAATTAGTTAAAAGCCTCCTTAAACCGGTACTAAACAGTGAAACTTATAATTTGATACTTATTTACGGTAAAGTTTTCGCTCACTTCAAACTCGAAATATTGGCATTTCATATAGTAGTGGCCGTTTATACCCACGACCTTAGCTGCGAAATAATAAATTATGTGAAGTGCCGGCTGCAACTTGTCAGCTCTCGGCGAACAATTTTCAGCTTTTTTATTTATCCTGAAAGTTGTCAGACTCGCACACGAGCGAGTACGAGTTTATTTACAACTCGAAAATGTAATACTTCCGAAAAAAACAAACGCGCCGCATTCGAATCGATAAAGTTATTGTTATATCTTTATAGGTGTATGGACATAAATACATAAATAAATCAGCGTAAGTAGATTAAATCTACCTTGATTTTTGCCGAATAAAACAGGAGTAGGTACAATTCAATTTTGCTACAATAAATAAATGAATAAGTTTTAAAAAATTAAGAAATTTGTGTGTGTGAACAAAATCTGCTTGGTTGTACTTGGTTGCACTTAGTTGTACCGAGCGTTCATTAATGAAGGAAATTAGGAGTGACTGTGATTAGGAAAAAGTGTGTCGTGATTAGATTTATTCAACTAACCGTCAGCCTCAGTGTCAGAGTAACTGATGTCAATCAAGAACCGACATTTATATGGCGTACTGTAAACTCTGATTCCATTCGCATTTAACCTGAACGCATCGCCGAATACTGCGAAAACATTGAACTAAAACCATTCTCAAAATTCGTTCGATAGTTCATGTTAGGTATGTAGGTATGTACAGAGACATAAAAAAAATCCTTCATAAAGGGAGGCTATGATAATCGTTCTGTCTCATCTGAAAAGTACTAGAAGGATAGAGACAGAACGATTATCATAGCCTCCCTTTATGCAGGTTTTTTTTGTATCTCTGTACACGAGAAGAGGTGACGGTGACTCGCACATCGCGCAGGAAAGACTGAAAAGTTCTGGATTTCAATATTCTGTCTCTGTTGAGAAACTGTAGTAATTAAACCCGTTGAACACACAGTTGCTATAGTTACTGATCAAATAAGAGTAGGACTCCCAGGCGGCGACCAACCTGCTATAAGACTACAAAATTACGCATCTACAGTTTTCAAAATTTCATCCATCAACGTACGAGAGCAACTGACCAAATGCGGGATCTGACCTAATCCGCAATTTTACAAAACACCGTTTTGGTGTGTTCATTTCTACATAACATATACGAAAAACCAGTACAACGTGTCCAAGAATTCAACCAGCAATGATAGCTCTAATTTCTGTTCAATAGAAATCGTAGAATTTAGTCAAAAAATGAGTCTCTCAGTCATATGTAGAAACAACCCTATTGTACACTTACTCACAAGAAAAACGGGACACCTCTGGGGGCGCTCGCCACTCGAGCTACACGAAAAGTACACCCCGGGACGAAACTAGATATCCGCCGGTACGATATAAGTGTGCCTAGGCAAGTATAAAACGACTGACACCCTTCAAGATAAACTTCATAAATATTATTCATAGATCTAGCCTCGTCCAGGGATGTACGATTCGTGTAGTTCAACTTTCGGCCGCTCGATAGGTGTCCCATTTTTCTTGTGAGTAAGTGTACCTAATCATCAACGAAATAGCATTATTCTACGACCATGCGGGAAGTAGGCTTTTATAAACCCGTTTCCGTAGAAACAAATTTAGGAAATGAGTCATTGGAGAACGGTGCGGTAAGTACTTTGCCGAACCTAAATTGAAGTGATGGAAAGTACTTTCGCGCATCCAAATAACGTGTATACAACCACTGACAAGCACCCTTCACCCAAATTGATCGAATGCTGTGTCATTATAGAAATAGAAGTATTGTGGGTTTATTTTGTGATGTCAGTGGCATGTGTGAATACAAAAAAATAGTCACGATGAATTGTTTTGTCAGTTTTTAACTTCTTCTTTTATAGAAAAAATAGTGTACAATAACAGTACACATGTTATAATAGACGATTTCACGAAAAATCTTGCATCCTTTTTGACAGAAACTCAATTAAATGCAATTGTTGGATGACTTGGTTCGAAAATCAGAAAGGGACAGAAATATAGAAATGAAATCAGTAATTGTGTAGGTTTTTCACTGATATACCGTGGCGGCTCGTCGGAAGAGGCAAGGCAGGCAGTTCCTTCCCAGGACATAATAATAATGAATGTTTTTTTTTTCTGATTGCATTATCTCTTTTGTTATGTTTGTTTCAAATTTACGAGTTTAATGTGAAGCTATCAGCGGGCAGTCGAGACACGTGCCGATGGTGTAATATAGCGGTCAACGGTAAGGCTGGTAAAATTATCGATAAATTGATGTATCAGATGATGATATCGAATTCAAAAATGTATTGATATATTAGATATCAATAAATATCAAAATATCAAACTTTGATAAATATCGAATATGTATAAGACTTTAAGATTTATCAAAATACATTTTTTTAATGACTCCAAACTACACTTCGACATGACACGGGCCTTTGCAGTGATACAGGATACGCCGACGCGACGCCTGCATTTTGGCAGAAAGTTTCCCCATGTGGGTTAGCCATTCGACCATGTTTTCTTGATAAGTTTGATTTTTGATGATTTGATGAATATCGATATTTGATAGATAGGTATTGATATTTGTTGTTATCAAAGTTTGATAGCTAACCTCTGATATCAGCCAGCCCTAGTCAACGGTCGACGGCTGGAATAATTACGTATCGTCCGTGAGGCTTGAGGCACAGTCTTCGCGAGACTCGGATGTTTTCATTAATGGTAGTACAAAATTATGAAGCCATCGTATCGCACTTCCTAGCCTAGCTCGTTCAGTCCCTAAGTAAGCAGAAGGTTGGGCAGCCTCTACCAATAATATTGCGAGTTTGTAACCGTCCTTCTGAGCAAAGTGGTGGTATGTTGGGTATTTTACCCGAAAATGCGAACCGATGAAAACGTCACATTATTTCCAGCTCAAAACTAAAAGTGTGAATTCGTCGGGCGAGGTATGATTAAAATTTATATTTTGCATAGAATAATTAGTATTTTAGTGTATAAGTAATGAAGAATCGTTAAAATCTCTACATCATGTCTGAAATTAACATTAGAGATTCGGTTGATATTGTAAATTTTTTTTCTCGCCTGGATTATGATGACGAAATGTACGTCAAGGAGAACACGGTGTCCCAAAGACACCAAAAACGCCTCTTTTATGAAACAAATCTTTCGCCTCCCCAGCTCAAAATTTTACGAGCGGATTTTCAACATCCCGTTTTAATTACATTCATTATCGAAAGCTCGGTAGTACAGTAAACATACTTACCACCTGGATAATATTATGTGAGTATAATAGATACGTGTGTGCATGAGGATATACCAAGGGTGATAAAGCAAACTAGATGGTGCAATTTTGATGATAAATGGGGATGCGCCAGGATAGCGGCTCTCCTCTCTCGCCTCAAAAATAACCCCTATGGATTATACGAAGTGTTTAAAAATAAAGAAGGTTTTTTTCAATGCAGAGTTTGATGCAGTTTGGGGGATTTCGGTGCGGCGATTGGTTCGTGCAGTCGGCAGACTATAAAACGCTGCAGATTAGTCCGCGTGTGGATCAGTTTGTGCGGGAAGGTGGAAACTGGCAAGAATGGCAAGCTCGAGTGCAAACCTATATATGTACACCTACAGGAAGACAGGAAAACGGGGCGCGTTAAATACCTACGAACGAGAGACAGGTTCCAGGTTATTTCCCAAAGGTGGCGTCGTCATCATACACACCCATAAGAAAACGAGTACACGTATACGGCAGACGAGGAGGAAGTGGAGGTGGCGTGGAAAAAAGGTCCAGTGTTCAATCCATTCCTGCTCTGCACTTTTCCTCGGCTGACAGTGAAAAAACGACGTGACACAACCCGTCTCGTACGGTGCCTATCAAAACCGCCCGGCTTATGAAAAACCATCAATTTTATTATTTTTATGAATTGTCAAAGCTGTCTTCGGAGAGGAAGGAGCACGCCTTTAACGCGAACACCACGCTGTACCAAACGGACTTTTGGAATGAATCACACAGGACCATCAACCATCAGCCCCGTATTGGACTGATTATTTCTCGTAAAAAATGTATTAGTGCACTACAAGATGTATTATGCCAGCCTGTTTGCGTATCGTATAAAAACATAATGCATTATCATTCACCCCTCCTCCATAAGTCATTTATTAAACACGAACATGGATCATTTATTCCCAAATATAAAACTGCATCAAATTCAAGTACATATAAAGTATCTGAAAGTTTAATAAAAAGTTAATTTTCATTTGCTGACGAAATTTGGGATCTATAAATTCTTGAAACGATAATCTTATGTAAAACGTAAGATCGAGTTTTGCGATTTGTGGCATCAAATACGTTCAAAGTATCGTATTATAATATTGAACGGTTTCGAAAATCCGTAAAAAAGCAGAATATCAAATAATTTAAGCCGCAAATCAAACAGAATGCGGAGTCTTCGTGGTGATGTGGGTTTATTTATGAGCCTATTTCCCCCCGTTACAATTCCACCTCTTATTTATTTTTGAGGGGTGCGTTACCAGAAAGTCACCACCCCTTTCAGATTCCCTTGAAATTTTCCCGATTTAAATTGTAAATCTGTTGAGCCATGCAGCCGACTAAAATGATAAAACTTTACAATTACTAGGGTAGATTTCATAAGATGTCAGTAACTGGCAACTTAAACGCCGAAATACAGGCTGTTTGATAAAAACTCCAGAACGCCACAGTTTCTTTGGTTGTCATCCGATTTCAAAAAGTCATTGACAAAAAATTATTCATTTTTCATGTACTTCGAAAAGGCCTTGTTGCCAAATTTGTTCCCTCAACTTCTTTTTTTAACAATGGTGAATTTCATTTTTCAACCATAAAGTATACGATTATTTTTATTTCAAAGTTGAAGTACGCATTTTTCTCTTCAATATGGTGTGTAAAAAGCTGACATTCTTTGAATTTTTAACCAAAAAAACGCATAAAAAGATTCGTCAAATTTGAATTTAATTTAAAAAAAGTCAGTTTCAGGAGTGCTTTGGATTCCAAAGCAAACGTGAAATTGACGGACCCGTTTTATTTAATCTGACCAAATTTGCCGATTCATTTTTTGCGTTTTTCTGATGATTAATTAGAAAAATCAACTTTTTTATTGACCCAAGGTATAGAAAAAAATATCTACTTCAACTTTGAATTGGAAAGAATCCCTTTTTATTATTAAAAAAGTTAAATTTATCGATGTTGAAAAAAGAAGTTGAGGGAAAAAAATTGGCAACAAGGCCTATTCGTAGAGCATGAAAAATAAATCATTTTTTGTTGATGGGTTTTTGAAATCGGATCGCAACCAAAGAAACTGTGGTGTTCTGGAATTTTTATCAAACAGCCTGTATGTATAGTCTATTCAAGATAAACTTTGGGGTCACGTGATGTTCAGTTTATCTTGAATAGACTATAACTGGAGAATGTTATGTACACGCTCATGGATGTTATGTTATGGGGTAGCGCGCTGAAAGAAATTGTGAGGTAAATGAAGATTTACTAATTTTGATCAAGTACGGTTTATTATAGAAATTTGTTGCCAAAACTGGAAACTGAGATTTGGTCAAATGTCAAATGAAAATGCAAATTTTCTGAACCCTTTCTTGGGATGACCAGAACAAAATCATAATAAGTATGATACATCTACCTCGACGTTACAAATTTGGTCACAAATTTGTCAAGTAATAAATTGTACTGTTTGCAAAGCAGATTTTTAAGTTAAAATTTGCGAGTGGTATATGCAAATCGGGCATGTGGATTAGATGGACGATTTTCCTGGTCCTTTCAGCATTTATGCTGATATCGGACCGGAGTACACACGTTAGTATCTTGCATGCAAATAGCAGGCACCATAAAGTTCCAACCCCCTTTCGTTCTAGACTAAAATAAAGGTGCCCATTACTCGTAGATGATACACGAAGCCGGTTGCATATTTGATGTCGCATCCTTTCAATTTGTCCGCCGTCTTTATGTTTCAATAAAGCCCTGTTGTAAATACTTTCCCGGGCAATATCATCAAGAAATCAAATAATCAATGCCCGAATCGGTGCGGGAGACGCAATAAAAGCCGAGGCGATATGTCAGCAGTAAAATCGAAAAGGCCATAATGAGATATTGGTTGCACAGGGCGGTAAAGTGGGCCATTACCGATCGACCGACCCAACCATCTATATCCGAAATACGCATCCCGATGGAGCTCGGCACAGATTGTCAGACCGATAACCCTCCCCAACCCACTTTTTTTCTCTTAAAAGATATCGACGCGCGAGGAGACGTGCCCCTAACTGACACCGATGTTAGATAGCAGTCCGCCCCATTTCCACCGCAATTGAACATATTACAATAATTATTATTCCAAACGAAAGGTTCATCCGAGAGGATTCGTATTTTAGGTCGTGAGAATTTTGTGATGGATCGATATGTTATGGCGGATATCACTTTAAATCCTGCGAGTAAAGAGCCCTTTCGTGTACTTACGTATGAACACCCTTTGGGTAGCGCGTATATGAGGGTTCGAAATGTCTACCCTCCGTTCAACTCATCTCGCTCGCACTCGCTTCAATGACGTGTGCATATTTAAACAGTAGATGGGACATTTTATTTCCAGAGTGGTGTAACAGTGGAATAGGACGAGTATAAATGATGTGGCTGATGAGAATGCAGAATCAACTATCGGAACTGTGTAAAAGTTCTAAGTTAGTTTTTGCGTCAACGCTCTAATAAACTAACCGTTTTAATTCACCGGGTGCTTTTCGTGGACTAAACTCCAATTTGAATTTGAAATTAGCCACCACAACCGTCTCCACTTCCTTCTTTATTTTTCACCGTTCTGTTGTTATATTAACGATAATTGGACAGTTGACTTGTGTGTGTATATGGTGTGTATAAGGCTATGTAAAACTCGGGTTATTCCGGTGTCCGTAACATCGGGTGACGCCGTTAAGGCTAATTATAATCGTCCGGGGGCGTTTTAAAATTGCCACCGTTCGGGTGAGCATATGCAAATGTAATTGTAAACGATTAGAGAGCGAGCCTGTTGTATTTAGTCAGAGAGGGAAAGAGGACGGGTTTACGTTATGTTATCGCGGTTTTCCACTCTTCACATCTCACGCGTGAAAAATACACGAGTGAGCTTTCAGGCTACCGAAAATATCCACCCTCATCTTTCTGCGTCCGTGTACCTGAACTTCCTTCTTAATTCCGTTTCCTCTCAGGAATATTACATTATTCAAATGGCATTTGTACAAATTTCGCTGGATCGGTGTAATTGTAATTGTAATCGCATTTTCTTAGTTGGGAAGAGCAATTTTGATGGTCCCGTGGGCATATAAAGGGAAGTAGTTGTAGAAACTCCGGAGACGGGTTTATTGCTTGTTTCTGCTGAGGATGTTATGGCGGCGGCTTTGTGTTGTTAAATCAGTGACCGGCCCTGATTGTGGCTCTCTTCTCTGTCTCTAATATGGCATGTAGGAAGGTTCTGACAATGGCATCGGCATTACAACACACATGAAACTGCTACCCAGAAAATTTGGGCATCATGTAAATCTCAGAAACGTTCTACGATTCTCTAGGAATTTCTCTTGTCATGAAAATACTCTACACATACAGGACGCTTGCAAAATGCTGTCGAAAATTTTGTATGATCTTGATGATGTTTTTACTGAAAAACATCACAGCGCGTTCAGACATACGATTACACACTAGCGCTTCTTTTTTATGCGTTTTTCATCTGAATGCGGATATTCCTCATGTTTTTCTGGCCTCTTTTCATTTACCGAATTTCCAGGTTTTCCCCGAGATTTTTCCTGTCTGAATTTGATGCGGTTTTGAATAAAGATCATTGGGACACGATTACTTCAAAGTTGAGGTACTAAATAATAAAAAACTCCAGACCCGCGTGTCCTTCATCTCGAGTCGAAAAGTCTTCACGTCAATGAAGATTGTCTGCAATTTTTGTGTTTTCGTCATTTTTGACCGGTCTGAATGAGCAACGTTCTACTCTCAAGGTGGAAAAGTTTAATGCAGGGACTGGGACCGATTCGAAATATGGGTTTCGGTTCTCGGAAAAGATGGAACCTAAATATGATTTCGGTTTCGGTTCTTCCCTACCAAGCGAACCTAAATTTTTTTTCGGTTTCGGTTCTCCAACGGGTTCTAAAAAAATGCGCCGCAGGCGGAAAATTTTCGTTCCGGAACCGTTATTTTTTCGGTTCCGGTTTCGGTTCCGGTTCCTGCTACATTGGGTGACTACAGTTTGATATTTTTGACGTTGACTGGAGGTCACTCGTTTCTGGCCAAATGTCAAATCAGTGGCGTGCTCTGTAGAACCGTAAAAACTGAATCGGTTTCGGTTCTTCAAAAAATTTTTCCAAAATGAAAATATGGGTTTCGGTTTCGGTTTCGGTTACAAATTTTTATGTGGTTCCGGTTCCGGTTCCGGTTCTTTTCGGTTTCGGTCCCAGTCCCTGGTTTAATGTTTGATTAAAAAATTCATGTGATTTTGCTCTGTTCGAGATACAGTTCCGGGCAATTTGACGTTAGAAGAAAGAGTTGGTGAGCGAATGTGTCAGAACTTTCAGAAGTATAGTTCATCGTCATTTTATGTCATTTCAGGTCGCGATATCTCTAAAACAATACAGGGTGTCCCAAAATCACCGGATAACCCGGTAATGGCGGATTCTTGAGAATCTTTCGGGCCTCGACTTAATTTTACTTCAACATTCTTGTCTCAGAATGTCGCCAGGAATCCGCCATTACAGGGTCCTCCGGTGATATTGGGACACCCTGTAGATTACAAATGTTTTGTGACAATAAATCTATCTTGAGCTAAGAAGTTGGACTAAAGTCAAGAAAATATTTTTTAACAGCGTATGATGGACTTCCATTTTTCATCTTTTTCTCGATTATGATCGAAAAATGTACCAAACGTTTCAAATGTAGGTAACATCCTGAAACTATTAGGCATTTTCACGGCATACTTTAATTGTATCATGTTTATTTCCTATTTTGATGAGTGATTAAATTCACCCTGTATGAGGCCACGAATAACGTATACCCAAAATTAGAGCACGGCATACGTTAGTTCTTTTCACATTTCATTAGGGTATTCTCCTCATATTCCGAACGTAGGGTTGAAATATGTAATTAAGGAATAAATAAATAAATAAGAAATAATTAGGCTTACTGGCTCATGTCTTCACTCTTGGTAGATGTACAGGACGTAACAGTAACCGAGACTCGCAGATAAGGGCGAAACGTCTCTTGTATCTTGTATTATACCACAACCTGAAAGAAGGATGCGGGAGCCATGGGACCTTTTCACCTCTCCTCGTGTTTCCACTGTCTATGTATTATGGCTACACCTACGTAGCCCAGGTGAAGTCAGATTAAACCGAAACGGAGACGAGGCCGAAAACCGGAATTGGGTTTCGTTGTCGGCGCTCTACATACATAAGTCGGGTAGGGTTAGAAAGACGAGATCGTAGGTATCAAGTTAATTGGTTTGGAGGAACGCGCGAAGTGCGCAATCAGAACACGAACCGAACACCTCACTAAACGCCTTTAGGAGGTTTTAACACACACCTATCCGTAGATCTTATCGTCGAGCTATAACGCGGTAATACGTTGTATACCATAGCTGACGTCTCGTTAGATTAACGACATTATATGTTAATTGAGTTGAGTGCGCCTGTTTCCACGTTGATTTTGCGAGACGCTACGGTGCTCCTCCTTAATTAGCAGGATCACACACGGCGCATCCATCTCTCTTGCGTATGCTACACGTATGTAGGTAAGTACACCCGATTTTACGCCGAGAGTGAGCGAATGATTATCACGAAATGAGAGGTTTGATTATTCCACATTGAGTGTTCTCCAAGCTTTGGGTGGGAAATGCTCCCACATGTCAAAATTTGAATTTGAAAAGGGTTCGTACACAATGACGACTAAAATTACTTGCTAGATAGTCAAAGTAATAACCGCATGGCCTACACACTAAATGTTTACTATGGCACGTAACAAGATGAAGTCCCTTTTGTACAATATCCATTGTTCACGGAAGCGACAGTAAAAAAGAACGATGTTTTTCATGGTGCCATCAAACAAGGAGCAGGTTATCTGGTGAAATTTGAAATGTATACCTCTTTAGTCTATGCATGCACGTCGACGAAACTACGAAATGAGACCCCATGTTTTGTGTGCTGCTCTCACTATATACATTTTTCATCCTCTTTATTATAGCACGTTTATGAATTTCCTTCAGGATGTAGAAATAAGGTCAGGATAACATTCTTTCCTTTATAGTGAAATAGGGGCGCAAAAACAAATCTCTTGCTTTTGTGTAATTAGGATTGATACCGCTATAAAACTTGTTAAACATTCTTTTACCCTTTTCGAAATTTTCAAGGGATCGAATTTACTCAAATGAGATTTCCGGAAGATTAAACAATTTTTTTCGTGTGCGCTCTTTCTTAAAGGGGAAACATGTTGTAAAGTTTTTGTTTTATAGCCAAGGGATATCAGAGTGTCTCAGCAAGTTGAACAAGGGAACAACATGACAAACTAAACTTCAACCAATATTTTCCCACCAGGTATATTTATGTAAAAATAGACACAGTTCTAGTTTATGGCACACATAAAGACGTAGGTACTTACAAATGGGTACCCTATGTAATAGATAGATTCTTTTAGAATTGATGAAATTTTAATTTAAACTCAAGATAATTAGCTGAAGTTAAATTTCGCATGCTGTTATTTCCCATCAAGTCCAAATAATATCAGCATGTAAAGAGGAAAACTACAACTTTAACCTGAAATAATTGGATGGTACTGTAGGGATACATGGTATAAATACATATAGCTCTTATAAAATGTGTACTTATACAGGGTGATTCAAAATTGTTGGACCAACGCTTCAGGGCAGATTCCTCTCGTCAAAATAGTAATAAAAGTTCTTATAAAGGGGGGTCCGCAAGTGGTCAATAAGGGAGTTATTAGGCCTCAAAGTCTGCTGGTGTCCAATTTATTTTCGCTTATAATTCGCTTAATTTATGGTTTAGAACTTTCAGATTTGGTATATGAGGAAAACAATTGGAAAACTAAACGTTGAATACTTTGGTGATCCATGAATACCGTGGTAAGTGATTAAACGAACCAAAATAGAGGTCATCGGCTAATAAAAATCAGGATTATTTTGTGGCGGAAAGTATTTTGACTGTTTTTAGTGATTTTTCAGCATCAGTGTACTTTTTGAATTTTAAAAATGTAGGGGTACCTCAGTGCAAACGTGAGTAGTTTTCGAGATATTCGTTATTTTATGAGCATTTGCATGTAGGGTGTCGGTAGCCGGAGCGGCCGACAAGAATGAGACCAACAATCGTTTCTAAATAAACAGAAATATTAAAAATTTTGTACATTCGTCGTCAAAAAAAATTACTTTTGATTTCGGAAAGTTAGAAAATAACAGAGGGCCTTTCATGTAATCAGTATTTGTTTTGATGGAAAAACTCAACGTGGGCCTAATTTTCAAATTTAAAATTACCTCCGATTTTCGGTTCTGTGGCATTTTTCTCCGACCGGTCGTTTAATAATTTGAACTTTTTACGATGAATGTACAAAATTTGAATAAGGTTTGTTTATTTAGAAACGATTGTTGGTCTCATTCTTGTCGGCCGCTCCGGCTACCGACACCCTACATGCAAAAGCTCATAAAATAACGAATATCTCGGAAACTACTCACATTTGCACTGAGGTACCCCTACATTTTTAAAATTCAAAAAGTACACTGATCCTGAAAAATCACTAAAAACAGTCAAAATACTTTCCGCCACAAAATAATCCTGATTTTAATTAGCCGATGACCTCTTTTTTGATTCGTTCAATCACTTATCACGGTATTCATGGATCATCAAAAGATTCAACGTTTAGTTTTCCAATTGTTTTCCTCATATAACAAATCTGAAAGTCCTAAACCATAAATTAAGGGAGTTATAAGCGAAAATAAATTGGCCACCAGCAGACTTTGAGGCCTAATAACTTCCTTATTGACCACTTGCGGACCCCTCTTTATAGGAACTTTTATCACTATTTTGACGAGAGGAATCTACCCTGAAGCGTTGGTCCAACAATTTTGAATCACCCTGTATAATGCCGTCCGGTGTTCCTACGTAGGTAGGTACCTAGTCTAACTGGAAAAAATATACTAATTGCCGATTACACTAATCTTAAACCTCGGCATCGATTGTTGATATAATCATTTCAACACGTGACCCCCAAAGTACCTACCAAATACCTGTCATTAATCAATGGTTAGCAATGTTTTTCAATAAAATCTTGCTTAGCAACTTGGGTCACGTGTTGTCCAGTTTATGTTGGGATGACTATGACAATTGTAATAAAAAGATGAGTTTATCAGAGGGTTTTTAGAGAATAGTAGATTACAGACCCAGGCGGGAAGCAGATCATTACTGCCGAGAGGTAGATACAGAACCGAGGCGCATAGCGCCGAGGCTCGGTATACCTCGAGGCAAGAATGGAGCTTCCCGCCGTGGTGTGTATACTATTTTATTCACAATCACAATGAATATTCTGCATTTTCATGTAAAACCTTGTGAATTAGAACCTTTTCGCGTAGTGATTTTCACTAAGTAGGCATTTTCCCAAAACGACAGATGATTTTATTTATTTGTCAGTGATTTGTCATGAAAATTCAAATCCGTTAGTGAATTCGTTGTGATCGTTTTAATATTTGAAAATGTTCGATGGAAGTCTGGATTGAACACCCCCAGACCTTGAAGAAGTGGCCCCAACAAGTTACGTCCGGGTTGAGGCCTGAGAAGAGTAAATAGAGTGCGGTACAAAATGCCCATTCAACGTTTAAAAATTGGCTTGATCTCAAAAAAGCTAAAAGGGCGTCTGAAAATGTGCTACATTTAGTGAACTAGCTAAAACGAAGAAAGCTTCAACATTATGGTCTACATATTCATGCTAAAAAGCTGTTTGAATTCGAAATAAAATGTTGATACTTATGATTATCGTTTGTATTTATAGCTGGGGCCTGTTGCTGAAGTCTACAATTCATTGTAATTGTAAAGGTTGCGTTCAGCATCTGCGATAATCAAAATTTTCACTTAAGATTCTATTAATTACCTGCTTTATGAGCGATATAGGACCACAAGGTCAATAACTGGCAGTCCACACGACTTTTGTGACTCGTTCAATGCAAATTTATCAATTATTACTGCATATTTTCGGAATTTATAAAATTTTAGTGATATTTTTTTGACGCGTAGGCGTTGAACTTCGTGTAATATTTACAACTGTCACTTATCTGTCAGTTTTTATTGTGAAACGATTTTAATACCGGCAAGTGCGAAAAATTGCAAGTTAGTTGATTAAATATGCAATAAAAATAACGAAAAAGTGTTCGTGGGCTATTTTATCAAGTGCATGGACACATGGAAGCCCGAGTGGAAGCCTAATTTAAGTGGATTCGATTGAAACTCGAATTTGAAAGTTTCGCCTCAAGTGAACGATGAAAATGCTCGTGAAAATGTGATTTAGAAACTATCTACCGTATGAAAATTATAAAAAAACATGAAGATCACAATAAATAAATCTACATTATTGGAAAATATTAAGTATAAATTTTTATTGAATTAAAATGTTGAAAATCCCCAATATTGGTCTATTTTTCGAATAATATGGAACAAATGGGTTATAGGGTACTTGTGTGAACTATCTCTTGACAAAATATCATCAATAAAACGCAGTCATACTTAATTTGAAATGATTCGAAATGATTTTACACACCTTCCAAGCACAGTAGAAAATTTACAATGATTTGTAAAATTTTGACGTATTTAAAACTATTTTTACTGTATTGCCACAACAAAGACAATGAAAGTTCCTGCATTTTCGAGGCGGCATATGTCAGTGGATAGGTAACATTCGACAATAATATTAAATTAAGAGAAGTTTTCAGAGTTTTGTTGCAGCTTTCTCATTGCATTTATGTGAATAGAGTGTTTGGAAACTGAATCAAGTTTTTATCAAGGTAAATTAAGGAAAAAATCTTAACTTCGACACCATCGGACAGTGTCGGATTATTTACTGGATACCGAACGCAACCTTTACAATTACAATGAATTGTAGAGTTCAGCAACAGGCCTCAGGTCAACAATTAAAGACGTCAATTAATACAAGTAGCACCTGTTTTACTGCCCGCCCGTTGGCGGGAAATTTCACTTCCCGCCCTATCGGATGACATGTAATTGTCAAATTACTATAGTGATTGTGAATAAAAGTTTTGATCAAGCATGCAAATTTTCGAAAATCAAAACTAGAGAAATATTTCCTCTCTTAAAGTCATTTCGTGGGCATACTGTATTTTTGCGTCTCTTTCGTGAGCAAGTTCGAGATGAAAGCAAACAAGCCTTAGGTAATATTACGAAAATACATAAAGACAAAGCTTGGGTTTTTTTTTATCTAAGCTTAGAAACTCTGGAAAAAACGTTCACCCACTTCTCTGCTCTTCAACTTTGAGTGTCATCAATTCACTCCCCTCTTACTTTTAAAATTATTATTATCATATTAGAAAGGAAAGTGAGTTGGATAAGAAACTCGACCGCTTCGTCACTCTTTATTTATCACTTTCGCTTTTGTCTGAAATCTAATAAGGACTAATTGTTATTTGCGTCGGTTTCATTAAAATATCGAGTCGTGAAGAATTGTGCGTTTTAATAAGTCGTGTCATTTATTTTTAATTAGACACGACTTTAATCTTTAGTGTGGTCTTGAGGCAGGAACTTTTTCCCACTTCACACAAAAAGTCTCGACTCTCTAGCTGAGTCATCGGACATAAACTGTTAAAAAGAAGCGAAATGTAAATAACCTTTATTCACAATCAACTTACAATGAGCGCTTCATATGTAGGTTTTATAAGAACCATATTATGAGGTATTTTATCCACTAGTGAAATGGCAGGAGCGGAGTAATAGTATACTTTTTAACGAGTGAGAAAGTGGTTATAGTCATTCCAACATAAACTGATCATCACGTGACCCCTAAAGTACCTGTCAAATACCTGTCATTAGTCAATGGTTATCATTGTTTTTCAAATGAATTTTACTTAGCAACTTAGATCATGTGATGACTAAAATATCGTAGAAATACCATAATCACGCGGATGAAACACTAGCCGACACTAGCCGAAGGAGCGTGGAGCAATTCATTCGGTTGAAATGACCAATTTTTATGAGTTAAACACTATACTTTTTTAATCGTCTCAAATAAAAATAATGAAATGGAAAAATTTTGCAGACGATGCCATTTTTAAAGAGGAGGTCGGATCACAGATGTGTGGAGAAAGTCAAATGGTGGATTCTGATTGGACGAAAAGTGTTCAAAACAACGTTTCTACACCCGTTGAAAAAAGTTGAATTTTCTAAATTGAAAACTATTGAGAAATAATAAGTTGATTCAATATGATTAGAAAAAGTTATTGTTTAGATGGGCAGCGGATCATTTCCATAGCAATCAGTCATAAAGACGCCCACATTCGCCACACTTTTCATAACAATCATCAAGGTGGCTGAAAAGTCACTAATTTCGAGATTGTTACGTAAAACTGTGGTGATTTTATTACGTCACTTGGTGATTTCATTACCACACAAGTCCATAATTTCACCAAATCTAAGCATAAAAAGCGATTTCAAATTGTTACTGTTCCCTAGTAAAAATATCCTAGTGAATCTCTTATAGGAATCTGATAGAATCTTAGCACTATTTCAATGAGATATCGCATAGAATATTCAATGACACTTATGTTGTATGGGATTTCATATGAAACAGCAATTACTTATAATACATTCTCATCAAAAAGTTATCCGTTTTAATAATATTGTATTGTTAAAATCTGATTTGATGAGTGAAAACTCATGTAATAGAAAAGAAAAGTTATTCATTCCTATGACGCTTTTTCGTTACGGAATGAATAGGTCGATACGAGTTTTCTAAATCGAAAACTGTTGAAAACTGGTCAGATTATTTAATATGATTGGAATAACTTTATTCTACTGTTGGTTGGATTAATTATTGAGAACAGGTGAAGTTTTGCATTGATTGTGGAAAACGTTGTATTGCATCAAGGTTTTATCCACGTTTTATTTATTTTAAACTTCGTTCCTGCATTTTCATCAATGGATGAAACGTCTCCTGAAATACTTATAAGTAGCAATAAATAATTATTTTCATTCTTTGCAATTTTGAAATTATTCGCTGCCTTAGGCAAATATGCGTGTATTGAACAATAGAACTTCATCTGTCTACAACCCTTATAATATGAAGAGCTCTGCACGTGCACCTACATAAGTACGTAGATGGAAGGTGCTTATTGAAATCTGATATAATACAAGTTATGTACAGGAGATAAGAGGCAGGTGCGGAAATGCGTAGCACCATATAAGGAGGGAGATGAGAAAGAGAACTGAAGGAGAATGAGAATCAGGTGTAAAGTACCTGAAACCCAACTCGAAATTGACATATTTCACACCTTTCGACACAGAAAGTATAATGTTATTGCCGGACATTATCCCATTGCTCGCATAGAGGTAGAACGCATCGGGGGCTCATCCAGTTTTGGACCGTACCCAAGAAAAGAAAGGATGTCTCACGCAGGATTCATTATTTCCCGCTTTCCTCCCTTCTTTGTGTGTTATCGTTTGTTAGTCAAATAAATACTTTCTCCCAGTTCGTCCTCTGACAGTAACGATTATGAGCGGTTGGAACGGTAGTTGCAGAATGCAGAGAAAAGAAAAAACCTCATGATATTTTTCTGTATGCATTTGGCACGCAGAGGACTATACGTATAGGGTCACCTATTATCATGATCATCATTTCATGCTCGGTGTGTATGAGGTAAACTGCATGTAGAGAATAGATAAGTGTTTGATTCAACCATGATAGACAATGCGAAAAGTTATTTGTTTCAAGACCACGACCTTTCTTTGATCCCCTAGAAAATATTAAATTGAACCAATAATTCATATACCTACTCGTATTTGGTTGAATCAAACAATTCCTCGCTGTGCATGTATATTCAGGAATGCACATGGAAATAAAAAAAAATATGTTTACAATCTGCGAGAACTGCCACGGAAAAATTGAAACAACTTTATGAACTTATAAATAATTATATTTGTTTTAAGTACTTCCAAATATACATACAGTGAGAAATTAAAATAATTTTACAAATTTTTGTAATAAAAGGAAGTCGTTGGTTAAATTGAAAAGATTTCCTTTATACCTCGATTTTCCCCAACCACGAATAACGTCCGTTAGACCTTTTTTAAAAAGCTTCGGTCCTTTTCAGCTGATGCGCTCTTTCTCCTTTATACTTTTAAGTGCATAGGACAGTCCGATCTTCCCTGATAAAAAAACCTCTTGTAGATATTTACTAACGTTTCATTTTAAAATGACACACTTCTTGGTAAAAATCTCAATTGAGTTCCACGGGTCTTTATAATAAGCAAAGGTAATAAAACAGAACTCAATGTTGACGTCGACACATTTTATCTGCAATTATGATCATACCACCAAGTTATTTTACTATCAACAAATTCATTACACTTACACCTTGACATATGTATAGGTAGATTTTTATTTTGTCGCGGAAAGCTCGGGATGCGCAGTAGGAAAGCTCCGTCTTCGTCGTGAATTTGCATCCTTTATTTTTTCACCAAACTTCGCCACTGTTTGCTAAAACTTATCCAAAAGAAACAGCATCAATTATCAATTTCTAGAATTTACGAAAGTTAATATCAGTAGACTCATAGACAATCTTGTAGAATCATAACTAAAGTGCCCAAGAAACAATCACTAAAGTTTCGAAAACATGAAGATTATAAGTACATGGAGCGTCAGGTCCGCTATGACGTCACGCGGAGAGCGGGAAGCAAAATTTGTCTTTTCGTGTTTAGGCTTAGTCTTGAACATTAGGTTCATGTTTCTGTAAGTTTGTCCGGCGATTTGTTTGTTGCCTGTCAATATAGCTTAGAGATTGATTACTTCCTTTTAGAAAACCAGTCTCAGTAGTATCAGTCTCTTTTGACAATTTTCAAACTCCTACTTTCTGCTCACATGAAAACGAAATCTCCTCATTCAGCATCAATAATGTCAAAGTAGGAAAATGCTTAGATAGGGAAATAAGCCAGAATTAATATTTTGTTGATCATTCTGCATACAGCTTGAAAAAGATTGCTTTTTCCATTGCTATTTCCCTCATCGTTTTATTTTGAATCTCGCCTCTGAGAAAAATCATGCATTTCTCATACTCAGTATATAATATACTATTGCAATTATAAGCTTTGCCGTACGAAAGCTGGAAGAAGACCTAAAAATGGAAAACATCGATAGTTTTTCTATAATTGGGAGATAACGTCTTTGAGTTATTTGTTTGTTTATTACTTTTTTCTGTTCAGAAAAAGGAGCTCTTTGACAAGACCGTTCTGCTCAAATTAACAGGAAAACAATACACATTACCTACTGCTTTCATTAGCAGACTGAGTTGATACGGGTGGGTAAATCGAATTCCTGTAACTATTATCGAACAAATACTGACTCGCTGGTGCGAATTCACTTTTCGAAAACGTCCGTGATCGTTTGAGGGATGCAAATTCGCCATAAATATCTCGAATTTACGCATTACATTTCACATGGGAATACGCCAGACTATTGACGCTTGGTATATGATACAGAATCCATTTCGCGCTCGGGATTTGTCAAAAAATCTCGCGTTATTGTGAACGAGACGATATCCATCACTTGCTATAAATCATCGGGAGACGTCGATGAGTTGTATTATTCGATGAGGAAAAACACAACTTCATAAGAAAATCTAAACAAGCAAAACCTCTCAGCACTTCTACGCCATTTTATGGTGACCTTTGCAGGGTTAATTATACATTGCTAACAATATATCTCCATAGGGTTGTTCTACTTCAATTCCTAATACATAATTCACTCACCGCCGAGGGAAAAACGTACTTTTATGTACTAGTTTTTTGGGGTGATAAATGATCTCAGAGATTTTTAAAACTTAACCAATTTCCTACATAAACTAAGATCTTGGAGGTTGAAAGATAGATGTGGTCCTTTGATTTAAATGTAGGGCTATCAGTAACTGTTCGAAGAGATTTAGTGTCTTGCGAGCCCCATCAGACGATTTACTTTGCTCCTTTGTGATCCAATATTCCCGCATCGGGTTAAAACAAATCTCAAGTCCTTTCCCATTGCCAACCATATATAAATATAATTGTTCACCATTTCCCAAGTCCTTAGTACCCAGGGTGCACACGGTCGTCCAATGGACGTCCATTGGACGTCCAGGTGCAGCAAAAATGGACCATTTCTGGACCATAAAACGGACCGTAACTGGACGATAAATGGACCATATCTGGACCATGAATGGACCATAATGGCTTATTAATGGACCATTTCTGGACGATAAATGGACCATTTCTGGACGATAAATGGACCATTTCTGGACGATAATTGGACCATTTCTGGACGATAAATGGACCATATCTGGACCATGCACGAACGGCCGACAATCCCGCCATAATGCTTGATAATAAAACAATGATTGAATTTAATTCGCTATAAAATCCAAATTCGGAGAAATATTCAAAATAATCTGTGAACTATTAATTTTTGTGAAAAATTGAATTTATTTCCATCAATTTTTATAACTTATGAAGGTAATTCGTACATGCACTTCAACATAGATATCAATCAAATTCATATCATTTTTATACAGAATGTTCATTATTCAATTTAATTCGTAATCATACAAGGGGGGTTTAGGGAGCGCAACTATGAATCATTATTTATACAGAGTACGGAAATACATGTTCTACGATGAAGTGAAACGTGTACTTATAGTTAGTGATTTTAACCGAGCGTTAGCGACTTATAACTCTATCTCTGGACCATTTCTGGACCATTTCTGGACCGTTTCTGGACGATAGATTAAGTTGCTCGCAATGAATGAGAGTTTGCGATTTCGTAAAAACTTCAAAATAATGAATATTATAAATTTTTACAATATTTTTTTCCGTTTTTTGGTTTTACCTATAATATATGAAATTAAAATTAATTTATTGCTTCTACCAGGCGATTAACAATAATTAGAGGACAAAACGAAAATGACACTTCAATATAATTACATAAATCGTTTAACAACAGATTTCAATAAAAATTTCACATTGGTGTAGTATTTTTATTAGTTTTTGTATGGGTTATGTAATGGTTAACTGAAAAATTATTCAAAATAATGAAATAAACCGTCGGTCGCCATCTCATTAAGTATATTCATTTAATCTTATCAACTCGCCGAATCAATTAATTTATTAAAAATGGAATAATTACCAATTTCGATAAATACGAGTATTTTATTTTCAAAGTATCATCCGAAATAGTCCGTTTTCGGCCCGAAAATCGATCGTCTGAAATCGCTCGTTTCTGGACGTCCAATGGACGTCCGTATTCGGCTTGGAAATCGATCATCCGAAATGGTCCAGAGCTGGACGTCCAATGGACGTCCGTTTCCGACCCGAAAATCGATCGTCTGAAATCGCTCGTTTCTGGACGTCCAATAGACGTCCGTTTTCGGCCCGAAAATCGATCGTCTGAAATCGCTAGTTTCTTCGGCTTGGAAATCGATCATGCGAAACGGTCCAGGCCTGGACGTCCAATGGACGTCCGTTTTCGTCCATTTACCATCCTGGATGAAAACAGCCGAATCTGGACGTCCAATGGACGTCCATTGGACGACGTGTGCACGCTGGGTAAATACCTAGGTAAAAGTTCACTTTGAAATTTTTCTATTAAAGTTATAATTCAAATTTCTTTTTAAATTGATACACTCTATAGCCGAGTTTCATCTCTTTAAGCAGCTTTACTTTAAATTCAGTAGTCTAGTTCCACCAAAAGTTTCTTTACAAAATAAACGGTCAAATCTGGGACTATTCCATTTCCATACCTTGAAGTTGTTCGGACTATGATTAATCAAATACCTATTACAAGTGTATTGGAATTATGGAAAGCAGCAGCCAACGTAGACAGTGAAACTCAGCCACGGAAATAGTTGATAAAACTAATAATAACCCTCAATGATGTCAACAAGGGCGGATCAAGGCGGGGGGCGACGGGGGCGATCGCCTCCATCCACGAACACTAAAACTAATAATTATGAAAATCATGATTGAAATCTTCTCATGTTTGTCATCATTACTATTAATCATTAGGAATGGTTCAGTACCGTCCTCCCTAGAAAAGACTTCTGTGGCTGCCCCTGGGTGTTAACTATGTGTAAAACAATATGTAAGAACCTTAAAAGTATTTACTTTTATGAATTGGAAAAAAAATATTGCATTTTGACATCAAAACGTAGGTATAATGTAAAGATATTTCTAGTCCAATTACTAAACCGTGCAGACTGAGTCATCGGTATTTGTTTGTTTTCAAAGACAATAAAGCATTTTACCACGTTTAATATGTTTTGAAAATTGCATTTATTTAGATGGATTCGGATTAATCGTGTTTTCCATTATCTGGTCCTGGCTAGGGCTGGGCAAAGTATCGATACTTACTCGAGGTATCGATACCAAGTCTGGTATCGTCTATCAATACCAATATGGTATCGGTATCGAGGTATCGATAATTCCGATACTGAAATTTTTGACTTTTTCGATACTATTAATCTCATCGATACCATCAATACCATCGATACTCTCGATACCACCAATACCATCGATGCCATCAATAGCACCGATACCATCGACATCATCACTACCATTGATACCATCCCAGCGTGCACACGTCGTCCAATGGACGTCCATTGGACGTCCAGATTCGGCTGTTTTCATCCAGGATGGTAAATGGACGAAAACGGACGTTCATTGGACGTCCAGGCCTGGACCGATTCGGATGATCGATTTTCAAGCCGAAAACGGACGTCCATTGGACGTCCAGAAACGAGCGATTTCAGACGATCGATTTTCGGGCCGAAAACGGACGTCCATTGGACGTCCAGCTCTGGACCATTTCGGATGATCGATTTTCAAGCCGAAAACGGACGTCCATTGGACGTCCAGAAACGAGCGATTTCGGATGATCGATTTTCAAGCCGAAAACGGACGTCCATTGGACGTCCAGAAACGAGCGATTTCAGACGATCGATTTTCGGGCCGAGAACGGACTATTTCGGATGATACTTTGAAAATAAAATACTCGTATTTATCGAAATTGGTAATTATTCCATTTTTAATATGTAAATTAATTGATTCGGCGAGTTGATAAGATTAAATGAATATACTTAATGTGATGGCGACCGACGGTTTATTTTATTGTTTTGATTAATTTTTCAGTTAACCATTACATAACCCATACAAAAACTAATAAAAATACTACACCAATTTGAAATTTTTATTGAAATCTGTTGTTAAACGGTTTCTGTAATTATATTAAAGTGTCATTTTCGTTTATTGTCCTCTAATTATTGTTAATCGCCTGGTAGAAGCAATAAATTATTTATAATTTCATATATTATAGGTAAAGCCAAAAAACGGAAAAAAATATTGTAAAAATTTATAATATTCATTATTTTGAAGTTTTTACGAAATCGCAAACTCTCATTTATTGCGAGCAACTGAATCTATCGTCCAGAAACGGTCCAGAAATGGTCCAGAAATGGTCCAGAGATAGAGTTATAAGTCGCTAACGCTCGGTTAAAATCACTAACTATAAGTAGACGTTTCACTTCATCGTAGAACATGTATTTCCGTACTCTGTATAAATAATGATTCATAGCTGCGCTCCCTGAACCCCCCATGTATGATTACGAATTAAATTGAATAATGAACATTCTGTATAAAAATTATATAAATTTGATTGATATCTATGTTAAAGTGCATGTACCAATTACCTTCATAAATTATAAAAATTGATGGAAATAAATTCAATTTTTCACAAAAATTAATAGTTCACAGATTATTTTGAATAATTCTCCGAATTTGTATTTTATGGCGAATTAAATTCAATCATCGTTTTATTATCAAGCATTATGTCGGAATTGTCGGCCGTTCGTGCATGGTCCAGATATGGTCCATTTATCGTCCAGAAATGGTCCATTTATCGTCCAGAAATGGTCCATTTATGAGCCGTTATAGTCCATTCATGGTCCAGATATGGTCCATTTATCGTCCAGTTACGGTCCGTTTTATGGTCCAGAAATGGTCCATTTTTGCTGCACCTGGACGTCCAATGGACGTCCATTGGAAGTCCGGCAGCCGGTAAATGGACCATAAATGGACCATGCTATGAGCGGTCCTGGACGTCCAATGGATACCGGAGACCATATAAGATAACAAAACAATAGGTTATTTAGAAGTTCTGATTTGTATTATTTTCGTCAAACATTATAATGATCGACTGGATTGAATAAGTGAAAGAACATAATTAATTATTGTCAATTTGGATTCGCCGTAGTATAAGTTTTGAGTTTTTGAGTAGTGGGCTATTAAAGTGCACTATCTAAAGTGGCGCGTCTCAAATTTCACTAGGGCATGCCTAACTTTACGACTTTATACTCTCCATACCTATACCTAGCTGATATACAAATGTTAAATGTTAATTGATTTTCGTTAAATTCATAATTATGTATTTAATTTCTATAATAAATTTTCAAATTTCATATTTAAATTAATTAAATAGTAGCGGTTATTAGTGATTACGATACCAAGACGATATTAATCCTCTGATACTTTCAATACCTCGATACTTCCGATTCCTCCAATACTTCGATACTTCCGATACTTTCAATACCTCGATACTTTCGATACCTTCAATACTTCGATACTTTCGATACCTTCAATACTTCGATACTTCCAATATTCTCCGATACTTTGATACCAGCGATACTTTCGATTCTTTAGGAAAGTATCAATTCCATTTGGTAGTATCGATACTTAACCGAGAATCGATACCTTGAGGGTATCGAGTATCGATTCCAAAATATCGGTATCGCCCAGCCCTAGTCCTGGCTCGGTCTCTCTCGACCAAGCCAGATATAACCGTGGTTCTTCTGTAGAATAATACTCTCAACGTTGCTTTCTACAATAGCATAGACGAAAGATGAAAGCTTAGAATATATGTATAATGCTTTCAATACAGATAGAGGCGACCATCGAATCGGAATTCCTTCATGAAAGACTCCCGGATTCAACCTGAAATTAAGTGTTCCACTTCATTATATGCCTGTATTCAGTTCAGTAATACAGACATACAATATTAAGTTTCGAACTTCAAGTGTCAAAATGATGAGGTATAATAACCTCATCTACCTATCTCCACTTTTACACAGATATAGTCTATCCAAGATAAACTGAACATCACGTGACCCCAAAGTATGTACCTGACAAATACCTGTCATTAGTCAATGGTGATCAATGTTTTTCATTCAAATTTTGCTAAGCAACTTAGGTCACGTGATATTCAGTTTATCTTGAATAGACTATAATCGACATTTCATGAGAACTTGCCGGAATGCGGAATGTCGACAAGAACGACACCAACAATCGTTTCTAGATATTATGGTCGTTCCAAGATATTTTCGCCAACACGTGACCTAAGTTGCGAAGCAAAATTAAATTGAAAACATTGTTAACCATTGACTGGTGGCAGAATTTGTCAGGTACTTTGGAGGTCATGAGTTGGCCAAAATATCTTGGAACGACCATACCTATTTACATCTTTGTACGTTTACTGTTTAAATTCTTCTACACGTTTTTTGCTTGAACCAGAAGGTTTCATGTTTTTTTTTGCCCGTTTCGTCCAAGAATGAAAAATGTCGGAACAGAACGGTTTGTTTTTCGCTAGACTTCCAATTACCGTTGTGGTATATTAGTCCTGTGTTGCTTTCGAGTTTTTTTATCCAGAATAGGCCAACAACCTAAATCATCAGTAGTTTGAATCGATTAACCACCGATTAACCCGAGCTCTCGTCGACTCATAACGTGCGCCCCTCGGCGCGCCTTGTACTATCGAGTCCAAACGTTTTCCCCATCCTCTCGCTTTAGCACGCGGGTTCCTCCGTTGTGGGAAAACTTTTGCACTCGATGGTACATACTTCTAGACCTACTTTTTTGAAAAATATTTTTTTTGATTGTTGAAACCATGCGTTGAAACGATCCTGGCATGTACATACTTGTTCATTTTTTCTCAACATCCATAAAACATACTTCTCTACCAGGGCAACTTTTATGCCAAATTTATTCATCGCCATTCACCATCCTATTGTAGAAAAGAGATGAATCGGTTTTGTTAAACTACCCGAATGTTAAGTTAGGTAAGGTCAGGGTCAGGTTCGGGTATCTTCGGAACTGGATGCACTTTATCCTTTTCTAAAGCGCATTAAAATGAACGTTATCTCACTCTCCGAAAATGTGTGTCTATTTGAAATGCGAGTGTATAAGGAGTTGCAGATATTAGAATGTATAAAAGAGATGAATATCTTCTTCTAAAGCGCGCTAAAATGTCTCACTTTGCGTTTATTTGACAATTGACAAAATCATAATGACAGATGTCAATGTTTGTTTACATAATTTTGCGGTATTTTCTGTATTTTCGACGATTTAAAGTAAAAATGGATCCGAAGTTTACCCATTTCGTGTGTTCAATTCACAAACTTACGTATAGGTAGTGTAGGTACATACGTGCTTTTGTTTGTGATAAGCATACTCTTGCTTCCACTTTACAATAAGTTTTTAAACTCAAGTTGAGGATCCCAAGGGGTAGTTTCAAGATATTACGGAGGTATTATAACATAACCAACGGGTATTAATTGTTCGAAAGATTAAATTTATATTTCTGTATTTTAGGTCAAGCTAAGAAAAAAAGTTCTTATAAAGAGGGGCCTATAAAGGGTTAATACTAGATACAGAGTGTTACATTCAACATTTTCACTACATTTTTTAGAGGCATAAAACCAAATACGGGTAAAAGTTTTAATTGAAACAGAAAAGTTTTCTTCTGCGTTTAAAGGTCGCGTCTAAACTGAATTCTCGAATTTTACGATTTTTGCTTGGTAAGGAAATGTCTTTACCGCTCAAATTTTTTCACATTTTTTATTTCGAGTCTGATCGACCATTTTGAAAACGGCTGAAATTTTCAAAAATCTCCCGGGCACGTCGATTTTGTCTTTCAACCCTGCATCTTTTCCAAAAAAATTCATCCCTGTATCACTTCCGGTTTCACCGCAAATCACCGTAAATCAGGTGCATATCGGTTTAAGAAACAATTAAAGTTACGGTAATTTGCGGTGAAAATATTTTGGTATAATAATAGGTAATCAGAACAAAATTTTATAAAGCGCGCGTAGCGCGCGTTTAAGTCTACTAGTATAGTTAAATTAACATTTTCATCTTCAGTTTTATTTCAATTAATTTTCACTATAATTATAATATTTATCATGCATGTGAGGCATGTGACGGCAGTGATTATACTGTAACTCGAGCATCTTAAGAAAGTTAGGGTGGAAACTCCATGTGGAACGCTTAGAGCTAGTTTCGCAACACATTAAAACTGAACGTCTCCAAGTGTGTTTAAAGATTACATTGTTACAGTATAGAGAATGTTACCGCTGTGTTTTACCCGTTCGTGACCTAAACCAACCATTTCCAAAAGTAGCTTGGAATATCTTTATTTACAATCGTAATAAACATTCTAACTTATTTTCAGTGAATTGAACGGATACCTATTCACTTTTCGAAAATCGTTCGGGAATGAGATCATTTTCTTGTTGGCAGCTCATTTATTCATATTTTATCCGGATATTTATATATGGGTTTTTATCCAGATATCCGTTTGATCCAAGACATTTGAATAGGTGATTTATTCGAATATTTATCCGGATTGTTATCTGTGTATTTCAATCTTCAAGTATCCAAACAATTATATTTTGCAGCGTGTATTGTAATTGGTGACGGAAACTTCAGGGGGTGATTTCTCATCAAAAAAGTTCATACGGGGCTATACCATCCTGGCGCACCCGAGGTACAGAGCGATCGAGAAAATTTCACATAAGGGGAGGCTGTGATTATCATTCTCTCTCTACCCGTTTAGTAGCTTTCAGATGAGACAGAATGATGATCATAGCCTCCCTTTATGTGAAATTTTTTCGATCGCACCGTATAAGGGCCGATTCCTCTCATCAATATAAAAGAAAAAGTCTGTATTAATCAACTACGGTCCACAAACGCTCAATTGATACAGGCGGGTGTCACATTTCCAGTACATTTTTCAGAGACATGATAACAGCATGCGTGAAAATGTTCCAAATAAAAAGAAACCCTACCCTATAGACTTTCAGAAAAGGTTTTGCCGATTTACGTATCTTCATCAGTTCCAGAGATTTTGCGATTTTATTGCAGCTGATCGGTGGACAAAATTAAAAAATTTGGAGGCTAGACCAAAATACCCCAAATCAAAATAATAAGGCATGTTGAGAGCTTTAAATGTTTCAATAGGTTTTTAGTCTAACTTCTACTGTTCCTGTTCTACTGTTGAAATTTTGTTGTAATTTTCAAATTTTTGTTTTTTGTTTTCGAATAAGCAGCACTAACATCTCAATATCTCTGGCATCAATGAAGATACAGAAATCAGTAAAAGGTTTTTCTGAAAGCTTTCAAGATAGGCTTACTTTCTTACGAATTTGGTTATCATGCCACCGAAAAATGATGAAAAAACAATTAATAGGAACATTTTCTTATATTCACGTGAGGAATGGGCCCTTATAGCTCGCCATTTTTAGAACATCCTGTATGTATAGGTCCTAAGTCGTTTTCCTGCGGGACCCGTCGCCCTCAAATTTTAGCTAAAAAATATTTTTTTTTACAGATACAAGTATCCATTTTAATGAAATCCGTAGAAAAGATAGAATTTGATATTCAAGTGATTTTCCGTTACGCCTCGAGCCCCATATTGAAAATAACCGATTATCTCCGGAGCAATTCACAGTAGAATAGTTATTTATGTATCAAGGGCGTAAGAAATGCGTTTAGGGCCCGCGCGGTGTGAAATTAACACGGCAAGGGCTCACGTCTCCTCAAACGCCAATGATATAGTTTGCGCCCTAGATGCACAAATAGCTATTTCCACAACCGTCTAATGCGCATGAGAATGTTAAGTTCAGCCGAAACCGTATATGTATGTGCTTCCGAGCTATCTCGTACATACCAATCGTTCACCCGGTATACCATCTGTAAAATATTGATTTAGAATCACCGTATAGATATAACGGCCAGAGGGACACTATATTGTTGAGAATGCTGTACCATTGATATTTATATCGCTACTGGCAATTAATGCCTTTAAGTATACAATTTCTAAATTTTCCAGATATATTATCAGTATAAATATCAACAATGTGTTGCCAGCTGTTGAGGGAGGTGGTGGAATTAACCTTCGGCCTTCCTCAATTCATCACGCTCGTTGGTTTACGCAGATATGGGTTCTCCGGAATCGGATTTTTAACCGCGATTTATTCAAATTACTCAGTCCTGTTGACGAGCATACTTTTCCAAGGAGTGAACCAGACGCCGCAAAATAAAATTTGGCAGAAACTTTTGCCGTGCTCCTCTCAAATTCCAATACGACCGGGGTTTATTCGCGGCTTCAAAGGGAATTTCCAGCCTCTTTGATACCGGAAACGGTTTTGCTGAAAACGTCGATGAAATTAGAATTTAATTAAAACGTAACGTGGCAAGACAGAACTTGACGGTTTAAAAAAAAAACGCGCCACCATTCAAATGCAAGAGAGCGTTTTTCAATCGAAAATTCCGGGATTCTGAAGACGTGGTTTGTGAATTAACGATAGTGTGTAGTATTGGGCTTAAATCAAGGTGGTATATGGCGATTAGCACCCCCCCATACGCGCCATCAGGGAACGTAACAAGTGTTACAAGCAGGACCTGGGCTATTTATACGGCAGATTGGAGCTTTTCCCGCTTTGTGCATTAGGTAGATTGGTCTTTATTTTTCCAGCTCCCGGTTACACAATAAATCTTAACTACCCTGTAAATTCCGAAACTGTTTTGTTTTTATATGGCGTATAATATCGCGATTCATTCCTTCATAAAACGTTTATACCTAACCTGGTGGCTTTTTGGAACCATTGCACTTTTGCTACTTTTTATACCCCGCAAAAGAGACTTTTCCAACTTATAGGTACTATCTAAGTGGAATGAAACAACAAAAAACGCATTTTCTAGTAAATTTGTATACCTACCTAAAATCATCAAAAATTTCTTTTTTTGTAAGTTAGTAAAACTGGGAATTTTTTCTCTGGGCATCACGGATTCCTTCAGCGCCATTCCCCACCCCCATTCAACCTCATAATAGTCACGTACATACGTAGGGCCGGTCGCAATAAATCATTTTTGTAACGATACGAAAAAAGAAAACTACACCCTTTCATCCATGAGTTTTTATTTTTGGGTCACCTGAAAGATAATTGCGAACGGTTTTAATCAGACAAGGAGTATTTGTGGTCATAACCCATGTCAATAATGCAGTTATCGCCAGTGTGACCAGTATCGTAAAAGCCGGTCGTTTATTGCTTTACGACACTTTCGGGCGAAAAACACGACGTGTGAAAATTTATCTTCATGACGGACATTTTCACAAAGTTTTTATCGCTCCACCTACGTATACAATAGTGTATTTCCTGATTCGGCTCCGGCGAACCGGAATCCGGGCGAGTGGAGTTTTTCGCCTCATTTAGAGATTGGGCGCAATTGCAAAACCGTACACTCACCTTCTTTTATCAAACGAAAGAGGAAAAAATACACTCGATCAACACCACCCTTTCTCTCGGCGTTTGTTAATAATTCTATAATATAGCTGTAATTCTATAATATTAAAACCAATCAAAATTAAGAATTAAATTGAAATTGTTCAATCGCGTCGTCATTTCAGTGAAATGACAACTTGGGTCACCAATGTCAGAAAATTGTTGATAATAAATTACTATTATTATCCCCGATAATAAGTTATGCAAAAATTGAGTGGATTAATTTCTTGCGCTATTCACGGGTTGCGTATTTGAGATAATGATATTCTCTTCACCAAAGATGACAAAAATTAGAATTATTTGCAAGTCAATTCATGATTCTATATTGACAACTTAAATAAAGAGGAAAAGACGTTTAGACCATTTGTCAGAGAAGACAAAATTCTTGCGAACTAATGCCGCAACCTGTAATCCTACGCTATCGTGAGCGACTCTGGGACTCTTAATACGATTAGGTACTTTGCCTTGTTCAAATACATATTTAATTGCATTTCGTCCCTGGAAAAGAGAATGAGCACGGCCCCCTTGTCATTTGATTTGAACGGAATCAACCGAATCACCTTAAATAAAGGAACTTTAATGGGATCAATAGATATGTATTCATATCGCCACTAGACACTCTATCACTATAACCATCTATAAAATAAACTTGAAATTTACATTGATTCACCCTTCGATACACTATAGGAATGAATTAATTGCTTATGTCGTCAAAAAGTTGAATGACCATTTTTGTGGTAACTTTTAAACGTACGAAAATTCTCTTCAATGCCGAAAATGAAATAACGCTGTGGCACAATCTAATATACGCTTGTGGGAGAGACTCGGACGTGAGTAGGTTCAACATTACCTCAAACTGAACCAACTTTGGCCTGATGGCCGCGATATGAACGAAAATTGTTTTCCTTTCGCTTGGTTTACTTTACTTTGGTTTGTTCGTTTGTGTGTGGTCCATGTGAATTTCAAATCTTTCTTATATAAAAGATATTGATATTTCAGGGGTTGAAAAAATATCGGAATCCTCATACATATTATGACATTTTTCTTTGCTATTCACTAGATTGTTGGATCTGTGTGTCTTTGATATACGTGTGCAACGCGTTACCACATACTCTTAAGGTCAAAATAGAACGATTTAGCCAACATGACTTTAGTCCAAAAGTTACAGGGTGTTCAAATGGAATTTGTTCCTCAATGTTTTTGAATAATTTGTCAAGTTTTGGGAATAATAATTCGGAAATTGACACACGAGGGTTTTTTGTACGGGGAATTTATCTGGACTCAGTTTTACTCTATTTCCTAGAGGGCGCCACAAAAATTTCCAAATGACAATGACAATTTGCCTTCAAATTAATGAAGGGAATTGACTGCCTAATGATTTTAGTCAATAAAAAGTTCTCTGTTTTTTCGTCAGGTGTTGTTTTTAGCAAAACAGTCATAAAATTAACTCTTTGCCAGATTAACCTGGCGAAAAATTGGTGAGATTTCTAGGTGAAATCGAACATTCAAGAGTGAATACTGAGTTCCATAACGGTGCATCGTAGTGACATCAAATAAGTGAATCTTTATCGAGCAAAATCATCAGGCAGTCGATTGCGTCTATCGGAGCCTCGGTAATTTCAAAGGAGAAAAAGTTAAGAGTGTCATTTGCAAATTCTTGTAGCGTACGTGGCGCCCCCTAGGAAATACACCAAACAGAGTCTAGATAAATATTCCCCTACCAAAAAAAGATCGTGTTCCAATTTTTGAATTATTATACTCTGAACTTGACAAATTATTTGGAAAAATAAAAAATTAAATTTTCGTTTCAACACCCTGTAACTTTTCAATTATCAACTTTTGGACAAAGGTCATGTTGGTTAAATCGTTCTATTTTGACCTGAGGAGTATGTGGTAGCGCGTTATACACGAATTTTAAAGACACCCCGTATATTTGTAAAATGGAGACCTACTCGCGTGAAAAAGCTTATAGTAAATATAATTAAGAATTAATTGTCTCCAAATATAGAGAATAATAATTTATCGTCAAGTTTCGACATGCCTTTAGTCACTGCTCATTTTCAAGTACATACATATCGAACACCTTGGTGTTAAACATCTACTTCACAAAAAAAAAGGAAAAGTGTCAGATAAACAAGAAGATTTCATATTGTTAGGTCGGCGAACGTTAGGACGTTTTTTTTCACGATATGCCCCCCAGAGGAGTCGATACGATGCTTGCCAACAACTTATCTCAAAATTGTCGTGTCTGGAGTCGCGCTGTTACAACCGAAAAATTACCTTACCAGAATGAATTATACTCGTATAACCAGACAAAAATAACAAACATAACAAGAGGACAATGAAAGCTTAAAAAAAGTCGAGTCTCCATTAATTCACGCGACCGGACGATTTTACTTAGCTTCTTTGATAATGATTTTGTGACCAAGAACGCATTTGACTCGAACACGACAAAATTTATAGATATGAGTTTTATTAAACCACGGAAACGCTGAAGGCTCATCAGTAGTGGTGACTCCTCGGAGGAGGCAAGGGAGGCCTCCTCACGACATATGCTGATAATTAATAGTTTTTATCTACAAAACTATTAAAAGTAGGCTTTTTAACGTTCCCTGACAGTTGTTAGAAGCGTCACTTTATGACACTAGTGTTAAAAGTGACGTACTTCAAAAACTGGGTGATAAAAGTGACAGATATTCGAAGATTTCGTGATTTTTCTGTATTTTTAATATCCTGTCATAAGCGCCGCTGCGCGTCGTGTCCCAAACTTCCTTTCTCGCAAAATAAGATGTCACTTTCAACATTTATATCATAAATAACTATTTTGTGATAACATTATTTCATTTATCTTTTACTAGTAGTGTAAAACTATAGGTGGGCTGTTGATGCATTAGTATTTCCCTAAATGCCGATAATATAATAGCGGTCAACGGTCGACGGCTAAAATATTGTCCGTATTGTCCGTATAGAAAAAGTAGGGATCCGGTGAGGCATGCCTCCGCGAGAACGGGATGTTTTCATATTGGGTAGTACGTAATTAGGTAGCCACCGTACCGCACTTACCCGCTCGTCCAGTGCTGAAGTAAGCAGAAGGTTGGGTTGCATTAAATTATTATTATTCATCAGGGCAGTTTAATGAAAAGGAGCCACCCCGAATAATTCGATGGTGGAGCCCTTTTGAGAAAAACCTCGACACAGATCGATTTTGTTCTTAACTAGGACATGTTTTGGCAGCAAAACTTTCGAATTCGCTCAGAGGTGATAAGACCGGGGCTAAATCAATCAAAAACGAACAAAGGGTGAGTAAAATTTGAATATTGTTTAGATTAAAAAGTCTTTGAAGCGAAAATAAATTAACTTATGACGTCCGAATATTTTTGTTAAAAGCCTGTACAACGTATTAATCATGATTATTAACTCGGTTCTTTTCTGTATGACTAATCAAGAATAACAAATTTTGTGTATCGTCCATATGTCGAGATCTATCCGGTTATTATCCAGTTTATCAATATAAAATTTGGTATAGTCGCCGCAGCCTTCGTTCCCTCATTTGACTTTAAGAGCCGTTCAACCCTCTTATTACTGTATGAAAAGAAAACAAGAAATAAATCCATAGGCGGTCATCACAGGCAGGTATGAAGAAAAATTTCGGAAGGTCCTTTTGAGGTACTCTATGTCGTGGAATTAAGAATACGCAGGTATAAACCGTCTCATGCTCCCACATAGCTTAAAAATACTTTCCCAAATGTCGAAGTTCCAATCGACCAAGATGTCCTGCTGGTTCATTACCTCTCTTCTATTCATTTGAAATTAGAGGGTTGAACGGCTCTAGAAGTCAAATGAGGGAACGAAGGCCGCAGCGACTATAATGTGCTTTATTATCCTTCGATTATATCGATATTTCCAATTATTTTCGATAGTTTGGTATCATCATATCGCTCTAAATTAAGTGAAATATTGGAGCGTTTCATTCCCTACTCGAAAATTTGCTATCATACTGAAATATTATAGTCATTAAAAGTTAATAATATTATCTGGTGTGTAAAGGGTACCTACGCTGTGGAGACAGCCGAGAACCCTTTTTAACATGATATAGTGTTGTTTAAAGCGCCATATTTATGTTTGTGGCGGTGTATGCTTAATGAAATGTAATAACAATTTATGAGTCGCGATATATAAAATTTCCGTTTACCTACCCTCACTTGAAAAATAAGCGAGCGATTTAAACGAAATCTCGGAGATAAATCACCCAGCCTGAGGATGTTGAAAATTGGGGGGTGCGGTCGATGATTTTGAGCCAATTTTAGCCATTTATAAACACATTAATCGTCGCGAAGGAGCACACTCCTTTTTTTCTTTGGCCCTGGTTTTTGGAGATATTAATAAGACCAAATAAAAAACACATACTTTTAGTGGAGAAACGAGATCTTAAGAGGTATGTGATGGCCATGCACTTACTGCAAACCCCGAAACAAAATCATTTCAAGAGTAGATTTTATTCGGGAAATCTTTTGTAGAAAAGTGGGTAGAATCGGGGCGGGCGAGTCAAGATAAATTACACAGACCGATGCTTTTAAATTTAAATTACAAAGGACTTAAATTAACAAACTACCTGCTGTGAATCCTTTCTTCTAAACCGGAGAAAATAATGGATTGAAGATGAAGGGCTTTTACACCAACCAACCGGTAAAAAAATTTTACGGATAGAGACCGGCTTTACAACATTACAAACTAATTTTCACTGCTCTGGTGCTGGTTATAATGTGGAGTTGATGGAGGAAATTGGGGCAATACTACTTTGCTTGGCTCTCGACAATACGTGGAGGAAACGGAAGTCTGAAGTTTGATGTATTGATCCTTGGCGTAGACCACAGCTATGGTGCAGTCTGAGTGCGGTTTAGAGGTATGCACATTGTCATCGTCACCATCCGACAACTTCAACTCTAAGGATAATTTCAAATTTAAATAGATTTTCCAATCTTTAGCATACGACCAGATTGGGAAAGAAGGAATAAAAACTCCCGAACCGTATAGACTCGCACACAGATGCGTCACGTTTTCCGTAATTTATTCGTGAAGTTTTGCGCCTCGCCAAGTAGAAATTTTAAATCGAGAAAACTTGAAAATACGCCACATATGCCGATGTTGGAATTGTAGAAATATTAATGCAGAATCCGGATTGCACACACAGAGAAATTCTCAAAATAACCATTTCCTCGACTCTCATAATAAAAGGAAAAGTTGACGAACTCTTTAATCATTATCTTACAGCCATCTAGGTATAGTCTATTCAAGATAAACTGAATATCACGTGACCCCAAAGTACCTGACAACTACCTGTCATTAGTCAATGGTTATCAATGTTTTGACGTGTATACGTCTTATAAATCGGTATAGAGGTGCATTTGTTGAAACCTTCGCGTCACGAAAAGCGTGATAGTAGAGTTTGCGAGTATCCAAAAGTCGTCTTAACTCGAGAACCGCTTGGTTAATCGAAAAAAACAATTCAGTAAATGTTGTAGCGCAAAAAAAGGGGAACATAGTTTATTGATAAATTTTTGAAATCCGATAAGCGATTTAGTCAAAAAATAACAAAATGTAAAGCCATGTCGTAGTGGTCGACTGAACGTAGACATGCGAGGAGGGGTCATATTACTGTGGTCGGGCAGCCGAAAAACGACTCTATTATTTCAACGCTGGTTTCGTGCATATAAGGGCGACACTTCACGCTGAGTGTTTAATAACCGACGTATACACGTCGAAACCTTGCGGTTCAGTCCCTTGATGTGAACCTAGTTTTTTTCATTTAAATTTTGCCAAGCAACTTAGGTCACGTGATGTTCAGTTTATCTTGAATAGACTATTACTACGTTTATGATCCCTTGATGCGATATTCGAATTTCGCATTAACCAACTCCCGAAGTTCGAATTGCGAATTATTTATTATTATAATTATTATTATTATATTATAATATATTAATTAATAATTAATATATAATTATTATATTATTATAATAATTATTATTTATATTGAAAAGTGTTTACGATACGGGAAATCTTAATTCGCATTCTGTTAAACCGGTTTAAGGGAAGTCATAAACGCAGTATATATCAGGTATTGAATTTCCCATTGCAATTTCCTAGACCGAATCCTAATCGCACTCCTATTAATGGCTTTTATGCCCAACTGCATCGTTTTTCTGAACCAGGACTTAACGCTAAGGGAAGTTTATCTGCTGTATAGTATCAATTGCTACAAGATTAAAATGATCCGTCACTTAGCGTTATTGTAGCTTGAAAAATTAGTGCAGTGGACCCTTAGGGTCAACAGTCATTGTCAACAATCGTTTCCAAGGTTTAAGTGAAGACGGTGCAATCGACTCTCAGCTCATATGTATACAGAGTGATCGAGAAAATTTCACATAAAGGATGGCTGTGACTATAATTCTCTCTCTACCCTTTTAATAGTTTTCAGCTGAGACAGAATCGCACCGTACTATCGAGTGCAGTCCTTTTCCCCACCCTCTCACTCTCGCACAACGGGGGAACCCGCGCGCTAGAGCGAGAGGATGGGGAAAACTTTTGCACTCGGTAGTACATACATTGTATAGAGTCTAACTAGAAAAACTGACCTCTGCCGAAAGACTTCAATAACTACTAAATAATCAAACGCGACAAATTAAATTATTAACGTTTGAATTTTTGTTTGTACAGAGCGGTCGAATAAATTTTACATACGGGGGAAGGCTATATGATATGACTGCCATTCTGTCTGGTGCCACTTAAGGCTGGATTTTGTATGAAGAAGTTTGATTTAAGAGTTTAACTGGTTTATTTTGTTAGAAAAATAGACCGGCTTTGTTTTTACATGTTCTTCGGTTTTGTGCTGCTTCTTCAATGCCGTTTCTCCACGGCGCATTCGCATGAGCGCCCAGCGCGCGGCCTACTCAGTTCATCCACAGATGGCGCTCGCATGCTAGTTTCTAGGTTTCGAGATTTAAATTAAAGGAATACGAAATTACCCGTAACACTGTCTCTTCTGGAACTACTAAAAGGGTAGAGAGAGAATTATGGTCATGGCCTCCCTTTATGTAAAATTTATTCGATCGCATGCTTCATATGTGGATGACACTTATTCGGACTTCTATTTATTCCTTTATCTATTACAAAATTAAAACTCCTGTGGCGACCGCTCGTTTTCTGAAAACCTATAGTACTTCGTAGCCAGTAACACTCGAAAAGTGCAGAACTCATTTTTCCAAGATAAACTGGCCATCACGTGACCCCCAAAGTACCTGACAAATACCTGTCCTTAGTCAATGGTCATCAATGCTTTTCAATTAAATTTTGCCTAGCAACTTAGGTCACATGGTGACCAGTTTATACAGTAAGGTGGTCGTCCTTATTATTGACACTTTAGGCTGCTTACGAAATTAATCTCATTTTGATTAAATTAGTGTTACTTGGTATCCAGTCTAGATTAAAGAGTAAATACATGTCATTAGACCTCATAGTTTGAAGATGCACAAAAAAAAAACAATAAACCTATACCTAGATTTTCATTTGAAATAATTATTTTAATGTGGATAATAATATGTCCCATTTACTGACACACTGAAAAATGTACGTGTACCGACTACTGACATATAAATGTCCCAATTACTGACACTACTCGTAGTAAATGTAAAGAGCATATAAGAAGAGACAGATTGATTATTGTGGATTTATTCAATGATGATAAGTATTTATAAGAACAGAAACAATAAGCAACCTAATTTTTACATAAATAAATCACGCACGTGGGACATTCTCCCCAAGAGTTCGGGACCTATGTCTTTTCAGGAACGATTCATGCCAGTGTCGTCCAGGGCGACTATTATGACAAAATAGTTTGGGAGGTTCAACTTTTCGCCAAAATCTGTACTATGTTTTAAAGCGGAATGCCCTTTTCCAATGCCTCAAAGCATTTTTCAAATCATCTCTCGACATAAGTACTGCAGTAGTTTCGCCATGAGTTCTGTTGAAGACGAATGGTGTACGTATCTTAGTGGCCGTTTTACTGACACTCGAATAAAAAACACTTTCTTAAAAACTAGATATTAAGATCGAAACACACATGTCAGCCATTGGTACATACCAGGATTTCAACACCATTTGTCCCAATTACTGACATGCTCAAATATCTAGTAATGCCTCTCATAAAACCGTTTTCATACCTCATAATTGGTTAATCATCATAATAACATATACCAAAGCCATCCAATATCTTTTATCAACAAAAAATCTAAAGTTTGGGGACTTGGCACAGCTCTCATCACTTTCGTTAAGAAAACCCGCTCCATGTGATGTTCGACGGACATCAGATAAATAATTATTTACCGGTAATTCAGTTTTTTACGCATCTGTTCCACATTTTGCAGAGATCTTTACTAAACTTGCCTGGAGATGTGTAGATAATTTATTAGCTATTTGTAGGAGTGATATGCTTATTTTGAAGTAAAATCGGCGAAAACGGTCAATGATTGGGACAGTGTCAGTAGGTATTTGGGACAATCACCTTATAGTATGCTTTTTAACGTTCCCTGAAAGCTGTCACTTTATGAAAAAATCTGGCAGATCTGTACGCATGATAAACGAAGCTGTTTTACTGGCTTTTTTAATGTTAAGAAATGGTTTGCCTCATCTTCAATTTGGACAAAATATCCAATGTTGGAAACTACTTCAAAAATGGTCGCAATAGACCGCTTAAAGTCTGCTTTTCTTGAGGAAGAGCCAGAAGTAGCGTTCGTTTCGTGGCTTTCTTCAAAAAAATTTAGAGAACATTTCTCGCAACAATCACAACCAGTTTTGATACCGTATTCAACGGACCGAGGCCTAAATCAGCAGACCAACAATCAGTGCTCCCCACCCGTCACTGATTCGAAATCGGACAGTCAAATAATTATACCTCGGATTATACTAAAAGTCGTCATCATAGTCACCTTTCAGATGCCGTTGTAGGTATAATATCGCGAAAAGGAGCAGTTTTCCAGTCGTCGTTTCGTTCATTCTACATCCATAAAAATTCACTCCATCTCTCATTCTGGAAACTCATGGAGTGATATTTTCTTATTCACTAATGGAATTGCTACGTAGCAAGTATTGTTGTCAACTGCTATAAACAACTACTCACATTGTTGTTGATGCTAGACAAAAATACATGCTACGTAGCAATTCTATTAGTGGAATGGTGGATTATTAGTATTGTACATATCAACGATATCGTTCAGAGAATCAATAGTCGATATTGCTATGGAGGAGCCTGTAAGAAATCTCCTACCTTAGTGATAACGATTTGTTGATTTTTAAACGACACCGTTAAGAGTTACAGAATGTTTCATTTTTCCTGCCGTCAAATCTCGAAATGAGCAGTTCTACAGTCGTCCATTCATTCATTCTTCATCCATCAAGATTGACTCCATCTCTCAACCTGGAAACTCATGGTGAGATATTTTCAATTTCCTAATCATATATTATTAGTACCTATAGTTCACGATACTATGTTCATGTCATCAATATTATCATGGTAACCGTTGTAAATTGAAAATAAACCATATTGTTCTTCGTGTCGAGGACCACTAGTTTATTTCAGACATTTAAACGGTGCATCATTTCAGTAATGCAGACAAGAAGAAATATTGTACTTATGAGCTTACCAGATTATATCGACATGAGCCATTGGATGGAAGCTGCTAACGAGTACTTGATGTTTCTGAAGTGTGAGAGAGCAGGGTTCAGAGATGAGATGATAAGGTGATGGTGTGTATATAATATTAGTGATTACTGATTACGGTTATGCGAGGCCTCATACTATTATACACTGCTCAAACAAATTAGGGAAACACTATTTTGTACCTGTATAATTTTTAATATGGCATTTTTTCCCAAGAAAATGATAACGGCCACATTTAATGATTCTTTTATTCTTAAAATAAAATGAACAATCTAAGAAACCTACAAAAACGAAAGCGAAAAAATAAGGAATACGCGTTGTTTAGAGGTGCACTGGGCATTGTAATCCTGAAAAATGACTGCAATGTCAGCTGGACTTTATCAAAATCACATTGAGGCATCTTGGTGAGATAGAAGTTGCTCGTGGAGAACTTTGATAGTGAATGGAACAAGTAATAATCAAGTGGCAAGAAGTGTTCATCGGTCATTCAGCGCTTATGGAATCGTTATAGAGGAAATGGTCAGTAGCGAAGACGTATCAGGCAGGGTCGTAAGAGGAAAACCAACCCAGTTCAAGATCGATTTTTGGTTATTTCATCATTACGTAATCGCATTTCTATACAGTAAAAAACCTCACAACTTGTCTTAGAATGGCTCACGGTTCTGATGTTTCCGATCAAATAGTTAGAAACCGATTGAGAGAAGCGAACTTAAGACCCAGAAGACCTATGTATGAGAAAGTCTGTTTTGACTCGGCTTCATAAAACACGCCGTTTACAGTTTGCGTTTGAACATGTCGATAGTCAAGATTTCGTTTCACACCTTGTCATGGTAGAGTGCATGTGTACAGACGCCCAGTTGAACGCTATTCTGCTGCCGCAGTTCAAGAAGCCCAAAAATTTGGTGGTGGCTCGGTTATGGTTCGTGGTGGAATCAGTCTCGAGGAAAGAACTGAACTTGTGGTAATCTCTGGGAACTTGGTTCTGGAGGAACATGTTATACGGCGACATCAAAAAAATCCCTAATAAAGGGTGGCTATGATAATCGTTCTGTCTCTATCCTTTTAGTAACTTTCAGATGAGACAGAACGATTGTCATAGTCTCCCTTTATGAAGGATTTTTTCGATGTCTCTGTACCTGCAGAATATGGCATAGGCCCAAATTTCATCTTTATATAACAATGAACTTTCTTCAACAGCACGAAATCCATACGCATACTATGAATTGGCCAGCGATGAGTCCCGACATAAACCCCATCGAACATGGTTGGGATATGTTAGACACACGTATTCGAAAGCGCCCAAACCCTCCACTGACTCTCCAGCAGCTACAGGAAGCAATAATCGAAGAGTGGGAAAATATCCCACTAGAGGACCTTCGGAGAACAGTCCGAAGTATGCCTGGAAGGTGTCTGGAGGTTACTCGTGCTAGAGGAGGGCATTCACGTTACTAATCCCTTGATGAGAGACGTGATAAGAATGTGTGTCTCGATTTTTCACTTTGGTTTTTTGTAGTTTTTTAGACTGTTTATTTCCTTTCAAGAATAAAAGAATCATTAAATGTGGCCGTTATCGTTTCCTTGGAAGGAAATGTAGATCTTTCGGAATTTCCCTGTCGCATTTTTCTACAGTTGCGCGGTATCAAAAGTTATACAGCTACAAAGAAGTGTTCCCCAAATCTTGCGGTACGGTCATACATTATCGATTCCTATGATAATGAATGTGCCGAAGATGTCACAGCTGCCATGAAACCCATCATATTAACCACACGTAGCCCAAAGAATCTTCAATCAGTTCAATCTGATCAAGATAACAAATTCTGCAACAGAAATTTACGGCAATAAAACATCAACCATTACTTTTTGCCATTACTTTGGAGCAAAGAATGCGGATATTGTTGAGTTTGGAAGGAAACTGATGCGACTAGCTACCAGATATATTTGTTGAAAGTTCTGCGAGCCAACGACAACAAATCACCGCCTCTATCTTCAAGTTGAGTTGCTGACGTCTTTATCAAGGAGTGTCCAGTATATTCTCTCTAATTAGGCAATCTCCAACCTTATGTAAGTATTCCCATTACCATTTTCTAGCATTTACTATTTTGATATTTTGAAAAAAATCTCGGCGGTCATACCAGTAGGTCGCAGACATGCGATAAATTTTTGTCTCTTTCTGTAACTTTCAAAACTAATGATGATTCAAAATCTTCAATGTAGCTGTTAATTCCTGGCATCGACAAGCTCCAGAAATGCTAGATATTAGCATGAACTGAGAATAAGCGAATTGTTGAATAAAATAATTTTTGTAAATAGAAAATTCTTACTTTTGAACCCAAATATTTTTCATCTGGAGCTGTAGATATAGTCTTTCCAACATAAAACTAACCAGTTTATGTTGGAAATACTACAGGAACGTATCAAATTGTTCTTTGGATAAAACTTGGACCTTCTTGAGCTTATTATAACCTTCAACTTGCTTCTTAAGGAAGGCACACAGTTCAAAATACAGCGTGGGGCAAAAGTCCCGCAACGGCCAAATATCTTACGAGGAGTAGGTTTTTTGAAAGTGTTTCGGACAAACGTAGTATGGCTTTGAAGGAGGAAACATTTGAATACGAAATCATCCCCCACCGCTTCACCCCCTCCTGAGCGGTGGAGGTAGTTTTTTAATTTTAAATGGTCACCCCAATTTTTTTTGCTGATTAATATTCTCTGAGAAAAAACTAGAAACTATTTTGTCCGAATTTTTTTTTAAAAGACGAATATCGCGATCCAACCAACGATCAAAATTTGGAGATTACAAAAAGTTCCGACTCTTTCACGTGAAAATGAAAGGGTTTTTAGAAAAATTACAAGACATAAACAAACAGTCCGAAACATATTTTCAAAAAACCCCTCTCGTAAGATATTTGGCCGTTGCGGGACTTCTGCCCCACCCTGTATGTATTCAGAAATGTTTTTTTTTCAAATTCAGTTCAAGACTTGATCTTTGAATAATGGGGCCATTGCAAAGAACTTTTCATATTTTTTCCCATTTCCAAAAAATTGACATACTATGTATGTTTTGTCTGCGCACCATTTCAAGAATCTTTGTTAGAACGCTTCATAGACACCAGTTGACTCGCTTGGATCCTAATAACATAATCCACTATCAAATTTCCTCAACTACAATTTATACATATTTTAATGTCACATTTCCTTCGCAAGCGAGAATTTTCTTGAGCATCTATGCGAAATCCGAGAAAATGCTCGCACATATGGTGCTAACTTATTGTTACTTTATTGTGAACAATGTGCTTCAGGAAAAGTGATTTAACTTGAAGGTTACCTTCTTCAAATGCTTTTAAGTAAGAAATGTTGAATTAACATGGTTCCAACATCAAATTATTAGTTGTTGGAGAAAAAATCAAGTTATTGATAGTTTACTGTATTAGTTTCATTTTTTCCATGCTGATTTAATGTTTCGTGATAAGAAACCTTCGAGGAAAGCAACCCTCGAGTTTGGAAGCTTCCTCCCGGAGCACGTTGTATGGAGCAGAAATTATCGGTTGGAAATCAGATTCCCAGGGTAATTATTCGAACTCATCGAAGAATTTCGATTCAAATTGGTAAAGGCGTAGAGATGGGGTGGTTATGAAAAAATACGTGTGCGAACATTGGAAGGAGATGAAACATCGTCCGGAAATACCGGTCTCGCAAAATTCCAAATAAATTATCTCTTGCGGAAAGTTAAATATTCATGAGATACGCTGAGGCGATTATAATTTGGGAACTTTGAAAAGGCGCTGAGAAAATATATTCAATAATTCACTCGCAATATAAGTAGTATATACCTACGTTTTGTGGTTATGATATAACCAAACCCGAACCCAAGTGAAACGGGCTGTCGAGGAAGCGCAATAAATTTAAAAGGAATTATCAGAAAATTGATCTTGGTGGCATGGCAATACACACCGACGGCGGCGAGGCGACCCCTAAAGATTATTATATGAACTCCACACCATAACCGATCGTGAAAACAAAATTATGGTGGGAAATGTGAAATTTGTTGGATTTTTCCGAAAGGTATATCGGTATATGGCGCGTATCCGGCTTCTGATGCATTATTAAAGGACCGGCCTGTGGTAACCTCTGTTTGGCTTTTGTCAAAGCACCCGGACATAATATAGAAACCGCAAACTGGCGGCTTGTGGTCGTCTTTGTTTACTGCACCACTAAAATGGGCTTTACACTTACACCCGCCATCGTCTGTTTGAGTTTCTGCCGGCGGATACACCCTGGAGACGTTAAATTTTTAAATTTTACCACCGGCAAGCATTGCCTTCCCATAATAACATATTATATTAGCCCTTCGCCCTCCATGATCAATTATTGTAGTATGCCCTTTCATGCTACTGGTACCACAAATTTTAAAACAGAAAGTAAATTCCCTAGTAGGCGCGCCTTGTGCGCGCGCAGCCGTCACTGTCATTGTCATTTTTTTGTGCAACTGGTACGCAACGCTCTGAAAATATCAGCCGAATTTAAGGAAAATTTAGTGAAATTCACGTAGATTTTCCCAACCGAACGAGGAAAATGAATCCTTCGGATCCAGAAGAAGTTGTAGGCCTTGCGTTATTAAGGAGAATTGAACGGTTGGAGAGGAAATCCAAGAAAAAGAGACGTCATCGTCGGCACAAAAGGCGCCATCGCTCCTCCACTTCTTCCAGTGATTCTTCTGGCGAAAGTAACCGGGAGAATCGACGGGACCGATCTAAATCCCCCATTGAAACCCCAGGAAGGGTTGCGGAACAGACAGGAGGTACTTTTCATCTCTACTTATTTTTAGGTTAATTTCGAGTTCACTCGTATTGAATGAACAAAAGGGGGGCTGGAGCCCCTTTACCTTCTATGTAAGGCTCGTGGCGCGGAACTATGTGTCCCCACAAAACAAGGCTCGTGGCGCGGAACTATGTGTCCCCACAAAACAAGGAAGCCAGAGAGGCCCCTTCCGAGGGGCGCCGTTTCGAGGGTAGTATCCTACCTCTCGCGCTATCCCCTGTATGCAGGGCAAGGCGATAATTTGTGTAACTCATGGCTCCCTCGTTCTACAGAGTTGGCTCTCCCAGAAGAACCGGAATTAAATCCAGAGTTGGCGTCACTTCTTGGACTCCCGAAGGCTTTCGGAGGCCATCATTTCGAGGGACGCTCGACTGTCTCAGAAGCAAACCCAATTAAGCGCCTGCCTCTCGGCCACGGGGAAGGCCCTATCTCTCGTCCTTCAGGACGCAGTAGATAAGAGGCAACTGACTGAACTTTTAAGTGACTCGGGGAGACTTATGGCCGACCTCTTGTATCAGGAGTCCTGCCTAAGGCGTAGCCTGATAAGTTCGTCTCTAAATGAGAAATTCAAGAAAACTCTTAGCGACGCCCCCATTGATGAGTGGTTGTTTGGTTCTGATTTACCCGATCGTCTGTCCTCGGCCAAGTCACTCGAAAAATCTTCTTCCGAGCTAAAACCGGCCAAGGTTGTTAGAAAACCACTGCAAGCGCCGAAGCAGCAGGGAAACTACAAGCGCCCGTTCGGATCGTCGATGACAGCGTCCCACCCGAACGGACGGCAGACTTCGACTTACAGGGACAATTCTCAGAAACGGTCGGCGAACAATGGGAACAGCCAGACACGCACCAGCAACTACAGGAGCCGGAAGACATCTCAGCAGCAGTCTTATCGGACTCGGCCGAGTCGTCGCTAGTCACCGATTCCCATGAGGGACGACTCGCGAGATTTGAGGAGGTATGGCGGGAAGTAACTTCCGACCCTATCATTTTATCTTACATAAAGGGTATGAAGATCCCCTTCGATCGAGTAGTGTATCAGCATACTCGTCCGACTGAAACTAAGTGGTCTCAAAAGGAAAAAATCGCGATTGAATCTGAAATAACTCATTTACTCCAGATCGGTGCAGTTGTTAAATGCGCGCCTTGCTCAGATCAATTCTTGTCACCCGTTTTTCTGACGCCCAAGAGTGACGGTTCCTTGAGGTTCATATTGAATTCAAAGTGCCTCAACGAGTTCATCGCAGTTCAGCATTTTAAATTGGAGGACCGGAAAACGGTTTTTGGTCTTTTAAGTAGGGATTGCTTCATGGCCACACTGGACCTGAAAGAAGCTTATCACTTAGTCCCTATTCGGGCCCAACATCGAAAATTTTTACGCTTTATTTTTAACGCTCAAATTTTTGAATTCACTTGCCTCCCGTTCGGTCTGAATGTGGCGCCATCGGTCTTCACAAAAATAATGAAGCCCGTGGTCTCGTATTTGAGATCTCGAGGTTTTTCTTCAGTGGTTTATCTGGACGATTTCTTACTGATTGGCGACTCTTATTCAAACTGCCAAGTCAACGTCTCAGAAACAATTTTTCTCTTGAAAAAACTGGGATTTGTGATCAACTACCAAAAGAGTAACTTGGTTCCAAGCCAAAGTTGCAAATATTTAGGCTTCTGTTACGATTCGAGGGCTATGACCTTGGAGTTACCTAAAGAAAAGCGTGGAAAAATTAAAAGACTGATAATTAAATTCAAATCCACGGTCTCTTGTAAAATTCGCGAATTCGCTCATTTTTTGGGGCTGTTGACATCTGCTTCTCCCGCCGTTGCCTATGGCTGGGTGTACACGAAAAGTCTGGAGAGGTTAAAGACTCAGTCTCTTTGTAAGCGCGATGGAGACTATGATCGGTACATGGGTCTTGATGGCTCAATCCAGGAAGATTTGTCTTGGTGGTACACCTATATTGCTGTAGCCAAAAACAAAATCCGGTCCAATTTCTTCGTAAGGGAAATTTTCACCGACGCTTCAAAAACTGGATGGGGGGCGGTGTGCGACGGCGATAGAGCTTTTGGGTTCTGGTCCGAGTTAGAAAAACAGCGCCATATCAATGAGTTGGAACTCCAAGCGACCTTTTTTGGGCTCAAATGCTTCGCGACTGACCTTTACGATTGCGAGATTCTCTTACGAGTGGACAATACGACGGCCATAGCCTTTTTTCTTCTCTATTAACAGAGGAGCCGATGTTTTTTGAACCATCTAAAGACCTACTATTTTCTTCTGACAGGTCGCACCACCCACTGTGGAGACAACTTACCCTGGTGGCGGGTCGATTATCCGGCGAGCCTTCAAGAAGAGGGGCCTACCTCCGGCCTCCATTGACATAATGACCTCCTCGATAGCACCAACTACTCTAAGACAGTATAGCTCATCTCTCAAGCGTTGGTGGGCTCATTGTTTAAAAAATAGGATAGATATGTTCGAACTTAACGTCCCAGCAATCTTAGAATTTTTGACGGACCTCTTCAACTCGGGGGCTGCCTTCGGTACTCTAAACAGCGCAAGGTCTGCTCTAGCCTTGATAATTTCGCCGGACGTAGGGTCGGACTTTAGGATTAAACGCTTTCTTAGGGGTGTGGATAGGTTGAAGCCTGGGAAACCCAAATACGACGTGACATGGGACCCACAGGTAGTGCTGAAGCACCTCTCTTCCCTGAAAAATCAGGACATCAACCTGGAGTTGTTATCCAGGAAACTGGCCATGCTGTTCGCCCTGGCGACGGGCCACCGGGTCCAGACCTTATCTCTGGTCGACATAACTAATTTGGAATTCGCCTCCGAATCGATAAAAATTAAAATTCCGGAGAGGATTAAGACTACTAGAAGGAACGCGCCGCAGCCTCTATTGATACTCCCGTATTTTAAGGAAAACCCAGAGAACTGCGTCGCGGCCGTTTTGAAGATTTATCTGGAAAAAACCAAGGACCTGCGAGGTTCCTGTAACAGGCTGTTTCTAACTCTTAAGAGACCTTTCCGCGCTGCCACCACCCAGACTTTGAGTCGCTGGATAAAGTGCGTATTAGGCGAGAGTGGCGTCGACACTTCTATTTTCACCGCTCATTCGACAAGACACGCCAGCACTTCGGCGGCTGAACGCAATGGAATAAGCCTCGACGTGATTCGCAAAACGGCCGGATGGTCGGAAAACTCCAAGACTTTCGCAATTTTCTATAAAAGGCCCCTACGGACCTCGGATTTGTTTGCAAAAGCGATAATAGATTGAAGGCTACTTGTTACCTATTGGTTACTGGACTACCAAAGTCCAGTCTTATTGGACTCGTTGAATAATAGTTACCTGTTACCTTTTAGTTATCGGACTACAAAAGTTCCGTCTTATTGGACTCATTGTTGAGTTATCTCATATTATCACCTTGTTGTATGGGGAGTGATCCCCACTTTTTGTATTCTTCAGTAAAAAAGTTTGTAACGATTTGTTGCAACAGCTTTAAACATCTACAATAATTGATCATGGAGGGCGAAGGGCTAATATAATCTAAAGATCAAACGAACTTACCTAAGTGAAGTTCGATCTTGATTATATGTAGCCCTTCGCCCGAGATGATCAAACCCATCCCTACCCCCGGTCCTTTTGGTCTCCGGGAATCCCCGATCATCTCGTGCAACAAATCGGCTTTAAAGTACAATGACAGTGACGGCTGCGCGCGCACAAGGCGCGCCTACTAGGGAATTTACTTTCTGTTTTAAAATTTGTGGTACCAGTAGCATGAAAGGGCATACTACAATAATTGATCATCTCGGGCGAAGGGCTACATATAATCAAGATCGAACTTCACTTAGGTAAGTTCGTTTGATCTTTAGATTATAATCTCTTCAACTTACATTAGACAAATAGACAAATCATCACAGGCACTCTACACTTATCAATGAACGTGTCATTTATTCTTGTTATGAATTACGTGAAGCTCACGGCAGGTGTAATACATGGAAGGGAATAAATAGCATTAGAAATTTTAAAGATTTTCACCTAATAATATCTCTCCACACTGGAATAATAAAATAGAAGTGAAGGAAGAGTCGTCTATTTATAAGTTTACGGCGTTTAAAAATGACGATCAAGAAATATCGAAAGTCGTGTGATACTATTCAAACAGTCTCTCGCTCTAGCACACGGGTTGCGCGCATTCATTCCAACATTTTGGTCCTAAAATACCAAAATTGCTCAAAAAGGAAAAGCACGTGAAAAAAATAATTCATCAATTTAAAATAAATACAAGAATTTTTTCGTAATTTGATCGAAAAATAAAAGATGAAACTATGTAGATTCGCGATTATGGGAATTCGTAACTATGTCTTTTCGCAAGTATGTGTGTTACTCAAAGAAGTTAGTTATTAAGTTCCCTGCGAAATTTCTACCTGATGGCGAAGTTGAATCAAAATGTGCGTAACGTTTAACAATTTTCTAGGTTTCATAAATTAACCATGCCACAGTTAGGTTTTCAATTGATGCTCGAATTATGAATGATTAGATGAGTGCATTGTAGGGTCGGATCCGGCTAAAACTAAAATTAAAAGGAAGGGAAATCTTTCCGAACCCCAAGTAGTCCCACGACGACGTTGTTATATGGGGTATGGTTGATGATTCCGAAATGGCCTGACCATCACCAAAACAGGGCCGGCATCAGATCAGAGAACTCGACTTATTCCTCCTTGTCTTTCCGTCAGCTGAAAATAATGAACACGAGGGAAGCACATAGCACAACGGCTGTGCTTTATGGCAGAAACGGCTGAACTATACTGCCTGCCACACATCTTATTGAAGAAGAGCACACACAGACTCCCGTCCTATTTTAGCCCGCAGATATTTATGTGCATCGAGATTCAAGCGGCGCGAAAACAGAATACGTATAACCTCTTTATGGTGGTTAAAGGGACCGCAAACCCCAACCCGCAATCGAATAAACTCCATTCATGTTACGCGCGAATTAAATCCTTTCTAGAAAGCACCGCACATCTCTTCTCGCATGCATGTATTTTCCTGAATAATGCCTACGTATATACCTACGGGTTGGTAATGATCGCCTTTATCAATTTTGCGGCGTTTTGATGTAAAGTGGAACACACCATCATGTTTAAAGTTAAATATTCATGGGGAATTTAAGTGGTTTTGGTACTTTAAATTAATCGCATTCCGCATATGTAAAAGCACTACGAGCATGAGTTCCTGCATAGTGTAGCAGAAATAGGCTGGTTGAGGGAAATCTACACGAGTTCCGATTTCACCAAAAAGGCCTATCTAGTGCGAAACTTGCTGCTCGTCAATGATTTATTTATCTGACGTGGAGCTCTTACCTACATGTTGAATATTTGAAAGGACCTCTGCGATGGAAGTTTGGGGCAATTAAATAACGCCAGCTAATTTTGTTTCGGACGAGTTGTACTCCTCAGGGATTTCCGCTATCAAAATCACTAAAATAATTCCCAAAAATAATTTGAGCGGCTGATGATCTTAATGATGGGGTCTTATTATACCAGACAAATTTAATAATTTAATTGAGTGTGAATCACATTAATTATACGAAATTTGAAATTGAAATTGTAATCCGCTCTGTTGTGGATTAGGTCGGGTGTATCTCATCCATAGCTGTGTGGGTCTCCCTTTTCCGAAATATTGACGTCACGATTTTAATTCGAATTCAAATCTTTATTTCTCGGTCGATTTAAGGATAAAACGACTGGAAGTAATTACGTTGATTATGGAAACCGATCCCAACAATCACAGATGGAAACGAACGAAACGGTGATGATGAGGATTGAGGAGAGCGGGATCGTTCGCATTTTAGAAGTAACTTTGTTGGAGGAGAGTTACAGAACTCAATTATATGAAAACAATAGACTTTACTCCACCGGATCAGACTGTGTAATTTCAACCGGGTGCCTCTGGTGTTGGAACCACCATCAAACCATCATCATCAAAACCGAACCATCAAGAAGGGGTTGTTCGCACAGTTGCTTAAAGTCAACAATAATATCACCGATTCTAATTTAAATATCGCACTTGAATCGTGTGTATGTGGAATTTCCTTATTGTTTACGTTCTCCAACCTCAACAGACGAGCCCCTTTAATACTGATGGGCGCCAAAACCTTTGATGGTGTCAAACGTTCCTGTTATTTCAATGCTTAGACGTTACAATAGCAGCACGTCACGCGTGGATTTTCAAACTTCGACATCAAAAGAACCACTACATACAATTAAGTTCACCTAACATAAATGGGTTGATATGGCTTTATTTACAAGGTGACAGTGGGGTAAACGCTCCTATTGTTAGCCTGGTCCAATACCACCAATACTCAACCGCAGATGAATATTTTTTCCATAAATTAAGACTCTCACATATGACAAATACTCCAATTGTATTTTCTATGATAACCGCTTTTTTTATGATCTGACTTAGATATTTGAGAAAACTGTTTAATTCTATTAATTACGGACTATGGAAAATTACTCTTCTGCGGCTGAGTTTAGGAACTATGTGGCTGACTATTGGTGCTTTTACCCTAACACAAATTTGGTATGTGTGTCTGGATTAGTAAAAGGGTGTTTCGGATATGATTTGCATGTTTGTCAAAATTGCGGAAGTGGTTGCATTTTGCCAAATATGCAAATGTACCATCGTCTCTTAAACTTAATTAAATCCAATTGTTGTCAACAATCGTTGTCTTTATAGGTATTTTTCTCTTGGAGGGGTCGAATGGGAATAATCTCAATAATAACGAAAATAATAATCAAGAGTCTTTTAAAAACAAATCCGCATGTTATATCTGTACTAAAAATGGCTTCGTGTAGTGTTTTAAGCCTCATTATCAACAACCACACAAGTTTCATTTCTCGTATTGATATAACATATACCGTAACATATGTATACCAAATCTATTTTTTATAATACATTTATTCATTCATTCATTTATTAAAAAGACTAGTGAACAAAGACTTGAATATTTAAATCTTCCGTTATGACGGTGTATGTGTTATAGGTACGCGCTTCGGCAATAAATTATTATTAGCCCAAGGTGAAATGAGAAACAATTACATTCTTATACATATTACTGTGTGTTGAAAATGAATTTTCTACGTGCCAATTCGACCTTCGTATTTTAATAATATTCAACCGGCGTATTGTTGCAGAATTTTATTCCATTCTTTAGGATAATTTTTCTGGACGTAACCCAAAACTTTCTGAATTTGTCGCATCTCCTGGGGTGTGCATTGTGGGCAGGATCCTCGTAATACCAACGGAGCCAGACCTAGCAGAAATAAATGTAAATTATTCTACTACTGTAAAGTAACGTAATAACCCAATAACGTTTTGAATAATAATGACTTTATAATTACTAACAATCATTTTTTTATTGTATAATACCCATACGGCAAGGACTTTCTCGAGTCTTGATGTAGAGAGGAAGCCAAATTTGTTATGACTCATTCATTTTCTTCAGAATAAAAGTTTCGAGCGGTTTGTGCTCTTCAGATTTGTGAGCGAGACTTACTTTTAAGCCTTCGACCGACCGGATCGCAGGGAGCTTCGCCTAGGGCGCACTTTAGCTGCCTCATGAGGTATCTCCGGTCAGTAAGCGTCGACTCGATCGCATCGTCGGAGATGGGAAGTCGGGTCGTCGATTCAGTAGTGGCAGCTGTCGTTATCACCAGAAAACACCCCAAAATACACAACTGAAAGCGGAGGAACAAGAGAATCGATGTGACAGACATATCTCATTGGTGGGTACTCACCTGATGAATAAAAACGGAACGCATGTTGATCAACGCAAAGACACTGAGAAAGTGCGGGTGAAAGTGTCGTAGCAGTAGCGGCTGACAAAACAATGTGATCGAGGACCGATCCACCTCTTATTTAATATGAAAAGTATCGGAACTTTCTCCATTGATCCAGATCCTCGAGGATCGGGGTTCTCAACATTTATACGCATTGGCTATTCCAGATTCACTTTCATTATTTTACGTCAACAGATTTTTCAGAATCCTGGATTTTCCCAGATTTCTATTTCCTCCTTGATAGTTGAGCATTCAACTTTGAAACCCGTTTTATTTTGGTTTTTGTCAGTTATTCAGAACGTACAATGATTACTTCAAACTTCCTTCAATTTTATATTAACTTACCATACTTACTCAACAAAAATAATTCCTAATTTATTACGTCTTGTTAAGGATCTAGGGATTGGTATAACGGCATGGATAGAATTACAGATATAATATTACAAATCAATAATAGAATATTATTAGGTGAGCGTGTTTTGGTAGCTTTTATTCGCGAGTTTGAAAAACTTACGCCACGAGCGCCAGCGAGTGGCGTAATTCAAACGAGCGAATAAAAGCCAAAACACGCGAGCTTAATACTATGCTTTATCCACTCCAAAACAGTTAAAACGGCCCTCGAAAATTCGCTCAACTTTCAAATTTCATTCAAAACAGCTGTGACGGACAGAATGTAGTGTTGTCAGATCGGCGCAGATTTGTGAGCTGCGAACAGTGCGAAGGGAACGGTTATAAGTGTCATACCTTCATTCATAGCTCTTTCTGGATATTTCAGGTATCTGGTATCTCCGGAGCCGTTCCTATGAGCTCGTCTCCATTTTCACTATCACTTATATCATTTATATGCATATTTTCAATTAAACGATCAAGTAATTTTCGACACTCCACAACACTCGTAACAATTATTCAAACAAATGGTCGCTATTTTTGAATGTCAATTTCGCGATTGTTGCGCTGTTGCCAGTTGCACCTGAAAATCGCTCTATTCTGATTGGCCACAGCCAATGCAATAATGATCCCATTAATCGCTGGAAATGTCACTTTATTTCATCGAACTGTGATCTATATCAATAACGCCACCCATTATTACCAAAAATTTCTAATAATAATAGTATGATTATTATCTAGGAGTGGATAAACAATATTCGGTTATTTTAGTTAGTTATTTAAGCGAGTATGAGAGTTGAAATTTTTATATTTGTGTAGAAATATAAATTGGCACCCACTAGTTTCTTTTGTAGCACATCCTTATTGATAAGCTGAATTTTAAGCTTGATATATGAGCAGAAATTAGGTAACTGTTTCCCAACTGCACCGATTTTCTAAAAAAACAATTGATACAACAATTGAAAGATCATTCACTGTAGATTTGAAATTGATTGCGGTTGGTCCAAGGGGGAATTTTAATGCAGGAAGCTCCAGGAATTAGTTGGGAATTAGATAAATTAGTAAAATTAGTGAGAATTAGTGGACAATTATTGGGAAGTGGTGAGGAATTAGTGGGAATCAATGTAAAATTATAAGGGGAAAATTTAGAAGATATGGGAGAATTAGTAGAAATTAGTATGAAATTTCATAAGGTCCGAACTTTTATTCAAATAACGTACATACGTACTTACATACAAAAGCAAAAAAGGAACAAAATGACGCTCTTAGAATGTATGTTGCAGTATATTTATGGTTGAGCATGTGTATTGAAGAATCTCCCAATTCGGCTTTTATTATATTGGACGAAATATCAAACATTTGGAATTTCCTCGAGGCTTACGTTGTGTGAATCATTTTCGAAGCGAAAAATCGAATAAATATAAGAAATAGACGTAAATTTGGCAGCGAAAGTATCCCACCGGTAGGAGGAGAAGTCTATGTGACCCGGTAGACTTTAGACTTCTGGTCTGAGGGGATTCCTTCCTTTCTTTCCACACGACGAACTTTTGAACAGAATCGTAAAATTACATTTTTACGTGTCAACATATAACAGATCCCTAGTCAACTACCACTTTATTATTTTTTATTGGCACATAATAAGATAAACGGAACTTCCACAAAATAATAAATTGTAGTGCCCATGTGGACCATGCTTCACAATGAATGTAATTTCCATACTCAATAAGAAATAAATTGGAATCTTTATCGGTGATTTAATATGGAAGAGAGTTACGAAGCACCCTTGAAATCTCTAAAAAAAAACTGGGATCTTTTATTCGTTGGTAATTGGTATGTAGAAAAATGCAAAATTGGCAATTTTCCCCTCGATTTTACCAAGGCCTATAATTATTGACCCAATATCATCACCAGCATCGTCATAAAGATTCTTCTCTAATGTTTATGCATTAACGAGATCACATCGGATATTAAAATTTAAAGCAAGGCTGGGCGAATACATTATAACCCCATTATATTCCCAACCCTGGTTCAGTTCTGGCGGAATAATTGTTTCGGCAATTAAACTTTAAACGAATGCCGGACAAAAATCATAATACCAAAACGTGGAACGATCCGATACTGGCTCTGAATTATTTATAGCGCTAATGATGTGTCGTTGAACGAATGGCGATTTGGATCCGAAATTCGAAGCAACGCATCGGCACAATCGCGTTCAGTTACAATCGTTATTCGCGTCTGCATTCATAAATCAAATTTAGAAATGTATGAATATCATTGGTAAGTATATGATATGTAATAATAATTTCTCAAAATTAATAGATGAAGGAAAATATTATATCCAAGGGGACATATCTTTTGACACATTCATGATTCAGTCCCTCGCCTCAAACCACCACCATTTTCAAGTTTTAAATGGTATGATCCCACTTGTAATATCACATTATGAAGGAAATTTTATGAAGAACAGTGAAGTAAATACGTATTTTTCCATTTTTGGCGATTCTTCGCGATCCAGGATTCCAAAAACTGAAACTGATGCGATTCACTTGAAAATGCAAGAATAATGCATTCTCGTGCACCTGATGTTTTCAGTTCATTAAATTATAACCCTCTTTAGTTTTCGAGGAGAATGAGTAGAAAATATAGTGGGAAATTAGTAGGAATTAGTCTGGAAATAGTGAGGAATTAGTAGAAATCATTAGGGAAGTTTGTAGAAATTACTGGAGAATTAGTGGAAATGATTATGAAACTTCACAAATGTGGGAATTAGTTGAGGGGTCTTCACTGAAAAATATCTTGAACACTGAAATAACCATATAGGTAACCTAGCTCAATTTTTCTTTTTCGAAAAAATTCTGATGTCTTACAAATATTCTCACAAATAATTTTTTTCTAATGTAAACTCAAAATCAATCAATCAATACTCAATTGTTTGAATATACATAGAAATCAACAATATTCAAAATAACAACGATAGCTCAGTGTCACGTGCTGATTCATTTATTTCAAGTTTGAAAAAAGAATCATGTTGATAGAGGTGGATTATGGTGGAAGAGTTGAAAACACAGATTCCAAAAAGGTGTGAATTTTTTGTTTTTTTTTTCTTGAAATAACCGACCGGAATAGGTTTTAGAGGGCAATGCCGAATGACCCATCAGATACATACATACCGTGTGTCAATTTAAGAATTTGCCACCCCCCAATTTCCGCAAAGGATGGACTTCAGCCAAAAACCCCGAGACCGGTCGATTTTTGTTTCGAGGGGGACCAAAAATGATGATAGATAGAACGCCACCCCACCGTTCGTGTAGCGGGGGTAGCAACGCTGTGCAGATTTTAAATAGGGAACATGGGTCGAATGATACATCATTTCAAAGCATTTTTAATTCTCTACACAATGATGGTATGATTTTGAATTTTCAAGGACTTTTTTGTTTGGATCCAAAAACATGCGTAACGCCGATTCTCGTAAAGTATGGGCTTCAGCCAAAAACCTCAAGACACGTCGATGTTAGTTCCGATGGCGGCCGAGGAAAGTAATGAAGAAAACCAATCTTCACTCTCCGCGTAGCGGGGGTAGCAACCCTCTGCTGATTTTCAATGGGGAACATAGGTCGAGTGACACATCATTTTATAGCATTTTCAATTCTCTACACAACGGTAGAGTTATTTTAATAATTTTTGAATCCAGAGAGATTTATTTTCTATTTTAAACTTTGTGAAGAAACTTTGATGCCTTATGCTGAGGATCATTTTTAAATTCATGCTAGGTATAGGAATTAGTAGTAGGTAATGAAGGCAATTGTAATTGTAAAACAAATACAACAATTCCATAAATACTGAAAAACATCTGTGATAGACAATCTTTTACTTTTTTCGAGAAAGATTTCTTATTCTCAATAAAATACAACATCGTCCATATCTTGTTTCTAATTTACCTACTGTGAGAGTATTTCAATAGCCGTTGACGTGTAATAAAGAAATTTCGAAATGGTTTACTCTCTTAAAGAAAGCATTGAGATTGTTTTCATCTATAGGGCTGAAAACCGATGTGAAAGATCGACAGCTAGAATTTTCAATAACAGCTTAGAAATCCGGGAAGAAATCTGTCTCATCAATACGTGAGTCATTTGATCGCGAAATTCAGAGAAACGGGATCAGTCTCAAATAAAAAAAGGACAACAAATAGACTGTTGAATGATGGCACTCAAATCGAAATCTTAGGGCAGTTTGTGGCGGAACCTACAATTTCATTGCGGAGTATTTCCAAAAATAGAAAATAAATCTCTCTGGATTCAAAAATTATCAAAATAACTCCACCGTTGTGTAGAGAATTGAAAATGCTTTGAAATGATGGATCACTCGACCCATATTCCCTATTTAAAATCTGCACAGGGTTGCTACCCCCGCTACAGGGACGGTGGGGTGGGGTTCTGTCTATCATCACTTTTGGTCCCCCTCGAAACAAAAATCGACCGGTCTCGGGGTTTTTGGCTGAAGTCCATCCTTTGCGGAAATTGGGGGGTGGCAAATTTTTTAATTGACACACGGTATACTCTAAGAAATACATCATTAAGTATAATCTGTTCGATTTAGTTCTAGGCAAAAAATTAATCTATAAGGAAGGTACATTTTAGCTTGAAAATATCTTCTACATTCACTAATTCCCGTATTTGTGACATGTCATACTAACTTCTTACTAATTCCCCGATAATTTTCACGAATTCCCCTAATAATTTCTACCTACTAATTCTCCACTAATTCCTCAGTAATTCTTATTAATTTCTCACTAATTCTTCAGTAATTTCTAATTTCCCACTGATTTCTACTATTCCTCTATTTTCTAATCCCCAACGAATCCCTGGAGCTTGTATACCGATCGAAATTCCCCTACGAGAGACCCCTCGCATTTTTATTTAAACCGATTTCGTCTGTCGGCATGAAGTCATTTTTAGTTACGTAGATCCCTCTCTCGAAATTGAAAGGTACTAAACCGAAACGAATAAAGAAAACTGCATTTTAAATTGAATTGCGTTACGAGCTTCAGAGGTCAGCACTATCTAAATAAAATTCATCAAATCTCATTTTTGTATACCGCAGTATCTTGTCTCTCTCGCTTTCTCTAATATTCCATCTGGTTTGATGCATAAGAAAGAGATCGAATATGCTGATCTAACACGAAATAATTGAGAAAGTTGGCAAATCATCTGTTTAATACCGATGTTCTGAGTGTTATGTTATCAAGTGGAGCTAAATCTAAGTGGTGTTTGTAAATCCTCAACGTGTACTACCAGCTGAAAAAAAAACAACAATTTCCCCTTCAATGATGAATGCCTCAACTCTCAAAGTACGCAAATTCGTGCCGTATTTTCGTTGAAGAATCTTTAAAATGAACTAGGAAGACTTGCAAATCAATACAGTCTACTCTTGATAACAAAACTGAAAGGTGAGAGATGACCATCCTTGCCCAGTTTAGCAAAAGAACCATTTAATTTTCAGGATTTTACGACCATGTATAATCGACAAGATTATGGTGAATCTTCCACCCAGAATTATCATCATTATTATGAAGAAACAACAAGGCCATTAAAGAAGGCGAAATATGTATGGCAAGTCAAAGGAAAATACCACTTGAAAGCTGCATGTGGGGATCGTAATTCTTATGCTGATAATAAAAAGGAGGAGAATGGAGAAGATATTAACAAGACTAAAGAGTGTGTAAAGGAAAACAAAAGCAATTGCAGCCGCAGAAACAAATGTGATGTTGACAATTTTTTGGCTCGCACTGAGGCAATCCTTGATAGTGATGAAGAAGATTTAAATAATTCAACAAAGAATATCGACAAATCAATTTCTAATGAGATTCCAATAACTTTAGTTTCACCAAATCCAAAGAATTTGGATTATTACTTGAGAAAATGGCAAGCCAGGCAGATTGCCAGAGGCTACATTGACAATACTATCAATAGCGTTTTGGAAACATGGACTCCTACGCCATCATCTGCACCATTTGATGTAGAAGATTTCGTAGATAATTGCGATGGAGATGGACGCATTGAAGATGAAGGGATTCTAATGGCGATACAGTCTCATGGTCTTCAATCCATAAAAACATGTCAAACAGACCCTCCACTTTCAGCGTTTGTTAGACCTGATGAATTAGCTGATAATACTTTAGATAAGTTTAAAACGGTTCAGGGTGAAATCGTTATAAGTAAAGATGATGATGTTCAACCAATGGAAACGGACAATTTAGATGTTGAGTATCCTGTAGACATTTTGAATGCAGCCATTCTGGTAGCCATTGAAAGAAAAGGGTTGTCATCTGCCTAAATAAGGCACACAACTAATATTCCATATTTTATTCATTACTCATATGAAAAGACTGTTACATTTGTATAACCTATTCAGTACTAAATATGTATAATAGATTACGGTTTCGATAACAATTAATATTTGTCAATAAATGTACTTAGGTACTTTTATTTCTTGAAAGAACGTGCAATTTATTATCTCGGTATTATCTCCAACGATGTAATCTTATCAATTGGAAATATATCTCCTTTCTAAAATATTGAATTAGGATATAATCTAGTTCTTCAAGATATGTGATTGTAAAAAAGTGCAAATATGGCAACTTCCTTTATCCAAAAACAGAACGAAATTCGCAAAGACTACATCGAAGAAGACATCATTCCTCCGAAACCTCTATGGCGCGACGTCCTATCAAGTAAAGTGACAAAAGGAATAGTTTTCGTGGCTTTGTTTGCAGCCACTATCCCATTGTTGATTTATTTCTTCATAATTGATGAGGGCAACAGACAAGACATCTATTCTCGCACTTGTTCCGTGGACGGCGCGTACAGGATCCAGTGTGGACACGTTAACGCTACCGTTGAGTATTGCGATAGTATTAATTGTTGTCACGATAATTATACGCAAAGTTGTTACCATTTCGTACCATCCCATTACTACTATTCAAAAAATGAGAAATCTAAAAGATTCGAGAATTCTCTTGATCGAACTCCATGGGGCAATTTAATGGATGGGGGCGTAAAGATCACGGTTCAAGATTTGGACGAAAATCGTGTGAAAATATATCTACATAGAGACTCTGAAGAAATTGAAGAAATACATTTGCCTGATAAAAATTATAATACTCAAACGTTTGATGATCCTTTAGTTGCGGAAATCTACAGAGGAAGTGATTCGAGTGAGGTCTTATTTACTACTTCGAAAGGTCCTCTTATTGTTTCTGAGAATTATTGGGAATGGTCTGTTCATTTAGGGGACGATTATTTATTCGGATTAGGCGAAACTTTGTTGCAAGTGAAAATCAATACAACACTCACCAAAGTTGTTTATAGTAATGCAAGAGACCATTCAACTCTACCCATTTTCCTATCTTTTAAAAATGGGAAGTTTCACGGAGTTAATATTGTTCATACCGGGCCTTTGGAAATCACAATACATCCGTCTAATTTAATCAGTTTGAAATGGCTTCTCGGTAGTAAAATCGAATTGGAAGTTAGCCTTGGACCCACACCAAAAGATGTAATGAGACAACAGAAGCTCGCTACTGGACAAAATGGAATTTTGGTTCCGTCTCCATGGGTCTTGGGATTACATGTGTGCCGAGGCGGGTCTACAACGGATTTGGACCAAATGTTGAAAGAATACAATGAATTTACCACGGATTTTGAGTACGAATCTGATTGTATTCATGAAAACTTTTTCCTGGCCTTATTAAATAAACCTCCCGAAGAAAAAATTCAAGTCACTAAAACATTCATCTTGAACCTCCCACCACAGGTATCATGCTTACTTCTGACAAACAATTCAATATTACTAATAATGTTCGATGATTTCCAGATTCCCAATAATACGGAACTTTATCAGAAATTGCCAATGGAAGTTTTCTATAAAGATGTAGATGATAATACTTTTGTCGGCAAATATTTAAAACAAGACGTTGCATTTCCTCAGATTACGCATTCAAAAATTAATGACTATTTACGTATTTTACTAGAATACCTGGGGGAATCTCTAGAATTTACTCCATTCTATCTGAGTTTACAAGACAATTGGCCTGTCAATGATTATGAAGAGAATTTAAAATTGCCTGAAGTTCCTTATTTATCTCAGGTACGCTTCACTTGCTAAAAGTGTCATGAAGAAGATTAAAACCTTGGCTTTTCAGGACATAATTGAAGCAATTTCAGCTACAATCCCGTGGAGTTTAAAATCGGCCGATAATATAAGTCATTGGGAAGATCATAATGATTATGGTGGATTGCAAACAAAATTTCTTGATGAAAATCTGAAATCGTTGTCTGAAGACGACCCTTCAAAAGAGATTTTTATAATGACTTCATCGCACAATAGTAAAACTGTCCACCCATTAATAATGCAAAATGTGGATATTTCGTGGTCTAACTTCCGCAAAAGTATCAAAACGATCCTATATCACAGTATTTTTGGCGGAAGGATGGTAGCTATTCCGACTTGTGGATCTACAAATACTTACGATAGTGCAATGCATGAGAATCTTTGCATTCGTTGGTATTTGATGGCGGCCACTTCACCAATTTTCAGAGTATCTTCAGATTTTCCTAGACGAGATCCAAACTCTTTAACGTCAGAATATGCAAAAAGTATTGTCAGAAGAGCTATAACGCTCCGAAATCAACTGAAACAGTACATGTTTACAAATTGGAAAATCGACGAAGATCCAATCATGAGACCAATGTTTTACGATTTTCCCGACGATAACAACACTTTCGCGTTGGATTCTCAGTACATGTTCGGGAAGAGTATGCTTGTTGCTCATCCTGTTTACCCAAATTCACAGCAAATTCAAATTTATCTTCCACCTGCAGCTGGTGTTTGGTACGAGTTGTGGGGTGGGATAGGTTACAACGTGTCGGATACCACCAACGGTTGGATCCTATTTGATACTAGAGAAGGTGATTGGATAAGTTTTTTAAGAGAATCGAACATCGTACCGTTCATCAGGGTAAGGGTCTTAATAATTATATTACTTCATCTCAATGTACTTATGTATATTTTAAACTAATTGGGGATTTTCTTCAGTCATCAGAAGAGGGGACAAAACTCACGTTGGTGATTGGATGCAGTAAAGGCAATGAATGTGAAGCCAATGGTAGTGTAATAATCAAAGAGAATGAGGTACTGGAGTTTAAATCTTCTGAAAACGGAGTCTCAATAAACGGTATCACACCAAACGCGAAAGTTGAGATGAAATGTTCTGAATATTCCTATGAAGTTGATAAGCTAGAAATTTATGGGCATGATAGTAATGTACAATATTTAAAAGTTCAAGATGTTAACGTTAATTTGTGTGATTCTGATGGAGGTAATGTCGACATTCCTTTTCAAACGGTATAAAAATAGTTTAAATTAATATTTAGGGCGTTTTTAATTTAATAATCAAGTATTTAATAGATAAAATATTTAATTGGCAATAAATAATTTGAATATATTGATGGTTAATTGAATTACGAGTAGAGTACAAAGATAGGTATGTACCTATTTTTATAGAAATACCCCTCGCTTCACTATAATGATTGTTCCTTGTCAGAATTATAACATAAGAGTTTTATTCAGATCGTTCGCGTATACATATCTGTTTTGGTATTATTCATATAGTGATCAAAAAACCTAAAAAAATTGTGGTTGGCAGTAGAAAGGATGTTTAATTAGTTTTAAAAATCTCCCCTAATAAATACTTATCCGGCGACCGGTGCTTTAGTCGCCTCTAAACATGACACAAAGCAACATTTTTCCAAATTGTTATTTGAATGCAGAATTCTCAGGGTTTGTACTTACATGTTATCCTGAAACACTCAACAATAAATACCCATTATGGAGGAGGATTTATGAATAAAAGTAGACCTTTTATAAAATAATTCATAGTTACATTTATTCTTCAATTACTAATAATATTTCTTATTTAATAAATGACTTGAGGCGCGACATGGTACATAAATTAAAGTGGAGTACTTACATACGTACTTAGATACTACATACATAAAGACACAACAGTGTAACAGAACTGGGAGGCATATATCAAGTAAAATTGACGTGGATCATTTTCGCGATATAAAGAGGAACGTTTCAACATCTCATGTCTTATTACGTTATGATTATCAATAATATTACTCGATACATCTTTTTATTATGGAGTATTTTTTTGTAATAAATAGGTCATACAAATAAAAATCCTAATCGTAGAATTTTGTTTAGGTAGGCCGAGCTATTCATTCATAGTTTCTATTTCTCTAACACCGTCAAAACGTTAATTATATCATTTAAAATGTATTACGAAATAAGTCTTAAAACATTTGTTCAAGCGTTTCATTCCTTTATTCAATTTCACTATTAAATAGTTTGACTCTTAGGACATAATAATTTTTATAGCTTTCATCCTTGACGAACTTGATACTGTATAAACTGATTCAAAAGTATACAGCGCTAGAGCTTATTAACGTCTTCTGAACCATCCGCTTTACACACACCTGATAAAGAAATTTCAATTTATAATGTCCCTGCAATATTAAAAATCTGTCAAAGAACTTTAAAATATTTACCCCAGCCATTAAATATGATTGTATGACATGAGACCCATTCTCGAGACTGATAATAAAGAGAACCGTAAAATGGAGGCAAGTACTTTGTGGCAAGCATCCATGAAGCTTTTAATTATGAAGTACGCTTATCCAATGGCAGATCGATTGATGTCGAACGTATAATGGTAATTAGTTTTTTATGAAAATGAAAGACGTGAATAGTTCGCTCAACAAGTCCGAAATATTGGCAGCGTGCATAATGCCACTTTATCCACTCCTAGATAATAATCATACTATTATTATTAGAAATTTTTGGTAATAATGGGTGGCGTTATTGATATAGATCACAGTTCGATGAAATAAAGTGACATTTCCAGCGATTAATGGGATCATTATTGCATTGGCTGTGGCCAATCAGAATAGAGCGATTTTCAGGTGCAATTGGCAACAGCGCAACAATCGCGAAATTGACATTCAAAAATAGCGACCATTTGTTTGAATAAATTGTTACGAGTGTTGTGAAGTGTCGAAAATTACTTGATCGTTTAATTGAAAATATGCATATGAATGATATAAGTGATAGTGAAAATGGAGACGAGCTCATAGGAACGTCTCCGGAGATACCAGATACCTGAAATATCCAGAAAGAGCTATGAATGAAGGTATGACACTTATAACCGTTCCCTTCGCACTGTTCGCAGCTCACAAATCTGCGCCGATCTGACAACACTGCATTCTGTCCGTCACAGCTGTTTTGAATGAAATTTGGAAGTTGAGCGAATTTTCGAGAGCCGTTTTAACTGTTTTGGAGTGGATAAAGCATAGTATTAAGCTCGCGTGTTTTGGCTTTTATTCGCTCGTTTGAATTACGCCACTCGCTAGCGCTCGTGGCGTAAGTTTTTCAAACTCGCGAATAAAAGCTACCAAAACACGCTCACCTAATAATATTCTATTATTTGCAATTTTGGTGGAAATTTTTGACGTTTCGAAAATCAGCCCACCTGGAGATTTCATTGGCAATAATGAAAAACCAAGCCACAAGTCCGCCAAAAGTGCAAAAATGTGACCGAGCGCCACAGTATGCACGGTTCCAACACATTCTAATAACATGTTGGGCGGACTATTCATGTGTTTCATTTACAACAAAAATCATTACAATGAGAAGCGGCATTTTAAGAGGTACCGTTGTTTGTTCTTATGGTTAAATAACACGGTGCATGTGCCGTCTTAATTATTTTGATACAATAAATCAGCTCTCAATCGTAATCTGTGTACTTTTGATTCCAGCCTGTAGAATATGAAATTCCTCAAAAACATTCATTTATTATTTATTTAGGTACTTTATAAATCTCATGAAATATGTGTATATTTTTGTTTTCTTCAATTTGATCTAGGTGTTATTGATTACAATTGAATAATATAGGTATGCAGATACAACATATGTATAATTTTGAAATACATAGAATATGAATGTAGTCTGCCATATGCTATGTGTATTATTGTGTATGGGAGGCCCATCAAAAACAGAACACGCAGGTTTTTTGATATTTATAGTGATAACTTCGAGAACAAAATTGTGTATTAAGAAAAAAAACATTATAGGACCTACTTATATATTTACTATACTTATGTGATGACCGTTCGCATCGTCGTCCTTAAGTATCACTTAACGCTCAGTTACTTCTATTTTCCATAGAAACAATAAAATGATCTGTCAGTTTAATGTTAATCTATGGTCAATCTCACCCTAGAAAAACGGTGCAAACGACCATTACTAACTATTAATACAATTCACGTATTTACAAAAAAGTATTTAAGCGAAAAACTAATAGGTACACATCAGGCAATATTTTTAAATATTTTTTGGTGCAAAAACTTATGATTATGATTTTATTTCAAGAGAAATTTTATTTTATTGCAGTCGTTTTACAAAAACTTCAATATCATTCTGCTTTTTGGTAAAATCAATTAATTTACAAGCAGGCGTAATCGATATAACGCTATTTTTTCTCGATGCTTTTTACTGTTCAGAATAAGCGATGGATGGATTAATTGGTTACTTAAAGTGCTGCTAGCGCTAATAAGATCATCATGGTAATGGGAGTAAGTTTGAATGTAGGCCCTTTATTAACTCTGATATCTCCATCCATCAAGAACGGAACGTCGATAACGTGAATTATCCCATTTGTACAACCGACGTTGGGTCTATGAACTGGAATTTTCTCGCCTTTCCAGTAGATCATGAAAGCTGCACAGAAAACATACACAAATGACAAACATTTGTTTTCGAATCTAAATTAAATTCGAATAAAATCAACTGGGTGCTAGTTAATTGGAAAGAATGTTGAAGATTATATTATACCCACTACCAAAAATGGAAAACAAGATTACACAAGATTATGATTATACAGTGCGCTCTCGATAGTGCGAACTAATTGAGTTTGCTGTGCTCAAATTTGTGCGTTTTTTTAAGCCCGTAAAAGTCGTTCGTTCTACGGTAATAAGTTAGAAATTAAGATGTTCAATGTTCAATTAAGATGTCCGCTCGAATTTTCTGCCAAACTACCAACACGAGACATATTAAATGCGCGATCGACTCGACTAATTTGTCGATATTTCGAAAACTAGAGCACCTGGTCCAAAACTGTTGGAAGGTTTTGGAAAGCTCTCGTGTCGCTCTCTGACTTTTGTTCGGAACTTTTTGCGATTATCGATCAAAAATTTTCAATCGACCATGTTTTGCTCCAATTAATTCGCTGTAATTAAAAAACTAAAAAACGTAGAAAGTTCAGTTAGAGCTCATTTTGAAGCTGAGACTTTAGGCTACATTTCCTTGTGATTTATTTTTTTCTCGTGTTGGTAGTTTGGCAGAAAATTCGAGAGAACATCTTGATTGAACAACCCTGTATAATAAGTAATTCCATGCTTGAGTTCGAAAAATGGATTCTAAGGTACTCGCAAGTGATCAGTGAACCTTAAAGCTATACTTTTTCGTCCGAAATAAATGAAATACTATTATCTAAAATTATTGGCTCTGTCATCAATGGTGACTTTAGACAAAGTCGCAATTAGTTCACTGCAAGTAATTTTGCAATTGGTGGTATAAAGTTAGTTTTACACCCTTAAGGTCAAATCCTTCTTTTCTGTCAATTTAGTGGTGTCACACCACTCACTCATCTTAGATACCCTCAAGTAAAAGACTAGACGCGAGAGGGCATATTTTGATTGGTCAAAATGTTTGAAATGACCAATCAAAAGTGTCAATTCGTTTAAAAGAAAAAGATGAAAATTGACCCATCTCGCTTTGTGTTTTTAGATCAAACATGGCGTTGACATGAATCGTGTCCAGTCTCTTACTTAAGGGTCTCTAACTCATCTGAACTGAACGGGCATTGAATAGTGTATGTGATTTTCCCCAAAATGCAGGTCACACAGTTCTGCCTCTGTTCATGTTAAACAGCACTCAACCAGTAGTAGAAGGTATAGTTCATGTTCTGCAAGGGTTCATGTTGAGCAGGGTCAACGTTATCTGAGAGTGCACTGTACCCAAAGAATAGAATACGACAATAAAGCAAGCAAAACCTATACTCGATAAAACCATGGAATATTCAATGATAAAACATGCCTAAGAAATAAATTGCCAAACGGTGTGTGACAGTATCAAAGAGGTAATCATTAAATCGTGATTTATTCGGTCTCTTGAGGTAATAGACCTGATTGTGAACCACGATCCCCATTTATAAAGTTGCAAGTTATGAACAAGGTGACGAGACTTTTCGTCAAAGTTTCCTTCTGGACCCTGTTCCCCAGCGTTACTAACATTAGTAATTTTAAATGTTACGCACGGGAATTAAATGAACGCGCACCTTACAATTGTAAAGTTGCGCGTTCATTTGATTCATGTGCGCACCGTTTACTTTACTAATCTTAGTAAAGCTGGGGAACAGGGCCCTGGTTTCTTACATCTGCTTGATATTCTTGATAGTGTTGTGTGACTAGGACCTGATCTTGACTAGATAATGTTTACAATTGAGACATGTTTTAGGGAATCCATAAGCCGGAAAGATCAGAGGAAAAGTCAAATTGATCAAAAACGACCAGTCGTGGCCTAGCCAAGAAAAAACTTGAAAAAGCAGAAACCATGACGGAAACCATCAGCTAAAAATTCAACTACGAGAAATATTCTTCTGTACCATTGATGGTCATAACAAATTTTCGACAATTTACTTATATTGAAAAGTAAAATGTTCTTATCTACTGACAAACCCAGTGACGGATGCGGTCTTTTCGATGGTTTTTGTCACCTTTGGATACAAAATCGCGCAAACGATTTCAATATTAACCGTCTAATCATATAATTTTGATAAAAATGACGATACTTCGTTAAATTAATGCTCGACGTGCCGGACGAGAGTTCACTTGTTTCCGCAATCTCGCCTTATGAAGGATTTATTTGTTCTCTCTATAGTTAAATTTCAGCTCTCTAAATGAAATCATGATGCTTGAACATCAAAACATTCAAATGTCCAGATAGCTGCCATTTAAATGTAATTTTTTTAGCACATAGATTTATATTCTGAAATAGCATGACAACAGTGCAATAAAGGTTGCCCGGACGGTGGGTCGTAGATCCAGAATTACTTTTTTGCGACGGAATAATTCCAAGGACATATTTCTCGACAAACTTCCATTTATATGAAAATATACGAGTCAACTACACAAGTCCACCGACAAACTTTAACAGGTCGCTTTGTCATAAACATGGACTTGCCAATAAAACTCTTGTTCGCAGAAGTGTTAGAAGAGATCTGATCCTCGTGGTGTAACGTAACAATTTTGGATAGATGTAAGGGTCCAATCGTCTTTCTGGGAAATCAACTCTAAGAGAATTAGGGGCAAGTCTGTACGCATCATGACAGACAGTAGAGCGGTATTGCTAGCTCTGAGGGGGTCCAGGATCAACTCAGGGCTGGTCTGGGAATGCCACCTATCTCTGGAAAGACTGGCGGCAGAAAATGTCGTAGACCTCGCATGGGTGAAAGGACATACAGGAATACAGGGCAATGAAGAGGCAGATGAGATGGCGCGCGAAGGCTCCGACCGACACCAGATCGGGCCGGAGCCGGCGCTACCGGTAGCCCTTTCTACTCTGAATACTCTGATTAAAGAAGACACCAGGACCAGACACTCTGCGCGCTGGGAATCGACTGAAGGCTACAGACAGGGGAGGGCCGCCATTAAGGCACCATCCCTCAAAACAGCCAAATTTTGCCTGCGACTCACCAGCGACAATCTCCGAAAACTCGTAGAGATATGGACCGGGCACGGCCGACTGAACAAACATCTCTACACGCTGGGCGTCGTAACCGATCCCACTTGCCGAGGGTGCCTAGAAGAGGACGAGACAGCGGAGCATGTGCTATGTCACTGCCCCGCGCTTGCGTCGACCCGAGGATCCATACTAGGGGACTTCTGGCCAAGTATGGCCGACATTAGCAACACCGCACCCGGTGCGGTCCTCGAGTTTATCAACTCTGTTGGTTGGCTCGGGGGCTAGCGGCGGGCGGCAGGGAGTTGCGCCGGAGGGGTGGCACAATGGGCTCAAGTAAGTGCTAGAGTGGCGCAAGCCACTCACCCTCCAAACCCTAATCCAGAATCCAGACTAAGAGAATTAAAAATCTATGATTTTTGCTATCCCTGAGGATTTTACGATTCATTCGTCACACCTTTAGCTAAAAATGTTACTTTTACTGGCAAAAACTCTGCTTAGCGCAACCGAAAAAAATATGTATAGTTTAGACCGTGCTTTGAACTTACTTGGGTTAGAACCAGCTGAACAGAAGATAATACAGAAGAGAATACCCATTATTAAAAAATAACTTCTTCTGGCACAGTTTAGTTTAATATATCTAAACTGTGACACTAAATTCGAAAGTAAAAAACGGCGCTTTGGTTCGTGCTGTGTAGGTAGAATCTCGATCTCAAAGCTGAGAAAAATATAATTCGAATTTCTACCTCCTTTATTAGATGTTATGTTCGTTTAACCATCGTGAGATGTTTTTGCTGATATATCGTGTGGAACACCAAGTGGTATACGGGAAATTGACACAGAAACTCAGATTTTGCAAAATGTATTCCGAATCCGGAAAAATAATGCATCCAAACTTTGTATCAAAGATGGTATGGAATGTGGCCCTACTCCGCCGTATAAAAGGCATGAAATTTGAGTTTATACGTGGTGATTTTGAAGGACCCATAACGCAAAATGGTATGTTGGAAACAATGAACTGAATTATAAAGACATTTTACCAGTAAATTACTACAACAGTCGCTCGTTGCTACATTTTGCACCATTCCAAAATCATCATACCTATATTTTTTCTATTCCGAGTTTAATTCTAATACCTATAGGTATAGTCGTCCCGAGATATTTTTGCCAACACGTGACCCCCAAAGAACCCGACAAATCATGACATTAGTCGATGGTTGACAATGTTTTTGAATTAAATTTTGCTAAGCAACTTAAGTCACGTGTTGGACAACATATCTTGGGACGGCCATCATGCAACCCGAGTGGCTTATCGAGATATCATATGATTTTATTCCAATAGACAAATACAAAATTCATTTAATTTTAGAACTCCGAAACTCATCAAATAGGGCATCATTTGTTTCATATTATTGCTACAAACTGTGATGCTTCATCACTTGATTGATCGATTCATTCATCTGTGGTGAATGAACGATAATAAAAAGCAAAATCTAATTTTGCATGTTCTATTCCCTGTGTAATTGGCCGTATGCACCTTGTAAACCAGATATAAACATGAACACGACGATTTATGATGACCACTGCCAATTTTTACTTTCGACCTTTTACAATAAGAGAAAATTAATTGAACCCTCTACGAAAGTGCTCCTAGCTTCAAGAATTATGTACTCCGACTTGCAAAATACTGAACGATTTGCATTGAGCTGCTAGATTCATGTTTGCATGCAAATGAAATAAGCAGAATTTCCGATATGAACATTGATGTCGACACGATAAAACCCGGTTACAGAAAATAATAAAAATAATTGACATTAAGAATCGTTCACTTTTTTGAAGTCTTGATAGTATGCTGATGCTAAATTACTAAAGCAACAACACAAGTAAGACTCGACACAGAGCGGCAATGTAATGATGATCTTTTTATTGTTATAATAATAATACTGTTTATTAGTGTTACAATCGCAGTGTGTTTGTGCGACTAACCGTTGCTTATAGCCTCCTCAAACAGCGGTATATACAAGAGCTAGCATAACATATCCAAAGACATCCAGAATTATTTGTCATCACAACAACGATTTCTATAGAAATTATACAGCCCCTGCATTAGAACGAAATGAAGAATCCTTTTTAAAAGATTCCTCTCGCAAAATTAAAAAAAAGGTTCCTATAAATGTGTCGGCAAACGCTTTATGACTACAGAGTACCTATATTCTCATTGCAATTTATAGGAAGATGTTAATCAAAATCGGAATCGGAGAAAGCGGCTCGAAGAATATGGTGTCGCAAGCGAAAATTTTACGAAGGGGGTATCTCGCAGAGAAATTTTGCTTTACAACCTCCAGGATTCAATTAGGTATTAGGGAAATAGTAGAAATCAGTGGGGAATTATAGTTGCAATTAGTGGGAAATTAGTAGAGGAATTAGTAAATGTTATTTCTAACACCCTGTATTTAAGCCTTTGCTGACACTTTTCTTGCTTACTTTTAAGAGAAATACAAAGTATTTTGTACTTCATTCTGGAACACCATGCATAACTGAAGTTAAGTAGTCTAGCTTTATTCTACGATTGTGAAGATTGACATAAATATGTATAGTTAGCAAATCGTTCTGGTATCTCAAGTAATATACGATGCGTATTCGATTAATCGTTCAATACGAGCAAATCAAAATGAAGAAAAATAGCTTTTGACGAAACCTACACGTACTCGCACATATGTACTATAGCGCGTTTCCAAATGCAAAAAAAAAGAAGATAAAGCGTTCTCGTTGCTCAACTTGGCACGTTAACCGTAAAAGACAAATTAAATGAAACACCCGTATATTTTTTTCATTACTTACTGTGATCAGGGCCCTCTTCAACAGAAATCTCCAATTTATCTCTCAAGGTTGGTAATTCGACTGTACGTCTTTCTGTTGACGTGTATCCACCGAATTGGGCGACATTATTCGGTTTTACCATCGATAATTGTTTGATCCGTTCCATTGAGTATGCTTCATCTGATATGACTAGATGACGGCCCAAAAGTGACTGAGCCTAAAATTGACGAAAATAAAATCTGGGCTGAAAATCTTATTCATGTCGGTCGAACTTACATGGTAGGCTATATTTTCGGGTAGAAATAATCTTTTTATAGCTGAAGGGTGATCGATTCTAGCCTCATCCCAGGCGAAATCCCTCGGAGCGAAAAATGTGTATTTTTTAGAGGTATCGTTCATTTCTGTCAGAAATCCCGATTGTCTACTTAGTAGATAAGTAAAACTGCAAATAAGTTCATTCAAAAGTTTGTAGGTATGAGTAAATTTAATGCAGGTGAAAACAGCTAGAGTGATTCAAAAGTATACCGAAAACACTGTAGTATAGGGCTGAACCCCGAGGTTTAGAATATGTATAAAAACGAGTTCCCGTAAGTAGAAATTCCAAAGAGGAATTCGCAAATGGTGTTTCTGGAAATCGTTCAGAAGATCATACACTACTACCATAGATACTACTACATATAATATTTAAATTGTCAGTGTGCCAGAAAGATTTTTTTTCTAGAGACGTCAGTACAACAGTAAAATATCAGGAATTCAGGAATCGAATAATGGTAAACGGATTTCGCGTTCAAATAAACAAACAGGGAATTTATTCAAACAAATAAAAACAATAAGCAGTTGACAAGTTGTTCATGATATAAAAAGCACAGATAAAAAGTAACAATCATAACTAAAATATTCTGACCTCGATTCTGACAGAGAAAATTTTATATAATTTGTCGATGAGGTTAGGGCCTATTCTGTACCGAAATCCAGAAAAATATGAGGTTAAAGTGCTAATGGTGCGATTACATATCACAAAATTTGTCAAAAACAGGACAGTAATAAAACCTTTAGCATATTAGGGGCCTTTTATTGTCAACAGATTTGGTTTAGAATCAACAATAATAGGGTGATTATAGAATCTAAAATTCTTTGGCAATATTCCAATGGCTAAAATGATGAACTTCCTAAGTATTCAGCATATTATTAATGGTACTAATATGCACAAATCCATCAAATTAAATAGAAGATTTTTTGAGTCCATTTTGGTGGGTGGAATGCTCATGATCATCAATTCTACGAAAATGTGATCTTGTAATTTTTCGATATTTGGGAGCACAGTCAAAAATAAATTGCAAAAACGTGAAGGCATGCAAATGAAAAACAAAAAGCTTCGACATCCCGCAGAAATCCCGGAGTCATCCACAGACACGCAGAGACTTGACCACAAATGGGTTTTATAAATGATGAGACCAAATTGTCCGTTTTCTTCGAAATCCGTGTTCTATTTCAGGGGAGAATTTAAGCAAGTCAACATACGAGTCAACATACATATAATCAAACTTATAGGGTTTTTAAAGACGGTATGTCAGTAAAAGATCCCATAATGGATAGGCTCTTATGAAAGAACTGTTCCATAATTTGTACATATTTCAATGAATGTATTCTATTCGTCTGAAATTAAAGTGTTTATTATTTTATGGACTATATTCATGGTTTTAAACCGAGTTTTAAACTATTCACTTTCCCCTGAACGGACATCTAGTCATCCCGTTCAAGCTGCGTTCACTGCATTCTCATTCTACGTTGAAAACTAAGCTCTGCTAGGAATTTTCACAACCAATAATGCCGCTGTTAATAACTGAATTTTGGAAGCACCTCAAATGGAAAGCACAAAATTAAAGGCTTAGGAACTAACATTTGGCATTTCACTGTTAAATTATCGAAGCTAAAAAGCCTTTCTTAATGATTAATGTGAAAAGCGGAACGTGTAGGTGGCGTGAGCATCGTGGGGCATCGAGGCCCCCATAATTCGGAGCCCCCAACAGCTACCCAAAAAATTTATTCCAAAGGGTTGTCGGTGTACTTTTGAATTAGTCTATTTAAGTATAGTTTTTAACGGCGAACAGCGTGTTTCAGATCAAAGAGCAGTAGGGATCCAGATGAACAGTTTAAGAAGGAATAGGAACCCTTTTCTTTCGGTGCTTCTTGGACACCTGTGTTTCCGATTACACAGTTTCCTAACTCGTAGTAGGTAGTATTGTGTCACTCAGTTACGAAGAAAGCCCGCAATTAATATGAGTCGCCATTTGACCGTTATTTGTTCATTCTGCACATTGTTCTAAAAAGCGGTGCATGCGCAGGGAAATCTAACCAAAATGTTATCATGGCTTACAGGCAACGATGGTGTCAATGGCGAACCACAGTGATGCTAGTTAGTCTTGGTCACATTGGACAAATAAGTTATAAGCAATACTCACTTTAATGTAGGGTCTGTTTCTAGTTTGTTGATTACTGTAGAGTACGGAATTCCTAAAACTCTATCAATAATATGGATGACTCCATTGGTGGCCGCTAAATCCGGTTGAATGATCGTGGCATTCACACCACCTCCTTCAACAGTCACGGTTCTATTTATTCCCGATTGCATCACATTGAAGTACAAACTGTTTCGAGGGTCATAAGTACGAACCTGTAAATTGATTTTTGATTTCTCTAGATCTCATCTCAACATTGACTCCCGCTTCCATGATCGAACTTGAAGTCCGCTTTATTCAAAGTAATATGAGAATGTGACAAATCATCTATTGCACAGTTGTGACATTCTAAACTTCATTTCTACTTAAGTGACTTCATGTTCTATGATGAAAACGGTAATTATTTAGATGTCTTATTACCTTATTTTCACTGTTCCTTATGATTTTATCAACGTAAAGTCTATTCTCTACAACTAAATGTAACTTGAGGATTTCTCTAAAACGAGCTTTATCTCTGATGATGTTATTTAGGGCGAAATCGTCATTCCACGCGGCGTTGCAAGGTGCGAACAAAGTTAAGTCGTGTGAACGTGATAGCAGGTGTGAAAATTCCGGAAATTCTGCATCATTGATGGCTCGAATGAAGTTGCTCAAAATACCTCCGTCCTTTTCCTAAAATATGAAAATTTCAGATTCTGTTTATAAGTTATTCTCGACAATTTGCATTATTTAATAACAATAATATTGATGCAATGATATCACAGGCGAGGAATCATGCAAAATACAATGCGGTTTACAAAAGACTACATCATGAATAAATGGAAATTTTGCATATTATGTGATCTAATTGTACAAAGACATCATTAAAATTCTTCATAAAGGGAGGCTCTATCCTTCTAGTAGTTTTCAGATGAGACAGATCGAATGTCATAGTCATTCCTTTATGAGAAATTCAAATGATGTATCCGTACTATTGCAGAAGAAGCATAAATAAAAGTGCAATAGACACATTGTGATAATTGTGTTCAACTTCTCGAAAATATGACAGGAATTATGAAGATGCGTCCTAACACGAAAAATTGGACGTAAAGAACTTCATATACCCACACACAGTCTCTTCCTAATCTAGTCTAGAGGGTACCTAAAATCTTTCTGTGCAAACAATCTATTAAACTTTTTGTGATATAGAAAAGAATTAACAAATGTGTTACTTTACCGTTAAATTTACCTTATATTGCTGCAGTTTCCAGAAGATAATATGCAGAAAAAATTAATAAGTTAGAGGACCCATAATTGGAAAAAATGAAAAAACAACCTTTTTACACCGAATTATTAATAGGGATAAATAGGAATCATATGTTTTTACAAAACATAAAAGAACACAAAGAATTTAAAAAATAATAGAAGTGAGAAATAGTTGTAGTATGTACAAAGAATTTGAGGCAGTTTTTTGTCATATTTGTCTGATACCCTACACCAAAGCTAGTATGTCCAAATAGTAAACTGTGTGTGTCTTATGTGTGTTTTGTATTTTTGTTTTGCTGGTAAGATTAGTTAATTATACTGAGATTGGTTTTGATTCATTCTCAATTATAATTTTCAAGTATAATTACAGATTCTAGCAAAAAACTTGAATGTTGGCAGAATTAACAGGCAATAATAAAAATACTAAGACAGAAGCGGTAATAACAACTTGCTGGTTACTAAGAAATAAAGCTGCACGATTTTTACATATACGTATTAGTCATTGTATTTTACTCATCGAACGTACTACTTCAAATCCGTGGTTATTAAGGAACTGATCCCTTCTGTCCGAGTCACTTTCAGCGCCTATTCCACAAATGTAATCCATTTTTGCCTGTTTTAAGATATTTGTTTAGCATTTTCGTATAACATCAAGTTGTAAATTTCAGTTAAGTCTACAATTTCTATTGACTGTTAGCAAAGACGATACTATCGTCCTTGATGTTACTGCTGTTAGTAAACTTGCTATCGCAAGTGAAAACGGTTAAAAATTCTGAAATTCACAACATTCTATCAAGCTTGTCTACTAAGATTGTTATCGTATCAGTGTTAACTTTTATTCAAGAATCACGTACAGCAGAAATAATACATATATCTGTGCAAACGGTCCGATTCTTCGGCTGCGTTCGGACGTATGATCGAGCTATAAACTATACGAACGGTGGCGTAACACAGAAAGGGGCAAAATTTGTTACATCTTTTCAGCGCAATAAACGCCTGATTTTAACCTAGATAACGCTACTGAACAAGTTATTGAATTCGGTGGAGATGATTTGAATGTTTCTAGGGTTACGGACGAGTGCACAACTCGACCGTTTGCACAGATATATTATTCATGCTATACAAAACTCTAAAAGTTTGTAAACAAAATTTCGTGCCACCCTGTATAAGAACCTACTTACAATCATATATATTTTTCTAAGCTGGGATAATGATTTATTCACTGATCTTATTCGAGATAACATTTTAAATGATAGTAAAGGCAAATGTCGATTAACATTGCTATTCATTCTGTGTAAGTATGGTTAGCGGTTTTTCACGATTTAGGTAAATATGTGTCTCGTGTCTATGTGTAAAAAAGTGCTGTAGTGAAATAGGACAAAATAAAGGAACAAGGCAGCAGATAGAGCTCTTGCAGCTTAGGAAAAAGATTAGACTGAAAGTAAAGCTGCGTCAAAACGCTGCTAAAATGGCAAATTCTACATATATGAATATTTTAAAAACCCACCACAATAGGTACATGTTAACAATCGATTTTAGAAATAAGAGTCGCGAAAGTGTCCTAAAAGAACTAGAAACTTTGAACATCTTGGCGCATGCACATTCGACCATTACTCCTAAACAGCGAGAGCTCTAGGCACTACCAAATGGTGTATTGAAAATAATGAATTAATCAACACGTGATTAATGGCAAAGAAAAACAGTGTGATAACATAAAAAAACGGAATTGTTTTGATCCAATGATTATTGTGCACGAAATAAAAATTGTCCAGAAAAGACCTCTCCCCTCTCGGGCTGCTCTGTGGCTGCTCACCTATTTCTCTTTTTTTATATAGGTATAATTGTGCGCCTAAATGATTCCCAGTTGCGTGTTTTCATTAATTAAGACCATCATGAGTTTTTCACAGCACCTCAATTAAGTAATTGAAAGTTATTTGTTTGTAATTTAAGTACCAGCAACTTTGAATCATTTTTTAAATAGGCAAGTGAACCATTTGTGACTCTCAAGACAAGCAAAAGCTGACATACCTCTAAAAGCTCCTTAACATTATTATCGACCACCATCAGAGGTTTCTGGATCAAATGAACCACTCCATTCTTGACCGGGATATTTGCCTTGACTATTTCTGAAAGTACAACTCCTTGTGAATGTTTTCCATCGCTTAAAAGCGTGTGACTCTTCACATAATCTAGAAATAAAAAAAATTATCCACCTGTTTATCAAAAACTTCTACAATGTTCTTACATTTGGTTTGCACATTTCCGATGAATTCTTGAGTAAACGATACAACTACTCGAACATTACTATCTCCATTTGCCAAAGTTTCAAATGGAACGTCCTTCTTGGTTGGTTTCGTAAACAGCACATGATTCGGAATCACATGTCCGTCGATGACTTTGCCATCAAATACTCCAATTTGTTTATTTTTGTACCCTTCATCAATAGGGATAAAGAATGTGTTGCCACCTTCACTTTTGAAAACATGTTGTTTGTTGTTTTCTTGCACTTTCTGGCGAAAACTTCTCAGTCGATGCGGATCAATAATTAAAGATTCGTAAGATTCCAGAAATTCTAATGCTGTGGGGTTATACAAAGGAGATGTGACGGATTTTGGAGATTTCGTCGGTACCAAAACTTCATCAATTTTATGTAGGATCTACACAATAAATCCAATACGATATTGTGATTTATTTTTGCGTTTAATTTAATGATCAAACTCTGAACTCACCTGTTGTATGTTGCCCTGTTGGACTCCCATAATGTTTGAAGATCTGACAAGAACTTGAGCGTTATTCACGAATAATTCGTCATGATATTTTCCTGAAATTTTCGTAATCCATAGTGGAGGATTACCATCCATTTCTGAATTAAGTGAAGTGTATGATGATCCTAATTCGCTAGTCTTTTTCGGGACATTTACTGCAAATTTCAAAACATTTTCATAAATACGCAACAGTAACCTTTTCAATTCACAATACGGACATTCCATCATGATTGGTTCAAATATACACTGAAAAGTTTTCAGAGCTGTAACTTTTTATTTTGGCGGATTTCAAAAAATGAAATAGTGGTAGAAAGAGTTTCTAATGCTCTATAGAATGGCCTCATTATATTTTTTTTCACGTGAGAGGCTAACTATTTTGAAGTTTCAGGCGCAAAACTGAAGTCTGCTTTAATTAACAAGTGTCTGCCAACAAATGACCAATTTTTGTTCCACCCGAGGGGGTTGGCTAACTGGCCATTTTTTGTACCCGTATTTCTGTAATACCAAGAATTGCACTAGGTATTCCTGACATTGTAGGTATTGTCTCAATATTGAATTGACAATTGCATAAGTACAGAAACTTCATTTAAATTCTTCACAATAGGAGAGGTTATGGATGGCATTCTATCTTCGATTACAATTCAATGGTCAACACAAAGCATCGAACTAAACATTTCTATGATTCATAAGAATTTCCTAGTTCAATCCGTATTCGTACTATAAAATTTGTAGAGAAGTGCATAATAGCTATTTATATGTATAGTATGTCCACGGATGGGGTTTAAAAGAGGAAAAAATTTTTATTCTTGATTCTACAGAAAAAATTATTCTTGATAAAATCGCCTGCTTGCTCTCAAACCTCTAAAACCCATTTCGTTTTCATTACAACATAAACCGTTATTTTTTTATTGAATTTTATTTGAAATATTTGCATCCAAAATTAATAGACGTACACTTACTCACAAGAAAAACGGGACACCTCTGGGGGCGCTCGCCACTCGACCTACACGAAAAGTACACCCCGGGACGAGGTTAGATATCCGCCGGTACGATACAAGTGTGCCTAGACAAGTATAAATCGACTGACACCCTTCAAGATAAACTTCATAATTATTATTCATAGATCTAGCCTCGTCCAGGGATGTACGATTCGTGTAGTTCAACTTTCGGACGCTCGATAGGTGTCCCGTTTTTCTTGTGAGTAAGTGTACCAGTAAGCGAAACCATGGTGCGAAACCTTGTAACAGTCACTGTCAGAGTGTCAGCATTGTTTGAATATGAGATTTGGAGAGGGGTTCATCTATGGATTTGAGTTTTTTCTCATTTTATCTCATATTTTCAAGTAATCTTGGACAATAAGTAGGGCGCAGGGTCATCCCCGTGATTGGTACCGATTTAATCTCGATTTAGCATCGCATGAATTATCTTCGCTATCAGTATTTTCACCATTTGTCAAAGTTCTGACATTCTGAAGGGTGCTTGTGCTGGTCATGACTGACTGTTGTCAACTTCTGCGCCATGGTTTCGCTTACTGGTACTTCTATTAATTCTAAATAAAAATTTTTCAAAAGTCCAAAATTTTCAAATAAAATTCAATAAAAAAATAACTGTTCATGTTGAAATGAAAACGAAATGGGTTTTAGAGGTTTGAGAACAAGCAGGCGATTTTATCAAGAATAATTTTTTCTGTAGAATCAGAAATAAAAAATTTTTTCCTCTTTTAAACCCCATCCGTGGACATACTGTATAACTATAGTTACGGAAAGAACACCGTTTTCGTACGTGTTATACAGGGTGTCCCGTAATTCGTTGGCAATATTTTAATGACGTATTCCTTGATGAAAATGATGACGAAAACTTCCTATGGACTTATGTCCGATTTCCTCTGATGACGGAGTTACAGGCCGTTAAAGATGAGGTATCGACAACAGTTTTTCCGAAATAACTTTGAAACCATTATCTTTTCTGAGGCGAGTCCTGAGGATATCAATGATGGTATAAGCATGCATAATTACCCTTAAATTGACAAAGCTACCTTGAAGGGAAACTGGTAATTGGAGGTCATCCAGATGTTAAAGTGATGAATTTTTTATTTTCCTCTCCAGGAAAGTTTATTTTTCTTAGCGGAATCTAAACCGTCATCATTTCTTAACAAATTAGGTATCTTGTAATTTTTCGATTGGACACTCAGTTTAACAGGAAAATGCTGAAAACTGAGGGAGTGCAAACCAAAAGCAAGGGTCGTAAACCGTCAGAAATGTCTACGTCGCTTAGCATTCGATTTTCAGAACCAGTCATTACACTTGCCAACAGTCACTTTGTCTATCAATCAACTGAACAATAATGTAGTGACTGGTACTGAAAATCGAATGCTGAGCGACAAGAAAATTTCTGGCGGTTTACGACCCTTGCTTTTAGTTTGCACTCCCTCAGTTTTCAGCATTTTCCTGTTAAACTGAGTGTCCAATCGAAAAATTACAAGATACCTAATTTGTTAAGAAATGATGACGGTTTAGATTCCGCTAAGAAAAATAAACTTTCCTGGAGAGGAAAATAAAAAATTCATCACTTTAACATCTGGATGACCTCCAATTACCAGTTTCCCTTCAAGGTAGCTTTGTCAATTTAAGGGTAATTATGCATGCTTATACCATCATTGATATCCTCAGGACTCGCCTCAGAAAAGATAATGGTTTCAAAGTTATTTCGGAAAAACTGTTGTCGATACCTCATCTTTAACGGCCTGTAACTCCGTCATCAGAGGAAATCGGACATAAGTTTATAGGAAGTTTTCGTCATCATTTTCATCAAGGAATACGTCATTAAAATATTGCCAACGAATTACGGGACACCCTGTATACAAGCTTTTATCTACAACCATTGATAAAGTTGACTTTTAGACTTGTTTTTGGGAGCCCTTTACATTTTACGTTTGGAAATTCAACATAGTAGGTTGGAGACAATTAACGCAAATCACCTTGGATATGAGTGTAAATAAATCAAAAATTGAAACTGAAATGTCGTCATTTCGATATTCGATATGGAAAAGAAATGTCAGTGTCATTTTATCGCACCGAGTGCGATAAAGAACGTCATCTCGATATCAAATTGACAATCGAAAAGTCAACTTCAAACAATCGTTGTAGATAAATACCTATACATTGTATGTATATTGAAGTTGTCTATTCATTTTTCCATGCAAGGAACTGGTTTTGAGAATAGAAAAATTCTTAACGCTTGAAGTGATTTCGTTTTTTTATCCTTCCCGATATCTAAGGACCCGATTTCACACTTCCGGTTTATTTCAGTCAATAAGTTCTTGGTTCACAATGGAATCAATTGATAGAAAAACAAAAATAAATGAATTTTAAGTACCAAGATAATAGAAGTGGTGAAATCGGGCCTTACTTGTAAGGTGACATTACTTACTCATGTGGTATAAAACTAAGTCTTGATCTAATCGCTCCGAAGAAACGTCGATATTTTGAAAAGCTTCATTGATTGGGGCAAATATCGTCACTTGTCGATACTGAAGAGAAACATTGGCTATGTGACTTTTACCCAGCATAATGAGGAACTGAAATCAAAAGAAAACAGAAAATGGATTAGTGTTGTAACCATTACTTACACCAACAATCTTTCAGCATTTTACTAATGAGTAAGATTTCATATTACACGAAAATAGAACTCCGTATCTTTCATCGTACCTATACCTTACTCGTATATACCTTATTAAAAAGGCTCACATTTTTAGAAATTTTAATATTACCACGATTTCAGGGTACAATTTCAGTTTGGAGTTCCTACCGGTACATACCGGAAAATTGTGCGAACTATTGACGATGTTTGAATTCTTTCAATTATTTGTAAACTTTCTATTTTCAGGGGGACACATTTTGATTTCAAATTGACCTTCACATGACTACCCCAATACAAGTGATGATTTCCACGCCTCGAATTTGAATCGGTTAGCAGGCCGAGTGACACCTTAAACCAACCATAATCCCCAAAATTGATGAAAATTCGGGCAAATACAAAAAATAGTATGGCGCCCTTCACAAAACTCGCCGCTGCGTGGCTCAATTTGTAATTTTGCGGGAAAACAGTATTTTAATATATTTTTAATCTAACCTCGACCTCCTTTCCCTCGGATTTCCCTATTCAAAATCAAGGGGTGAAAGCCACCACCTAGATTCGGGCGGTTATATGAAGTTCAAATTAGTAACTATTAACCCATTTAAACCTATTGTCTAAAGAACCATAAAAAAACTGCCCCACTCAATCTCATTAGATACCCCAGAAACAGATAGCGCCACATGAACGTATATCAGTACAGAGGCATCAAAAAATTTTTTTTAAGATGTTTCTGCTATTCAGACTAGCGTATGTGTGTCATGAATGATTATCAGACATGTTTGACGTACATGTATGACAATAGACTTTTACCCACAACTACACACTACTTTGCCAAACAAGTAAGTTCGCCCTGGCGAGTTTTTCGACAACACATGTATAACATGCCTGTGTGCACCTTAATTGCAACATCCAACACAATTTCCGTCCCTTTCTGCGCTACGCCACTGTTCATATAGTTTGTATAGCTCACTCGAAGAATCGTTCGGATTTATTTACTGATCTTTAATTTTTATCATATGTATGTACGTATCTAATTAGCTGCATGATGTATTTCCGGCACCCACTCTGGATGGTTACGGTGGTTGTTACTTAAGATGGTCTTCTCCTTTCATATGTCAACTATGTCTTATGATCTCAACATAATGTGGTAGCCTAAGAAGCAGTTAACGACAATTTGTGTAATTTAATTCAAGTCGACTCAAAAACTGAACACTAACTACTATTTAGCCGAGCTAATAACACAACCATCATCAGGCGTTGTATCCTAATCAAGTTAATTGCGAATAATGACATTGATGCAGACGTTTCAAGGAACGACAATAGACGTTGACCGTTTAAAAGTTCTACTTTGTTTATGTTTCTTAAATAGCATCTCATTCTCAATCTCATCGCTCTGAATAATATTACGAATCCTTCACAAAAATATTCCAATAATACGAATACAAACTTCATCGGAATAAATGTGTTCGAATATATATGAATATACTTCGCAAGGGACAAGAATATTGACTTTTATGTGTCCATTCTTTTGTACTGCCCTCTAATTCAATTCACAATGGCCCTATACCCTATACCCTCGGGCATATTATACCAAAGCAATACATCAGGTATGCGAATTCTCCAACTGGTGCATCGAACCAAAAGAAAGTATTGAGGGTATACCTATATTATAACGTTCAATAAGAACCTTTATTATGTTATTATGTTTTAATGAAAGTTCATTACGATTGCATACCCATCAATGATACTTTCTTTTTGAATCAGTTTAATCTGAGTTTTCCATACTTCGCATCCCTCTCTCCCACGCAATGAGGATATCTGTCGAACTAAAAATTACATCCACAATTGGAAAAACTTTTTTCTCACGTGCATGGTTCGACACTATTCCTATCAAAGCAAGGCTACAATCCCACGAACCGCAAAATAAAACTTTCCTGTGAGTTGTGTAAGGACTCTATTTTCCCGACGACCACAACGGAGAGTACTTTTCACCTGCAGGGAGAAATAGTACATTTTCTTCCCTAGATATACAAATAGGTATTACTGGAAGAGTATAAGAATGATCTTCAATACATATGAGCAATCACTCAAACTGCCTTTCCTCTACTCAGTAACCATTCATCTTGTGTGGAGACATTAGAACTAAAGACTAACTGCACCGATTTTCAGAGCAGAAGCAATAGTTGCTTTGATGTGCTCAATATTTCGAAGAAGTGTGAAACAACATACCACAAGTTGATCAAAAGACACCATCCATCAGTTAAATAGTTGTTGTTTAGATGCATTAATTAATGATGGTGGCACAAAAAAGTTGCTGTTCAGTTTAGTTTTAGTGATCACCCTGTAGTTGCACAAAATAAGCCTATATTTCCAGTACCGTTCCGAGAGATAAATGTGACAATTTTCCTCGCAATTTCCCTAGACCATTTAAAAGAAAATTGCATCATTTTCCCAGACCGTGACTTCCTGTGAAACATACTCGAAGAACCTGTATAAAACACCGCGTCTGGCAGGTGATAGCCTAAGAATCCAGCTGTTCAAGGATGGCAATTTTGTTTTAAATGCCTTTTATTCAGGAGTTACGCCTCTTTGAATTTCACTAAAAATATTTTTTTTTGATTTTGAACTTGAAAATGTTATCATCCACAATCAACAGAAGTGCCAGCGAGCGAATATGAACTGAATATGAACGGTTTCACAAGATCTGAAAATATATTGACCCATTTTTTTTAGTTGTAAAAGGGTGGAATTTCTATTGCCGTCGAAGTCTAGCGGATTCTTCCTCTTACAGGCCAAGTTCAGTCAAAGAAGAAGTGAATCATACAAAGAAAGAAAATTTATGTATTTGAGACGAGAAGTGCCCATTTTTGTAAAGTATTGCAGAAGGGATCTTCATTTTATCGTATTGGACAGTATTGCACAGTCCAAAAAACGTATTGCAGAGAATTGCACCAGAAATATGTATGTACCCGTATTGCCCCTCGATTTGAAACTTCATTGAAAGTGAATAATAGCATTAGGTATTTATTATTCAAAGGATCGTATAATCATATCTTCTGTCTGTGAAGAAAAGCAATTAGTGTAATGTAACAACACATCAGCTGTCAGTTCACTAACCCTCAGTCCAAATACGTAGACTTCTGTATAATGCAATTAAGGTCTGAATTATCAACATCTAAAGTACAGTACTTTCAATTTTAAACGAATCACCCTCACGAATTCAGATATCACTTAGTTTTCATAATATTGTGAAAATACGTCGATTTCTATATTCAGAAAGACACATTTTTATACGAACGAAACTGATTTTCATATTACCACCCCAATTCTAAAATTTTGTTCACAAAGACCCAACTGCACCGATTTTCTAAAGGGGGGCGAGCAAAAAAATTACAGTTTATTATTTTTCCTACGCAACTTCAATGGTCTCTTACAATACATCGAGAAGCTTATGCTCCGATTTAAAGCATTAAAATCACCGGGTATTCACTGTTTTCAGGCTGTTTTCTATTTTACTCAATTTTACTTTTTTTTCTGAGAGTAAAAAGTGCCAGACGCTACCGTCGTAATAGAGAAATATTGGTGGGAGTGCGCTATTAATGACGATTGGGACTGTTTTACTTATTGGGGTATTTCGAGTAGCAAACACCTGCCTGAAATTGTGTATACCAATAAATTCCGAAAATCTCTAACAAATCATATAATCTACCATAAATCTTCAGGAGTCCCTATGAATCCTCGAAAATCCTAAAAACTCCTCGGAAAAGGATTATGGTGATCATGAAACAAAATATTAACACCATACCAAAAACTACGATACACTTATTGAATCTTTCATTCTCGCTCCTTACTCGTCGTACCGATACGGACAACGAATAAGAGAATATTTATAGTCAAATCGAAAGCATCGATTTTCCCTTCCTGAAAATGACTCACACCCCTGTTTTACCCGATGTTATAAAAATATGGAAAGGTCACATCCGGACCGGCAGGTATCCCCTCTCGGCTATAATCATGTGTGCGTGTCCAGGTGTTTTCATTTCGAATGTTGTAAGTATTCACTATATACAAATGAATCATTCCATTTTTTCGAGGAAAAGTAAATGAAAACGGCTGGCGCTGTTCATTACTCTTAAGATCAACCGCAAAATACGATTAAAAGAAGTAGGTATATGGGATACCAATGGTTCTGCAAAACCAAGTACTGCCACTCAATTAAATACTTAATGTAAAAGCTCAAAATGCATAAAGGATCAAGCTTACGTTCAAGTTTATAACCGAAGCGTTAGCTGTAAAGGGAGGCTATGATAATCGTTATAGCTCGCGTTATAGACAATCGATATTTCTCATCTTAAAATAACTACAGGGATAGAGACAGAACGATTATCATAGCCTCTCTTTATGAACAATTTTTTTGATCTCTCTGTACATACTACGTACGTTATTAGATTTTCAGATGTTCTGCAAACAAGGGGCACTGAAAATATATTCAACATTTATCAAGTAATCACAAACCAAGATATACAGCGTGTTTCAGGAAGAAAGGTCCAGGCTTTCAGGATGCCCTCCTTGAGTGATTGCCAACAAAATTTCTTAGTAAATATATATCCGTAAACGCCAAATAGATACAGGGTGTCACATTAATACTCCCACTAAGTTTACCAGAGACATGAAAACCGAAATCGGTAAAAAGTTTTTAACGAAGAAGAGAGCCTATGATGCCAGCTTTCAGAAAAAAATTTGTCGATTCTTGTATCTTTAATAGTTCCACGGATATTGCGATTTTGCTGCAGCTGGTCGAAGGACGAAAAATTGAAATGTTCAGATTTCAATAAAATACCTAGAATGAAAAAGATAGCTAAAATCCAGAGCTTTCTTTTGTTTCGATACAAGTTTCGTCTAACGTCTACTGTTTCATGGATATCGTGATTTCAAATGACAGAATTTTCTTACTCAAGTGACAATATTTCCGAAAAAACAGTAGTTATTCAAAAACATTGTTGAAACATTAGAACCGTCTTTATTCAAGATATCTTTTTTACCCGAAGAATTTTGTTGAAATTTTGAAATATCAGTTTTTTGTCCTCCGACCAGCTGCAGCAAAATCGCGATATCCTTGGAACTATTAAAGATACAAGAATCGACAAATTTTTTTCTGAAAGCTGACATCATAGGCTATCTTTTCTGTTTGAAACATTTTACCAATTTTGGTGTTCCCGTATCTGAAAAACTTAGTGGAAATATTAAATGTGTATCTAATTGGCGTTTACGGATATACATTTACTAAGAAATTTTGTTGGAAATCAGTCAAGAAATACATCCTGAAAACCTGGACCTTTCTTCCTGAAACACGCTGTATAAAATATTAATTTGAAGTTCATTTGTTTGAGGGTCGGTCTTTCCATCCCTAGTTAAGTTTAACGCTGGCATTTAAATACCTCGTCTACAATTGTTACAACAACAAAAATCAACAAGTTAAATTTAATTGACACATGACTGGAAGATAAAAAGATAGAAATTAAGCGACAATTTCAAATATCAGGTAAAATAAGATTTTTCTTATTTAGGTGAAGCAGCATGAATGCTGAAGGCCTATTATGCGCGCGCCGGGGCATAGGAAGACGCGGAAATCTTCATCTGTTACTACCGAGGTTACTACTGTAGTGAGTCACATTTGTATCTTCTATTTCTGTCGTTTTCACTGAACTGAAAAATCCCTAGGCACACTAGGGAAAGATTTAACTCCAGCATGGTTGTTAGGTCTTTCCAACTTTACAATAATTTTTACATGTTTTATACAATGTATTCTACGAACAAGATTCCACCATGCGTTGTGAAATATCAATAAAATGGCGAAATGTTAAAGAGGGCGGTGTATAGGGGTCGTGGTGAAAATCAATATTGAAGCAGTCAGCACGTCGCCAACGCGCCAGACTGGCGCCTATAGTCCTGGCACCGCAACCAACCCTCATATCCGAGCTCATATCCTTTGTTAGCAGGAAAGGTTCTCCGGACAAATATTGCAAATGATTACACTCTAGTAATTATTCTAGAGAAAATGGCGAGGCAGTGTCTTTAAGACAAAGTAATTCTCTACAGAGACACCTCATACAGTTGATTATTGGTGCTATAGGTACGTGCGTTCCATCTCAAATGATCCACTCTCAAAAATTCAGAGATATACTATACAGTGCTCAACAATTGAAGTGGATAGTGTACTCATTTTGTTCTCGCGGAATTATTCAATTGTTTTCATGACTAATTCACAAAAATTTCCCAACGGATTATGTGACACTCTGAGTGCGAAGAAAAACAGTAAATTTATTAAATGTTGTTATCAGCAGTTTATTTAGTTGTAAACAAAGGTGCAATAAGGATGGTATTTTAATATTCATATGACCATCTCAAGGTGGTGGTATTCTTCTTTTCAATTAACACAAAGTGTCTAAGAATCACCCTAGGAGCCGATAAACATACGACTCCGTATCTCATTCTGGGATAAAAATCTGAATACATTTTTGATGCGACTCCCATGGTTATGTTTTCATACATACGTATACTACTCGATATAATATGATATCTCATCGAAGTTTTGGAAAACATTTCGCCAAAATTATGTTAAGGTTTCCTTCTCCGACACCTAAAATTGAAATTCTGCGAGATCGATGTCTGATAATGAAAAGGGAAAGTTTTAGAACAGACTTGAATTTATCCCCAAAATCTGTTCTCAGGTTTGATAAACATAACAAATTTTAGTAAATTTTAGAAGTTGTAGAAAATCGAAGACAGAAAGTGAGAAAAAATTTATGAATATTGATAAAAAAATATATAAAAACTACTGAAATCTATGCAAATTTATTATAAAAAGAATGAACAAAAGCTCAGCAACGATGTATGCTGTGGATGCAACATTTAGGGTCGCATAAGGATTGTTGTAATTATTAAAATGGAATTTTTCGATGACATCGCGACTTTTTCACAGCCTACTCTAATTACCTAATGATTAAACGCTTGATGGAAAGTAATGAAGCCACAAAACTTATCAAGAAATGACTATACCAATGACAAAAAATCACAAAATATCTGAAATATACCTAATCAATATCAATAACCATAATAACTAAACTTACCACAAACTAAGCCTCTGTGATCATAAGTTTATTGTCTTTTTTTAAATTTTCGCGTTCCATAACCTCTAAAATTATGTGAACATGATTTCGGAACACCCTTACCAGATACAATTTTGTCAGGTATTTTTTATGTGAGACTAACGTGATATCCTAGACATAAAGAAAGTGTATTGCAGTTAGGAGTTGTATTATAGTAATCATAAGTTTCTAGCTTTCATAATAAGCCAAGGGTGGTATATTTGTAGGTAAACCGGAAGCTTTATTTTCTGTGAGTCGTCTGTAGTTTTTCTTTCTACGATAATATTAGTTCATATTTTTACTATATCCTGTATTAGTATTCTGAGCGAAACTTAGGAACTTGCCGTATACATGTTTATGAAATGTCCGGAAATGTCAGATCACACTTAAATATTCATACCCTGTGTACAAACGCTAAACGCTTTTTCTGTCTAGTTGCCATGATTTGTATCTCTGTTGCAGTTTATCTAATGGTTATTATATGAGACAGAGTGAACACAGAGAAGATCATGGCTCGCTCGACAGAAAATACGTTTGTACACACGGTAGAAGCATCGAATCCATCACCACAGACAATCCCGAAAAAGTACATCCTGTAAAAGTTTATATCCGACCTCATCTTCGTATAGCGAAATCTGTACTCACTACAAAATTCGTGTGACCAACTTGAGGCAGACACCAACCGTACTTCCCTAATGGACCATAATAGACTCATTTGACCTCTCGTTAGTCATCATGACGCGAATAATGAAATCGAGGATAGCATACTTGGCATACACTTTTTAGAATGATACAATGGAAAAAAAATGCGAACATTGAAGAAATATTCATGTCCCTACAATTAGTGTCAGTTTATCAATGTTCAATTACCGTCAGGGTGTTTTAGAAGCCTAATTCCGGTGTTATTTTTGTTATTAAAAGAAAACCCAATATCATAGATGAACCCCCCCTCAATATCGACATTGTTAAGGAGTACCAAGTGGTTTATGTATTTCATTACTTCCATTAATAAATACATTTATTCATTGTTCTTTTTGAGAACTTTAAATACAGACGCTCAATGCAAGTAATACTACTCCTTATCGGTAGATAATAGGAACTGTTTGTCTTATTTTCGTAGTCGAATGTTGGTCCTTTCTGCTACACTAGATCTGGGACACCCTGTATAGTAGTAACACCGCATAGTGAATGGGATTCATGAATCGATTGAATGGAATTCGTATCCAGCTTCAAAATGCTTAACAATCTACTCGTATCAAATTAATGTATAGTAAGTATGACGTGTCATAAGTTTGTTTGGGGGAGCTCATAGAGTCACTATACGTTTTTTTTTAAATGATGGTTGACCTACTATTGAGTTAAGCTCTATAGGCCAATAGAATTATATTGATCATTGAAGTTGCTGAGTGGTGGTCGACAATTTCGTGAATTAAGGTAAATCAGCGAGCGACCACTCCCCACTCGTCGATGGATCAAACGGTCTCAATTCAATAGTCCTTTGCTATGCTAAATTAAAATATTGGGGCTACTGAATTTCATTTCAATAATCCAGTCATCATGAACACACGAGGAACCTACATAGTATGGTATGTAGTTACATACCCGAGTATAGTCTTATAATAACAACTAACAAGGCCTTGGTAAATTATAGCAAGTATTCAATCTGATTTGATTAAGATTTCTAGGTGCAATTTTAATAATTTTATTCATAATACACGGTAGAACCGCATCGGTGTTGTATTTCTGAAGGCTAATGTCTGAGTAAGAGTTCTGAATCATACATATTTTATATTCTTTTATACTTATAATATAATTAAACCTGTTGGATGTATTAGTCCATTTGTTGGTCATTTAAACTTTTCAATGAATCATGTATAGAACGTGTATTGCACGGTAGACCAAGGGGTATCTCGCAGGGGAATCTTGGTGTACACTTACTCACAAGAAAAACGGGACACCTATCGAGCGGCCGAAAGTTGAACTACACGAATCGTACATCCCTGGACGAGGCTAGATCTCTGAATAATAATTATGAAGTTTATTTTGAAGGGTGTCAGTCGATTTATACTTGTCTAGGCACACTTGTATCGTACCGGCGGATATCTAGCCTCGTCCCGGGGTGTACTTTTCGTGTAGGTCGAGTGGCGAGCGCCCCCAGAGGTGTCCCGTTTTTCTTGTGAGTGTTTTATTATGTCATTTGGTGCTAATCAAGACACGATGACTTGGATTTACTTGCATTTATTAATTAATCTTCATGACAGGTCTCTTGATACATGTGTTACTTTTTGGAGCCCGCAGGAGAGTGCGTATCAGCGCGTTAACATTATAATAACCAATAATTGTTCATCAACTACTGGTTGCCTACCTTAACATCTCCCCTTTTAGAATATTGCAACATTTTACAATTAAAATTTATAAAATTCATCTTAAATAAACACTTTAAAATTACCAACAAGAAAAGGCGTACTTATCTTAACCTAATTACAAATTTAATTTATCTGGAGCCTTTATTGAGCGTCCAGAAGAGGTGGTTTTCTTAGCAATAACAATTTCACGATCCGACTCGCTAAATGAGCTGTTATCAGTCACAAACTGTTCATCTGAGCTTTCGGAATCCTCCACCGAGGTTGCACTTGATACATTTAATACAATTCGTTGATTTATTTCCTCGTCAACACTATTGGTTAAACTATCGGTTCCTGCATTATCGACATTTTGCATTGAATCTTCGACATTAATAAAGTATCTAATATTTTCCTCTTCCTTCCTCTCTCTCCAGGCAGTCCGTACCGGCTCGAAACTTGTTTCTCTACTTAAATCAGTATAAGCTTTTAAAAATTTGCTGTTTCGAACCAATAGTGACCCATTTTCCAGTCTTATCTTAAATCTACGTTCGGAGAACTTCTCGACAATCTCACCCGGTACCCATATGGAACCCGGTTTGCGCTGAATGAAGACTTTCTGACCAACTTTCAAAGAAGTTTGTTCTTTAGCTTTTTTATTGTAATTAAATTCACTCAAACGCTTTCTGTCGGCAAGCTCTCTGCTATAACTACGAGAATCGACCACTCTAGGCTTGAAATGTGAAGTTGCGCAAGGTAAACTAGTTCTCAGGTTTCTCGACATTAATATTTGAGCAGGTGAAAATTTACCTGACAAGGGCGTATTTCGATAGTGTAGAATCGCTAAATCTAAATCTTTTTTATCCATTGCGCATTTTTTTATCAACTGTTTTATTGTTTGGATATGCCTTTCAGCAGAACCATTACTTTGGGCATTAGTTGGTGATGTTATTATGTGATTGAAAGACCATACTTTTGCAAAGTTCTTGAAAATTTCCGAATCGAACTGTGGACCGCCGTCTGAAACGAGAGTTTTGGGTATTCCATGTCGTGAAAACATGCTTTTCAACGCTTTTACCACCCTCGAACTGGTTGTGTCCCGTCCTAGCTCCTCAATCTCAACGTATTTACTGTAATAATCTACTATGAGTACAAATTTTCGATTATAGATCTCGAACATGTCGCATCCCAACTTATTCCATGGAATTTCAGGAATTTCATGACTAATCAACGGTTCAGGTTGTTTTGATCGCGAATAAGTTAGACACACACGACAGTTTTGTACCATCTGCGTAATTTCGTTGTTCATTGTTGGCCAGAACACTGTTTCGTTCGCCAACCGAATGCAATTATTAACGCCTAAGTGACTGTAGTGAATTTTATTCAACATCTCTTTGCGTAATTCATAAGGTATTATCATCACCTGTCCTCTAAAAACAATACCATCGATTATATTCAATTCGTCACGATATTTAGTGTACACTTGAAGTTGTTTACTGAGCTTTTTACTATTGTTCGGCCACCCTTTCTGAATTATCTCTTTAAGCTGACGTAGTTCTGGATCATTTTCTGTACTCTCGCGAATTTCTTTCAACTCTTCTTCTGTTACGTTAACTTGCGACTTTATTAAACAAACTTGAGCTTCAATGTCGCCCTCAAAGTCGTCGTTTACATCGGTATCCCTCATAAAAGCTCGCGATAAAGCATCAGCTAGCAGAAGATCTCTGCCTGGTTTATAAACCAATTTGAAATGATACTTTTGAATTTGAATAAGCATGCGCTGTAAGCGTGCTGGGCACTTATTTAGTGTCTTTTTAATAATTGATATGAGGGGTTGATGATCAGTTTCCACTTCGACCATTCTACCATAGATAAAATCATGAAACCTCGACAGTCCAAAGCACACAGCTAACAACTCTTTTTCGATTTGGGCATACCTTTGTTGGCACTCTGTCAGAGCTTTCGAGGCATACGCACATGGCAACCCACCCTGTAACAGGACCGCGCCCATCCCATCTTTCGAGCTATCAACTGAAATCGTAACTGGCTTCTTAACATCGTAAAATTGAAGTACTGGACTGTTAATAAGTTTAGCTTTTAAAGCATCTAGTGCTTTTTCGTGATTTTCGTTCCATTCAAATTCGACATCTTTTCTTAATAACTGTCGCAAACTGCTAGTTTCAATTGAAAAGTTTTTTATGAATTTACTGACATAAGTTAGCATACCAAGTAAACGTTGTATGTCCTGCTTATTTTTGGGTCTAGGGATTTTCCTAATCGCTTCAATTTTACTTTCGTCTGCTTTTATTCCTTCTTTTGAAATTTTATGACCCAAGTACTTTATTTCGCTACACCCAAACTTACATTTTGCTAAATTGAACTTTATGCCGCTCTCCTTAGCTATTTTAAATACTTTCGTTAATCTACTATCGTGTTCCGCCTCTGTTTTACCCCAGACAATTAAGTCATCGATATAAACATTAACTCCCTGAGTTTGAAAAATTTCGCGGAATCTCTCCTGAAAAACCTCTGGTGCGGAGACGATTCCATATGGCATTCTACAAAACCTGAATCTTCCGAAAGGTGTTCCGAACGTGCATAACTTTGAACTTTCTTCATCCAATTTAATTTGATAAAATCCGCTGGTCGCATCCAAAGTGCTAAACACCTGTGCGCCGCTCAGATCGGAAGTAATTTCTTCCAGAGTTGGAATGTGACAATGTTCACGCTTAATTGATAAATTAAGATCCCTTGGATCTAAACAAATTCTAATGTTACCATTTGGTTTGCGAACCAGGACTAAAGGATTTACCCAGTCCGAGGGTCCTTCGACGGCCTTAATTATTCCGTCTCTTACTAATTCTTCCAAACTCTGTTTCAGTGCTGGCATTAATGGAATTGGCACTCTTCTTGTAGGATGTATTACTGGCTTGGCATCCTTTTTTAATTCTATATGATATGTTTTTTCGACACACCCTATTCCTTTGAAAATTTCTGCATTTTTCTCAATTACTTCATCATATTTCATTTCTTGAATTGTATCTACTCTAGCTATCAACTTCAACTTCATGCATGCGCTCAAGCCCAGAATAGCCGGAGACTCTGAATTAACAACATAAAATTCTAAATTAAAATTTCTGCCATTTCTTGAAGACGGTAAATTTACAACACCGACAACACTTATTTGATTTCCCGTATACGATCTTAATATTTTCCGACCCTCTCTGACTTGATCAAACGGTACACCTAACATTCTAAAATTTCCAAGTGGCATTATATTACACATTGCTCCTGTATCTAATTTAAAATTAATTTCCCTGTTTTTTATTTTTAGTTTTTCATACCACTGTTCCTCATCGTTATCACATTCATTTTTTGTTATACAGCTAGCATATAAAATTTCTTCATTTTCTTCAATAGCATTCACATTATTGTTATTAGTATTTCTACCTGCCCGTACAGCGTTTTTGCCTTTACAATATCTCGCAAAATGATTCTTATTTCTACATATAGAGCAAATTTTACCATATGCTGGGCATTGGTTGATCTCGTGCGTCCCGCCGCAGTAGCTGCAATTCCGGATTAGCTTTCTGGGCTCGAATTTGGACCTCTCGAAATTTCCCCTGGACAGACCGGATTGTGTATTTTGTTGCCTTGATCCGCTCCAGGCTCGAGATGAACTGGGTCTGTGGTATTTGGTGTTGATGGCGTCAACATCGCCTGTGGAAGACGACTCGAGTCCGCTTGCCATTTCGGTGCTGCGTTCTTTCGACTTCTCGACGACCATACAAAATTCAATGACTTCCGCCAGTTTTTTATCATCGTCCTGTAACAACCTTTCACGCAGATCACCATTTGCTATGCCGCAAATTATCATGCACTTAACTAAATCGTCTAACAAAGTTCCAAATTTACATCTTAACGCTTGATTTTTTAATTCTACGGTAAATTGCTCAAAACTCTGACCTTTTGTCTGTCGACTGGTGAAGAATTTATATCTCTCAAACGAGATATTTTCTTTCGGCAAGAAATGTGCTTCGAACTTCTGAAGTAGGGGCTGTAGCTTGTCTTGCTCCTGCTCCGTGAATGTGAATGTGGTGAAAATTCGGTAGCCTTCTTCTCCAATATAATGAAGAAGTTGGGCGCATTGTGTGGACTCGTCCTTTTTATCCACTTCTGTCGCCTTGAGGTAGTTCTGGAATCGGGCCTTCCAGAGTTTCCAATTTTCCGATATATTTCCTGACATCGACATGATGGACACGCCGCGTGGGTCGCCCATTTTCGGAGGATTATTCGATAATCACTGCACTTTTCCGGAAAATATCGTTGCGTAATTGTTCTACACCGACTGCGCCATGTTTTATTATGTCATTTGGTGCTAATCAAGACACGATGACTTGGATTTACTTGCATTTATTAATTAATCTTCATGACAGGTCTCTTGATACATGTGTTACTTTTTGGAGCCCGCAGGAGAGTGCGTATCAGCGCGTTAACATTATAATAACCAATAATTGTTCATCAACTACTGGTTGCCTACCTTAACAGTGAGTAAGTGTACAAGCTCCAGAAATTAGTTGGCAATTAGAAATTAGAGGAATAGTAGAAATTAGTGGGGAATTAGTGGGCATTTAGTACGAATGAGTGAGGAACCCTCGGAGGAACCTCGGAGGAACCTATAGTGCTTCATAAATACATACAGGCTGTTTGATAAAAACTCCAGAACGCCACAGTTTCTTTGGTTGTCATCCGATTCCAAAAACCCATTAACAAAAAATGATTTATTTTTCATGCTCTACGAATAGGCCTCGCCGCCAAATTTTTTCCCTCAACTTCTTTTTTCAACATTGGTAAATTTAACTTTTTTAATAATAAAACGCGATTATTTCCAATTCAAAGTTGAAGTAGATATTTTTTCTATACCATCGGTCAATAAAAAAGTTGATTTTCCCTAATAATCATCCGAAAAACGTAAAAAATGATTCGCCAGATTTGGTCGGATTAAACAAAAAAACGTCATTTTCACGTTTGCTGTGGAATCCAAAGCACTCCTGAAACTGACATTTCTTAAAATTTAATTCAAATCGGGCGAAACTTTTTATGCGTTTTCTTGGATAAACATTGAAAAAATGACCACTTTCTACATACCATACTAAAGAGAAAAATACATACTTCAATTTTAAATTAGAAGTAATCGTACTTTATTCTTAAAAATTTGAATTCACCAATGTTAAAAAAAGAAGTTGATGGAAAAAATTTGGTAACAAGCTCTATTCGTAGTGCATGAAACATAAATCATTTTTTGTTAATGGGTTTTTGAAATCAGATCATAACCAAAGAAACTGTGGCGTTCTGGAGTTTTTATCAAACAGCCTGTATAGTAGTACTCAAAAGGTGCAGAATTCTTTCAATTAGATAATTTTCATTTCATTTTCAAAAGTTTGATAAATTCACGTGATTTTGTACGGTTCGAGCTATTGTTCCGGGAGAAAATTTGTGGTTGGAAGAGTTAGTCCGCAAGCGATTCAACCTGTACGGTGTTTAATATAGTTAAATGGTGGGAAAGTAGTGAGGAATTAGTAAGAATTATAAGGGTTATTAGTAGAAAAAAAATTAAGAATTATGTAGAATGAAATTTTGGACATACGATAATCAGGATACAAGATACTTTTCAGCGAAATACCCTTCGACTCGCCCCTCAACATAACTAATTTGTTCTCTCTCTTTTTTTCTTTTTCTCTCTCTTTTCTTTCTCTCTCTCTCTCTCTCTCCCTCTTCCTTTGATGATTTTGGCGAAATTTTTCCAGATAATATTTGTAATGCCGCTGAAAAATGTGACACCCTATACCCTACACCTATTGACCGATTTCGAATCATACTGTATAGAATTCATTATTCCTATTTTGACGAGAGTACCTCAACCGTTGTCACAAGTGAACTGGTTCACCGAAGGTTCACTCTATACAATAGAATTTCCTCGGGTCACATCTCCTTTAATATCGATTCTTAATGTCAAATTAATAATAAAGAGATCGAATAAATTGTACATAAGGCGAGGCCTTGTGAACAATAGGGTAAAACGAAAATGATCGATTGAGTAAAAATAAGTTTCCCATACTAAAATAGACAGTAAAATTATGGGGAGGTTTCTCGACTTTTTCGTTCTCGTCAAATCGGATAGAAAATCCTGAGAATTAACTGTGGAAACGCCCTCTTTTGAATCTAAACCAGAGACTTCTCAACCTTTAATAACCATAGACTTAAAACTTCGTCACAATGTGACATTGCTGATACGGTAATCGTCATAATTTCCATTCATGAATAATGGAAATTATCCCGCGATAATTCAAATTTGACAGAATAATCTTGTCATCTTCAGATCTGTTTTTGCTGGAACATTATACGATTATACTGCACTGACGGCCGGTACGCTGATCATTATCAAAGTGAATGTTACGTTAACATCCGTTTTTCATCCGAAAAATTGAACGTTCATTCAGATGATTCAGTTCGTTCGAGTATTTTTGTATGAATAAGCGTACAAGGAAAATACCGCAACTTTACTCGTTCTGCGGTTACAATCGAATATTCAGTTTTAGGAAGTAATAGTGTATCTACACCACTCGGGATGCATACAATTACTGCCGAAAGGTAGACACCGAGCCGAGACGCGAAGCGTGGCGGTAATGGGGCTTCCCACCGTCACAATCACAACGAGCATTTTACACATTTTCAATTAAAATCTAAAATTGCGAGTCTCAAGTTCGTGATTTTTATCAAGTAGGTATTTCCTCAAAATGACATGGCACGTCAGATTTTGTCAGACTTTGATTGTGAATAAACAATTAACACCAGGGGCCGATTCCTGAATCTACAATGAATTGTAATTGTAAATACTGCGCACACGTATTAAATGAACGCGCACCTTACATATGTAAAGTTGCGCATTCATTCACTACGTGTGCGCAGTATTTACAATTACAATTCATTGTAGATTCAGGAACTGGCCCCAGTTTCACTTCTGGGTCGTGGTAGGGTCGTGGTCGGGAAAAGAAGTTGAGAAATCTTACTCCCGAACATGTCCCGAACCTATCAAACGACATGTTCATTCATGACTCGATTTTTGATCTGTCCTTACATCAAGGATGGTATAATTAAAAAAAAGTATTTGCTCTCACTTCAAGTACGAGCTTTTACTCTGTAGTATTTTACGTAGTCTAATCTTTTTCATAAAGTAAATACCTCGGTAAATACTGAGCATTTACTTGAAGTGAGAGCAAATACTTCTTTCAATCATACCACTCCATATACATCATGCCTTATCGGCTTCATCAGTCGTCAACGTAGTGATGTTCTTTCGCAATTCTAGGTTTTCACCATTATGTCTTTCCAATTGTGGGGTTTCCCGATTATGGGCGCTACTGCATTTCCCTCGACGTTTCCTCAGGGCTGCGTTCAGAAAGGCACCTCAGGGTAACTCGGGGAATTACTGTCCTTGTCACACATTCATCATGGTCGTAAGTACATCTCTCTTGAATTACCCAGATTGGCCCCCGAGGTATGTTCCTGAACGCAGCCCAGCAGAATAAACGATACCATGGCAATTAATAACTAATCCCCCCTATCTAATCATGGGATTGCTACGTAGCAAATGCGTTGTTGTCTATTGCTATTAACATACATTGCTGTTAGCAATAGCAACAACAATACTTGCCACATAGCAATTCTATTAGTGAATAGGGGGTAACTATTATTATGAGTTAAAATTTTGTGGAATTAAACTTTATCGTCTTTGGCATATCTAATCCCATTTTTGTTTTCGCATTCAAATTCTTGTTACTCATTAGTTATATATTTTCTCACTAACACAGACTTGTATAGAAAACATTACTGCTCTTGTTCATATAATATTTATCTTCCACTAGAGGTTATAAACTTTCAAATATATCAAAAATACTCATGCAGCATGTGGACGGGCGACCCAGCTTCGAACTCGAGAGTAAACTGGTGTAACCAAAAAGAAAAGCACAGGTTTGTTTGAACATTTTCCAAATCACGGTTAATGAGATATAAACTTTTCTTGAAAACCAAGTGGGATCTGCCATTGTTACATTTCCAGCAAATCGGTGATCCTTTGAATGGCATATTACTCATATTGGCTACCGCACGACAGTTCTAGAATGACCATTGTAGGTACTCGATTGTAATGCATTTTTACATTGTTTCAATCATTCGCCTCAAATCCACTTTCCAAATGCTTTGGCCTAATCACCAAATCCCAATCCACCAACTCCATTCAAATCTACCAAAAACTCAATCAGCCCGGTTTCAAAACATCAACACCAGCAAGATTCGCAAACGTCACATCCGATGTCACAACACCTGATTTCTTTCTTTATGAGTTTTCTTGATAAAAATGAATTAGAAGATATTCAGTGTCTTCGCCTGCCGGTTCATAAATAAAGTTCTCGGAAAGGTTTTAATGGATCGTTTATAGCAATACTTTCTTTCGCTCTTAATTCTTCATATTGATCGATACGATCGAGCTCGATGCACCTGTTTGAGTATTCGTATATCTGATGTATAGCCGCAGGTAAGGCCATGATGAAACGAATTACAGAACCGTATAGTCAGCGCAGCTCTCGTACCCTCATTTGACTTTCAACCCTCTCATTACTTGATGAAAAGAAAACAAGTTACAAATCCATTATAGGTGTTCACCACAGGCAGGTATGGAGGAAAATGTTGGAAGGTACTTTTGAGGTACTCTATAACGTGAAATTATGAATGCGTTGGTATGAATCGTCTCAGGCTCCCACGTAGGTCAAAAGTACCTTCCGAAGTTTCGAAGTTCCGATAGATCGAGACATCCTACGGCTTATTACCTCTTCTCCATTCTTTTGAAATCAGAGGGTTGAACGGCTTTGAAAGTCGAATGAGGGTACGAGAGCTGCGGCCACGTCGAGGATCGAGGATGTCCATGTAATTCTTTCGTTTTCCAACTCAGGACCTAAGAGTGGATAATAACCATAGTAAAACAGATTTTACACATATGGGAAAATGCGGGGGAAAATGTATCTATAATTACATGATTTACTTTCGTATTACCAAAAAATTGTGATCCAAGGAGTCATAATACGCGAAAAACCGATGAAAATAATTTGGCCACCAGCAACCTTCAAGGTTGCCATTTCGCATAAAGCCGGACAATCGAGATTTCACATGAGAGTGACAAGGGTAGAGATAGATCAATGTTTCCAATCTAACTCAAAAACTAGCAAATATTTTTCGACGGGATTTTCGCCAATCTGAAGAGAATCCTCAAAGAACCGCATTCTTAATAAAATGGCCTGTTTAATCTTAACCCCCTGGAGTACATTCTCATTGAGAATTTTTTTCTTGAATTTTTTCACCTGTTTCGCCATGCAAACAGTGTGTTGAATGAATTGAAACAGAGAAAATACCGAGGAAAATACCTACATTTTTTTTTAATGAAATGAAAGATTTATGGTATACATCTTCGAGAGTGATCTAGAGGATTTCTGCGAGGATTTATTTCTTAATTAACATCAAGTACCTATTCATGTTGTACAAAATTTCGGTCGGTATTTTTATTTGCTTCTCGAGTACCTATATAATATGAATGCCCGCCGGGGATTGAATGGGATTCTAGCTCGGATTCTAGAAAATTCAATTCCCACAGAAGTCCCGTGAATTTTATTGAATTCCTCTGTTAATTCTGATTTTCCAGACACAAGAATTCCCTTCTCCTTCCCTATTCCTTCCTCGTTGCAAATTGTATAGAAATCAATTAGTTACGTATGTATACATTTGGCTTTTGTCAGACGCATTATACTCGTATTACCTACATTATTATTGTATTATTACGGAATGTTGTTTCGGTGAACTGTTTCGGCCTATTTGTTTATAAATTACACGAACCGAGTCGTGAATCCGGTAGAGATGCCGGTTGTTCCGGTGCCATTGAAATTTATAGCTAGGTACCGCGCTCATTATCAATTCAGCAAATGGAAATCACAATAAAAATATCTAGTCGTCTTCTCTTCTACAGATTGTCGAACAGAATTATAAAGTATTGCGCACTAAAAAGAATACTTAAATGCAAACTAAAATAATGTACTTTGATTTTGCCAATCAAGCAATAAGTAAGGATAATAACCGAACTTACCTGGGATAGATCTGGGTCGTTAACGATTTTATTTTGTATGCCTTCGTTAGTATTGGCAGCGGACGCATAGTGAAAAGTCTGCAATATTCCGATCACGGCAAGTCCTAATAAAAAGGACCCCGTCGATGCGTTACACATAATTGCACTGAGATCACGACTCAATTCTCAATTTGAAAAAGAAAACAATCCGAAATCCGTTGCGTTCGTCCGCACCGTTTGCTTACAATTACACAACACACCGACCAGACCAGCTCGCCAACAAACCGTGAAAAACTGGAGAACAGAACCTCTAACACCGTCACCAACCATCAACCGGTTGCCGTCCCCTCTCTGCTACTAAGCCGAAGAGTGAAGACACCACAATTTTGCAGTTCCAGGCGGTCTGCGCATACTCGAGGATGTTATGCAAACGGTTGTTGGAAAATATACTGGGGACAGACTTTTGAAAATGACCTATCGAGGGGTTGATCGCCTCTAGCAGTTTTAGAGTTAAACAGATATGCCATAGGGAAGCTAATCCTTCAACGTTACGGTAGGTTTATTAATTACCGTCAAGCGGATCAAACATCGTAATTTTTAGACAAAAATTAATTCAAATATGTATACCTAATGAAAAAAAAAATGGAAAAATTACAGTTGGAAGAGGCATCATTAAGCTATCCAATACATATCGAAAATAATGTTCATCTAATCTGCTTCCCTATAATTCTTTTCACTGAAGTGTGATCCCCTTCACCTCGCGTTTAGGGGTGAAGTGGATCAGGCGCGAAAATCGTTCTTTAAACCGCTTCAAACGTTTCTAAGGGTGTAGAAGAGTATAGAAAATGTTTTTATTCACTACTAGCTCTAGAAGGCGTCATTATTGACCGATTTGACGGGAGTGAAGTTGGTACCTTGGTAATACTTGTCAAAAAAGGGGTAAATAATGATTATTATTTACCTTGGTATATAATATTTGCTGTCAACTCAGTGATGCGCGCCTACTAGAGCATGTAAAATGTTAAACGAAAATAAGAATTCATCTTCTAGTAGTGAATAAAATAGTATATTAACCACGGTAGAGATTGCTATCATTGCCTCGCGGCCCATATCCATCGTCTGCGGCTCGGGATATGAACTTGCCGCTTGGCAATAATAGCAAACTTCTCTACCTTGGTTAATAATTACTATTAACAAATGTTTTTCTCGTTATCCACTATAAACAAAATTAAAAAACATTCAAAAACAGTTCAAAACGCTTATTCTCTATATTTGGATTGGTATACATATGTTGTCATATTCCAATTCATCACTGGTTTCTTATCACACTTGACACACAACGCGTTCAAAATCCAAGGATCCCCACCCGGAACACTTTAGTGGTCCTACGAACTTCTTTTCTTGAACTTCGGATAAAGCGGTTTGGTCGCCGTAGGATTATAAGAAGTTTCCATCACTTGATCCATCTTTACCTGTACACTGGTGTACACGTTCGTTACACGTTACACGTTACACGAACGTCTATACAGCTAATGCCCGAAGTCAGTGTCCGAGTGTACACTGACTCTATTCAGTGTAGTCACGTGTTGTTTTTCCCAAAAAACGGTTTTTTGAAGTGCTCTAAGAAGTCACTTTCACGTCAAATACGAGCTCCCTGCATTTTCTGACTATCGCTTGTTCCTCAATACAGAATTTATTCACCCTTTTAACCAACATTATATTTTCATGGAGAAAAGAATGGAAATGTAAATCTCTGCTCTGCTTCCCATTATTTGTATAAGTGCCACTTTTCAAGATTACACCGTCCACTACACGTTTTATTATAAGGTCCTAGAGAATAATTCCTTAGCCTAGCCAAAGAACGCCTATTTTCGAAAAATACAGCGTGTATCAGGAAGAAAGGTCCAGGTTTTCAGGATGTACTCCTTGAGTGATTTCCAACAAAATTTCTTAGTAAATGTAAATCCGTAAACGCCAATTAGATACAGGGTGTCACATTTAATATTTCCACCAAGTTTTTCAGATACGGGAACACCAAAATTGGTAAAATGTTTCAAACGAAAAAGATAGCCTATGATGTCAGCTTTCAGAAAAAAATTTGTCGATTCTTGTATCTTTAATAGTTCCAAGGATATCGCGATTCTGCTGCAGCTGGTCGGAGGACAAAAAACTGATATTTCAAAATTTCAACAAAATTCTCCGTGTAAAAAAGATATCTTGAATGAAGACGGTTCTAATGTTTCAACAATGTTTTTGCATAACTACTGATTTTTCAGAAATATTGTCACTTAAGTAATAAAATTCTGTCATTTGAAATCACGATATCCATGAAACAGTAGACGTTAGACGAAACTTGTATCGAAACAAATGAAAGCTCTGGATTTTAGCTATCTTTTTCATCCTAGGTATTTTATTGAAATCTGAACATTTCGATTTTTCGTCCTTCGACCAGCTGCAGCAAAATCGCAATATCCGTGGAACTATTAAAGATACAAGAATCGACAAATTTTTTTCTGAAAGCTGGCATCATAGGCTCTCTCCTTCGTTAAAAACTTTTTACCGATTTTGGTTGTCATGCCTCTGGTAAACTTAGTGGGAGTATTAAATGTGACACCCTGTATCTATTTGGCGTTTACGGATATATATTTACTAAGAAATTTTGTTGGCAATCACTCAAGGAGGGCATCCTGAAAGCCTGGACCTTTCTTCCTGATACACGCTGTATACTGTATTGGATCTTGAGACTTGCCAATAATGTCCGAATTTCGAGTCCGCGTGGAACCCAAGGCTGGTTTATCCTTTTCGAACAAGGCATGCATGAAGACCAAATCTCAAAACTGTTATCTCAATACCTATATATCTACATGATAGTCTGTGGCCGAGAGGTTGACCACCTGCCAATTCGAACTCCGAGCGACTGGCAATTTTGAGCGAGATTTTGAAAAAATTTTATGTGGTGATTTTGATATACAGAATTTTGCTTTATTAATATTCTGGGTGATCCTGGGGGGGGCATACCATAAAATTCTGTAAGCGGTCTGGGTGCTGGCAAATTTAATCAATTTTCAGTTATTTTTATATTATGAACCTGTCGAGCAACGGAGTAGAGAGTAGAGAGAAAAATTCACCTGGTTAGATTCACTATATTTTATTCTCTTGTAAATTACAATAAGAATATTCTACAGCTACAGTTCATTACGATGCTCGAGTGCTGATTTAAATGTGTGTTTTTGTGTATAATGCGTAATAATATGCAATAATGATAAATAATGTTTTATAAGTTCCAGTGGATCCTTAATGTGTATGATAAATTTAGTTGATTACATGAAAAACTAGGCAGAAGCGGTATTAACACTATCAACTTTCATTCCTATCCTAAACTGATCCAATAAATCATTACTTTTTTTTATAAACCTAACTGTTGGTCACGTTAAACATTTTTGTCATGTTGAAAATAGGCATGGGCAATTAATGGGTTTGAATAAATTGTTTCCATCGCAAAACGATTCAATTCTGCAGTGAATGATTAAATTGAATCGTTTAAATAGATTATTCCATATTGATTCGATTAGTTTTTGAATGCAATTTGAATGGAAGCACTGCGGTCCATGCAGATTGAATACTGCGAGAATGGCTGAGTTTAGACATTTTTCGTTGGTTTTGCTTTAAATAAATGCCCGTGAGCCGGCGGTAGATTTTTCTCAGCTGGCTCGGTTCAAAATCAGTCAAATCGATACAACATAAAACTGAATGGATTCGAAATACTTTCAATCGCTTCCTAAAAATCTATAAATCAATGGGAAATTGCTTGTTAGCGCGAAACGAAAATCGATTCACTCATCCCCGAATCACCCAAGCCCAGTTGGAAACCCATGTTTAATTAACTGACGAATACCTAATTATAAAGACGGTACAGTTTGATTTCTCAAAGAAGTCCGGTGATAAAATGATAAACCTTGTCCTTTATATTAGTTATCAGCCCAATGTTCAAATTGTGCACTAGAAGAAAAAGTGATTGAACATGATGTTGTAAGAAACCATATTCTCGTTTTAAAATGCACTCACAATTTAGGTACAAAGTAATGACGAATTTTATTCTTTCTCCAATGGACTTCCTTTTAAAAACCAGACACATCACTTAAATTCTTATTTTAAAAACTAGATACACATAAGTAGATTATGCAAAATCTGTGACACATAAACATGTATTTTTCATAAAGCAAAACAGTGTATTTACATAAATAATTGTTACATTTTTAATTAATTAAAATAGATTAAGAATAATATCGATTAGACTTGTCTTAAAATTATACAACTTTCAGTTCACCTCTCTTAATCGTATTTTTATTTTCCCGGTTCATCACGTACTGTCAAATGTTATCTGTATTTTTCGACAGTGATAAACCAACGGAGAAAAATTGCAGGAAAATTATGAGTCTAAAAATAAAAACCATCACGACGACACTACGAAAAACAAACCTACTACAAAAAGACAGAGCAGTGTAGATACTCGGAGGAGAACTTGATAAAATATTTTCTCGAAGACGAAAAAACTATAAAATAACGACACATAATAATAATAATAGTCTGAATTAATCTTAGAATTAATAAGAAAACGCTGGATCAAGCACGGCTGGACTAAACAACACTGCAAATAAGTGGCTTCAGAAGCGAAACATCCGGACCATCTTTAGATATAACCCACAATGTAATTGCGAGGAAGTTGGCCCATGCGACGTCTACGACCTGCTGAAAATAACCGAAATTTTCATTCATAAACCATAGAACATGTCGCACCCACTTGCAGAAATCACATATTTTGAGAACTGATGTCCAGTTCGTGTACTGCTTCCAGATGTTGTTCCCTCACAATTTTAGACCAACTGTTCAATTCGCCAAATGGAAATAATTTTTGTACACTGTAAAGACACCAAAAGGATCGAGGCTTTCATCCACTTCTTGTAATGTAGAAGGTTCATCCATTTGACGTAATCGAGTAAATTTAGTCCCAAATAATATTTTTGGATATCCAAAAGATTTTAAGATACCTACAATACTCAGCATTCATGGGGAACAACATCTGGAAGCAGTACATGAACTGGACATCCAGTTTTCGATATTTGCAATTACCCCAAGTGGGTGCGACATAAATAACTATAGTAAAAATCAAATCTCTGTTTTAGGCCCAGTTTATCAATGCCCCGGTATATTTTAGCCGCGGCGATTGTTGATTTTCATCAGAAATGTAACCAAAGCAGAATGTTAATAATTGGGCATTTGATAAACTAGTACTCAATCTTCTTCAATAAAATGGATATTGCAGAAAATATATTATCGTTGCAGCCAAAACCATCAGCTTAATAAGCGCATCTAACTCTAAAGAAGCTTCAACATCAATAATTAATGGATCTTTCCAAAATGCGGTCTTATATCAGTGTTCACTGAATCACATGACAGAGCTGCTGTATCAGAAAGATCCATTTTGGTGCGCCAAAATCAAAAAAAGATCGTGTGTTTTAAGATGTCTTTAAAGAGGCCATACCGATGATGCCGTTCACATTTTAAATAAGAATATTTTATTTATTCAACTAAATGCTGCGTTCGTAGTTTCATTTATCCGGAGATGTTTTTATTTTTATTTTTGTGTTTATTTAAATTATGTCTAACAAACTACTGCAGTGCTACTACAGATACCGTGCAGAGCGATAATGAATAGGTGATATTTGATACCGTGCAAAAACGAAATGGGTCAATACATCAATAATAACGTTCGCATGCAGATAAAATTGGGAGAACATTCAATACAAGGTGTACGACGGTGGCAATGACCTTTGCAATTCCAGAAACTTGTAACCAAAATAATCCTGCGAGATACCCCTTGATATTTTTCCAAGATTATCTACTTTCCCAACCCCGTGTTCACTGACTAGGAAAACTAAAACATAAAATCTTTTTCGAAAAATTCTAGCCAAAATTTTTGTTAGTCCAAGTATAGCCCACTTTGAAATTTGATTGACCATGTGCCATATGACTTTACTCGTAGAAGAGTTGCTTTTCCTGAATCAGTGTCCTGAATGATCATTAGGTTTTAGGATCAATTATTACAACAAGAATGATTTTTTATTCAATTTCAACTTTTTAATCATTTAGAAATTATCTAGTCTCTGGCAAGAAGTGTAATGGCAGGTCGCAGGTGCAAAAAAGGTTAATGACTTGGCTGCTAATTCAATTACTCAACAGAGGAGCGCCCAAGTGATTACCCATCCCTTTAGGTACACTACAACGTTTTATTTCAGGTTCTAACAAATTTACCGTGATGGATAGTAAAACCGAACGGGTTAACGTTACAGTTTTCTGAAAATCATTGCAGAGGTCATTGTTCCGCTCGATCCATTTGGAAATGCGCGCACTTTATTTTAATTTTTTTTAATAACCGCGAGGGCATCTCCAGTCGGATAATTAGTTTTATTAAAAAACATACACAAGAGGTTTGTACGTACGTAATCGCGACTACAGCACACTATGAGCTGGTCGCCCCTAGCCGAGACAGCCGGCGTTCTGTGAACAGACAAGTTGGAAAAAAACACATTGAATGCGAGAAAACAAAATCCGGGGATGATTAAAAGTGGGGAAGTCACCTAGAAATAAGACGTTGCCATTTCGTCTGAAGGAATCTGATTTTTTATTACCATCATAGGAAAAAAAAAGTGTGAAGAAAGTACTGACTCAGTGGCGAGATGAACATTTTAAGTCTGTTCTCTACAATGGTGTAGAGTTTTGAATTTCCAATACGGAGGATTGTACAAAATTAAACACTGCTTTAACGCTGATAGATAAAATCGTTACTACAATTGAATAATCTAGGGTAAATTTTTTATACTCTCGCTTTTCTTTTTATTGTCGATCAGATTCACGTAATTTTTTATCGAAATTTCATGATGACCATTTACACTATTCATTCTCCCTTATTCACTGAAGGAATTGTTACGTAGCAAGTATTGTTGGCTATTGCTATCAACTATTACTTACATTGTTGCTAGCAATAGACAACAATACTTGCTACGTCGCAATTAATTAGTGAATAGGGGGGATTGACAATTAATCTCGAAGAATAATCAAAACACAAATTACCTACTGAACATTGTTGACAATAGTCATGTTCAACAGTTTCAATGGTCATACAGAACATGTCCGTACAATTCCAAACGGAATGGCAATGTCAGTCTGTTATGTAAACATGCAAAACAAAATGCTCAATTACTGGAATAAAATCAATCAATTAAGTCCATACAAATAAAACGAATTGTTAGTCCAATATCAAATTCCCATAATTAGTGTCAGTGTTGACTATTATAAAACAAAAAAAAACCGCAAAAACATCACAACATCGTTAAAGTTGATAATAATCCGACATATGCGCGTACTTATTACGTCGAACAAAATAAAACATAAAATTCTCTTGTAATTTCCGCCCCAGTAATACAAAAAAGTGCCCACCCGAATATCACTCGAAAACGGCCTTACTTATTCAGGAGTTTCGGCGTCAAAAGCTGTAATTAATGTCTATCTTTTTGATTTTTGTGTACGGGTGTATGTGACAATTTCGTATTGTTGTATTTATTGTATAAAATGTGCAAAGCCATGTCTGTAAAATGGCCTTAAATAAATCATAAAAGGTTCAGTAGGTTATACTACACGACTATTACAGAGTCTATTTCAGCCAAGGGGTTTCCGAATCAACATTTCAAGTTATTTATTGTCCGAATTATGATCCGTTAAAAATTATCCGCTGAACAATACCCAAACTTGGCACTCTGAATGAGAGTAAAAAGATTACTGACTGAATAAAAAATCTCTCATTATTTTTCACCTCCTACATATTTTTTTTATACTTTTGCCAAATACTGTATAGGTAGCGGTTTTAGCAGACAAGTTAAATTGTCGCACCCACGCATAACCGTGACTAAATAAATGACGCAGGAAGTGTGAAAAAATAAGCAGACGACACATTTGCCAAATCTGCACAATGTCGGTTGTTTGAAATTTTTAAAGCGGAATGTAAATAGTTTGGCGGATGAAGCGGCTAGTATAAATGCAACGGCATGCTCGTGCAAATTCTAATTAAGGCAGAAAAATATTAGACAGGTATCAAATAACATGTGAACTACTCAAGAAATTCACAATTATTATTATCGCCGGGATGCATGAGTCTCTGAGATTATACTACATCGTTTTTGTAAAAAAGATTCATAAGCTTATTCCAAGAACTACCATAATCCACGTATTATGGCCCATCTATGCCGAGCAATCAAATGAATGTTTGATTAAGGGCAATAAAAGATCACATGGAAAAAGAACGTCATAACTTTGTGAAGTAACAACAATGATGATGCTGCATCAAGCCCCGACATGCCGCTCTACTGTCATATTATGATCACTCGGTATATGATTACAATGAGACTTGACTGGTGAATCTTTAATACAAGAGTATAGTATTATGTAGATGAGTTTCTTTGGATGAGTTATTCGAATTGTTATCATAGCACTGCACGACACTGGTACCTTTCACTTGATCAGCGGAGTTTTCCGATGATTAAAGAATCTGAATTGTAGTCGCAGTGTTAAGTCTTTTCGAACTGACGAGAGGACAAAAAACATAAACATCACTAAATGGGGTGACCATCTTTTCACAATTTACCAATTACATAGAACATTGTGTACGATTTGTCTTGGATATTGTGTTCATATGAATGTATGATGATGTTAATTGAGTGCGTGTCTCAAACGAGATAATACAGCCTGTCCTAAAGATGACGTCTCCACGTAAGAGAGCCGATTCCTCTCATCAAAATAAGAAAAAAAGCTTCTCTAAACAATGGAGCGCAAATGCTTAACGGATACAGGGTCTCACATTCAACATTTCTACACTTGCGTGCAAAAAAATCGGCCCACCTAAATTTTTAGTGAAATTCAAAGTGGCGTAACTCCTGAACGAAAAGAGTAATTCCAAAAAACTTGGCATCCCTGAATAGCTACATTCTTGGGCTATCACCCGCCAGACGCTGTGTTTTATACAGGCTCCCTGAGTACGTTTTACAGGGTGTCACGTAAAGTTCTGCAAAAATGTTAAACTTTGGATGACCCCACGATCTAGGAAAATGATGTAATTTTTTCTTTAAATGGTCCTGGGATATCGTCAGACTCATCTCTTGGAACGGCACTGGAAATACGGAGTCATTTTGTCCAACTACAGGGTGGCCAGAGAAAAACAATTTTTCGTGCCATCGTCATCTGAAAACGACTAACTGATGCATAGGTACTTTTTGATCATTTTCTTAAGAAAACAAGTCCAAAAGTGAAATAAATAAATCAAATATTCAATATTTAATTCAAAAAAGGCATTTTCAATACTACCCCTTGCTCTCAAAACTTCTCGAATTCTTCTTGAAATGCATTTTTTCAAATTAAATATTGAATTTTTGATTTGTTTCTTTCAATTCAAGCATCGTTTTCTCAAGAAAATGATCAAAAAGTACCTATGCATCAGTTAGTCGTTTTCAGATGACGGTGACACAAAAAATTGTAACAATATCCCAGGATCATTTGGAGAAAAAATTACATCATTTTCCTAGACCGTGGGGTCATCCAAAGTTTGACATTTTTGCAGAACTTTACGTGACACCCTGTAAAACGTACTCAGGGAACCTGTATAAAACACACCGTCTGGCGGGTGATAGCCCAAGAATGTAGCTATTCAGGGATGCCAAGTTTTTTGGAATTACTCTTTTCGTTCAGGAGTTACGCCACTTTGAATTTCACTAAAAATTTAGGTGGGCCGATTTTTTTGCACGCAAGTGTAGTACATTTTCCAGGGGCATGACAATCGCAAGCGGGAAAATGTTTCAAATTAAAAAGAAAACCTACCCCGATAAGGTATTAGAACAAAATACCCCGGATAAAAATTAAAACCCTTATCGAGACCTTTTAGTTGTTTTTAATTTAACGCCTACTGTTTCAGAGTTATCATGACTTGAAATACCAGAAATTTCCAAACAAGAGAGGCAATATTTCCGAAAGTAAAGTAGGTATAGTAAGAGTAAAAATGTATTGAAACAATGAATCCCTTGCTGTAAGCCATCTTTTCTGTCTGAGGTATAATTATGTTGTAATTTTCAAATGTTTGTTTTCTGATTTCTTATCAACTGCACTAAAATCCCAATATCCCAAAATCCCAATTAATAAGGATACAAGAATGAACAAAAGCTTTTTTGAGAGCTTGTAGAATAGGCTTTTTTTCTTAAATGCAACTTTTTCCCGAATGTTGTTGTCATGCCTCCGAAAAATGTACTGGAAATGTTAAATGTGACACCTTGTATCTATTAAGCCTTGGTGGCTCTTAGTCTATAGGAATTTTTTATCTTATATTGACGAGAGAAATCGGCCCTTACACCTCGGATGCGCGTTTTTCAGGACACCCTGTATGTGCGAATAATGGAACCGAACGAGTGTCAGTTACCCACACGGATCCGGAATGTGTGAAATACGCGTAACAAACAATTTGGTTATTGTTTCGTCTCGCGGCCAGCAATTGTTTTGTGCTCATCTAGGGCATGTCACCAGAGACACCGAACTCCGAAATTTATATGAAAATACCTACAGTTGGCCTTTTTCCAGTGGCCAGTGTAAAAGTCCCAACAATGCTCAAATTGTTGGTAGGATCACAGTTATTATTAAAATGCATAAAAATTTGCAACAAAGGCACCCAATTAATGGAAAAACCTCCGACATTTCAAAGCATGTATGCAGAGGTAGACCGTTCAACTCCTAGCTTCATGTTTCTGCACGCAATAAATAATGAAAAAAAGTCCAGGGTTGTTTTATCCGATTACTCACGCCATCTGGTGACCGACAACGAATTTAGGACGTTCGAATGATTTTAATTGCGCTGCCGTCATTACCGATCGTGATCTGGTAATTCGAATTCATAGTTTGACGTCCTACAACGGCCGGAAACGAAACAAAAATAAACACAAGACAAATTTAAATATGTTCAAAATGATAATAATAAAATGAACTCTCATTGTTAGGACAAATCTGACGATGGACAGTACAATAAATTCTGGGTACGTTTTCCATTTTACCTCGAGAAATAATCGAGCCATGAAACCATCATTAAATAAAAACCTATAAAATTGAATGAATTGAAAAATTTTAAACGGACTGAAAATAAATAAATATACACCGTGTCCCATCTGAGTCTCAACAAACGCCATGTATCTCGTTAAACAAGCGGATTTGAACAAATTTGTTTGCATTACTATCAACATTAAAGAAGACCATGGTAGTCGAGTGGGTTTGATGACCCGATTGTCTTTTGTGGTTTGCAAATGCGAATCATAAATTTTTTTCGGAAATGAATTTCACTTTTTGGCAGCCTCTATGTGATGACTTTTCATTAATGTCTACTTTTCATGAAATTTCAGTAATACTAATAAAGTAATAAAAGAAATAATTCTGGAAAAAAAACATAAAACGTTGTATTTAAAAAACTGAAATGAAAATAGGGAGAAACGATCTAGCATTAAAGTCATGTAACCATGGCTTTTGATATTCATTCATCATTAATTATTTGATTGATTTTTTTTTCAAATCCAGGTTAACGAGATTTCCATTCATTGGTATTCAGATAGGATATCTTGTAATATGCAATAGGGCTCAGGTTAAAATGTGAACGTTGAACTCGCATTTTAACCAAAGTCATTTTATATCAAGTTACTAGTTTTCTAATTGGTTCAGCTAAAAATTACGTCAACTTACTTGTGTCAATGTTTCGTTGTAAGTGTGTGGCGATACGATGGCGAGCATCATTGTATTCTAAATGCAATCCCAATCTCAACAAAGTGGTGTTTTTCTCCACCAACTGAGTTATTTCCATTTCAATCTTGTTACCCAAAACTTGAGATCTCTGTAAAACAGTTTTATCGTTATTTCTGTTCAGATCTGTACACAAGGTGAATTCAAAGGCAGTTTGAAATTAGAAATGAAACGAATCGAAAACTCGCCTGATTCGAGGCTCTGAACTCCTCTACACTTTTCGTCTTAAGCAGCGATTTGATGAGCCGCACAATAAAAGGCGGCGTAATTAAATTAGTTTCTACATTGACGACCCTTATCGTGTTATTTTTCTCCAAAGCGTCCGCCAATTTCTCCGCTCCTTTATCGGCGAGTCCCACATTTGCTAAATTCAACACTTCCAGATGCGTGTTGTTTGCGAGTCCCTCGAATAAATTGTCAAACTTTTCATCTGAGATGGTCTGAAAACGAATTTTTTTTCAACAATAACAATATTGACGTAAACGTTACTTTAATGTTGTTGAAATTAACGTCGATCAGTTTTGGATCGTCATCTTGGACTCGCTTTATTGTGTCGTCTGGATCTGTCAAGTTTGGCGGATCCATTGGGTAGATTTTCTGTTTGGAGGCTTTCGTGATCCCGTCCCAACCAAGACCAACTGGTTGCCCTTTGTTGAGGAGAGACGCGTGGTACTGATCCTGGTTCATCATTGAGTGGAAGCCCAAAATTGCTGTGAACAATTAGAATATCAGATCAGCTTATTTTATTATTTTATCACTGTAGCCGCGCGCGATAATTATAATGACATCATAGAGTCCAAAAATATAGCATGATCCATCTTACTTTAAACCACCATGTACTCCAACATACCTTTTGTATATGCCATCATCACAACTCAAATTACTCAAAATAGCAAAATACCATATAATAGGCGAGATGGAAAGAAACTAATGACAATTATGACTTTCCCTCAAAATTTAAAATCCCTGAATGTCTGTCAACATTTAATCCCTACGCAAAATACAAAATACTATTTTAAATTTCAAGTATTTTATGTACTACCGAGTGCATTAGTATTCCCCAATCTCTCGCTCTAGCACACGGGCTCACCCTGTTGTGAGCGAGAGACTGGGGAAAACTAATCCACTCAATAGTACAGTTACATCATAATAACAGAGATTTCTTTAGGGCCGATCTTTTCACCTCTGGTTAAGTTTAACTGGCGGTTAAATACCTTGGTTACTATTGTTGCTACAATGAAAATCAACAAATTTAACTGCCCGATAAACTTAACTGGGAGATGAAAAGATCGGCCCTAAATCATTTAAGGCAAACAGCACGGGCTTAACGCTAAGTAACATCCGTCACTTAGTGTCAAGTCTAGCTTAAAAATCGGTGCAGTCTGCAGTCATAGGCCAAAAGTGTCATATTATGAACAAGCGAGTGTTGTTTTATTTCATCTTTCATCCATTGCAATATTTGCAATGATTGCAATTTTGCCGGTGTCGTCTTGATCTGATTGAGAGCCGAACAATTTCTAGGAACATTATTGGTTGTAATCGGTTTTCAAATTTGATTAGATCAAGGCCACTAGAAAATGATATGGAGATATCATTTAAATTCTTCATGAAGGCAGGCTATGACAATCGTTCTGTCTCTATCCTTCTAGTAGTTTTCAGATGGAACAGAATGATGTCCATAGCCTCCCCTTATGAAGAATCTAACCATCATAACCATCATTCTGTCTCTATTTATCAAACAGTTGTAAAAAGAGACAAGCTGATGATCATGTAGAATTTGATCGCTCTGTAGGAACAATGACAGCCGCAATTTTGTTATCAACAGAAATGGTCTCACCTGCCAAATCAATGATTTCTTCTTGTGATGCCAACGATAACGCCTGTTCATATTCATCACCCATATCCACCGCAATCTGTTCATCGGCTTCCTGTTCGTGAGCTGGTGGGAGTGGTGGGATCCACTGGAAATAATTCTCAATCAGTCCCACGATTTCTACTTGCACAATGATCGTCTGTAGTTACTTTCTTTCCTCTGACTGTTCCCGCCACATAGGGCTTGAGTTCAGGTTCATCGGGCGTCTCGATGGCCTGTTTGTTTATGTGTTCGATCAGCTGCTTTCTGTTGAGAGGTCCAGTGGCATCTTTTTCACAATCATAACTACAACGTTGTGATGGTGGCAAAAACGTATCCTAACCAATGAATTATTCCGATTATAAGGGAAAGCACTCAACCTCATTCAATTGTTACTGCTCCACTTACATCTGGGTCTACTTCTTTGGCTAGTATGTTGATTTCTTCGGCTGATAACTTGTTCAACAGCTCGTCCACGTCCACGTCGTCGTATTCACTAAGATCTTTGCCATAAAGTTTGGCTGGTGTCGTCATTGTCGTCGTTTTCGTCGTAGAGGACGTCTGAAAATTGAAAAAGACGATACTTATTGCGAACTGGCATCTGCAAAGATGGGTGTTGACTGCGGCTGAGGTGGGAACACAGGTGCACAACCGTGATAAAATACGAACCAGTGGTTTTATAAAACTTGAAAGGTTTGAATTTCACGTGCGACTAGATTTATTCCATTTATGTGAATGGGTTTCCCGTACTTCCCACTCCCAAAACTAACGCGATTGACCCTAATTTCCCCAAACCAGTGACATCAGAATCATCAGATGGGATCCCGTCCCTCCCATCCCATCAAAGATTTTTTATCTACATAATAATCTACTTACGTGTTATTGACGTGTTAGAAAAGGAGAGGTGAGGTTTGGTTGTTGTAAAAGTGAGGAACTTTTAGACAGTACTCACTAATAAGGTGGTCAATAAGAAAAAACACACAGCCCAAAGTGGGAGAGGGGACAATAAAAATATTATACAATAACCAAAATTATTCTCCGTACAACTATTGCTTCTATCGCCTACGATATAAAGTCGAGTTTTAAACATTCACACGGTCTACTGTCCGCTATTCAATGGTAGAGATGGAATGAACATATGGTAGTAGGGACGAAATAGGTATTATAGCGGGCGGTTACCGTTGACGAATGGTGGAGAGCGTATCGTTGTCTAATCATATCAGTTGGAAGAGGATAGACACACTGTACACCATCAAGTGAACAGTGCCTGCGATAAATGGCATAGGGCAACTGAACAGAGGTTCTCAATCGCTATGTCGCGGAGCGTCCTCGAAGTACTGTTTCCTCGACTGTTTTATTTCGATCCCTTTTTAATTTTCCAATCACGGAATCAAGTCCATTTAACAATTGAATGTAATTGTATTATCTGTCAAAATGGTTCGTGAAGATTTTTTGTAAAATCGTCTATTAAGTATTCTTATTTTAGATTATTAGGTGTAGAAAAAAAATTAATTTGAATGTTCGGTAGGTACATACTTACATCGTTGTGAGAAGTGTCGTTTAATTCAACTAGACAATCAAAGCGCGCTATGCACGCGTTAAATGAAAATTATTGTTGCTGTTTGAATTAAAGAAATACGGGTTGCTTATACACGGTGTCCAGAAATTAGCCTGCAATAATTTGCCCGACGATTCCTTATAAACAAAGTTGATGATCTCAACATCGTCTCTTACGAATGAAGTTCGAGCGTTAGATGCTAAGAGCCATTTTGATTGGTGTAAATCGTGAAATCGCCTTCAAAACGCCAACGTAAGTGAACAGAGCGGACCAGAGGAGCGGACCGAAGATGAACGCTTTGTTCGTAAATATCGTTCCGATCGCTTTACGAGAGCATGTTCATAAAAATATACCGGGCGTCGCCCTGGAAGTCTGTGCCCTGGATCAAGTGTTATCTCTATCGCACATATTTGAGCTTACCGATTCTTCTTTCTCACACTCACCACGGAGCGATTACCCGAGACTATTTATTTTGATGTTATTATGTGTTATTATGGTTCAAATATCCATTTTAAACGTGATTTATTGTAAAATATAATTGAGAATAATTACATTTGTTATAGATTTGTACAATGAGGAAGAAATGCCGGACAACGCGCGGCAGCGCGGTGTCCTCTCTAGTCCTCTCTATAAAAACGATGAAAAAAGGTCTAATGAACATACAGTATGTCCACGGGTGGGGTTTAAAAGAGGAAAACAATTTTTATTTCTGATTGTACAGAAAAAATTATTCTTGATAAAATCGCATGCTTGCTCTCAAACCTCCAAAACCCATTTCGTTTTCATTTCAACATGAACAGTTATTTTTTATTGAATTTTATTTGAAAATTTTGGACTTATATTTTCATCCAAAATTAATAGAAGTACCATAGTAAGCGAAACCATGGTGCGAAAGCTTGTAGAGCTGTCCCAAATTCTCTGTGCCTCGGCTCGCGCAGGTTCCGAACGAAATCAAGATATTATTTATTAATTCATAAATAATGATGATATTAGATGGATAAATAATCAATAATTGACAGAAAATATTCAATTATCCATTAGACATTCAAATACCATCGAAATAATCGAATTATTATTTCCTCTATGTAATTTCAACGCGAAGGGGAAGTTTACTATCGGCGCTACTGGTATTCTCCATATTGAGCCCAAGATTTGGTTTCATTTATTAGCGTTTTGTACGAATGCGCATCTGACCTTGGGGCACAGATAACTTGGGACAGCTCTAACAGTCACTGTCAGAGAGTCAGCATTGCTTGAATACGAGATTTGGAGAGGGGTTCATCAATGGATTTGAATTTTTCCTCATTTTATTTTATATTTTCATTGATATTAAATCAGTACCAATTATACGGTGTGACCCTGCGCCCTACTTATTATCCAAGATTACATGAAAATATAAAATAAAATAAGAAAAAAATTCAAATCCATAGATGCACCCCTCTCCAAATCTCATATTCAAACAATGCTGACACTCTGACAGTGACTGTTACAAGGTTTCGCACCCATGGTTTCGCTTTACTGGTACTTCTATTAATTTTGGATGAAAATATTACCAAAATTTTCAAATGAAATTCAATAAAAAAATAGCTGTTCATGTTGAAATGAAAACGAAATGGGTTTTAGAAATTTGAGAGCAAGCAGGCGATTTTATCAAGAATAATTGTTTCTGTAAAATCAGAAATAAAAATTGTTTTCCTCTTTTAAACCCCATCCGTGGACATACTGTATACGTAAAGAAAATAATAATTTGATTATTTCGCTGGTATTTGAATGTCTAATGGTTATGGTATATTTTCTGTCAATTATTGATTCATCTAATATCCATCTAATATCATCATATTATTCATGAAAAATAAGGAATAATATCTCGACTTCGGCCCCAACCCAAACTTTGTTACGCCACTGTCAAGATAGTTTCTATCTCACATTTCCGAACTTGCCCGAAATTTCGTTCGGAACCTGCGTGAGCCGAGGCACAGAAACGTCGGGACAGCTCTACTCTAGCTAAGGGGGTTGCACAACAAAATTGAAATTACGTTAACCGTATGTCCCCCTCGAAAATAAAATCGACCTGTCTCGGCTTTTTCCTGAAAAAATATCATTAAGCGAGAAATCTGGGGTGGGAAGTTTGAGATTGAACACCCTGTACAGGGTCTTTCTTATCGATGGAACACTATAGATATCTCGAGAACCGTTTGGAATATGGATTTAAAATTTTGCAGGCTTCCATAACAATGCACCGTCTAAATTTCCAAAATAATATACCGGAAGTCATGGCCAACTTTGTTATTTTAAATAGAACACCCTGTATTTTCTGGCATTTTTGAATTCCTAGATGGAATTTAAGGTGAGTTTATGTAAACAACGGTGCCTCAATTCCATGCCGATTTTGAATTATTAATTATTTTTTGAAAAATTTGACAGTTGCGTGTCTTCAGAAAAAAGTGTCTTACTTTGAAACCTCAAAAGCAAGGATCTCGATTTTCCATTAGGGCGTTTTGAGAATTTCATTCGGAGTTTTCTTGGACACCACCTCAAAATTCGATTTTTTAAAATCCTGAAAACTCATCTTTTTCAATGAATTTGTGGTGAAAAATTACGAAAGAGAAGCGTCTATTCGGTTTTTTTGTCAAAAAGCAACTCTCGAAAAATTTTCAAGAAATCGACACTTTTTCTGCGTAATTTTTCACGACAAATTCTTTGAAATTAAGAAAACTATAGGTTTCCATTTGGAAAAGTTGAGTTTTCAAGATTTAAAAAAATCAAATTTTGAGGTGGTGTCCAAGAAAAAAATTTTTCGTCCTCCGACCAGCTGCAGCAAAATCGCGATATCTTTAGAACTATTGAAGATACAGGAATTGACATCAAAATTTCTGAAAGCTGACATCATAGGCTCTCATCTTCGTTTGAAACTTTTCACCAATTTTGTTTGAAAAATTTAGTGAGAGTATTAGATGTGACACCCTGTATCTATTGGGCGTTTACGGATCTATATTCACTAAGAAATTTTGTTGGAAATCACTCAAGGAGTACATCCTGTAAACCTGTACCCTCCTTCCTGAAGCACGCTGTATGCAACCAAAAATACATTCACCACGAGATTACAGAAGTTAACATCACGTGACATGTACATTGTCATCACGTGGCCCATGACTTTTTTAAAGAAGGAACAGGGAATCTGATAATTAAAATTATATAACTTCAAATACGTTGCAATAATAGCATCGCACACAGTAATACAGGGTATACCATCACTTGTGGCCAAATTTTTCCTGCGAAAACCACTCGAGCTATCGCTTTCAAAAATTGAGGATCCGTCTGGAATATTGAGAGCTACCTCTGAAAAATTCAGCGAATTCTTCCCGTCAAAAATCGCGACGCCAGACGTGTTGCATTTCGATAACAAATCAACAACAAACCATTTAATTTACACTACTGGATTCAGAAAAATTTACCCAATTAGATAACGTTTGCAGATTTTAAAAATATCAATTATTAAGCGTGTAATTAATTAGCGAACTGGCCAAGTAAAACCGGCCGCGCGCTTGCAGTACATTCGACGGAGAAATGTTCCCAAGATGCAACATAAGTTTTGAACATGAGTTTTGAATGTGAGTTCGACGTTGCATCTTGGAGAATTCTTTCGTCGAGTGTATCGCCAGGCAGCCGATGATTTTACAGGTTCGCTAATTAATTACGGACTCATTGATTGATATTTTTTAAATCGGCAAATGCTATCTAATCAGGCAAATTTTTCTGAATCCAGTAATGTAATCAAAATGGTACCTTTATTATAAAAATTCAAGACGTCTGGCGTCCCGACGCTTCAGTTTTCACGGGATTTCGCTGATTTTTTAGAGGTAGCTCTCAATATCCCAGACGGATCCTCAATTTCTGGAAACAATAATAGCTTCGGTGGTTTTCGCAGGAAAAATTTGGCCGCAAGTGATGGTATACCCTTTAATGGAATGATCGTGCAATTATCGAGATGTGACTGGGTCACCGAGGCGATTACTTGAATACATTCCTTTCCTTTTAATGAACTTACTGTCGCGTTAGGTCAAATGCGCTATATTCGTGTTTGTAATGGCGCTTTAGAAAAAAGATCACCCACCATGCATCTCTCACATGTTTTACAGAGACATTTAAATTCCTCCTAAGGGGAGGCTATACATATCATTCTGCCTCATCCATGCCTCATCTGAAAACTACAAGATATCATAGAGACAGAACGATATAATCATAGCCTCCCTTTAGGAAGAATTTAAATGATGTCTTCGTACATTACCGAAAATATGTAAGTAATGTATTCTTTTAATTCTGTTCATACAAGGTGTCCCGTAATAACGTATACAACGCTCTACCACATTTTCCTGTGGTCAAAATAGGACGATTTAACCGAAATGACCTCAGTCCAAAAGTTTATAATAAAAAGTTACAGGGTGTTGAAATGAAAATGTTCATTTCAATTTTTTTAGGTATTTTTTTAGGTATGGGGAATAATAATTTGGGTTCCGTTTTGCGGTACTTCGTAGAGGGCGCCACGTACACTACAAGAACTTGCAAACAACAACTTTTTCTGCCTTCAAATTACCGAGACCCCAATAAATGGAATAGACTGTCTGATGATTTTACTTTAAAAAAATTCAGTGGTTTGATTTCGCTACGATGCACCGTTTTGCAACTATTCCCTCTTGAATGGTCGATTTCACCCAAAAATCGTACTAATTTTTGGCGAAATTTTTTATGAAAAACAAATGAGACTCGCAAAACGGTGGTTTAATACCTTTTTGTGGCAAAACCTCATTGAATTAACTCTTTCCCAGGCTCATTTCTTTTTCATGAAAAAGCGTCCGGTTATACGATACGTATTATATGCGCACCATCTAGCGAGCGTCAGCGATAACTACCCGCCAATGACAGTCCGTTTTTATAACAGTTTAGGTATATAGAGACAGTTGAATCATGCGCGTGCGAAAGAGTTTAACCAAAATGGATGTAATTTCTGGATGTTTTTTTTTAGTTCCACATACATCCGCATGGTAGATGTCACCACTTTAAGGTGAGGTGGGGTAATTGGCCATCCCTTCAACATTTTCATTTGGCTTGCCCAAATGAAAAATAATCTTATCTAGGCAATTCTACACTGCTGGACAAAAAAATACCGGACACCAAAATTTTTAGTAAAATTCAAAAGAGCGTAACTCCTGAACCAAAAGAGTTATTGAAAAAAAAAACGCCATTTCTGTAAAGCCACATTCTTGGGCTATCGCACCAGCCAGACGCGGTGTTTCATACAGGTTCTCCGAGTATGTTTTACAGGGTGTCACGTAAATTTGCGTGCGGGCGTAACTTTTACTTCGAAGTTAATTTTGCAGAAATTTCAGATCAAAATTTCAAAAAAATACACACCATTGGATAGGTAATGAAAACTGATTTCCACTGATGTGTAACTCGACCACTGTTCCCATTTAAAAAAATCCAAAGGATTGCCAGCCTTCCTAAACGGGTGGAGCGAATTCGGAAATTTTCGTGCCAAAACATGTCCCCCTCGAGAACAAAATCGACCTGTCTCGGGTTTTTGTTCAAAAGAGATTCACCATCGATTTATTCGAGGTGGCTCCTTTTCATGAAATGCCCTGTATGTTGAAAAAATACCGACTTCAACTTTGAATTAAATTTTTCATCAAACAGCATGTATAAACAGTGACTAGGAGATACGAATCATGGCAACTCGACAGAAGAAGCATTTGTTCACAGGGATTCTCGATTCGGAATTTATGTCAATTCATTTCATTTTGAAAACTCAGCATGCAAAATCATGAGCCAACTACCCTGATCCAATCTATGTACTATGCAGAATTATTATGCAGAAATGTCAATAAATGAGAAGTAGGGCCGCACGTGACTACTATTGAGAGTTTGCTGAATGATGTTGTCAATATAACGATATGTAATTTCGAATCAGGCTGTGTGGAGCTTTAATTTTTTCACCTCCTGCAGCAATCTAGAGATTGACAATAATTTATTGTGCGTTTCAAGGTCTTGTCGGAGCAACCACGGAGTGGGACAGCCATCCGTGTTTTGAGTATTTGTTTGTAGTATGGGAGTCCGGGGGTCGGAACAGGCCATTTTGGCATCCCTCCAACGCGCTATACTTGGAGATTCGCTCGAAACCGGCGATTATTTATAGGACGCTCTCTCGGAGGACTGTGGCCACTGGCCTTCCTGCGGTCAAAATGGCGACTCGCCCGTGACCTACAACTTCATTCAACCCGAGACGACGACGACCGACACCTTCATCATCATAATGTAGGCTTAGGTAAGTGCTATAGTATGATACCTATATGTTGATACGTGTGTCATTTGAAGATTCTCTTCTAGAAGATCGCCAATAGGTACATACGACTGACAATTTTCCGAAAAAATGAAGATCATGACGCCTTCGGCGTCCAATCTTGAAACGCCGAATAACCGACGAACATGACAACCAACTTTAACTTATAGATGTCGCTCTATTTATTTTTTAGGAACATAATACATTTACAGTATGTTTACGGATGAAGATACAAAGAGATTTTTCAGAAAAAATTATTTTTGGTAAAAACGTCTGCTTGCTCTCAAGCCTTTACAAACTATTTGGACATGCTGTATTGTAATCAAACATACAGGGTGATTCAATATTATACCGACAACGCTATAGGCAGTGGCGTCACCAGAGGGGTGGCAGGGTGGACAAATGCCCACCCTAGAATAACCTGTGCCCATCTTATGCCCACTCTCTTGGAAACAGTAGGTTCATCAATTTCTACTGCAATATACGGAGATATCAAAAAAATCCTTCATAAAGGAAGGCTATGACTCTCATTCTCTCTCTATCCTTTTAGTAGTTTTCAGATGAGACAGAACCATTATCATAGCCTCCCTTTATGAAGAATTTTTTTGATGTCAGAACAAATATACAGTGCCCTCCTTTAAAATTATGGAGCCTGGTTGTACCCAACCAAAACTGGCTGACGACGTCACTGGATATAGGGTGTCACATACATTTCCACTCGGTATCATATTGAATCACCCTATATATCTTCCTTCTCAACGGAGTTGTAAGTACCTTTTCAGAATACCTGATTCGATATTCGATCACATGATTTCCATTCCCTAGAGTGTTGTCATATCCGCATGGTGTAGGTACTAGAGAACTTTGATAATATGCCAATAATAAAATTCGAACACAAAAACATCATTGGAAAATATTCGGTGGTCGGTATTCATGTTAACTGCCATACTGTCAAAAATTTCATTTATTAAAACGGAAACTTTGTGCCTCGTGGCAGTAAATGTGTATTTTTTCTGTGTTCGTCACATCAAACTCCTCTGTACTCGGTAACTATACACTTTCGGTCTACCACTTTTAATTCTTCAATTTTTTTCGTTTACCTCATGTACGAATGCTTTATCTGTCGAGTTGCCATGATTTGTATCTCTGTCACTGTTTTTCTAATGGTTATACAGGGTATTCATTTAAGTCCGGGCACCACGTGACCTACTGATCAACTTGCATGATTGCAGTGGCGTAGCTAGAGCTTTTGTGGCCCAAGGCGGGCAAGAAATTTGGCCATAAGGCCGCGTCTTCGGCTTGTGTCGCAATATTTCATCCGCGTGGAAAAATGGCCAAATTTTGCACTAATTGAACAATATACTATTCTGCCACTGAACTGGAAGCGTCTGTGAAAAGTATTTTAGCTGCTTCCCGTTATTTTTAAATAAAATTCGTGATTCCATAAACATTAAATGTTCACGAAAAAATAAAGCTCACATTCAAACATTTTCAGGTGTAGATATACACATTCTTTTCATTTTTTTTGAATAATTTGCTAACTAACCACAGTAAATGATAGAAATGCTACTTCGAAAATACCATACTTTATGAATCATAATTGATTCCGTTTGTTTCTCTACATTTTTCGTGTGAATTTATATTGGTATGTAGTTCTGCGTGTTTAAAAAAAAGTAGCGTATACAGGGTGTCCCAAAATTACCGGAGGAATGATGGATTCCCCATGACAGTTCAAAACGAAAATTTTAGTTAAATTTTGTCGTAATATGATAAATTTTATTTAACTAATCTTGAAATAATAATAATGACATTGCTGATACCCATAAACGTCATAATTTTTATTCTCCTTGTTACCTTCGTGTTCGTTTTTTCACAAAAATAGTGCTCACCGATGGAAATGAACATTACATCCGCGAAAGTATTCGTTTGTACAGTTTGGAATAGCACAAAATGAAATGCATTTTTGACAGTTATTCCATCGGTCTTGTCAAAACACGGCTAGTTTTATGTCTAGGCATAGTATAGAACTCTTTGTAAGAAAACACCAAATTCTGGATTTTTTACGCCGAATGTACAAAAATTTATTGTTCGAAACCATTGTAGGTCTTATTGTTGGTATCCGCGAATCTTTCCCAACGACGAAAGCTCATAAAATTGCGAAAATCTGTCCACGGTAGAAGAGCTGCGGGCAAAAAAATGTCTATGTAAAAAATCCGGTCGGTTGTCGAAGTATTTTTTTTATTGAATGTTACTACAACGCCAAAATGTCATTGTTTAGCACTCGAGTCCGTCTTTTTCAGACTGTTTGGCAGCTTCCCAATAAATTAATGAGCTACCGATGAGTACAGCCTTGTGAACTGCATATTTATTATTCGTGCATTATCGTGCATTCGAACAATAACAAACGGTTGATTAGAGCATGATTAGAGCTATCTTTTTCATGTAAGGTATTTTTGTAGTCTTGAAATTTCGTATTTTTATCCTCCGATTGACTACACGAAAATCGCATCATATGTATGTTTGTAATTATATTGAAGATACAGGAACCGACAAAAGCTTTTTGAAAGCTGAGATCACATACTTCATTTTTTATTTGAAATCTATTACCGATTTGAGACGTCATCTTGGTGAAAAATGCAGTAGAAATGTTCAATGGGACACTCTGTATGTACTATACATTTGCGACCTACAACGCATACGTATACGTTATTTCTTCTTTATTTAGAATTCGTTCCTGAAGTCGGAGTACGATTTTTTTAAATTCCGCCTGTATAATATTGTCCAAAATAGTAGCGCAGTTATACCTGTCGTTTAGTGGCTACAGTATGCCGACTTATTATTTTCAATAATGAGAATGTAAACCGGATGCTGGCGGTTTCTCACCTCCTTCGATACATTATTATTATTCAAATAAACGTCAAATGTTAAACTTGACATTGATAGGTGCAGGAATTATCTGATCAAAACAGGCTTTGCAATATTGGAGAAAGATGTTTTTCGATTGATTTTTGAACACCACCAAAACAGTTGGCCATGGTATCTGAATATGCAACCGCAGTGAAAGTGGGAAATTTTGATAAGGTAGAGTGGGGTAATTGTGACATGTTCTTGGAATAGTTGCACTTTGATATAGCCCAATTTTGAATCGGTTCGTTTTATCAACCAAACTAAGAAAATCCATCAATTCTTAATAAGTTGCGAGTGAAAAAAAGTGCATAGGAATCCTTTTGTCATATTCAATAATTTTTGGCGCCACATTTGCCACAAAATCTCTAGCTACGCCACTGCAACTCGGTATGTTACATTTGCCCCGCAGATTGGGGTAATTGCGCCAATTGCGGTGAATCGTTCTCATTGATATGTGTGAACTACCTCATTGGACGGGCGAGGGAAATGTGAAAGACTGATCTTTTACCGACATTTTATTGAAAGATTCGTTCAAATAAATAAAAAAAACCTGAAACTAGTGAACTTTGCAATTGAAAAGAAAAAACGCCTCAAATAAAGAGAAGGGTTTACTTCCATAATTGCCGCTACAACTTTGCTCTGTCATAACCAGGACCAGAGAAGTCCTTTTCTTCACGTAATTTCGTACATAGTATATTCTGAAAACGTTTAAAATGACTATTGCTTCGTTTCCAATATTATGGGCAAGGCAAATGTAACATTCAGTTACAAATACCCCAAATCGTAGTTTTCGCAGGATAAATGTAGCATAAGCAAATGTATTTTTTATGATATTGGTTTGGTTATTTAAGACATCCTACAGCATTTCAGGGATCTTTAGGAAGAGAATGGCGCAAAAAGTATGTAGTTATACCAAAAAAACAAAAATTTGATGAAGACTTATCCCAAGCACTATACGGTATAAATTGGGCGCGTGTGTTATCGGCTTCTTCCGACGAATGCGACAGCCGAACAAGTCGATAAAGTAGAATAATTTTTTTGCACATTTAATAATTGTCATATTAACACTGTAAATCGCTAGGGATCACTGCATTCGATCTACTTAGTAGTACTTTGAAATGTGAATAATACATTTACCCCACTCTACCTTATTTGGTTGGATTCCTATCTTCGCAATGCTATGAAAAGTCGCATGTAACGTCTTCGGATATTACATCGAAGTCGCTTGTAACGACCTGGGGCCTGTTCCTGAATCTACTTTGAATTGTAATTGTAGATTCAGGCCCCAGCTACACTCTGGCTATGGCCGGTTATAACGACCTGTGTCGATAAAAAATTACGCGTTCATGCGTCCACTGTTTTGATTAGTCGGTGCAGATTTGTAAGCTCACGTGCCCACTTATGTGATTCCCCGATATCCAGTTTTAACAATTTTTCGAGCGATTTTCGTATTGTTATTGTTGACCTGACCTGATCTGACTGACTGTCCCAAATCCAATTGACTTGTGAACATATGTAATTTGTGAGAGTAAGGGCCGCTCTTTTCACCTCTGGTTAAACCTCCGGTTAGCTAACTGGAACTTTGAATGTGACCCTTTACTATTCATTTTAACCAGAATTGTCACAGTCTAAGGTTCCAGTTAGCTAACAGGATGATAACCAGAGGTGAAAAGACCGGCCCTAAGTCTGCACTTATCTTACTTTAGTCAAATTTATCATCCGGTTTTGTGTATTTAATTTTTTATACCCCTCCAATAATAATAATTATGTTTTATTTAATACGTGGGGTGATTTATTTTGAAAAGTTGGATGTAACGACGTCCTGATATAATGACGGTTTTTACGCGGTCTTGCCCGTCGTTATAAGCGACTTCCACATTATTGACTCGTCCAATTTATTGTCCTAGCTAGCTCGTAAGCTCGCTCTGACATAAAGATGAACTCTCCAATAATGTCCTTCATTTATGTACTCTCGCTCTAGCACAACGGGGGAACCCGCGTGCTGGAGCGAGAGGATGGGGAAAGCTTTTGCGCTCGATAGTACTTGTTATACAGGCTGTTTGATAAAAACTCCAGAACGCCACAGTTTCTTTGGTTGTCATCCGATTTCAAAAACCCATTAACAAAAAATGATTTATTTTTCATCCTCTACGAATAGGTCTTGCCGCCGAATTTTTTCCCTCAACTTCTTTTTTCAACATTGGTAAATTTAACTTTTTTAATAATAAAACGCGATTATTTCCAATTCAAAGTTGAAGTAGATATTTTTTTCTATACCATCGGTCAATAAAAAAGTTGATTTTCCTTAATAATCATCAGAAAAACGTAAAAAATGATTAGCCAGATTTGGTCGGATTAAACAAAAAACGTCATTTTCACGTTTGCTGTGGAATCCAAAGCACTCCTGAAACTGACATTTCTTAAAATTTAATTCGAAACGGGCGAAACTTTTAATGCGTTTTCTTGGATAAACATTGAAAAAATGACCACTTTCTACATACCATAGTAAAGAGAAAAATACTTACTTCAATTTTAAATTAGAAGTAATCGTACTTTATTCTCAGAAATTTAAATTTACCAATGTTAAAAAAAGAAGTTGAGGGAAAAAATTTGGTAACAAGCTCTATTCGTAGTGCATGAAACATAAATCATTTTTTGTTAATGGGTTTTTGAAATCGGATCACAACCAAAGAAACTGTGGCGTTCTGGAGTTTTTATCAAACAGCCTGTATATGCATAATAAATAATACAGGGTGTCCCAATATTCGATACTGACATTTCGAGGGTGCATTTCTGAGTGAAAATAAGTTGCACCTCTTCTTTATTCATCAAATAACTCCGAATCCATCGACTTTAAGAAAAAAACCACAGGAATCGAGGATTTTTCTTAATGAATGTAGGTTCACGCCGTACTGGCCAGATTTGCAGGTTTGTCATCGAAAATAACAAATCTTGTTGATTTAACATCTCGATGATCAGTAATTATCACTTTTTGGTGGTCAGATTTTATTCATATTGCTGACATTTGGGTACCCCATAATAAGAAAACCAAGTCCCGTATATAAAATTTTTAAACAAAAGCTAAAAAAACGAATAAAAAATCACAACTTTGATGCCCTATAACTCCGTTACCATGCAAAATCGGCACAGGTGAATTAGGCAATCAGGTTATTTCCGAGGTTATTTCTTACTCATTTTCACTCAGGAATGCACCCGTGAAATATCGGTATCAAATATTAGGACACCCTGTATATCATACAGAGTAGTCCGTAAGTAATAGTAATCTACTGTAGATTTCTGACACGAATTGATGTCGATTAGGCCAAACCTACCTATATCTAAAAATGAATATTAATCCATCTAAATGGTGTCAAAATGAAAAGGTAGATTTAATCAAATGTTGTGAGCAATTTCACAGACTAGACCCACTACAGACGGTAGACTCCGTGGGATTTTTTTATCCAGTTGTCCAGGACATTAGTTCAGAAGCGGTTGTTAGATGGCGCTATCAAATTTCCACCGCCGCGCCGCCTGGACGGGGGGCAGTTTTCAATTTAATTTGATTTTGATGTATTAAAAGTTGCATAAATACGCAAGCATTTTTTGTTAAATTTTTATTCAAAAATATCATGTAACAAATGAAGCGCAACTTAATTGTAAATGAGTAACATTTTGAGATATCTGGAAAATCAATTGTTAACCTGTTCGTGGCGTTCTATCGAAAATTTCATGAGATTTCAGCGAAGTTTGCGGTCAACAGTAGTTCTCGGGTGCCTTCAGAAGTTTTCAAGTCGATGGTGATTTCGAGTTCTTCTTTTGTGGCCGTAAATACTTTGACGGAAGAATTTGGTGCTTGTAGTTATCCTCATAGGTTACATAAGATTAGTGAAAAGGTCGCCTGAAGATCGTGAACGGAAGCATTTTTAATACTTTTGAAGAATTTCAATGAAATCACATAATGATGACGATTCTCAGCTAATCTGAAATGTAGTATAAGCCAGGAATTAGCATGAGTGAAGAGACCGACCCCAATATCTCAAAAAATCAAATTTCAGGGCGCGGATCCAATCATGTAAAAAAAGCATATTGAGGGAGAATACATAGGTACTTACTTACTCATTTTGTCGGAAAATTATGGAGCACGTTTACTTGTGTCTTGTTTCTGCTACACACGAACACAATCGGTTAATTATTCGGCATTCGGCAATTCGAGAACATTTTTGAAGGAATTATTTATTTTGAAATTTAAAATAAACAACCCGTAACAACAACCTAAAACAAAATCCAACAATGCCGCCACATATTTTTATTCAAAGTGCCATCTAACCGCCGCTTCCGAACTAAATATTTACTGGACAAAAAAATCAAGGAAGTTGCAGACGGCTGGCAATTTTAAGTGTAGGTACTTATGCTTCTGAAAAATGGTTTTAATCAGTATTTTTACACAGATAAATATAATCTGTGAACCATTTTAGTAAATCTCATGAGGTGCGCTGGGAATGATACTTTGATTAACGTGAAAGATCCACAAATTCACGCTTCTTGATTAATGACGAATTATACAGGGTGTCTTTGAAATACATACATGTAAAACGCGTTACCAACATACTCCTGAGGTCAAAATAGAACAATTCAACCCAAATGACCTAAGTTCGAAAGATAATATAATAATAAAAAAGTTACAGGGTGTTGAAATGAAAGTTTTTATTTAAATTTTTTTAAATTGGTACACGCAAGAGTTTTTGGTATGAGGTAGTTACTGGAGAATTCGTATACATAATGTGGCGGTAGGGTAAAACCATCGCATTAGTTATTATGAATTTAATTAGATAAGGGCGGTACAAGAGGATGGCCATCACGTAAAAGTCAATATTCAGAACTGCCAGAAAAGTACTATACCATCGGTTACGTAAACTGTCTTTCTTTCATCACAAGTTCGTTCACGTTCTTTGAGTTGACTGACACAAATTGGATCTATTTAAGGATACATTAGCTTCTTTGACTTCAAGCATTTAGGAATAAATAAACCGTTTTAAAGTACATCGTTCGAAACTACTGTAATTTCTAATTTTATTCGAAGCATCTTCATATATTAGATGTGACCGCAATGCAAATCAAATACGAAAACTAAGCTCGACAACAAAACGCAGAAATCGAAAATGCGAACCTTTCGTACCTACCATGGAACCGTCATCGTCGGTAATTGATGACCTATTTAGCATTTGAGAATGTCAAGCTAATTCTGTTGGCTTTGAAAATGCTAATGTTGACTGATTAAATATAGCAAGACCGGAAAGTTAATCCAGCTTTCAATTTCTACATGATGGCATTAACTATACCAAAACTCTGCATACCTATTTCAAAACTGGTAAATAATGCCACAATTGGACATACAAGGCGAGGTTAACTTTGTTTCTTAAATGCATTTGAACAAAGACTTTATTACTAGATATATGGAGAGAGAGAGACTTAATGGTTGCCATTTCGAAAATGTAATAAACTAATTTCATTTAGTTTTTCATGACTGAAATGAAAAACGAAAGCACCGTTGCGTTACAGATAAAGTTGAGTTCTTAAAAGACCCCGTACAGAACCTAGGAGAAAAAGGCTCTCCGCCGATTTTCTTAAAATTTTATTATGATATAGTGTTCGACAAACTGATCATAATGTGAAAGTTTGGACCTGTTAAAATGGACAGTTTTCTGGAAAACCTCTTCCGAAGTTGGTCCAAGACGACAATGCAGACAACAGGTAAATTTTTATTGCAACAGATACACACCTGTGAATTAGGTACTAAACCACTAAAAGGGTAGAGAGAGAATGAGAGTCATAGCCTCCCTTTATGAATGATTTTTTGATGTCTCGGTATACGCAAAATGGACGTCATTTTATCAAAGAAATAATACTTTTCTGTTATGTATTAACGACATCAAGCATCGTAGTTGTAAGGTCAATTTCGTAACAGGATAATACATATATTAAATTGTTAGTGGATGTAAATACCTAGTGTTGACAGAAGGGTTTACATCTTCATTTGATCTAGCCTGTCATCAGAATTATTTCCCTCATTGGGACCAAATAACTTCAGTCCTCCGAAAGTGGTGGTGAAGTAATAGTACTTCAGTCCCGGGAGTGAAAATTTGTATTTTATAACTCATTTTCAGAAATATATGATAATTAGAATTATAATTAATAAAACAACAAATCGTTATTATAACATGCCAGTAAACCGAGGGGTCAGTCACTGCCTAAAATAAAATATGTACAATACCTAATAATATTCACATATCCACCAATAAAACATATCTACTAGTGATTGACCCCTCGAAATAAACAAATACAAAATTCTACATAAAATAGAGCTAATTTGACGCTTATCCAATGGTGTTTTCAATCACTAGAACCACAGAACTGTCTAGAAAAGCTGTAAATTACAGATCACTGATTGGTCAGAGATTTGAAACAACCAATCAAAGGTTTTGAAATCGTTACCAAACTACGAGTATACAGGGTGGCGCATTTAAAAGTTGTTGTTGCCTCGCGGCTCATATCCCCCGCCTGCGGCTCAGGATATGATCTTGCCGCGAGGTAATAATGGTAAACTTCTCTACCTGGGTGTATAATGTACTATTTTGAGCTAAATTCTTATCTGACGTGTTTAATTTGACGATTTTTTTGTTTCAAAAATCGGATCAAAACCGAATATGTGAATTTTTCTCGATCGCACCGTACTTAAATACGCAATTGTGACAGTCTCAAGCAGCCCTAGAATTTGGTTCAACTTTAAGACTTACCTAAGACTCATAACTGACCAATCCAAATCGCTTAAAATGTTCATGCGTAGCGCAGGTGTTTGACAGCCGGAAAACGTTCAAGGCTGATTGATTTTAATTCTGTCTAGGACCAGGCGTAGACAGCGATATTTTGCAACCTGTCCGATACTTAACTTAGGACTTAATTTAAGCACCTGCTATAATGAAGCCAGTGACAATATTTCGTAATTTAATTGCATATTTAATTCACTCGTGGACCAACTCTTTTACCGTGAAGTTTTCCCCTAGAACTGTATCGCGAACCGAGTAAATTACGTGAATTTATGAATCAAACATCACACTTTTTCACCGTCAGAGTAGAACGGTGACCATTCGGACCGGCAAAAAACAACGAAAACATGGGAAAATTTGCAGAGATTTTCCCGTGATGTAAAGACTTTTTCACTCGAGATAATGGACACGCGGGTCTGGAGTTCTATATAATATCTCAACTTTGAAGACGTCTTGCTCCTAACACTAAGTAAAATAGGTCAAATCCTCATATTCTCACGATCTGTACACGGTTAAAGTTTGTAGGTGGAATTTTGGGTCACCCTGTATAGTATACTACAGAGCGATCGAAAAAATTTCACATAAGGGGAGGCTGTGATTACCATTCTCTCTATACCCGTTTAGTAGCTTTCGGATGAGACAGAATAGCCTCCCTTTATGTGAATTTTTTTCGATCGCACCGTATTTGTTCGATATGTCATTAATAACAGACACATAAAATTCGAATGTACGTGAAAATGTGAGCCACAGCATGCCATACATGGCAATGCCATAAACGTCACTGTCAGATCAATCGGACGATTTATACGTCATATGCTGCTGTGATATTTTTGTCAAAAGTCTGCATTTCTAAATCGCTTATTTACAAAAAACCGGTCAAAAAGCCTACAATAATCCCCAAAACGACCACAATCGCTCTGATACAAAACCCCAAATCCTACGTAAGTATCTTTACTCCGATTATTTTAATAACAATTCTTGACCTTCTTAGCTCGGAAGGAATTAATCCTGTTTTCCAGCTTCCGAAAAATCAACACCAAGAGTCGAAATAATATCAGTTCAATAATTTCGCTTGCTCTCGCCCCACATATACTCTATCCAAGATAAACTGGCCATCACGTGACCCCCAAAGAACCTGACAAATACCTGACATTAGTCAATGATTATCAATGCTTTTCAAATAAATTTTGCTTAGCAACTTAGGTCACGTGATGGCCAGTTTATCTTGGAAAGAGTATACTCGTTGTTCGTTACGACAGAGTAGAGCGATCGCGGTCCTTCAGGGTCAAAGTTTTCGAACATTTTAAAGAAAGCAATGTAATGTGTAGAGATGGTTCAAAAATACTGGACCTGTTATTTTGGGACAGGTATATGATGGGAACAGTTTCGAGAGGAGAGAGTGGGACGGTGACCATTCGAACCGGTTAAAAATGACGAAAGTACGGAGAATAATTTTTCATTGACGTAAAGACTTTTCCACTCGAGATAAAGGACAAGTGTAGAAGACATTTATAAAAGGGAAAAGCGGATCAGTATCTCAGCAACCACAGTAGAAACATCAATTACGAATCTTCACATTTTACCATAATTTGCTTAATTCGTCGCGAAAATGTATCAAATCGAGAGTGAATGATGTGTAATCGTGTCCTCGGACATGCTCCGATATTTTTCAGTTAAAACCGCATCAAAACCGGGGAAGGGAACATTTCAAATTTGGCAAACCAAAACGGACAATGAAAATTACAATTGAGTCAATAATAGGGTTGTTTTCCATGACTGAGAGATCAGTTTTTCGGCCAAATTCCACGATTTCCATTGGAGAATTTAGCGTTATCATTTCGGATTGGTTGTGAAGATAACACCCAAATATGTTTTGGTCAATGTCAAAGGCATCAGATAGGAACCCAGCGTGCACACGTCGTCCAATGGACGTCCATTGGACGTCCAGATTCGGCTGTTTTCATCCAGGATGGTAAATGGACGAAAACGGACGTCCATTGGACGACCAGGCCTGGACCGTTTCGGATGATCGATTTTCAAGCCGAAAACGGACGTCCATTGGACGTCCAGAAACGAGCGATTTCAGACGATCGATTTTCGGGCCGAAAACGGACGTCCATTGGACGTCCAAAAACGAGCGATTTCAGACGATCGATTTTCGGGCCGAAAACGGACGTCCATTGGACGTCCAGCTCTGGACCATTTCGGATGATCGATTTTCAAGTCGAAAACGGACGTCCAGAAACGAGCGATTTCAGACGATCAATTTTCGGGCCGAAAACGGACTATTTCGGATAATACTTTGAAAATGAAATACTCGTATTTATCGAAATTGGTAATTATTCCATTTTTAATAAATTAATTGATTCGGCGAGTTGATAAAGATTAAATGAATATACTTAATGTGATGGCGACCGACGGTTTATTTTATTATTTTGATTAATTTTTCAGTTAATCATTACATAACCCATACAAAAACTAATAAAAATACTACACCAATGTGAAATTTTTATTGAAATCTGTTGTTAAACGGTTTCTGTAATTATATTAAAGTGTCATTTTCGTTTTGTCCTCTAATTATTGTTAATCGCCTGGTAGAAGCGATAAATTAATTATAATTTCATTGTATTATAGGTAAAACCAAAAAACGGAAAAAAATATTGTAAAAATTTATAATATTTATTATTTTGAAGTTTTTACGAAATCGCAAACTCTCATTCATTGCGAGCAACTTAATCTATCGTCCAGAAACGGTCCAGAAATGGTCCAGAAATGGTCCAGAGATAGAGTTATGTAGAACATGTATTTCCGTACTCTGTATAAATAATGATTCATAGTTGCGCTCCCTGAACCCCCCATGTATGATTACGAATTAAATTGAATAATGAACATTCTGTAGAAAAATTATATGAATTTGATTGATATTGATGTTAAAGTGCATGTACCAATTACCTTCATAAATTATAAAAATTGATGGAAATGAATTCAATTTTTCACAAAAATTAATAGTTCACAGATTATTTTGAATATTTCTCCGAGTTTGGATTTTATAGCGAATTAAATTCAATCATCGTTTTATTATCAAGCATTATGGCGGGATTGTCGCCCGTTCGTGCATGGTCCAGATATGGTCCATTTATCGTCCAGAAATGGTCCAATTATCGTCCAGAAATGGTCCATTTATCGTCCAGAAATGGTCCATTTATCGTCCAGAAATGGTCCATTTATGAGCCGTTATGGTCCATTCATGGTCCAGATATGGTCCATTTATCGTCCAGTTACGGTCCGTAATCAATGAATTTATATGGTTAATTGGTAAATTTCAAACATGAAGATAGCAGTAAATATTCCAAGGAACCAGTATTTAATTGTTTTACACACATTTATTAGAACTTTTTCACTAATGATTTTGTAGATAAAAATATTTATAAGTCCAACCTCGAGTTCACCATTCAAAATATTCGCAGCGAGCTCCAAATTTTCCAAATTGACGACACACTTTCAGCATCTTGAGCTCTTTTCCAGTGATGGTGAAATTTCCCATTATTTCGAGCATTATTTCTGAGTTTCGCACATTTGAAAAAAATCATGTTCAGCAGAATAGTAGTAAACGGGTTCATATTGGAATTGGAACTGTGAATGTAACCCTTTTCCACATCCTGAAAATGTGTTCTTAACTGCGGGAACCTTATTATTATTTAATGGTTTCGAGAACTCACGGATTTGTTCCTTTAAACAGTGATGAATACGTCTACGTCCCGGTATTGAAATCAGTGCGAAATCTCGAATTATTCAGCATAAAACCATATCACAAATATTTAATAACTTCACAAATTTTCAATTTCAAAATAAATAAAAAATCATCATAACAACAGTGACAAATTTGAAACACGGCCACCTTCAAAGTCTAGTTTTTCTGGCCCTCTAACCACGCCCTCCTGAACTATCTACGGAATTGCCACCCTATACCACCAGCAATCACAATCCTATTTTTATTTTTGTCGCCATCTAATAACCTTTTGTCAAAACTACAAATTACAGGTTTCTTAAAAACAGTGGCGCTCTCTCAAACGGCCCTCGTGAACTAAACCCCTTTCGGGGCGGGACTAATTTCACAGGCATCTTGCCACCCCGTGCTACTCTCTAACCTTTTAGTAGTTGTCAGATGAGACAGAATGATAGTCATAGAGCCTCCCTTCATGTCAAATTTATTCGATCGCACCGTATTTATAATTTCTCATACAGGCTAAGTGAAAAAATCGTGCCTAGGTACATTTCAGGAATGAATTCAGATTATCGAAACAAAAAACAGAAAATATTTCAGTTTGATCAAAAATCAAATATGGGCTGGCGATGCTCTATGAAAGTACGATTGTTATAATTGCCACAATTGCATTTTTTGAGGAAGAAAACGGGTTTTGGTCTAGTCCTATTTGGTTTCAGATTGAACGTTTGATGTTATAATTAAAGTAATTTAAAAATGCTCTAATTAACTATAAATCCGACAATCGTATGTGATCATGTGTTTAATTTTATGTGTATAAAGTATAAGAAAAATGATGGAACCACCTCGATGTTCGGATTCCCGATGTGTAGGTTCGGAATAAAGAGGTTCAACTTGTTAGTATCGAAAATCATTGATCTTATGCCTTGTAATTTCCCTCGGCAAAATTTTAAAACAATCGAAAACCTGTTGTAGATGCCGGCAAGATAAGTTTTAATTTATAATATAGGTACATACACTGTGTAATATGAAAAGTTTCCAAAGCTGTAACTTTTTTATTTTTTGGTGGATTTAAAAAAATTAAATAGTGGTAGAAAGAGTTTTTAATGCTCTATAGAATGTCCTTATTAATTTTTTTCTTTCACAAAAATCGAAATTTCACCATCGGTTACCGCTATTTTTATCAATTCCGATCGACGGAGAATATTTTTCTGAATTTCTTATTGCTCAAAATTATGATTTTGATGGTATTTTACGAGAATTAGAATAAAAATTTTGAAAGAAAAAGATACTCGTACATTGGAATCGCGAAATCGCAAAGCGGGCCTGGTGAAACATCACAAGGGTGGGAAAATTGTCAACATTCTGATCTGACGTTCTCTATACCAGTAGCGTACTTTTTGTCCATTTTGAAATTAGTCATAACATGAAAATATTCAAGTTTTTGAACTTTTTTGTGGTGAATAGCTTTCCAATTGGAGATTCGGTTTTTTGTAAAATGGATCTGCTTATGTTGAGTTACTGTTGCATTCGAAATAAATCTGCAAAATGTCGATAGAATGGTCGAAGTTTATGATTCAAACTGCGGTACTGCACTGGGTGTCAGAGACGTCAGAACGCTGACAACTTTAGCCTCCTTGTGATATTTCACCACGGCCACTCTGCGATTTCGCAAATCCAACGTACAAATGATTTTTTCTTTGTAATTTTAATTCTAATCCGTTTCATTCCAGACCAAAATCATAATTTTGACCACCAATAGAATCAGAAAAATATTACCCGTCGATCGAAACAAACATTCATTAACAAAAATAGCGGTAACGATTGGTGAAATTACAATTTTTGTGAAAGAAGAGAATTGATGAAGCCATTCCATAGAGCATTGGAAACTCTTCCTACCACTATTTCATTTTTTGAAATCGGTCAAAAAATAAAAAAGTTACAGCTATGGAAACTTTTCATATTACACAGTGTATATTAATTAATAATTGTCTCACTAATAATTCAACCTTAAAACGGCCCACAACATTCTATAACTTCACAATTTTTATAATAAAATGAAAATAAATATAAATAGGTAAAAGAGAAAATAATCATTATAAATTAAAACAACATGACAATTTAGATAATCGATTTTTTTTTCAATGCTATCATCTAATAGAATTTATCACGAGCAAGTAAATTTAAAAGAAATCGAGCGAATGTGACACTATCTAAATTTGACTTCCTGAACTAATCCCCCTTTGGTATTGTAGGTTCTTAGAGCGTTCTGGTGCCATTTCTGGGGTATCTATCTTTTTATTTCAGACACTCAAAAAATTAAACACATTGACCTGCGCTGCAGTCAACTCGTGCAAAATTTCTGCATTTATGAGCAACGGAATTTAGACTGTTGAAACTCCCACTCCGTAGAATACCGCACCAATTCCTGTCATTTCCGAACGCATGGTATTCGACCTATGGTCTGCAGTTGTAAAACATTGGAGTGTTTATAATCGTTGCCATGATTCATTTGAAAATTGGCAATGAACATTATTATCTGTCGCGAATTTGTAAGATGCGTTATGAAACTATTAAAAAAGCTGATGGCCCAATAAGAATGATTTTCCATAAAGGAACCAATGCTTTCCTCATTTCTCTTCAGGTGTTAATTATTAAAAATATATTGGTACCTAATAATTAAACAACAAAGATTCAGAACAAAACTAAGTGTTTTCCGGCGCAAATATCGTTTTTCTCAGTAAAATTCAATTCGTATGCATTATATTTCGAAGTTCCTATCTAATGGCAAGAGTTTTAAGAGTGCTGTATACCTTGGTAGACGACCATTCTTCGAAGAACTCCATGGCCCATAGCCGATTGCGTACGTTCCTTTACGACACAAAACCACAATAATCTGAAGAATATAAAAAAGGCACTAGAACTTTTCGCACCACATTTTAGTCTATAGTTTGAAAAAGAGTACGTATAACGACGATCGCACACTATCGCGACCACTCGACTAAAAGCTGGCGTCTCCGTATTTCAGGAGACGCATTTTAGACGGTATCGTGGTATATTTGAATATCAGCGCTCTCTACGTATTTTTAATTTTGCACGACGCACCTGGTTTGTTAAATTCGCCACTCACTAAAATGTACCAAACTTATTAAAGGTGTTTACGACCCATCGAAGCGTTATAAACGTCCAATTAAATTACGTCGAATCGTGTTCATTATTTTCATTTCAAATTTCCATCATACAGTAAATTATTGTGCAGTTAGTTCTGGTGTTGTTTCTATTTCGGTAGGTGGATAGGTAGGATACAGTGTGCGTAGAGCGATTGAATCCGAAATTCCGGCGCCGCACTTCTTCTACAAAAACACAACCAAGTCAAGGGTTCCAAATTTTTTTCGCTGTTAAATTTAATTTGACCGCGCGCTGTTAAGGATATCCCAAAATATTCCAACACATATCCTTGATGGTGATTCACAATCTAGCAATATTTTGCGGTCTTGTATGTCAACTCCCACACTTTTTAAAACGTTACGATTCTTTCTAATCCGAATAGTTACTAAAAATCTCTCGTAATTTGAAGTATCAAAAAGCGCTAATTAAATAATACTCATGGTAGCCCATTTTATTACTACAGGTGAACAGAATTAACACGCTTTTTACAGATACCGTTTGATTTTAATGTACCAAAAGATATCAAAAGAATTATCAAGAATTGATCTTGAGGAAATTGTGCATAATTATCGACTAATAAATTAGACACGCGGAATATTTGGGGAAAACTTGTCTGTATTTATAAACTGCACCGACCGGGTAAGTGCAGGCGTTGCGCGTTCTTAAATTATTTTCAAAATAAGTAGGAGATGAAATTTATGGGACGCAGATGAATTATTATTATTATTGTGAAGCTTTTTGAGCTTGGGATAGAAAATTTTGCGTTTTCGCTAACAATGGGAACTTGCTCGATTTCGAAACGCAGGTAGATTTATTCCAGTCTAGACTAGATTATTTGGGGACATCTTTCAAGTAAAGGTGTCTATTTTTACTTTATTCTGGAAAAGTGTCTGTGAAATGCGACATTGACTTTGGCATTTTAGTTGTAATGAACAGATGGTTTCTCTTGATTATAATTTTCAATTTGGCACCTGAAAATTTTGTTTTTATTGCATTTTCCAAAGGGAAAAAAGAACCAGAAATTACACAGTCGATCCCTATTGTATTATAAGGCCTGAGGTCCGATATTTTCTGATCAGTTAATTTGAACATTCATTAAAAAACCAATAAAAAGATCACATCCCCAGAGGGGAAACTGAGGAGGATATTTTTGTGGTGGAGAGAGGTAAGTTCAAGTCGACGAATGCAGATGGCATATTAGGTGAGGAAATAAGAAAATTTGCATAAACTCGGCATAAATTCGTGATCAGCTGAACGCTCGACTGAAAAAACCCTGCATAATTCTAAAACGTTGAGTGTAGAAATTTCCTTGAATATTGAGAAACATTCGTTGATTATTCTACAACTGAAATACATTGAAAAGTTTCAATGATCATACTTATTGACGAGCACATGAAGACACTTCCTTGAAGCCTTTCTATTTCGTTTGTAAGTGTGAAATGACCTCTATCGCGTGTAGATTTTACATAGCGGCTAGCTTAGAAATCAAATTTTCAATTTTATTTCAGGGTACATTTGTTACTATAAAATTTATAATATTTTTAACACAGTTCTGCAATCTGCGCCCCATTTAAACATGCTTTTTACACATTTCGTTGTATAGACGCCACTCGAGTCGAAATAGCCATCAGACATAACATTGATAGTTTTCTATCTCGAGAATACATTTAAGACGAATTTCTTAAAATAGAACTGTACACACACCTCGTACGTACATACGAATCTATTCATAATAATGCATATACAGTTCAGTAACATGGAACCGTCATGTTTAAACGTACTCAACATTCAATTTCCACGAGGAAATTTTGCAAAAGCCCTGGGTGAAAAACATTTTACAGTTATTGTGAGCTTATTCTAAAATTTGAAAGTTCGGTTCGAAGTGAATAAGCAACCAGTAAAACAAGATAAAATCTTGATCCAACTTTTCACTTTTCTATTTTTATACTGAACCGCGCGAACAATAGTGGCTTAGCAAATTGCCTAGACAAAGACCATACCATACCATAGGTACACTTGAGGAATAAATGTAAGGGACACCTCGAGTATGTGCCCCGAACGTAGGCAACCAAACATACGCGAAATTTTATTACTGGCACGCGTGAACGGAGTTTGCTACTGCTGATTGGATTTTTGCTGTAAGTAAAATTACATTAGGGAGTACAAGGAATTATCTAGTCCAGATCAGATTCTAGCCACCGCTGCTATCGACATTTTCCTTTCTTTGCGAGAACTACATCTTCCTTTCTATCATCAACCCCAGTGTAATAGGTACGGTCTTTCTGGAGGGTTTTCGAACTTTTGAACAATCTCAATAAACGTCTAATTTTACATTTCAATTGTTTCCATAGCCTCGCCTTAAATATAATTTATTCGCTAGCTCTGTCCAGTGGCCATGATTTGTATCTCTGTCACTGTTTGTCTCAAGGGGGCCATGCCACATGAGACGGAAGATCGAGGTGCTACATGAGATAGACAAGGATGAGGGTAGATTTAGTTTCGTAGATATCTCAAAAACTAGCGAAAATTTTTCGATGTGGTTTTGGCCAATTTGGAGAGAATCCTCTTTTGTTGACTCTGAATGTCAATTTACCTTTGAAAAGATGATTTATGTTTGAGATTTGTAGATTATAAAAACAAGCAATAACTACCACATTTCAAAACTCAATTTAGACATCAAATTCAATTACAACCATGCTGTATTTATATTCAGAGCCAACAAAAGAGAATCCTCTTCAAATTGGCCAAAACCGCATCGAAAAATTTTCGCTAGTTTTTGAGATATCTACGGAACTAAATCTACCCCCATCCTTGTCTATCTCATGTAGCACCTCGATCTTCCGTCTCATCAGACATGGCCCCCTTAATGGTTAATACATTTGATTCGAGACAGAAAGATGGCCATGGCATTGGCTAACTCGACAGAAAATCGACTGGTACACACGGTTTGAGAAAATCTACGGAGAGATGTGACTATCATTCTCTCTCTACCCTTTTAGTACAGGGCTTTCGTTAATGCCAGGTCCCCACGTGACCATTAGTTAGGCAACTTGTTATACATATTTGGGGATATGGGTAGTTTTTGGGTTGCTTTTAGTAATATTTGTGTCAAAGTCACCAGTGGCGTCATTTTTCGAATATTTCGATAATTTGTCAGTGTCAGTCAGACGGGAGATTTTGAGTGCTTCAGGTCTCGCAAAATTGAAGAACACTTGATTGCTCAAAAACCACCAGTGTTCTTCACTTTTAATGGTTTGATTTGGCTGTTTCCGATTTTATTTGTCAGAGGAATTTATTAAAACATTATAGTTCACGGAACCTGCTTGTTACGCCAATGATGTAAGTTGGGTTGCATACTTTCGGTAGGTCACGTGGGGGCCGGACTTAAATGAAAACCCTGTAGTTTTCAGATGAGACAGAATGATAGTCATAGCCTCCCTTTATGTGAAATTTTCTCGATCGCACCGTACAACGTTTGAAAGATTCCGTATTCCGCATGACAAAATGTGGGAATACTTTCCTAAAACGTCACATGGCATAGCTATCTTTAAAATTGCTACCACACTCAAAATCATTGACTAGGGCCGGTATCGCTATTACTCGTCTGTATCGGTACGACGAGCAAAAGCGGGACTTCAGAGTGAAATATTTCGAGGGCATCAAGGTGTGCGTATTTTGCTAAAAAAAATACATATTCAGATGTTTAAAATCGAAATATATTCATGTTGTGTTAAACCAGTTCTTCGACGCATTTTCAAACGCATACAATTTAGCATCTGATGTCAATTTTATTAGTTTTTCGCTACTTTTGATTAATAAAAACCTTAAATTCATTATAGAAATATTGAACACTCGGTATTATTCATCGAGGATTTACGAAGATTTATTAGGATTTCTGGGGATTCATTGAGATTCATTGGATTTATAGAATTTATTAGGGGATGTTTGGAATTTATCGCAAAGAAAAGATTTATGGTGCACGATCCTATTATAGAAAAGAGATGAATCGGTTTTGTTAAACTACCCGAATGTTAAGTTATGTAAGGTCAGGGTCAGGTTCGGGTATCTTCGGAACTGGATGCACTTTATCCTTTTCTAAAGCGCATTAAAATGAACGTTATCTCACTCTCCGAAAATGTGTGTCTATTTGAAATGCGAGTGTATAAGGAGTTGCAGATATTAGAATGTATAAAAAAGATGAATATCCTCTTCTAAAGCGCGCTAAAATGTCTCACTTTACGTTTATTTGACAATTGACAAAATCATAATGACAGATGTCAATGTTGTTTACATCATTTTGCGCTATTTTCTGTATTTTCGACGATTTAAAGTAAAAATGGATACGAAGTTTACACATTTCGTGTGTTCAATTCACAAACTTACGTAGGTAGTGTAGGTACATACGTGCTTTTGTGATGCTTTTGTGATAAGCATACTCTTGCTTCCACTTTACAATAAGTTTTTAAACTCAAGTTGAGGATCCCAAGGGGTAGTTTCAAGATATTACGGAGGTATTATAACATAACCAACGGGTATTAATTGTTCGAAAGATTAAATTTATATTTCTGTATTTTAGGTCAACTAAGAAAAAAAGTTCTTATAAAGAGGGGCCTATGAAGGGTTAATACTAGATACAGAGTGTTACATTCAACATTTTCACTACATTTTTTAGAGGCATAAAACCAAATACGGGTAAAAGTTTCAAATGAAACAGAAAAGTTTTCTTCTGCGTTTAAAGGTCGCGTCTAAACTGAATTTTCGAATTTTACGATTTTTGCTTGGTAAGGAAATGTCTTTACAGCTCAAATTTTTTCACATTTTTTTATTCGAGTCTGATCGACCATTTTGAAAACGGCTGAAATTTTCAAAAATCTCCCGGGCACGTCGATTTTGTTTTTCAACCCTGCATCTTTTCCAAAAAATTTCATCCCTGTATTACATCCGGTTTCACCGTAAATCAGGTGCATATCGGTTTGAGAAACAATTAAAGCTCGGTAATTTGCGGTGAAAATATTTTGGTATAATAATAGGTAATCAGAACAAAAGTTTATAAAGCGCGCGTAGCGCGCGTTTAAGTCTACTAGTGTATTTAAAATTGGAAGGAGTTAAATGAACACTAGTAGGCGAATTTTGACAACAAACGTTACTGCCAGAGCAAGTATTCCAACCCATTACCACATAAGTAGATTAATTGAATTCTCAGAGTTGTAAGACAAATCATCCTATTTGTGTTCCATTTATCTTGAGGAAAAATTGCAAATTTTGGAAGGAAAATTGAATAAAAAGAATTTGAGGAGTATTTTTGTTGTCGAATATGATCTCAGAAATTAATCACTTCTGATGGCGGAACGGCCCAACCGATAGGATTCAGATTTCCAGGAGTTATGCACACATACAGAGTGCCCCAAAATCACCGGATGTCCGGGCAGTGGTGCATGGATTCCTTAGCTTATTCTGAGACGAAAACCTTAATACATTTTTGTCGAGGTGTCAAAAAATAGAAAAAACAAATGAATACTGAATAATTCCTGGAAATGCAGTTCGACTGCAAAAAAAGTGGCACACTCCTGTATCAACTTCGAATAGTTGTAGAAGTTTATTCGGCTTCTACAGCCTTAGTTTTCATTTAGCAGGATAAAAATCTAACATCCGGTGATTCTGGGACACCCTTCATAAAAAAAATTGGCTTGAACAGTTGACGCAACGCTGTGCGCGTCGGATTTCTCGATTTCCTCAAATGGGATCCAATCTCGGATCCAATTTTGGGAGAACGAACCCGTATTTAAATCAAAATCAAAAAACGGTGCCGTGATCAGCTCGACGCGCTCTTCAAGATCAATGCTTTTTCGAAAAAGTCGATTTTTCCCGGTTCTCAGCGGTCTCAACTAAAAACAACATTGATCATAAGGAGGGTATACATAGTGCTTAACCCTTGAAAATCTGGATGGTTCCTAAAGATTATCATAGGCAGACCCCAATAAACGCTCGCAAAAAAATAAAAATATAACCGAAAGTCACAATCTCGTCGCTTAGGCGAGGTTTAACAATGCTCAGTTAACGTTTAAGTGGAGGTTAAATACCTAGGTTACCTTTGTTATAACAATCAAAATCAACAAATTCAACTGTTAGCTAAAAGATAACTGAGCATTGATAAACCGGCCCTTATTGCAACAAAACTCGTTAGAGAAAAAAACTTCAACTAAACCTAAAAAATGATAAAAACCGAAAAATTACTGTATGTATTCACATGTCTGAAGGCCGACTATTGATATGTATATCGCCCTGTTGTACTTGGCGTGTTGGTGCCCCCATCAGTTGCGCCATCGAAACGGCACCCAACTGCTCTAGTAGGCCTACGGTTATGGTAACTCAATTTGAGAGTATGGGAAAAGATAGCAAAAAAATATGTTTTCCTAACTGGAGGGAGCTAAGTATTATAAAGGATAAGGTGTTGAAGTTGTCTTTTTCGACTGGTTATTCTGCGTTAAACGTGAAGCGTACCCTCCATATCATGACTTTGTAACATAAAACGCACAAGAAGTTCAAATTTGTTTTCGTGTAATCGCTGAAAAAACGTGGTAGATGTTATTGATATTATATCCACAAATAACACAAATAACTATCTTATGATATATTATGTTGCAATTTATGAAATTTCATGCTGTATTTGGTATTAATGTTCTTTACGCACTTACAATTTTGTAAAAAACTGTGTTCACTCCCATTTTGTCTTGTGGTTCACTTGCCGACGTTTAATTTCAGACTGAAATATTCCAATGTTTATCAAATAAACGAGGAGAATGTTGGAAACGCGTCGTTAAAATAAATCCAGAATTTTAAATAAATTTCTCCACTTACATTTTCAGTAATCTCACATCATAATAATGAAGTATCCACCCAAATCGTCATCAGCCATTTCATCACCACTTACGAGCGCTCCTACTACATAATAAAAGTAGTGCTGCTGAGGCATCACTACGCATTCGGTCCTAGCTCCTAGCTTGCTCCTAGCTAATTCATTTATGACATTTATTTTGGTCACTTCATGAATTGAATCAAAATTATCACTTCCATAATTCATGGTGCTAACTGCTCTGGCGGAAATGCGTCTCCTTATTATAGTCGTTTCAATTAATTCATAAGACACGCTACATAGGTTTGGCCGCCGTTTCCACAACGCAGATTAAATTTGAGATATACCTACATAATAAACACTAAACGTATGTATGTGATTTATTCTGTTCACGATATTTTTAATATCACATAGGCTCGATGAGATAACAATCAAACGATTCCTACAACGTTGAGATGTCTAATTTTTCCTCGGAAAACTTTAATACATGACAGTATTTATTATATCGAAATGAAATGAACATCTGGCGATGTGTAATGCGTCAAAATTGAGGTCGAAATTTGAAATCAGTTGTAATTAGTTTTTATATGTAGTCAGAACTAGAGAATCCACTAAAATTTAAATATAAAACTAAATCCTCTGAGCGCTATACAATTATGTATATGAACTACTATGGTGCTGTCAGTGGTTTGTTCAAGTAGAAATAATATTTGATTCATGTGCTGGAAAAAGTTCATCCAATTTTGAATGTAATTTTTTTCTAACAATATCCGCATTGGAACTGCTTGATGTCACAGGGTATGGAAAAGGCAGAGCATGGGCAGAGCCATCTTTTTCCAACATAGATGTTTCAACTTTCAACTGTATCCATCACATAAACAAGGATCCTACTTTAGGTTTTTTACTCGTCCCAAGTAATTTTGATTAAGACGTACTCCATTTATGAATGATTAACAATGTTTTTCTATCAAATTTTCGTCGCGTTGTTAATCAAAGTATCTTAAGTTTGAAAAAAATTAACATTATGGTACAGTCAACCTCGGATACAACGAACGACCTAATGACATCGAAAACGGTTCCTTATGAACGTTGATCGCTATAATCAAAATATCATGCATAGGTACTGGTTTTTGATCTTTTGAGACCAGAATCCCATCCCATTTGAGCACTCACTGTCTAATTTCCGAATTATTTATTTCCAACTTGACCGACAATGTAATAGTGCTCCTGATACTCTATTACTCTTGGATTACGCATGTTGATATAATGTGAATGCATTACATGCAATACATGTTTCATGTTTTACCTTACTATACCTTACCGATCGGTCTTTGCATTTCGCAAATTATCGCCCAAGTTCGATTGAACGAGTGCTCTCAGTTGTTCGTTAAAACCAAGTTTATGTGTTTCCCGGACTGATTTTGCAGTGCGATATACAGGGTGTTCAATCTCAAACTTCCCACCCCAGATTTCTCGCTAACTAATATTTTTTCAGGAAAAAGCCGAGACAGGTCGATTTTATTTTCGAGGGGGAAATACGGTTAACGTAATTTCAATTTTGTTGTGCAACCCCCTTAGCCAGGGTAGCTGCCCTTTCAATAATTTTAAATGGCACTAGGGGTCAAGTGACACTTCATTTTGAAGCTGTTTTGATTCTCTTCAAAGTCATAAAAAAAAAATTGAAAATCCATCGATTCGTTCTCAAGTTATGATATTCCAAGTTTCCTCACGCGAAGAGTCGCTTTTAAAAAGAAAACAACATTACGACGAGTTCTCCTATAATCTTTAATGTTTTTCTTTATTCAGTGTTTCTACCTCTGGTTAAGTTTAGCTAGCAGTAACATCCCAGCTAGCAGACCAACGTCTCTTTGACGACATTTTTCCGTCAGGCTCGACGTCAGGTGGACGAAAAAAATGACGTCATTTTGGAGGTCATTCGGAGGTGAATATGTCACAGCCCCACGACGTCATAATTAGACGTCAAGAGACGTCGTCACAGGACGTTGAAAGACGTCAAAATAGGACGTTATGAAGACGTGATCACAGTGGCCATTTAATGACGTCTTTTTCAAGGGTTTAAAATAGATATTAAATTAGGTTCCATTCAATTTTATATAATTTATTGCTTTTTAATTTGCACAAGGAAGATACACTTTACATAAATAAATGGTATATATGGTACCAACAACAAAATAAATTATTTATCCTAACGTAGGCATAGTAACTAGTAACAGGTACAAGTAAATGAACATTAACTCAAGAATTCCATCAATTTCAAAAGTATAGTGACTACAAACTGGTACCGATCAGTCTTTTCTTCAGACAAATATCACACTGAGAAGATTAATTGTGAAATTATCATGATTTTTTCATTTAATCACACTTAGAAATTAGGCTTTTACCAGATGGGATAAGTTGTCGTTAGTTACGAGATATCGATCCATCACCTCCACATCTTCTACCGTCTTCAGTGGGAAAGATACCGGAATATCTTCGGGCCTTCTTGTTGGCTCTCCGAGTCTGTTTGTATATCAGATGTATCCTCAACAAGTTTTAGTTGTTTACGAGCCACACCAAAATCATCTAGAAAGCAAAACGCATACATAAGTACATAATTATTCGCACATAATCATCCCAAATCAAGAAACTTAGTGTGGTTATGAAACTGTAAACGCACTCATTATTGAACTCAATTATCAGTTTAAAACTATAATCTAACCTCACTTTTCATGCGCGGGAAATAATAATAATTATATTGCATTCAGGCTAAGTATAAATATCATAATCAAAGCTGGTTTTTATATTTCGGAAATAAAAAAGAACGAAATAAGAATAATCGTACCTGTCTCATAAAAAACCCTCTTGATTTTAAAGGTTTCCCAAGAATTTTCATCGGGGATCTCGCCCAACAGGAGTGCACGATCAAACTGGTTTTGGGTCTTGAAGGGTGGCCAGAAGGCTTCGGTTTTGCGAGGTGTTTACCACTTTCGGTTGACGATGGACACACCTCCAACTGGGTCTTCGGAAAACTCAATTACTACATACGCCATTTTGGGATGTATCACCAGCACCTACCATTCCCATGAAATACACAAAAACTAATCTAATATATAACGATTTCTCTATTTGGGATACTTACAAAGGGAAAGCCGGTGAAAAACGTATAACCACAAAACTGCAGGCACTTTTACTTTGGATTTTGTGGAAGAATTAAAAAGCACACGCTCCGAAAGCGACGCAACTACCGCGCACCACGTGTCGACTGCCGACGAGCCAAAACCGGCCGGCGCGGCGTGCCTATCCACATCGAGCAGGGACTGCGCAGAAACCAAAATACGACATCACTGCTCATAGCCCAAGTCAGACGTTATAATATACCTACGGCGCGACAGCGGCGGCCAATAGAAAATCGGATTTTTGAATGTAGCACTTCGCATGCATATGACTGGTCAAAAATCAAATCAACCGCGAAATTTGAAATTGTCAATAAAAATACCTACACCTGTAATAATACAATAACAATTTGATTCGAATGAAATACCGAAGCAGATTACGAAAATTGAAAAAGTTTATGATTATTTGTTTTTATATTATCACGTAGTACAGTTGAAATGAACATCTGCCCAGCTCCCGCTTAAAATTTAAGTTAAGCCGAGCTTAAACCTTAGCAACAATTGTCGAGAACGATCTTTGTCGAGGTTTAAGCGCTAATCCGAGCATATTCTTTAAGCGGAAACGCTGTTTTTAGCAAAGTTAACTCGGAAGTCATAATGACGTATTAATGACGATTTCTCGAATACATTTATTCGTCTAATTCGGACGTCCTTATTTGGTCCTCATAATCACGTCATAAGAACGTCATTTATGGACTAATGACGTACCTGACCAACACCGACCAAAAAATGACGTCAATTTGACGTGGGTCTGCTAGCTGGGATCTTGGTTACCCTTGTAACAACAATGAAAATCAACCAATTTAACTGCCGGATAACTTTAACTGGAAGAATTTCAACTGGGGTAACTTGGAAGAAGTTGATGAAACTTGCGAATTTATTCACTGACTTGTGAAATTAAAATTTCATCTAACGGTCAAAATCGAAACCAAATTGACACAATAATAATGAATTCGTCAAGTGAATCTCTTACAATAAATGTTCAAACTGTTGGCCATTGGTAGCTAAACAATGCTTGGAATTCATCTCTGCCTTTTTGAAATAAATGTACACCAATCGCTAGACAAATGTTCGGTTTTTCTTTGTTGTAGGTCGACTAAATTTTAGGGTTGGGGAGTGTAAACATCAGATTTCAGATGACACAAAAAAAAAAAGTCCAAGGGGGTCAAATCTGGAGATCTGGGTCGTCACTCGATTGGTCCTATCCGCCCTATCCACTTATTAGGGAATACCAAGATTTCTATCGTTTGAAAAAAAGTTAGTTCGTTCGCTTAGAGATGATGAACCTTTCTGATTTCAAGTTCGAAAGCAAAAACATTAAATATTATAGCAGAACTCGTCGTAATGTTGTTTTCTTTTTAAAGGCGACTCTTCGCGTGAGGAAACTTGGAATATCATAACTTGAGAACGAATCGATGGATTTTCGATTTTTTTCCATGACTTTGAAGAGAATCAAAACAGCTTCAAAATGAAGTGTCACTTGACCCCTAGTGCCATTTAAAATTATTGAAAGGGCAGCTACCCTGGCTAGGGGGTTGCACAACAGAATTAAAATTACGTTAATTGTATGTCCCCCTCGAAAATAAAATCGTCCTGTCTCGGCTTTTTCCTGAAAAAATATTAGTAAGCGAGAAATCTGGGGTGGGAAGTTTGAGATTGAACACCCTGTATCTGATTGTTCGCTTATAGCCAACTTCGTCATAACTTATAACCGAACAAAAATTCGTTAAAAACGAGTGTTCGTTATATCCGAGGTTGACTGTATTCAAATTGTTGTTGATAAAGTCTAAAGTTTTATTAGTTGTTTTTCTCTAGAGATAGAAGGACGGTGTTCAGGCAAGTTCATCGGGAAACCTTTGAGGAAACTCATTAGCAGATTTGCACTTATAAAAGTGTGATGCCGTATGACAGAAGTTCCCCGAATGCATTTCAATGAGAATTCGAGAAGTTTCGAGAGAAAGAGGTATTATTGAAAATGCCTTTTTCCAAATTAAATATTGAATTTTTTATTTACTTCTTTCACTTTAGGTATTGTTTTCTTTAGAAAAAGATCAAAAAGTACCTATGCATCAGTTAGTCGTTTTCAGATGACAATGGCACAAAAAGTTGAATTTCTCTGACCACCCTGTAGTTGGCCAAAATGAGTCCGCATTTCCAGTGACATTCGAAGATATGAGTGTAACAATATCCCAGGACCATTTGAAAAACAAAATTCATCATTTTCCTAGACCGTGGGGTCATCCAAAGTTTAACATTTTTGCAGAACTTTACGTGACACCCTGTAAAACGTACTCAGGGAACCTGTATAAAACACAGCATCTGGCGGGTGATAGCCCAAGAATGTAGCTATTTAGGGATGCCAAGTTTTTTGGAATTACTCTTTTCGTTCAGTAGTTACGTCACTTTGAATTTCACTAAAAATTTAGGTGGGCCGATTCTTTTGCTCGCAAGTGTAGGTTTGTTCGTGCAGGAGTTCGTGATCAGTTTGTGACGTACGACGCATGCGCCAGAACGGTATTAACCTTGTGCGCATGCGTCGTACGTATGCGCAACAAAAACATCCACCGCATATCCACCGCATATCCACGCATATCCACTCCATATTCACCGCATATCCACACATATTCATACATACATATACACTCATATCCACGCATATCCACACATATCCACGCATATCTACGAAGGTGGACAAACATATCCATCAGTGATTGACCCCTCGGGCTATGATTATCATTCTGTCTCATCTGAAAACTACTAAAAGGACATGTCAAATTTATTCGATCGCTCCGTACTTTCGGGCATAGAAAAAGTGAAACCAGGTTAGGTCGTCTCTGAAATAAGGCATCGTTTGGCATCGAAATTATAAGCAAATAAGCATATCATGCCAAAAAAATTATTTTATTTTAATAGCGCTTCTATGATGCGCTTTTTCGCCAATTTTCATCCATTCATTTCAACCATCAGACACTGATTAAGTTCTCTGACATGGCCTACCCTAATTACTTTTACATTTCTTCTGTTATATTATTTGGAGGGAAAGCATCACTTTTCATTGTGAATCCGTAGGATATAAAATACCATTACATTAATCAAAAATAACAATCATAGGTATTCTAGAACGTTTGGGTTTTTAGTTTTTATCCAAGAATATTTGCCATTTCAAATTTAAAGTTAAATCTCCACTGAAGAATTTTCCAATTTTCCATTTTAGTTCGAACAAACTTCAAAGCACAAAAGTTAAGAACCTGTATTCGCTCCTCACGAGATGTTTTAGTATTTTGAATATGAAAAACTCGATAGAAAAACGCCCCTGTCGCTCCTAAAATTGGTTAAAAATTGTTCGAGCCAATCTCCTGCGGAGATCTTTGCGGTCTTTGCCTTTCCGGGTCTCGTTCCGGGTCCAATTCTAGAACGCCTTCGTTGCCGCAATCTAAGCAGTTGACAATCAGAAGACCGGGGTGCGTTCAGAATGCTAGGTGAAATTTGCAAAAGGTGGCGGTGGTTTGAGGGAAGGTGATGGAAAATGTGAGTCTGAGATATCCTTTAAAAAATCTCCCTGGTAGATATTGCTGTATATGCTCGTCCCAAGATATTTCTCATAACACGTGCCCCTCAAAGTACCTGACAAATTCTATTACTATGAATGGTCCACAATTTTTATCAATTCAATTTTGATTCAGTTTTCTGGGAAGTATACGTACTTAGTTCTAGAGAACGGATTTCTTTATTACTATTTAATGAGTGTAAATTACCATAAGAAATTTTAATTTTTCGTACTTTCTTAATGCCCCCATCGTATTTAAGTGCGAAACATTCTTGAAAAAAATCGCCATAGTGTAAGCGTTGAAATCTAATGCATTTATAAATAATTACTTCTATTAAACAAGCAGAGTATATGAGGGACTCTGTAATCATCAGTGGCGGGTCGTGGCGAAAGTTTTTTTAAAGAGGCGTTTTTGCAAGCAATAACATGGTAGTTCTTTAGTTAAATCTCTGGTTTTGGGGCACCCGTACGTGTACATTTTGTCATCATAATCACGGCGAGAAACTCTATTGTTCATTAAAAAATCTACAAGATCAACCGAATCTCTATATAAAGGTAATTTCAGCCATGGTCTACAAACTAATTCTACGATTCTCTATTAGACACTAGAACAGTGGCGGCTCGTCGGGTGAGGCAAGAGAGTGCCTCCTCACGACCCACGACCTAACAATCATCATTTTTTTCTGAGATTACATTATTCCATTTCCGTTTGTTATGTTTATTTTAACTTTGCGCATTTTGTATCATACGAGAGCCATCTCTCATCTTGAGTATAAAGCTATCGGCGGGCAGTCGATGTAGTTGCCGATAATATTATAGCGCTCTACGGTCAACCGCTAGAATAATTGCGTATCGTCCGTATTGAAAATGTACGGATCCCGTGAGGCATGCCTCAGCGAGAACCAGATGTTTTCATGTTAGGCAATACGAAATTATGTAGCCACCATATCGTACTTCCCCGCTCGCCCAGTCATGAAGTAAGCAGGGGGCGTGGCTGCCTCTACCAATAATATTGCGAGTTTGCTAACCGTTCTCCTAAACAAGTAAGTGTTGGTGGAATGTTGGGTATTTTGCCCAAAAATTGACCGAAGCGATGAAAACGTCTCATTATTTTCGACTCAAAACTAAGAGGGTGAACTCGTCGGGTGTTTAAAATTTATATTTTGCATTAAATAATCAGTCTTATTCTAGTGTCCAATAGAGAATGGTCGAATTCCTACACAATGTCTGAAATTAACTACCGAGGGGTCTCTCACTGGCTAGTTTTTGTACAAGTATTGTAAATTTTTCAATGTATTGGGTTGGCGGTCTTGAGTGAAGGTTGTCTATGATGTATTGTCAGTATTGTCAAGGTTTGTATGAACCGGTTATCATGTTTTTTTCGTGTATTCTCTGGAATTTCTTGGTATTGTGAGTATTGTATCCTTACAATACAGTCAGTTTTTGTACAAGTTATTGTAACTAGTGAGAGACCCTTCGTTAATTACATTAGAGATTCGGTTGATATTGTAGATTTTTTTCTCGCCGGGATCATGATGACAAAATTTTCGTCAAGGAACACGCTCGCCTCTTTTATAACAAAAAAATATTTTGCTCGTGCCTCCCCAGCTCAAAACCTCACGAGCCATCACTATACAAGAATACTAATTATTTAATGCAAAATTATAAATTTTCAATTCACACTTTTAGTTTTGAGCTGAAGATAATGTAACAACGTTTCCATCGGTTTGCATTTTCGGGTAAAACACCCAACATATTCCACCACCACTTTGTTCAGAAGTACGGTTAACAAACTCGCAATATTATTGGTAGAGGCAGTCCAACCTTCTGCTTACTTCAGGTAAGGGCGAGCGGGGAAGTGCGGTACAGTGGTTACATAATTTCGTACTAACTAATGTGCAAACATTTGGTTCTCGCGGAGGCTTGCCTCGCCGAATTCGTACTTTTTCTATACGGACGATTCGTAATTATTCTAGCCATCGACCATTTAGCGCTATTATACACCTACATCGACTGCTATCCCCAATAGCTTTACACTAAAGATGAGAGATGGCGCTCGTATAATTCCACAAAACGCGCAAAATTAAAACAAACATAACTAATCAAATAATGTTATTACAACTAAACTATCGATTATTATTATCCTTTGCTTCCCCCAACGAGGCGTCACTCTCCTGGATAATTTTTTTAAAATTAGCGAGTTACTGATGCCGAGTTTCTTAATTAGATGGGTCACGTTGTAATACCATGGTTTAGGTAGGAGAATTATTGTATGTATACCATATAATGATCTCAGAACAGCTGGTCTAGTCTGATATCCTATTTATTCGATGAGGATGAACGTGACGTCGACTAAACGTCGGAGAGCGGTACTGAAAATGCTATTTTTATCTCTTCTTGTCCCTGTGAAAATCTGAATACTCAATTATTGGTTCATATACATAGGGACATTCTGAAAATAGAAATGTATCTTCTTATATCAGTAATGTATTTCATATACCCATCATTATCAAAAAATTAGGAATAATAAAGAATAAACCTAAAAAACTACACGATTGAGACCATGAAACCTGTGTTAATCATAGTATCAACCTGGGAATAATTTCCATAACATTAATTGTCGCAGCAAATGGAAGCAATAAAATATAAACATGGACTCGTTATTGTAATTGTAATATGTACGGGGTACGGGTCTTAGTCAGTTGTGGTAGAGGTGTAATTTTTGTATACATAATGTATATTTTCATTTTCAGAAAACGCCTTGAATTATCAGGTAATCGCAAACGGTAAACGATATAGACTTCGTTTTTATAGGAGTAATTCATAGCGGTACCAACTTATGTTGTATGAACTATGAGCATAACGGACAATTTCAAAACAATAAAATATTATTCTACCATGTAAAATTTCTTACGGGAAATATTGTCTAAGAAATAAGCATTTTTACTTCCAAAAAACATAACGGAAGTGTACGGCAAAACGTTTCCGTTACAGAAATTCAACGTTAATTATCGTCTTGAATTGTCTTGAATTATGTGGTTATCGAATTCGATTTCGCCTTCTTCATCAGCTCTTGTGGCGTTCATATTGTGCTTACCCCGTGGCTCACCCCATCCTAAACATTTACTATACAGAGTGGTCTGTTTAAAACTTCCCACCTCAAGAAATTCGGAGCAATTGATACAAAAATCCTCAGACAGGTCGATTTTGTTCACGAGGGAGACAGCCCTTAAGCATTAATTCATTTTCCTTAGGACAACCACTGGGTACGCACCCTGACGGAAATCTTAGATGGGAATGGGTCGATTTTAATTCTCTTCTCAACCATGTACAATTTATTAAAATTTCAAGTTCATCTAATAAAAGAGTCTTCAAAGAACTTTAAATTAATAAGTAATAATAGCAACTCGAGTAGCAACTCAAAATACTAAATAGAGACTTGATCAAATGTTCAAACTGCGCTTACTCAACTTCCAAGCATTAGTAAACAAATCTTTGTATATCTTCAAGATTCAACGAATTGAGTCACAAAAGGTACCTATACTAGACGGGGGTTTGTATATTAATTTATATTTATTCACAATCAAGATCAGAATCACATTACATTATTCATACCGTAAATTTGCCAAAAAATTAACCTGTTCCATATACCTACACATACTCTCACTCTGTAATTTTCAAGTTGCGAAATCTCATCCCTATCAATAAAATGATGTAGTTTTTCCCGGGTTTTTCACACAATAAATGTGTAATCAATTGCATATTTCGTGTAAGAATAAAAATAATGGGATTCAAATTTACAATTCAAAATGCGCAGGCGAAAATATGTGCTCAGAACGGAATTTTTACTGGAGTTTTCAGTTTAATAATAATCTGCATAATACAAACGACTCTGTCAAAAGTCGATAGAAATATACATATGTATCTGGCACATTAATAAATATATTTGTTTGCTAAAAAAGTTTTGCGAAAGCAAGTTTGGCAACCATATTGCGGTTCAATTCAGTGCAGGTTTTTTGGCGCCATCGCGCAGTAGAACAGCGACCAACATATTAAACGATGGAAAATGGTAACATCAAAAAGTTTTAACTCCATCCGAAGGCTTTATTATAGTTGAAAGGAAAACACTTTTACTTTTTCGTCATTTCGCAACAATATTTCTTCATAATGGCGTGAAATATGCATATTTTATAACAGAAAAGATTTTCCTACACATTGAACGATCATTGAAATGATAATAATGTAGAAGCACTTGACATTTTCAACAATAATCTTGTCCGAAAATAAGTTGTTTATGAAATTATATTTTATTGTTGTGCTCAAGACGCCTTCTGAGCAATTGCGTGGTGCTATTTTCGTAAAAGTCGTCACTCAGAGCATATGTGAGTATATTGCAATAACGCCATCACAACAAACGCTAAATGCATATTTCGGAAGAAATACTGCTCGAAAACCTTGCACTGTAAGCACGTGGACCACCACCGCGTCTGACTATAGATATGACGAGTTACATAAAGTATAGGGCTTACTTCTTCGATTTTGACTTTGGTCCGGACGATTTTCCGCCGGACCTCCGTCTCGTACGACTCCTCGATCGTTTCGGCCTCCATGACAGAATGCACCGGAAAAGTCACTGGCAAAACGCGCACTAATTCAGTCTATTCACCCGGCTTTGGGCCGCTCCTGTTCAACTGTTCGCTGTAGAAACGCGTACAAGACTGGCGTGGCGCGTCGGGCTAAAATTAATTTTCTTTACTGAGCGGAAGTTAACTACCATGTTATACTATTTGTATTGGTCTGCTGCCGACAACGGCCATGGAACTTGTTAGGGCGGAAAGATTTCCATTCAATTTCTCGAATCGACTTTTATTCTCAAAAATGCATACAATAATACATCGATACAAATTGAAGAACCAAAATAACACGCTTCATACTTCATTCATTTCTATGATTTACGCAAACTATTAAATCGTCGAGAAATACGATTGATAAACCAGTCCTACTGAAGTCGTGGCAAAGTACACGAAACAACACCACCATGTAGCGAATCCGAAAATACCTCTCATCACCTCTGCCGTGAAAACCTGGAAGTAACGTAATAATTAAAACGATTTACTACACAAGATGTTGCACTGTAACTACCGATTTCAAACTTTCTAAAGCCAAATGAAATTCAGCCGCCGATTTCGCAATCGACTGTTGTGCAGACTCGTCCGAACTACTGAAAGGATCCAACGAATCCATGCCAGGAGCTGTCGTAGTTGGGCATTCGTCAAAATTAGGGACCTCTTTATAGAGACCGCTCCAATAATAATCCCCCAACGTTTTGTACATGAGAGACAAGGTGAGGCACATTATGACTGGTATCAAATATTGCAACGTGACCACACACAAATAATAAAACACTGCTGCAATCTAAAAAACAATTTACATAAAGCTTTTCAGTATGTTTCGTCGATGAAGAACGATGATGTTCCTTTACCTTTTTCTGGTAGTCGACATTTGTAATTCTGCCGGCTTCTTTTTTCATCGCTTCAGTTCGATTGTATGCCATGTCGAGATAAGCTTGGAGGTACCAAGGCATCAACAGAAATTTTGTAGACATGACAGTAATTATTAACACAATCCTAAGAGAATCGAAAGCGTGTCCTGACAATCTATAGAAAATCTGTGTTATGAAGGGTAAAACCGAGTTTTCTTCTTCACTTACAAAGGTTCAGTCATCCCAGAGAATATTCGAACGGTTAAATAGTGTCTCGCTACCGGTTTAATCCATAAAATTACTAAAATAAAAGGCATAGCGAAACACAAATTCAGTAAGACTTGTACCAGTTTATTGTCCCTGAAGTATTTCAGCAAGTCCCAATGCATTTTCGCTATCCTTAACCCGGGAAATGTGAATAATGCACCCAAGGTGCCACACCACAGCGCCAGGAAGAACTTGAGTACTATTTTCGAAGCAGGCCCACTGTAAAGGTATATCAATAATTTGGTAACTTTGTCTAACATATTTCATACACTCACGATGAATTTAACCCTTGGTTTTTCAAAAAGACTGACGCAGTTTGGTTAAAACTGTTGTACGCATTTTCCAGGCCTAACTCTAAAGTGTTTTCGTCGACAATCAAAATCATCATTGAAAGGAGGAAGTAAGTAAACCCCATTACAATACATGTTGAACGTTCTCCCACAGATTCCTCTCCCTTGAAGTATTGTACGGTCAGCGATAACAGTAATTTACTGATTTTAAAGTTAAAGAAAGAAATTTTCATCGTTAGGCAATCGGATCAATAGACCCTAAGAAAATGTACACAGTGATTTTTGAGGAATTTTGGTAGAAGTAAAAGTTCCACACCTTTGAAAAATACTACAAAAATATGATAAAAAGGTAACTTAATTCTTTTTTCTTGCCAGGTGATTTGTTTTCAACAAAACAGTAATTTAATTTACTCTTCGTGAGGCTCATTTGTTTTTCATGAAAAATTACGCCAGAAATTAATGCATTTTTTACTGGAATCGACCTTTCACGAGTAAATACTGGGCTTTCATAAATGATTGTGTACCACGTGACCCCGTGACCATTAGGTAGGCAACTCAACATACATATTTTGGAGAATTGCGTGTTTTTTTTTCACTAAGCCTATGCGTCAAACTCGCCAGTGGCGTTCGTTTTGTTTAGTGTTTATGTCTGCCATTCTGCAAACACACTTGTTCTTGCGTTTTCTGTGGAGTTTCCTCGATGTGAAAATGGTGTGGACACTCGAAGAAAATGCTTCTTTTTCTTTTGTTTGGGTAAAATCACAGCTTAGGTAGAGACAGTTGAATCATGCGGGTGCGAAAAACTTTATCCAAAGTGGATGTAATTTCTGGATGTTTTTTTAGTTCCCCAGAAATCCGCATGGCATGGTGGATGTCGCCACTTTATGTCTAGGTAAGAGGAGAAATGGGGTACACAAAACACAGGTTAAACTTTTTCCCATAAGGATGTTTCAACTGTATCTACCTAAAATGTGGAAAAATCCAGCTGTGGAAAATATTTCATGTTTTCCCCAGACCCCTAGACCCTCCCTCCTTCTGACGCCCATGGTGTAGCGCAGGTTGCAAGCTTCCGCTAAGTCACGTGGTCCAAAGATCTTTGCATGGTACCCAAGCATTTATGAAAACTCAGTATGTACTTCCAAAACGGTCCATCGTAGCGAGTAGCGACAAGATTGAAATGATCGGGCAGTCGATTGCATTTATTGGAACTTCGGTAACTTGAGGGGCGAAAAAGTTGAGACGGTTTTTTGCAGATTCTTGCAGCGTATGTGGCGCCCTCTATGAAATGCAGTAAAACTGATCCCGGATTATTAATCCTCATGCCAAAAACCCCTCAGGTACCAATTTTTGAATCGATATCCTCAAAATTATTTGTCAATTAACTTTACGCACTGTCAATTAATTTTAGGCACTGAGAATAAAATATGACATTTTTAACAGCTGTCAAAAACGTTGAAAAGCCTAATTTTAATAGAGTCTGTAGAAAAAAAAATTCTTCCTCTTTTAAACCCCATCCGTGGACATACTGTATACAGGGTCTTTCTTATCAATGGGACACTACAGGGTCTTTCTTATCGATGGGACACTATAGATATCTCGAGAACCGTTTCGAATTTTGATTTGGAATTTTTCAGGCTTCCATAACAAGGGACCGTCTAACTATCCAAAATAATTACAACATTGAGCTACTTCCGGTCATACCGGAAGAGATGGCCAACTTTGTTATTTTAAATGGAACACCCTGTATTTTCTGGCATTTTTGAATTCCTCGATGGAATTTAAGGTGAGTTTATGCACTCAACTATGCCTCAATTCCATGCCGTTTTTGAGTTATTAATTATTTTTTGAAAAATTTGACAGTTGGGTGTCTTCAGAAAAATGTGTCTATCTTTGAAACCTCAAAAGCAAGGATCTCGATTTTCTCAGAGCATCTTACACAAGTACTACCAAATAATTGCCACTAGGGCGTTTTGCGAATTTCATTCGCAATTTTCTTGGACACCACCTCAAAATTCGATTTTTTTAAATCTTGAAAACTCAATTTTTTCAAATGGAAACCTATGCTTTTCCCGATTTTAATGAATTTGTCGTGAAAAATTACGAAGGAAAAACGTCTATTCGGTTTCTTTGTCAAACAGCAACTTCTGGAAATTTTGAAAAATTCAAAAATTTTCAAGACCGTTTGAAACAAGTAGGCGCCAGTTAAAATATGAGATCGAACAATTGAATTTGTTTACGTTGCTATGGTGGTTTCCATTCATTTTGACTGGCGCCTACCTGTTTCAAACGTGAGAGACCCCGAAACGCCCTAGTGACAATTATTTGGTAGTACTTGTTACTTGTGTAAGATGCTCTGAGAAAATCGAGATCCTTGCTTTTGAGGTTTCAAAGATAGACACTTTTTTCTGAAGACACCCAACTGTCAAATTTTTCAAAAAATTATTAATAACTCAAAAACGGCATGGAATTGATGCATAGTTGTGTACATAAACTCACCTTAAATTCCAGAAAATACATGGTGTTCCATTTAAAATAACAAAGTTGGCCATGACTTTCGGTATAACCGCAAGTAGCTCAATGTTGTAATTATTTTGGAAAGTTAGACGGTGCTGAAATGAAAATTTTTATTTCCATTTTTTTTAATAAGTAATTAGCCAAGTTTTGTGAATAATAATTCAAAAATTGGTACAACAGGAGTTTTTTGGTACGGGGAATATTTATCTGGACTCGGTTTCACTGTATTTTCTAGGGGGCGCCACGTACTCTACAAGAATTGCCAACTGACAGTCTTAACTTTTTCTGCCTTCAAATTACCGATGTTCCAATAAATGTAATCGACTGCCTGATGATTTTGCTCAACAAAAGTTCTCTTATTTGATGTCGCTACGGTCGACCGTTTTGGAATTATTCACTCTCGAATGGTGGATTTCACCCTAAATTCGCTCTAATTTTTGGGAAAATTTTTCAAGAAAAACAAATGAACCCTTCCAAAAAGAAATTTTAATTACTTTTTTCGTCAGGTGATTTGTTCTTAGCAAAGCAGTCATGGAATTAACTTTTCGTCAGGCTAATGTGTTTTTCATGGAAAATTACCCCGAAAATTGGTGCGATTTTTGGGTGAAATCGACCATTCAAGAATGAATTATACCAAAACGGTGGTCCGTAGCGACCTCAAACCAGAGAACTTTTATTAAGTAAAATCAACAAGCAGTCGATTCAATTTATTGGAACATCGGTAATTTGAAGAGGGAAAAAGTTGACACTGTCATTTGCAAATTCTTGTAGCGTACGTAGCGCCCCCTAGGAAATACAGCAAAACTGAGTCCAAATAAGTATTCCCCGTACCAAAAAATCCTCGTGTACAAATTTTTGAATTATTATTCCCAAAACTTGATAAATTATTCAAGAAAATGGAAATAAAAATTTTCATTTCAACACCCTGTAACTTTTTTTATTATCAACTTTTGGACTAAGGTCATTGTGGTTAAATCGTTCTATTTTGACATCAGGAGTATGAGGTAGCGCGTTGTACACGTATTCAGTTGAATAAGTTCAAGAATTTTTAGTTTCGATTTGATAACGTGCAAATGATGGAAATCTTATTGGAATTCTTGTTCAGAATCCGGTACTACGAGATCTCCTAATGATTTTTGAAAATTGCTCAAATTAATAAGGCAGTTCGCTGGAACACTGGGATGCATTCAGGAAAGCACCTGTCATAGTCATTGTCACAAACATATCGTCACTCAAGTTACCCAAAGTGTCATGTCATTTGACCGACATCCCTGCATACAGCCATAGCCAAATACAGCCCATGGTGCCTGCTGTATATTTGTAGCCTCATCAATTGAAGTAATGATAATAATAGTAAAGGATACATCGAAAACACCAGAACCAGTGTACACCACATCATGCTGAGGTTGACCTCATCCTTCAGAGGAAACCAAGTCTGATAAAACTGCAATAAACATAGTTACAAAAAGCATGTTGTGAATGTCTTATTTACTATGTCAGTCATATAAGTATGACACCCCAGTTACTTACTTCAGTGACTGCATAAACCACCACAGCATATAAAAAGAAATCCAGAAGCCACTGGTATTCTGTGTAGTATCTCAAGTGTATAACATCCAGTCGAGAAACTTTGGCAGTTTCCAGTTGCACATCCAAGTTCCTTGGTATGTGAAAAGTCTCAGTAGCTTTGTTACCGTTAGTCTGGATTTTTCCGCTCTTCTTCAATTTCGATTTATCTTTGGGCATGTTGGCCAATTGTTTCAACTCGGCATCAGTGGGGTACAAATACCTGACGATACCCGTAGAACACAGCAGCCAACGAGCGATGGAAAAGTGTGGCCCCAATTTCTGAATCACACTGATCATGACCAGAGTTACAACTAATTGTGCCCCCAGGAGCGCCTGAAATAACGATTTTAATCACACAAATTGGAAAAGTGTATCATGTGCTCACCATAATTCGGTATTTCTGTGCTTTCACTGTATGTTCAATTTGAGGGCTTCCATGTCGCCTGGGTGTATATTTATAGCGGATTTTAATTCCGTCCTGTGAACCGTCCGACCTAACCTATAAATGGCCGTATTTTTAGAATTCAGAAGGATAATGAAACTAGTTGCTTCAGCGCTTTACATAAGACAACAAACAACAACATAGCAGAAAAAGAGTAATTATTTTATTGATGTTTATTATGTCTTACATGTTCGACAGTTTTGAACCGTTTGAATACTCACATGAAACACCACAGAAAAACTCACTTCCTAATTAATTGATTGCATTCCTTTTCTGTTTCTTCTTTTAACACCGGCCACTCGGTGCCCACCAAAAACAAGGAACAAAATTAAATTAAGAATTAATGCCTAGCGCGGGAGGAATTGTTTTGATCTCGGTTTTGATATTCATATTTTGTTGGTATTTTCAGTAACGTTCCCTCATTTCCGTTTTGCAGTCCATCTCAATAAAGCAGAGAACTTCATGTTTTCTTTCATTGCTAGATTAGAAAATCCGGAGATTATTCGTCAAGTGGTCTTATTGGTTCACTTTCCGTAGGTTCGGCATCGCCCGCCCGGCAGAGCAGAGAATTTGAGGTTAGTTAAAGTGGAGTTTAACACACCGAGCAAGACGAGATGACTTTAAGGGCGATTAAATACGAGAACAAGACTCTAGAAATCCTGGACCAACTTCTCCTGCCGGCACAATCCAAGTACATACCGGTGAGGGGAGTAGAAGATGGCTGGAGGGTTATCAATAAAATGCAAGTGAGTAAAACGACTAAAACGTCAACTCCACATGTTGACTTATCGAGTATTAAAATCTTGATCCTGTCGTAGGTACGTGGCGCCCCGGCCATAGCCATTGTCGGATGTTTGAGCTTAGCTGTGGAGTTACAAAATGAGTCCTTCGACTCGAAGAAACAACTCCGACAAGATATAGAGGGGAAACTCAATTATTTGGTGTCTTCACGTCCAACTGCAGTCAATATGAAAATTGCCGCTGAAGAATTAATTTCACTTGCCAATAAATTGGACCAAAATGATGATGTGGATGTGGCGAAAATGAAAAACATGTAAGACTGATGAGGGTTTTTTTAATTATGTAAACGCATAGATTTAAACCTCAATTTTTCGTTCCTCTGTCTCTCGAGAATGCATTAGGTATGCAGTAATATACCCTGTCATACCCTGTGTTCAATCGCTTTTTCTGTCAAATTGCCATGATTTGTAAATCTCTGTCAATGTTTATCTATGGTTATCATATGAGACAGAGATGGTCATGGGCAACTCCGCAGAAAATTTGGACCTAGCTATACCTTACACAACCTGACATAACGAACCCAGAGAAATTGCCATCACTGCCATCTTTTGTGCGAAGCGAAAACTCGTGGGAGGGCAAAGTATCGATACTAGTAGTATCGATATATCGATAGTTTTGTACTATCAGACGACCATCGATATACAGTGCGCGTCTAAAGTGCCCCCCTCCCCCACTAAAAATTTCTGCACGGGTAGAAATTTTGGAAATCGCTCGGACAGGTCGATTTTTATTTTCAATGAAGCATCTTTTCGAGCAATTTTTGTTTTTCCAACACGTCCGGTTTGACCGGAAATGACCGCAACTTTGTTTTTTTTTTAATGGACACACGTACCTGACTTTTCTTGCATTTTCGGACTCTACGATTTTTTCTAAATAAGAAAATGTTATGACCGCTCAAAATTTTTGACATTTTTTATCTCGCGTGTGATCGGTCATTTTGAAAACGCCTGAAATTTTCGAAAAACGCTCGGACCGGTCGATTTTGTTTTTTAATTCTGCATCTTTTCCATCAAATCTCATCCCTTTATCACTTCCGGTTTGACCGTAACTTTGTCTATTAAATGGACGCACCTGATTACAATTGACGATTATTTGCGGTCAATTATTCTTTAAAAAATTGGACTGTAGTTTTCTCAAAACTAGAGCTGTCCCAAATTATCTGTGCCTCGGCTGGCGCAGGTTCCGAACGAAATTTCGGGCAAGTCCGGAAATGTGAGATGAAAACTGCGTTGACAGTGGCGTAACAAAGTTGGGGTTGGGGCATGTTGGGGCCGAAGTCAAGAAATTATTCAATAATTATAAATAATGGTGATATTAGATGAATAATTGACCAATAATATTTAAATACCAGCGAAATAATCGAATTATTATTTTTATTCACTACTAGCTCTAGAAGGCGTCATTATTGACCGATTTGACGGGAGTGAAGTTGATTTTCTCTACCATGGTAATACTTATCAAAAAAGGGGTAAATAATGATTATTATTTACCTTGGTATATAATATTTGCTGTCAACTCAGTGATGCGCGCCTACTAGAGCATGTAAAATGTTAAACGAAAATAAGAATTCATCTTCTAGTAGTGAATAAAATAGTATATTAACCACGGTAGAGATTGCTATTATTGCCTCGCGGCCCATATCCCTCGCCTGCGGCTCGGGATATGAACTTGCCGCTTGGCAATAATAGCAAACTTCTCTACCTTGGTTAATAATTACTATTTTATGTAATTTCAACGCAAAGAGGAAGTTTACTATCGGCGCTACTGGCGTTTATATCGAACCGAAGATTTGGTTCCATTTGGTTTCATTTATCATCGTTTCGTACGAATGCGCATCCGACCTTGGGGCACCGATAATTTGGGACAGCTCTATCATTCCCGTTTTTGCTGTGAATTTTCAAAGATTTTTGGAAATAAATACCTCGAAACATTCATTTTACCAAATTTTTACGAATTAATAGTTTAATAAATATGCTAAGATTCGAGTTTTATGTCAACGAGCGCCTCATTAGCTTCATATAATTTCAAATTAACATTTCTAATTTCTTTTGAAAATTCATCGGTTTCCAAAGATGAAAACCTACTACAGGGCTTTCATTATTACCAGGTTCCCACGTGACCATTAGTTAGGCAACTTGTTATACATATTTAGGGATATGGGTAGTTTCTGGGTTGCTTTTAGTAATATTTGTGTCAAAGTCACCAGTGGCGTCATTTCTCGAATATTTCGATAATTTGTTAGTGTCAGTCAGACGGAAGATTTTGAGTGCTCTAGGTCTCGCACCATTGAAGAACTGCAGCAACACTTGATTGCTCAAAAACCACCAGTGTTCTTCAGTTTTAATGGTTTGATTTGGCTGTTTCTGATTTTATTTGTCAGAGGAATTCATTAAAACATAGTTCACGGAATCTGCTCGTTACGCCAATGATGTAAGTTGGGTTGCATACTTTCGGTAAGTCACGTGGGGACCCGACTTAAATGAAAACCCTGTACATAGGGCATCATTTTGTTCCTTTTCATATGTGCTACAAGGTAATGTAGGTATACTCCATTTTTTTATCGGTGCGTGTGAGGAGATAATATTGGGCAAAATTCGAGGCAAAATCTTACAAAATCTGATTTCCCATGTTAATTCCCTATGTACCGGTCGACCGTGACCACCCGGTATAAACACTGATCATAGTAACCAAAATTTGATTTAGTTTCGCACTACGAAGTTGGAACGATGAAACTTAGCCATTAGCCACGATTTGTTTATAAAAATCTCTAATCTTTATGATTGTGAATAGGTTCCTATCAACTATTGAACAAATGTTAGAAAAGGACATCGCGGACAACCGAGCCATCGGCGATTTTGGTGCGAAAGAGATCCTTCAACAAGTCCAGGCGGATAATTTGGTTCGCGTCCTAACCCATTGTAACACAGGCTCCCTGGCGACGGCAGGATACGGAACCGCTCTGGGAGTCATACGTTCCCTGCACGAACTTAAGCGTCTAGGTAACGTGAAATTTCATCCTCGTTCTAACTTTGTACGTGAATTTCCTCTGTCCGATATCGATTTTTGAGTCATTTTTGTGATGTAGAGCACGTCTACTGCACCGAAACCAGGCCGTACAACCAAGGGGCCCGGTTGACCGCCTACGAGTTGGTCCACGATAAAATTCCTGCCACGCTCATCGTCGACAGTATGGTGGCTGCCCTGATGAAGCAGCGAAATATCTCCGCCGTTGTGGTCGGCGCTGACAGGGTAGCAATCTCCACGAATTACATAATGGTCGATAATTATCAGAGAATTTTTCTCTAATTTTGCTGTCCATCAGGTGGCGGCTAATGGGGACACCGCGAATAAGATCGGGACGTACCAGATCGCAGTTTCGGCTAAGTACCATGGAGTTCCCTTTTATGTTGCCGCCCCTTTCACTTCAATTGATGTCAAGATCTTGAGTGGCGACCACATCGTTATCGAAGAGCGGCCGAATCACGAAATGACCCACGTCGGTGAACACAGGATAGCGGCCAAAGGGATCTCGTGTTGGAATCCCGCTTTCGATGTGACACCGGCTTCTTTAATAGCCGGCATCATAACGGAAAAAGGCGTTTTCCGACCGAACGAGTTGTTGAAGCAATTCGGTAGAGATCTTTGAAAATATTGTGATAAAAAATTATATTTTTAACGACCAGAGTGAAAATTATTTTACGTTGATTCAATTGCCATATTAGTTCATTAGGTATAGATGTGCATAATTATTTTGCCAATTATGTACAGGGAAATCAATTATCAGGGACGGGACTTGCTAATCAGCCAGAATACATCTGGCTGCAAGTTCTCCCATAACAAACTTGATCAAGTAGATTACAATTAAGTCGTAATAAATCGAAGAAACTTCAGATTATGATTTTTTATTTTAAATGTTATCCACTTGAATCGATTACTATCATCTGAGAAAGTGAGTTACAGAATTTTTGTAAATTGTATCCGTACACTACTATGAAACTATTTAGGTACCTATGTATTTTATACTACGAACACGTCATCAGTAATACTGAATATAATGAGTTTTCAATATTTCAAAAAGGAATAATGTCTTCATATCCACCCCCTTTTGACGAACTGTTCAAACACCAACGCCAATTTATTTTTGTACTTTTGCGATGGTTCTTTGTACTCCTTCATCGATTCCTCACTCAGATCCCGAACGTCTGTGGCATGTTCGTTTTCCAGGAAAATTGGAGTCAGCATCAAACAAATTTGACCAAACTGCGATTCATTCGCGGCAGTCGCTAATTCCTCTTCAAATGATTTGAAATTAAAATTTTCCTCAAGGTTGGCAATGTTGAAACTTTTTAATAAGTTTATAAGCTGCTCATAGTAGAAACGGATTAATTCCTCGTATTTATCTCTCAGTACTTCGTTTTTCACACTGGTGAACAGGAAAAAGATCACGTCTATCGCTGGAGATCCATACGCAAGCACTTGATAGTCCACCAATTTGCATTTGCTCGGTTTTTTCGAGGTCTCGTCATATTTAATCATACAATTGTTAGCCCAACAGTCGTTGTGCACGACTGTGGCCCATGGCTCTCTGGATTCAAATACTGGCGGTTTTGTTAGAAGCGTCTGCGCTCGTTTTAGATATGGAACACACTGTGGCAATTTTTTAATTGTGGTCAATAAGCTATCGGTCATTGCGGTCAACTGCTCGTGTCCCATTGCACTTCCGAAATCGTGTTTTTTTAAATAGGGTTTAACTTTTGACGTGAAAATTTGGGGTTGTTTCAATTTCAAAACCAATGAAAATCCATGCATCTGCACCAAGCTTTGCAAGACCAACTTAGCTTCCTCAAAGGTCATTCCTTCTGTGCGGTCGACAGTTGTAAAGTTCTCAATTTTCAAATTTTCCATGATTATGGCACCGTCCACGTCGACCTCGTTATCATCTTTCAAGCTGAGCCTTGAGCTAATCAACTGAGGTGCGAAATCCACGACTAAATTGCTTCCTTCCTCAATGAGTAACTGTTGTAACGTTGGCACAATCACTTTGAATAAACCGATCTCGTTCCGGAAAGTTACGGGTGTGTTGAACATTTTTTGAATAAATTCGTTGGGTGGAACCATTTTCGCAACATAATGAAGTTGTGTCGCATCTTCAAGAGTTAAATCAACACTTAGCATCAAACTACCGTAATTTTCACCGGGTTTAGTTAGATTTTTCACAATGGATTTTGCGATTTTCTGGCCGTTCAAGTGCGTTTTCAACAAGGCCCCTAATTCTCTAATTTCTATCGCCATATCGGAGCAATTTATGAACACGTTCACGCTATAGGACGGTTTAATATAAAATAAAAGTTTTGCCTATAACAGATTATCAGATAACCTTCAGTGCCTCAATTTATCTTATTAACAAAAACGCGGAGTCATCATGTTGAAAAATTACATAATAAATAAAAATAACAGCTAAATTCTCATTAAATTTTATTAGAAAAGTAACAAATTAAAGATAACATAATCTAATCAGATTTTCTCATCTTCATCTGAATACTCCGAAATAAATAACAAGTTTTTTAAAGACGAGTAAAGTGATTCGTCGCTTTCCGATTTTTTTAATATGTCATTAATGACATCCACCCCCGATTTTGCGGCAAACGCGCCATATTCATCATCAGAATCAACGATATCATAAATACCAGCACAGTCTTTCAAGATGATGTGTATGATAGGATTCTCAATTATAATTTTTCTTCTTAAACACTCGCGTAGGGTCAAGGTGACATCCAATTCATAGAATCTCTTTCCTTTTTTCTGTTCAGCTTTCAAAAGTAATCGTATTCCAGGTATGTCTGCAGCTTGGTAATACTGCAGCTTTTCTTGAAGATCTGGATGATCTTGTCTTACAAGATATTTGTGTAATATCGATGACAAACGTAAATCTTCAGACACATTTTTCTCCGAGATTTTGTAGTAATCGCTGTTCGCGAAAATCCAATCGATTTGCCACTCAATGATTTTGTTTTTTTGGTTGTAGTTTGTGGCGTTGTTTTTGTGCCGAACAAAGGTATCTGGTAGAAACTGGAGGCAAGTTTGGCGTTCGAGAGCGGCTTTTTGTAAACGTATCAGTCTCTGCAAAAAAGTTATGTTTTTATCTGGTCTCTGATTAAATGTGTAGGTATGTGGGTAAAGTCTGATATTCAAATAATTTCAAGAAAAATACACATACCAGAAAGTTTAAGAAATTCAAAATCGAATCTACCATATAATGATTTCTATTTGCTCGAAAATTTATGAAAATTCGAGCAAATAGAAAAAACAGTATAGAGCACTCATGGCGATAAATATTTCTGCATTTATGCGAGAAGAGTGTCTTTCACCATCAAGTAGTACTTTAATATTTTCACTACTCGATTTTCTGTGTATAATTAGGATGACAACATATAATCCCCCTATTCACTAATTAATTGCTATGTTGCAAGTATTGTTGTCTATTGCTAACAACAATGTAAGTAATTGTTAATAGCAATAGCCAACAATACTTGCTGCTTAGCAATTCCGTTAGTGAATAAGGGAGATTATTGCCCTCGGTAGATGATATCACAGAAATCAGGCCTACGTGAAACATTTTTCGTGAATTTTCCTACTTCAACATAATTAAAAATCATTTCTTCTCAAGTAGTGAAAAAATTACTATATTAATCACGGTAGAAATTATAATTTTAACTTCGCGGCTCATAATATGTTCTTGATCCCCTTATAGTTTCCAATGTTATTTAGCCCATTGGTTCCTCCATTAAAATGAGAAAGTTCAAATAAATGTGTGCTGAGAAACGCTTGCTAAATTAAAAGGATGATTTTGGTTCAATATCTCCAGAGAGATTCGAAATAAAGCAATAAAATCGGGTAAAGTATACTTACATGAGGAATTCTGTGTTTATTCTTGACTAGAACGTTCTTTTTCGCAACCTCAACCGTGCGAATAACTTCCTCTAGAAACCTATAATCATTGGAAAGGTCCAAATTCGTAAACTTTTTCAGAGCAATGAATTTTGCCCTATCTCGTAAACCATTACAGTCGACTTCATTCTTATGGATTTTGTTGCAAACTAGAGAACAAGTCTTTACTTCACATCGAGGACAAGTATATTTAGAGTCGTGTCCTTTGCAGACTTCACATATGCCTAATCTAAAAAAAAAATCATTTTATTAGAAAATAAAAAACATAACCTATAAGATTTCTGCGATATTAATTTTCTAGTACCTGGAAGACTTATCAGCATCATCTTCTTTATTATGTGTTGTTGATTCAGATTCATCCATCTCAATTTTGAACTTGAAACAATCACTTCGGTGTTATGAGCAGCTGAGCAGAAGAAGAGATCCAAGCAAGAGATCCGAACTGCCACTGACAGAAGGACAGTGAATGAGTGAACACAGACTACAGAGTGTTCAGAAAGAAGGTACTTTGTGGGAAGAAGAAGGAAGTGACAGAAGCAGGAAGCAGTCAAGTTTCTTTCTATGGTTTCTTTTCTTTGAGTCAAGGTAAAGCAGGGCCTGTTCGGTGGACTACCCATTAAGCGGAATATACGTTGGGCGGAATTTCCAGCGGCACTCAAACAGTGATAGAAATCGTTCAAGCCCAAGTCCAAACCACTATTTGCACAGAAAGTAGAGCTGTCCCAAATTATCTGTGCCCCAAGGTCGGATGCGCATTCGTACGAAACGCTAATTGATGAAACCAAATCTCGGGTTCAATATGGCGGAGAGCGCCAGTAGCGCCGACAGCAAACTTTCTCTTTGCGTTGAAATTACAATCATAATGAAAATAATAATTAGAAAAAAAAATTATAGAAGCAAACTCGGATGAACAGAAATCCAGATTGGAGCACACCACACCAGGATATGAAATTATGAAGCAATTTCTCAAGATTTACCATAAAAGCTCCGCCACCAATACCGTGTGTCCCAGTCAAGTTTCTGTCGAGTTAGCCATGACCATCTCTGTCTCATAAAATAACCATTAGATAAACAGTGACAGAGATACAAATCATGGCAACTTGACTAAATCGCTTTGTACGCACGGTAGTAGCGCACTCAAAGCCTCACAGTAACGAGTTGAATCGAGATATCTAGGTCATGCCCTATGAAATAATGATCTCCAGTAGGTATGATGGCGTTATGTTTAATGTTAGCTTTGGTTGGCACAATCAACTTAGATACTCAATACAAAATAGTGCAACCAAATAATAATTAATTTATGTATTATGCTAGAATATAGTCGATTAAAGTACATAAAATATAATGACACACTAACGAATTGATAATAAACAAACTATATAGGATGAACTAGAATAATACTAATTTAATTTAAAATAATAAGTGGGGTGTCCCAATATTCGACCATAGGAAATTTTGAGGTCGAAATTTGAAAGAAATGATGGAATTTACCTGTCAAATCGTAACAACGAATAATTTCTTGGTCGAATATTGTTACAATCTGTATACATACATATAATTATAAACCTATGGAGCAGACATGTTGGCATGGCTAACTGGAATGCCGAAAAATGCTGCCCTCGACTTTAGAAGACACATTTCCAGCAAACAATACACATCGGTAGACATCATAATGTAGACGCGGAAAAGTCTAATTCGATGTGTGCCTATTTGAATACAATTTTTAGGTTTGTCTTTCCACAGTGAAAGGGTAGTTGTATTCTTTCATTATTTGTTGCATAGTCTTGGCCTTAGAGACAGGGAACTGAAACTAGTTAATAAAACTCCAGTTAATAGAAATCATACCACAAATTTTTCAATTTTGTTTGACAACAATTTGCAAACTTCTATGCAATATGACTCACCTTCAAATTATTTGGCGCAGTTGAATACTTTGGGTTGATTATAAATGGGACGTTATCCAGAGCATTATGCAGAGATCCAATCGTTTGTGTGGAATTTTGATTAGGCACATTTGGTGGTGGTCTAGGTGCAGGTCTCAGAGGTCCTCCAGGAATCGAGGGAGGCCCATAGCCCGGCTTCAATATTTCGTAGTCATGGTCACCACCGATGGAAGGATACAACGGCATTCTAGTCGGCATCGGTGGTGCAGGTTTAGCGGGGCGATCCGGAGTGGGCACGCCTTTATCTTCCGGGCTGCCGGCCATTTTATCTTCAACGTTGCCCATTTTGAAGCAGATTGTGACCCCGTTCAATTCACTGCAAATTTGAAAATGCTCAATCTTTCAAAATTGAATAGTGACAAGTTTTACCGACCCTGCTAATTGGAAACCTTCCGGTGCCTTCTTGAGACGACTACACACTATGATGTCAGTGATGGCAACTTTGATGTCTTTTAGGTTTACAAGGCGATAACACAATTGCTTCTTCTTCCAGGCTTTTTGATCACTGTCGGCGGTCTTATTGAGGACACTGAACCCCTTGGGAGGATTGTATTTATCAGTCAGAATGAAAAGTTCTTGGATTACGAAGTTCGGGAGACCTTGAGTCTTCGATAAGCACAAGTACCGAGCAGTGCTGCTCTTGAAAATTGAACTTTCCCTCAGATCAGCGTCCTGATCTTGGTCGTAAGTCGTGCTGATTGGGTGGAATCCAGGGGGGCACTTTTCAATGTTTTCTACAACCTGAATAATTTGAGGTTACGTTGATCAAGGAATCGTATCGTTTCAGTTCTTACTTGTACGGCTGTCACTGGTTGATTATTTGGAAGCGAATTTAACAATTTATGTTGCACAGACGATTTTAACATCGTATTAATCAGTTTCTGGAACGTCTTCTGCAATAAATCGAAATATAAGTATACACATTAAAAAGAATTCATTTCACTTATATTTTGTACCCGTTACGTCTTGGACCTCTGAACTTACCTAATGCCATCATATGGAACAATATCGAAAATAGTCAAAATGTCTAATAAGTTATTAATAAACTCAGTAGCTCAAAGTAGGAACGTATTTTATTAGATGCAAATTTCGTAGATCATCAGGATCATTCAAAAGAATATAGGTATGTATTCTGATCAGTATGAACAGTAGGTAAGTAACAAAGTTCTTACTGAGCTATGAGATCGCTGCTAATAGTCTGCAGCCAGCTCATGATCATCAATTCTTTGGTTTAACCACGATAATTAAAAGAAATGAAAATTTATAGAATCAGTGAATCAGACACTCTGGTTCTCCAAACCAAAATGTTAGTAAAATGGTAGACAAAAAAAAACTAAAACCTACCTTTCCTTTCACTATCTTCTGTACATGATTTCGCCGACCTTCTCAGTAAATATACTAAATCAGTGTCCGTTCTCTCTAATTTTGGATGACTAATATTATTATCGTTATCATCCTTGGAATATCATCACAGAGACAATTCTGGTCCGTCAATTAGTAAGAAAAAATTTGTCCGGGCTTTCTGGATTGAGAGCCAAAGCTGTTAATAGATGGCGCTTTTTATCAAATCTGAATAACGAGCTTATAGAGCTGTCCCAAAGTATCTGTGCCTCGGCTCGCGCAGGTTCCGAACGAAATTTCGGGCAAGTTCAGAAATACAGAGACATAAAAAAAATCCTTCATAAAGGGAGGATATGATAATCGTTCTGTCTCATCTGAAAACTACTAAAAAGATAGAGAGAGAATGACAGTCATAGCCTCCCTTTATGAAAGATTTTTGTGATGGCTCATGGCCGACTATAGTGTAAACAGGCCAGATTGCTCATTGTCATTTGCCAAAAGTCGGCCTTTTCTGTGACGTTTTGTGACTTTTCTCGTTTAACGATATTTTCAGCATAATTTATTAAGATTTTCAGTATTCTATTGTGAATTGTGTGATTGTGAGTATTTTAATAAGGAAATAATCAAATTTCCAACCTTTTTTGGTAAGTTTTTCGAAGGTTTTCATACAATATTCTTATTAAAATCGAAAATTTTCATCATTTTTCAACCAAGTCAGTGACACACAGCTCAAATTCTAATACTTCTTGGGTCAGCCTTTTTTCTTTTTTAACATTTTCAGCAATCCACGAGCTCATAATACGCTAAGCAAACATTGATTAAATCTTTTTTAAAGTAGGACGTTTTCTGGTTATCTTCATTTACTTATTATAAATTATTTAAAACAATTTTATTGTCGGCCTCTTCTATTTTCAACACTTCTTCAAGACCTGAAAGGAATGGCATTTTGTGATGCTCAAAATTACGTGTTGAGGATGAAATTAAATTGCAATCGATGAATTTGTGATTTTTCCATATTTAAAATAAGGCCCCCTCAAGAAAACGGCTGAAGAAATGTATGGATGAAAATAAATTGTAAATGATGAATTTGTGATTTTTCCATATTTTAAATAAGGCCCGCTCAAAAAAACAGCTGAAGAAATGTTGAAAATCAGAAAAGGCCTACATAGAATAGCATTTTTGATGAACGAAATAACGTAGTATGGATGGAAATAAATTGTAATTGATGAACTTGTGATTTTTCCATATTTTAAATAAGGCCCTCTCAAAAAAACGGCTGAAGAAATGTTGAAAATCAGAAAAGGCCTACATAGAGTGGCATCTTTGATATTCGAAATTATGTGAAGACTGGAGTACATTTATCTTGAGTAGATATGTATTTCAAAAAAATCCATCTCGAGAGTTTGTGAGACCCTCGAAGAAGTGTTGACAATAGAAAAGGCCGACAATAAAATAGTTTGAAATAATTTATAATAAATGAAAATAACCAGAAATCGTTCCACTCTTAAAATGATTTGATCAATGTTTGCTTAGAGTATTATGAGCTCGTGGATTGCGTAAAAATGTTAAAAAAGAGAAAAGGCTGACCCAAGAAGTATTAGTATTTGAGCAGTGTGCCACTGACTTGGTTGAAAATGATGAAAATTTTCGATTTTAATGAGAATATTGTATGAAAACCTTCGAAAAACTTACCAAAAAAGGTTGGAAATTTGATTATTTCCGTATTAAAACACTCACAATCACACAATTCACAATAGAATACTGAAAATCTTAATAAATTACGCTGAAAAAATCGTTAAACGAGAAAAGTCACAAAACGTCACAGAAAAGGCCGACTTTTGGCAAATGACAATTAGTATTCCGACCTGTCTACTAAAGTACCGAGCGTTCATTAATGAAGGGAATCAGGGGTGGCTGTGATTAAGAAAACGCGTGTCGTGATTAGATTCATTTGGATTTATTGAAATAACCGTCAGTGTCAGTGTCATGCAGAGTGTGATTTTCAGTGGTGTTCTAAATCTTCATTGAAAAATATGTGAGAAAATATAAAGCACTCTCAAAACATGTAATCGATTCATCATCATCAGTACAGTGAAAATAAAGATCCGTATTTAATTATTTATCCTGATTTGGCAACTCATAAATTATAGTGCGATTACCGAAAGAAATCACAAATGCCTGAAACTTGGACGGTGCCCTTTTCTGCACCCGCAGCGGTAGTCACCCCTATTGGAATACGTTCGCCACCTTCAAATACCGTCCGCTTTTATATTCCTCATCTCTGTATTTATCTCTATATTTTCAATAAACTTGTAAGTTTGTGTAATAAGACAAGCACCGTCTTTCAAATAGTGATCATGGCGCCTTCGTGGTGCCCCCTGCGCCAACACGAGGTTGCAAGAGGTGCACCGCACCCAAGCACCACCAAATAGAGATATCGATATTACAAAAATTGTTGAGAGAACTGTTATGAACGAACAACCCAGTCTTTCAATCAAAAGATCAGCTTTAAATGCACGTGAAACTTAAAAAAAGTGTGATATCTTCAAAGCCCAACCAGCAATCCACACAAAATCGTACTGCTAGTGGTAATGCCCATCCAAAAACCAAAACTGATATCAAAACTTCAGGATCAATTTAATTAGGCAGCTTGAAGATTTTCCCAGGTTCATTCCGGCAATTACTGTACTGATAACGGATTAAATGACAAGTTTTGGGAGTACCTAAGTACCTATGTATATTTTTCACATATTTTTCTATAAATATTTAAAAACACCTCAGAAAATCACAATCTGACACTGACACTGACGGTTATTGGAATAAATCTAATCACGACACACGTTTTCTCAATCACAGCCACCCCTGATTCCCTTCATTAATGAACGCTCGGTAGACCCTGGATGGCTCCGTATGAGATACAGAAAGCACGTCTATGAAAGCACGTTGACAGTGGCGTAACAAAGATGAAGTTGGGGCCGAAGTCAAGATATTCGTTATTAATTCATAAATAATGAGGATATTAGATGGAAATTAATCCATAATTGACAGAAAAATACAATATTATTTGATATTATCCATTCGATCCATTAAAATACCATAGAAATAATCGAATTATTATTTTTTATGCGGTTTCAACAGTCTATACCTATTGAGCCCAAGATTTTGTTTCATTTATTAGCGTTTTGTACCTACGAATGCGCATCCGACCTTGGGAGACAGCTCTATCATCCAGTTTTACCTAAAAAAAAATTCTTTCCAACTCCCTCAATCGCCCTCTACAACATGTTGAGCTTCTGAGCTTGAGACAGGATAAATGTTTGTTTATTTTTCAGAGATGAGGACCTTTTGAGTGCACCACGACTTGAGTGCGCCAACATCAATAAAATTAATTATACGCTCAGTCTTCCAAAATTTTATTTTTATCACTGTATAATTATATACATTATTAAAGGCAGTACTAAATTATCAACTTGGTCCGTTTTGGCTTCCACAATAGAAGTGACAGTAATTGCAAAGGCAGTCTTCAACAATTCAAAGTCATTCAATATTGTAAAACCTGAGGGAAAAGAAACAATTATTTATGAAACGTTATCATTTTGAGTGGCTAGAATATTCGAAGAGGAAGGTTTCTGCCTCTACGTAATTAAGGCAGTTAGGGGCGGCATTATACACACAGTAGGAATGCATACATTTAAACTTTAGATTATCAGGCGCCAGTCAGCATCAATTGAATTAAATGTATAGGTTCCCTATGGGTTCCACTTTAGCTTCCACATTTTGTTAAGGTAATGCAGATTTCTGCGCCAGGTACGATTTTAAGGGCTGTGGTATGCCAAATTTAATGCCACCTTCCACCTTCCTCATAAAAGATTCATCATAAATTGTACCTGCATAAATCAGTACATAAATGGCAAATGCTTGACTCAGGATGCACGCGACCGTTCCTTCAATGGTTTTATTAGATCCACTCCATCTGTGCTTCCCCAATTTGGAACCCACTACACTGGCTGCGGTATCCCCAATTCCGATAGTCAAAATACCACTCAGCAGAGGCAGGAGATTGAATACGGCCGAATTGGTTACATCGCAAGGTGCCGGGTGCACCCATAGTGGTAACGAGCAGCCCACTAGGAGGTAAATCGGTGTGAGAGCAACGCTCCCGGCGTCTTTTTCGTCACAAAATACGGCAAATCCGTTTTCTAGTGATTGATAAAATGGTGGAATTTTCCCACCTCTTATGATCTGTGAATGAGACGATTTTAAAATTCGGTTATTATGTCTCATTTTATATGTAATTACTTCTATAAATAAAAATATTCCCAAAACAACACCGCTGGCTAAGTACAGGAAGGAGCAATTATAAATGAGCCCTGGGACGAATACTGCCACTGCTAAAATGTGAAATATTTTCCTAGTTGAGGTTGACGCTCTTTGGGCTTTCGATGTTTGTCTATAAATGGCCAACACTGCAAATATGCTGCAAACTCCCCAATAAGGAACAATTTTACCCTGTATAAAAATAGGAATATTAAATATTTAAATTAATTACGACGAAATGAAGTCATTACCATATAAAAGTCTTTGAGAATTATTTCTAAAATCCATAATAAAGGACTTCTCCCCAGTAATAAGTGAAGGGGTAACAGTATCGTTAAGAATAAAATAATGCCAGTAGATACGAAAAATTTCAATGGATTTGTAAATTTGAGTCTCAATTCAATCGACGCTAACAAGTAAATGCCCAAAAGTCCAATTTGTATAATAATTGTTGCAATTTCTGTATCACTTTCTGGATATTTGAATGCTGACTCGTAGTAACTTACTGATGTAAAATACACTAACAATGTAACCCCTTGAGAACAAATAGCGGCTTCGCCTAACGTAAAACATTTAGGGAGACGTTCTAAACTGGCCCAGTAAATTGTATGGAAGACTATTGTTGAGAAAAATCCACTCCATAACGAGAATAGTATTTCTGAAAAATTTACAAAAGTATGTATTTGATAGAAGCTTTGACCACTTTTGCTCATGCCGATTGGACTAGAAGATTCGATTTTGAAATGATTGCATCACTTTTTTCTATCTAACCAGATTGCCATTAAACAATAACATTTCACAATAAATAAAATGATCAACTCACCTCTATGCAGGCAGATATTAAAGAGAGCTGCTGTGGCTAGGAATGAACTGACTAACCAAATATTGTAAAATTTAAGTTTTCTATTCTTTATACCGTTGTAAATGATCAGAGCACAGGTGAGAATTAATCCAAATGAAAATATCGAGGATAATTTGTAAGGAGGTGATGCAGTTATCAAGTGCTTTGCTGATGATGTGATCAGAGCTACAGGTAGCAGAAACATTAACCATATACCGTGTCCAGCATTTGGTCTAAAAGTATGTAAAGAGATTAGATTATTAACGAAATAGCAATAATTATAACAACAGTGGCTTACCTAGTATTTATCTGCAAATTTCTAAGAAAATTGGTTAGTTTAACTTGACTCATGAACATCGTGAATTTCCTCCCTTATCGGTGTTAATACTGACTTTATAATTAATTTTCACATTTTCTTCGACTTCGAACTGTGAAGTGTGAACTGTAAACAGCCCACACAGTACCTTTAACCTCTGACCTCTGCTTTTGACATTAATGACATTTGACAGTTATAGTGGACTACGTTTGGCGGAAGACACATTACAACGGTTTCCCCGTCGGACGGAATTTCCAGTGACTCTCAAACAGTGGTGATGCGAGAGTTCATTATACACAGCGATCGAATAAATTCCGAGATAAATTGTACATAAGCATAGCCAACTCCATTCTAACGGGCCGAAATACTGAGCTGGCATCACGGATCTCTTAAATAAACATGGATAGCCAAAGGTTGGTGGTGGGGAGTAGCACGAATCCTAACGCTATGGAGGCTGCCATACTAAGTCAATTTTAGTGACTTTAGTTATTTGAGGTTGCTAAAACTCTAGGTTGGCATTCCAAAAGTTACTGTAACTGTCGTTTGGACATACACAAACCATGGTTTGTTTATGATTTTTCTCGTGTTAGCTCCCGAAGTGATCGGACGTTTCCGCAAACGGTCGATTGAGAAGCGCGCCAGAAGAAATTCCAAACTATCATCCTCTGTAAGTTTGAACCCCTTTTTTCTTTTTTCCTTGCTTTTTAGAACCCGCCAATTCCGAAGTAGTATAGTAATAAATATAGCGCTGTAGTAGTAGGCTGCATGGCTGACCCCCATGAAGGGGTCCTAAGGGACCCTGACAAACCCCCAGATACCTCCCCTAATAAGCCGACTACACCGAAACTATTATATCGTCAAACCGATTTTGGACCGTTTGTCGTTCTAATGCAGAGTACGAATAATCTAAATTCGGGTAATTTCCATCATCTAGGCATGGCTAAAATCCTTCATCAGCAAGAAGTTGTTGATATGTTATCTCTAGAGAAAAAAGGCAGAAACCGTTTAAGTATTAAATTTAGGACATACCAAGCCGCGAATAAATTCGTTCTTTCGCAAATAGTAATTATTAACCAAGGTAGAGAAGTTTGCTATTATTGCCAAGCGGCAAGTTCATATCCCGAGCCGCAGGCGAGGGATATGGGCCGCGAGGCAATGATAGCAATCTCTACCGTGGTTAATATACTATTTTATTCACTACTAGAAGATGAATTCTTATTTTCGTTTAACATTTTACATGCTCTAGTAGGCGCGCATCACTGAGTTGACAGCAAATATTATATACCAAGGTAAATAATAATCATTATTTACCCCTTTTTTGACAAGTATTACCAAGGTAGAGAAAATCAACTTCACTCCCGTCAAATCGGTCAATAATGACGCCTTCTAGAGCTGGTAGTAAATAAACATAATTGAATTGGGCTTTGAATTGTTCGTTCCGGGACACTTGGTCCAGTCAAACGGAATTGTTCGAATGGTCGATCGCTCCCTATCGGTAGAGGAAATTCGACAATTTTCGCAATCGGATGCCGAGATTTTGGAAGTTCGCAGGTTGAATAGACGAGTTGTGGATGACGAAGGTCACGCCTCCTATGTACCGACTAGTACGGTTTTATTTACTTTTGCGGGTTGTTTACAACCGAAAGAGGTAAAAATTTTTTCGTTGCCAATGAGGGTTGAACCGTATGTTATCCCAGTGATTCAATGTTACAATTGCGCGCGTTTCGGTCATACAAAAATCCAATGTAATAGTAAAAATGCGCGATGCCTTAGATGCTCCGAATTCCACTCCCTCGACGAAGATGAGGCAGGGGAATCGGTTCCTGAATGTTCTCGTCAATTAAAATGTTTCCACTGCAGCGGAGAACACAAGTCGACCTCGCACCAATGCCCGGAGTTTCTGAGACAAAAAAATCTTAGATTAATTATGGCCGCGGAAAACCTTTCTTTTTACGATGATAATCAGCGTATTCCAAGAATTAACCCGGCGTCCCTCGAGCCTAGGAGCTGGTCGCAGCCAGATGATTTCCCGCTCTTACCTAGATCAAGGAATGACCCCACAAAAAAATTCGCGTCCTCTCAGGAGCGCCGCAACGCCATAATAGAAGGGGGCCACGGCCTTCCGTCTTTCAGTCAAATTTCGCGTTCAGATCCGCTTAAGAAAAGGAAAACGTCTCCGGCCTCTTCGGGCTACGATCGTCAAGCCCATTCTGAATGCCTCATTCAGAGCACTCAACTTCCCCAATCTCCAATCCTGGGGCAACCCGGGTACAAGCAGTTTAAACCCAATTCGGATGGCATCGTGTCCCTCTCTCAGCTCTCATACGCGGCTCCTCGTCGAGCGTCCTCCGTTTCTGAATCATTATCGCAAATAAGTTCCTCCAATCGTTCTCAAAATGTAATCGTCCATCAAGCTGATGAACAATCAGGCCCACCAACAACTAAATCACTCGCAAAATCTCACCATAGTTCAATGGAATTGTCGTAGTTTGAACTCGAATCGTACACATATTAATCTTCTAATCAATAAATTCTCTCCTGATGTAATTTGTTTAACTGAAACATGGTTAAAACCAAATCATCAACTTAAACTAGCTGATCACGCTATCTTTCGCCAGGATAGGCCAGATGGGTATGGTGGAATAGCCACACTCATCAGGCCTCACCTTTCCTTTGAGTTCTTGGACATCTATCCTCATATACCTACCCCCTTTCAAATCCTGGGTGTCAGGATAGAGGGGATTAACGTAATTAATGTTTACTGCTCGCCTACAGTCAAGTTGACGAACATGCTTTTCCTCCGGACTTTGAACCCCTTCGCGAGTAATCCCTTTTTGATCATGGGTGATTTAAATGGGAATCACACTCTGTGGGGAGCGGATTCCTGCAACTATAACGGTAAAGTGATAGAACAAATATTAGAATCCTTAGATGTCGTTGTTCTCAATGATGGCTCGGCAACGAGACTGTCAAATCCTGACCAGGCCAAAAGCGTCGTTGACGTCACTTTGGCCTCCTCAAATGTAGCCTCAAGTTTCTCTTGGGAAAGAATTCCGGATTGTGGGTTTAGCGATCACTTTCCCATTCTTCTCTCATCAGTCATTGCTCTTCCTCAGGTTGCGCGGTCGCCTCGGTATAAGTTTCACAGGGCCGACTGGATCAAGTTCCGGGACTGTATGGTATCATCTGTGGGGGATGTAACGGACTATGATTCCTTCATTGATTCAATTTGTCGGGCTAGAGATGAAGCCATCCCAAAATCGTTCAAGCCCCCCCCTTCTCATGGCACTGTTAAAATTCATTGGTGGGATGATGAGTGCCAAGAGGCTCTCGGCAATAGGAGGGCAGCCATTGCATATCATCTTCGCTTTCCAAATCTGACAAGTTTCCTTGAAGCGAAGCGCGAAATCGCCTCTTCCCGTAGACTGTTTCAACGGAAAAAACGGGCGTCTTTCAGGGACTTTTGTAGTTCCCTTAATCGTGACACCCCCAGGGCTAAAATATGGAGGCACATCAGGGGTTTTTCTCGTAAGAGGATATCTTTTCGAAGCGCCTTGCCTGACACTTTGATCGTTGGTGACATTCTTACATCCTTGGCGTCGCCTCGGCGGAGCCCGTCGGTGTTGCCCATTCGTGGTCCGCCAGTTCTGGATAACCCGATTTCTAGGTATGAACTCGACTTTGCCATTCGTCAGAGAAAAGACACAGCGCCGGGATTGGATCTGATTCCTTACTGCCTCTTAAAGAATCTCCCGAATGTTTCGAAGGACCAACTACAGTCCTTCTTCAATGAAATTCTAGAAACGCAATCCATACCTCATTCCATGAGACGTTCGTTGGTTCTTCCTCTTTTGAAGCCGGATCGACCGAGTGACGTGCCGGCTAATTACCGGCCCATCGCTCTCTCGCCTTGCATACTCAAGGTTCTGGAAAGCATCATCAAACTTAGACTGGAGTGGTTCTTGGAGAGCAACTCTCTCCTTCCTCCGTATCAAATGGGATTTCGAAAGGGACAAGGCTGCATTGAATGCATTTCTCATTTAGCGTCATATATTCAGTTGGGGTTTTCGAGGAATTTGGTTACGACAGCTTTGTTTCTGGATATCAAAGGCGCATATGACCATGTGTCCCCAAGTAAGCTTTACAGCATCATGTGTCAGATTAACGTTCCCGGTGCGCTCGCTTGTACTATCCACAATCTTTTAATTGATAGAGAAATTTTCGTAAAGGATAGATTAAATGTTATTCACGGTCCTGGCTATACCAGCATGGGGTTGGCACAGGGCTCCCCGCTCAGCCCCATATTGTTTAATGTCTATACTGCATCTCTCCATACTGCCCTTGGCAATTCCTGCAAAATTATTAAATTTGCGGATGATATTGTTCTTTTTTCCCAAGGGAAGGAGCCGTCCACTTTGGTTAGGAAGCTGAACAAAGCTGTGGTCATACTTAATGGATGGTTAGATGAGCATAATTTTTCCCTCTCGATTCCAAAATGTGGTGCGTTGTTTTTCTCCAAAGGCCCATCGAGGAGGCCTCCTTCCGATAACATTGTGATCAATGGAACCCGGCTTCCCTGGCTTCAACACATTCGCTATCTGGGAGTCATCATGGACAAATCACTCAAGTGGAATCTTCACGTGGAAAATCTTAAAACTAGAGCTCTTAAGGGAATTAATGTCATAAGGGCGGTTACTTCCACTACTTGGGGTGCGGACCCTCGATCCCTGCTGTCTATTTATAGGGGGCTGGTAAGATCCCACCTGGATTACGGAGCAATTCTCCTGCACTCAGCTTCTCAATCCACACGCCTTAAATTGGAAAAGGTTCATAATCAGGGGCTACGGTCTGTTTTGGGATGCATGAGTTCTTCGCCCATAAATGCTATCCAGGGAGAGGCCTGTGAGCCTTCGCTGGAGTGGCGCAGAGGTTGGCTGGCCTTGAAGTTTACCCTTAAGATTCTTCCATTGAATAAATCCCCCCTTCGTAAGGTGGTCACGAGTTTGGCTTGCAGCGTGAGATCCCGGGTTCCTTATTGGTCGAATCACCAGTCGCCCTACTTGGCGGATTGTCTGCTGAGGATAGGTTATAAGCTGGATCGGTTAGAACGTTATGACATCCTTCCCTGTTATAGGTATCCTCTGGAATCCTTGATATCTCCCATTGAAATCGTCAACCTAAAGGTAGCCAAGAAAGTGCCCAGTATCGCTCAATTGTCTCAAACTCTCGCATCAGACTTTCCGGAATTCACTTTTCTCTACACTGATGGCTCCTTGGTTCCCAGCACAGGTCGGGCTGGATATGGTGTTTACTGCCCGGAGTTTGACTTCAAGTTTGCGGCGAGACTGCCGGACTACTCACAGGTGTGTGTGGCCGAATCCATGGCAATTCAGAGGGCCGTCCTCTACATCTCGGGGAAGGCTAGATCCAGGATCCTGATTTTGTCCGACTCGAAAAGTGCTATTCAGAGGGTCTCAAACGTGAACCTGGATGGCAAAAGGGATTCCCTCTCTTTGGAGACCCGGCACTCTATTGTGTCGCTCCGGAGTCAGGGCTCATTCATTAAATTGGGGTGGATTCCGGGACACCGGGGCATTAGAGGCAATGAAGTAGCAGATAATCTGGCTGCAATAGGGGGTCAATTACTTACTCCGGTGGCATATCCAGTGGATCGCTCGGAACTGACTACTCAGTTCGGCGGTCGTCTCAGGGAGGTTTGGCGGGCAGAATGGACCCAGTCCCTGGCGGAAAAGGGTCGTTGGTACCGTAATGTTCAACCCTCATTCCCTAAAATACCATGGTTCACAAAATTCCCATTCAATAGTAGACGTGACTGCGTATCCATGACTCGACTTAGGATTGGTCACTGCAGAACTCCTAGTCATTTATTTAGAATAGGAGTCCTGGACTCGCCTGCCTGCGATTGTAATCACTTGGGTGACCTAGACCACATACTTTTAGGATGCCCCCTTAATGACGCGCATAACTTTGACTTATATAATGAATTGGTCAAGTCGGGGATTCCCTCCCCGCTTAACTGTCAATCCATGCTTTTTAATCTTAACCTTCAAGCCATAAAATTGCTACTTAGGTTTATCAATGAGAATGGAATTTTATTATAACTCTCTTCCAGAAGTCTCAGAATTGGGTGGGTTCCCCATCCCTCATCCGTACCGAGGTAACTCCTTAATCTTCCTTGTGCTATATAGTTCTGATGTTGCCCCAGAACGAGAAGAGTCTTTTCCTGTGTTGTGTGAGTCTGCCTTCCAAACCTTAATCAAAAGGGTTTTCGCGCTCTTCCTAGTTTGACGTCTGGCAGCTGTTGCTTAAGGCGCGGCAGTCAACACATAACCGCCGTTGTCTTCACCGATGACGTGCCCATGAATTTTTGAGAGAATCCCTCTCCCCGGATGTCATTGGCCATAATTGTCCTTGTGGGACAGAAGCCATAAAACAAACAGAAGAAGAAGAAGAATGGTTTGTTTATGCGTGTGGCATGGGGTCGGGGTCACTACGGCGAATGCGCAGTGCGGCGACATGACAGTATGGCGACTCGTCATTATGGCAACGCGATTATTAAGATTATCATCAACACATTATTTTTATAGGAAAACTGAGGCATTTCAAGGTAATTGAAATTTTAAAAATTATTTAACACCAGAATTGGTTGCTGGCTCCTGATTATGACAGTGTAATACGGACTTTTCTGAACAAAAACTGTTTTTCACGAAATTTAAGTAAATGTGGTATGAGGACTGCAAAATACTCACCAAAAACGGTCGAAAACAAGTCACAATGTAACCGAGAGCCACAATATCGTTCATTTTTGCAGCAATACACGTTATTTCGATATAAAACCGCATCTGAACCTCAACAAATGACAAAAGTCAGAATATTATATGGATTGACATTGATTGACATGTCTAGAGGCCGATTTTTGACATATTGCCGTAATGCCAATGAGGTATTTTCATGAGGAATAAAATTTGAATTTTATGAATAATACATATTCGCATATGACGCAAAATAAGGTCTGCGCAAGAATTTTCTTGAAAAAAATTGTTTTCAATTAGTTATTGCAATTACAAAAAAAAATTCCAGCAACTCCAAATTGTGAGTACAGCTCGTCTGTAGATGGCGTTCATAAAATGTGATAATAGTCGCTGTATTACCGATTACAAAACTGAAATAGCCGATAACAGAGTAGGTGGGTGTCTGCTGTCATCCACTTTTTGGTGATTATGAATTCAAAAAAGAGAAAAACACCCGACGAGGGATTCGTGGAGGGCAATTCCAATAATTTGCCCAAAGTTTTTGTGGAAATGATCCATGGCTATCATAGGGAAAACACAGATTTCATGTCTCCCGAAATTCGTGGATGGAAAGTTACACGAACAACTCGAGAGAGTTATACAGACAACGCAGTGGGTGCAGTAGAGGTGAAATGGTCTGAAGATGGAACCAAGTACATCGTAAAGTGTCAAGTGGTACCGGAACACAGAGTCGCGAAATCTCCTTACACATGTATGGTGTCAGTCGTCGATGAAGAGAAAAACGAAGATTGCAAATGCTTAGATTGTGACCTTGTTGAAGTTAGCACCGGCGCTAGAAACGAATACGTTTCTCAAATACAGAAAATACAGCTGGCCAGATATTTACTCCGCAGTACGCAATTACGACTGAGGGCATGCGCAGTATCAAAGCCCGGTTTACACGATACACTCCTATACCTTTTTCATCCAGTTTGAAGAATGGGAAAGGGTCGAAACCTTGATAAAGCCAACTAGGGAACTAGGCCCATATGGCCCTATAGGATTCGTTGTCTGACGGAGGGTGATTGATTAATGATATATGTGAAATTATCGAAATAAAATGAAAATTTCATAATAAAAAACCCTGATCAATAATGGCATATTGCTCCAAAACTCGTTAAGGATACTCAAGATCTTTATGGCTCAAGAAGAAAACTACAAAAATTTATAAATTGGGGGGATGAGGGTTGATTCGTGATACCAATGAAGATTTACTGGCCTATTCTGTATTTTTTCGTTAACAAACGCAATGTTTATGAACGTGACGTTTCATAACGACATCTCTAACGAAATGTGGAAATATGTTATTCTGTATCTATTACGTTTAAAAATTTGAGCTTATGGGTTTCTCAACGAAGTTACTCGATTTATTCAGGGCGGCTCACAGAGTAGGTCAGTTTTGTATACCCAGAGGGGAAGGTAGGGGCGAATTTTCGTCCGTGGTGGGGGGAAGTAAGTTCGAGTTGGGCAATATAGATGGCACTTTCGGACGCGAAATTAAAAATGTTGCCGAGCAATCGTTTCAAGAGCCGGAAACGTCGTATCTGTTCGCCGCCCACGCAATCTTGGATTTATCACTTTCCCCATGATACTCATAAAATGAAAAATATACAAAAATGTTCCTAATGAAACATTTTTGGTATAAATTCATTTTAAAAATGTATCAGAATTAACACCAACAACGATTAAAGAGCTAATTTATTTCCTAGCATAATAATACTCGAAAACTACAGTAATAAACAATGCTACACAACATAAATCATAATTGAAATACACGTGAAAATTTACAAAAAAAACTCCGACGACATTGTTCTAATGCCACGACATTTTCTGATGTTGATCAGGGGGCTATTCCTGAATTTACAACTCATATTGTAATTGTAAATACTGCGCACATGAATTAAATGAACGCTTAGAGTAGGACTCGCTGATGACATAAACGAATTTTGTTGAGAATTTCATCAATCATTAGCGGCTGTGATAGCAGAGATAATGACGATATCAAAAAATACTTGTGACGTCATCAATTTTGAATTTAGCGTCTCAAGAGCGCCAGGAGCCCCAGAAAAATTTAAAAAAATATGCACCGATCAAGTGAATATAGTGAATTTGCAGAAAATGCTTTAAAAAAAGTCATGGAAGGCCCCATTGTAAAGTTGCGCGTTCATTTGATTCATGTGCGCAGTATTTACAATTACAATGAATTGTGAATTCAGGAATAGGCCCCTGATGGTGTTCTGAGGTTTACTCTGGTTCACACATCTATTCAAATTCCTGTAGAATCCATTTTCATTATTCTAATCTTCAACTCAGCCAAAATTATTCCTCAATTGGACGGATAAGGATAAGAGGACTGCTCGTCTTCAGTTTGTGGGCCGGTTTTAAAACGATGAGTGTGAATTTGTCTGGATAATGAGAATTATCATCCAGTAACTGAAATGTAAAAACAACAACTGAGGTAATTAGAAAAGTGTACGACAGAAGTCGAACAGATTTTCATACCATCATCACGGGTCACGGGGGTATCGGTTTTTCATCATTCTACCGACCCGATTCTATTACGGACAACCATTTTCGCAAAATTCCTTGTGCCATCAATACATTAACGCATGTCTTTTGAAGATGTCTCACAATTGTAGTATCTTGGAGCTTTAATGAGATTTTTGCGGTTTTTTCAACGTAGTAGCTTTCCGCTTACAGTAGATAATTATTGAAATCCGTTGCAAATACGAAGATTTCTGTTGCAGAACTAGCCATTTATGTGCGCGTTCATCGCATCCAGCCACAATTTATGTCTGGAGTCTGGATGAAAAGTTCTTTCAATAACAAAATAGCAGATACACAATAAGTTTGAAGTAATTAGCATTTTTTTTACCTTGTCTTCTTTTTGGTGATAAATAATGCAATGATAATGTTGAATCCGAGGTTGAATCCATCAGCCGGACATAAACCACACACTATGCACACTTTATGTGGTATTTTTCAAACTTTTCCAACAAAAACACAAAATATATTCCAAGAAAATATCGAATACTGGCAGAAAGTCATACAGTTTATCGAACCTTATGTCATAAATTAAAAAAATCGATTGGAATCACTTAGCAACGCTAACGTATAATTCAATTTTCGTTTCCGGTTTGGTATAAAGTGCCATCTCATTTGCCCAACTCGAACTAAAAATCATCAGCCTACTATGTGCGGATCGATTTTTTGGGGAAGCTGCCACCGTGTGGGGCGGCTAGTATCTAATGTCGTTCAGAATTATTGACAATTTTGAAATTACCCTTGTCTCCTTTTGCTACATCTTGCAATACAATTTCATTATTAAAAATGATGAAAAAAAAACGCGCCTCAAAAACCACGCGGCAGCAGTTTGAAATTTATCTGCAAGAACTTGAAAGCAACAAGTTCTTCAGGGAAAATAAATTTTCCAACGAAAACCCGCAAATTCTCCGAGATACTTGGATAAAATTGAAAAACGATTTAAATGCAGTGGGTGGGCCTACAAAAGAAGTAGCTGATTGGAAAAAGGTAAGCAAAAATGCGGAGAAGAAATATCTATACTTACAGTCGTTTTTAAAATGCTTGACTAGTGAGTAAATACAAAAGTTGTGCAGACATTTTCAGATTGGAAAGCCCAAGTTAGAAAGAGGGCAAGAGTAGTGCAGGCTTCTTTGGCAGAAACAGGCAATAACGGGCCACCAGAAAAACCCCTATCAGATTTAGAGGAAAAACTATTAGGCTTGATTGGGAGGGTTGTAGTCGATGGTATGGAAAATGTTCCCGAGATAGGACTACCACCTGAGACGCCGGCGCCGCTCATTACTCTGTCAAGGTCCTCAATTCAAGTCGATGTTATTGCTCATGAACCGCCTTCGTCTGTAGAGCCGCAAAAGAAAAGATGTCGGTCATCAATTTTATCATCACTCAAGAATGCAGTGAAAAATGATCAAGACGTTTCTACTAAACTTGATTTGATTGAAAAAAGGCTTTCAAAGATTGAGAAAATACAAAAAAAGAGATACACTTTGGAAAAATTGAAACTACAATTAGAACACCCCTCGCTTCGTTTGGAAACAAGTTCTGAATCTGAAAATTCAGAAACCTAAAATGCTAGTTTAATGTTCATTGTGTTTTATTAAAATGAAATGTATTTGAATTTGTTTATTTATACAAAAAACTCCTGGATTAGATTATTTCTGACAGCCTGCCCTTGTTGAAATAAGTTATGGTTATTTTCATAATCATTATTTTCATTATCATCATCTAGATGATCATCCAATTCTAAAAAAAAAACCGCTGCTTTAGGTAATCCAGATCGAAATAAGTAGGTACCATGCATGTTAGTACCTATCACAATATCCTCATCCACTATATTTCTGCTTCGCATTATATTATGAAGAATAGCGCAAGCATATATTATTTTGGATGCAAAAGGGGGAGCATAATGCAATACTCTATCTTTACGCAAACACCTCCAATAAGCCTTCAAGACACCAATACAACGTTCAACGCTATTACGAACTGTTGTATGTAGACGCGTGTATCTACCTTCAGGGGTATTTGGGTCTGCATGAACAATTGGTGTAAGCAGGTACGGTTGCAGAGGATACCCCGAGTCTCCTGAAAACTTGAGAGTATAATATTTTCAAAAAATTATAGAGTATTGAACTGACCTAACAAATACGTTCTTCTCTCTCCATTCAAATAATTTCGGTTCATATGAGTATTAATATTACTCATGTTCCATATAGCGGCATCGTGAACTGAACCGGGGTATCTGGCATTTATGTTCAAAATCTCCAAATTAGCATCGCAAATCTCAAATTAATTGAAATTATAATTATAACTGTTAACGATATAAGAAAAAAAATGCCTCACAATCTGACAATTTATAGAATGAAATCCCTTTCGGTTTATAAATGTCCGGCCGGGGTGCAACGGATGTTCTGCAGGTGGAGGAAATATTGCAATATGTGTACAATCAATGCAGCCTAAGATTCCAGAAAACTGGAACTTTCGATAAAATCTGAAAATCATTGCTCAGAATTTGTGTTTATACTATTTTTGTTCCTTATTTGACTGATTTTTTTTGAGTTGTTGCATACCCTGCTTTTACTATTGTTTTTCTTTGCGCAGTCGTTGGAAATTTTACGTACACATCTACCAAATGCTCAACAAACACATCCACTACTTCGTGAAGAAATCTGCTCACGGAAGACTGACACATGCTGTTTCGGAAGTCTTGACCAACAGATTTTTGATAACTGCCATGAGCAAAAAAATGAAGAGCTGCGGTATACTAAAATTATTAAACGATGAGATTTACCTAACGGTATAATAATTGATATTTGTTAATGATAATTATGTACTTTAACAATCGGAGGTATTGCAGTACGGCGTCTGGGTGCTTGTAAAAAAATATCAATCTCTCCGAGCAAGTCTAACGCAGCCTCTCTACTTAACCGGTAGTACCTCCGAAACGCTTCCTCGGGAATATCAAACGGGTCGCTTGTATCCCTCAAGCGTCTTCGTCGAATGTTCAATTCTTCACTAAATTAAGACCTTTTTAAATCAATCGCTCAATTTTCCAAACAATTTACATGAAAAATATAGAATGTATCCTTTATTTTACTTACCGTCGTTCTTCTTCTCGGATAAAAACGTTAATAATATTCCTATTATTCATTTTGAGATGACAAACGTCTGTAAATTGTTAGCCGTTTATGAACGAAAGAAATATAAACGATTTCCATGTTAATAAACGGTGACATTTCCTTACAGAATAGGTCAGGAGCACTCATTGCTCAAATATCGTTCACAAACGATTGTCATGTTCAGCGTAACGATTTATTTGAACGATAAGAGCTTACAGAATAGCAAAGTGCGTTTACTAACGAATTCGTTCATGAACATGTACGTTAAGATATACAGAATAGGCCAGTTAATCCATTATTTTAAGAAGAATTCAAACTTCAATAAAAACTACCCCGATCAATGTCTTGAACCAAAACTCGGTAGGAACACTCAAGGTCCTTGTGGTCTTCGACAAAAAATACAAGATTCATCCAATTCGGGGAATGAGGGTTAATTCGGAATTTGAAGATTTTATTCATTATTTCAGGGTAAATTTAAACTTCAATAAAAACTACCCCGATCAATGTCTTCAACCAAAACCCGGTAGGAACACTCAAGGCCCTTGTGGCCTTCGACAAAAAATACAAGATTCATCCAATTCGGGGGATGAGGGTTAATTCGGAATTTGAAGATTTTATTCATTATTTCGGGGTAAATTCAAACTTCAATGAAAACTACTCCGATCAATGTCTTTAACCAAAACCCGGTAGGAACATTCTAGGCCCTTGTGGCCTTCGACAAATAATGCAAAATTCATCAAATTCGGGGGATGAGGGTTAATTCGGAATTTGAAGATTTTATTCATTATTTCAGGGTAAATTTAAACTTCAATAAAAACTACCCCGATCAATGTCTTGAACCAAAACTCGGTAGGAACACTCAAGGCCCTTGTGGCCTTCGACGAGTTAGTTGGGGAGAAGCAAACCGCGATGACTTCGTATTCAAATGCGAGATGTGTTCATTTTATCGTAGTTCAATCTTTTGTACTGCAATTGAGTCGAACCAAGTCCTCATTGGAAAACATGCTATTGTCGATTTAGTATGTTTGCACAAATTTGAATTCATTGAAATCTTTCGAAACAAGAATGAATTGGATATATGCAGGAGGTGTCAAAGTTTTGAACCAGAATCACGAGACAAACAGATCATTTGGGATTATTCCACAGCATTCATCAAATTCGATACATCGCTAGAGATTTGTTCAATCGTAAAAAAATTGTCTCCGGAAATTCCGAATGATTTCATTTGTTTTGTGTTATTGGGGTTTATGAATACAAAGATCCTTGCATACTATTTTGGAGACCAGACTACAATGCTAGCAAAATGGAACGAAATAAAAATTAACGATGAGATTGGTTCATCGCCATACACTCTGAAGGATATTCTCCTGAAAATGTAACCTAGGTGCTGAGCCGCATATTCAGTCTTATTTCAGTCGTGAAGTCGTGATACACTCAAAATGTCCACCGAATTTTCTGATTTTTGTGATTTTCATCTGGGGCTGTGAGAAAGCTTGAGTTATCCTGACAAGTTTTGTAGGATGATCGGGGTCATTTTGATTGAAGTTTGAATTTACCTTGAAATAATGAATAAAAACTTCAAATCCTGAATAAACCCTCATCCCCTGAATTATATGATGTTTGTATTTTTCGTCGAAGGCCACAAGGGCCTTGAGTGTTCCTACCGACTTTTGGAACAAGACATTGATCGGGGTGGTTTTTATTGAAGTTTGAATTTACCCCGAAATAATGAATAACATCCTCAAATTCCGAATTAACCCTCATCCCCCTAATATGATGAATTTTGCAATATTTGTCGAAGGCCACAAGGGCCTTGAGTGTTCCTACCGGGTTTTGGTTCAAGACATTGACCGGGGTAGTTTTTATTGAAGTTTGAATTTACCCCGAAATAATGAATAAAATCTTCATACCAAAAATGAACACTCGTCCCCCGAATTTGATGAATTTTGCAATATTTGTCGAACGCCACAAGGGCCTTGAGTGTTCCTACCGGGTTTTGGTTCAAGACATTGACCGGGGTAGTTTTTATTGAAGTTTGAATTTACCCCGAAATAATGAATAAAATCTTCATACCAAAAATGAACCCTCGTCCCCCGAATTTGATGAATTTTGCAATATTTGTCGAAGGCCACAAGGGCCTTGAGTGTTCCTACCGGGTTTTGGTTCAAGACATTGACCGGGGTAGTTTTTATTGAAGTTTGAATTTACCCCGAAATAATGAATAAAATCTTCAAATTCCGAATTAACCCTTATCCCCCGAATTGGATGAATCTTGTATTTTTTGTCGAAGGCCACAAGGGCCTTGAGTGTTCCTACCGAGTTTTGGTGCAAGACATTGATCGGGGTAATTTTTATTGAAGTTTGAATTTACCCCGAAATAATGAATAAAATCTTCAAATTCCGAATTAACCCTTATCCCCCGAATTGGATGAATCTTGTATTTTTTGTCGAAGGCCACAAGGGCCTTGAGTGTTCCTACCGGGTTTTGGTTCAAGACATTGATCGGGGTAGTTTTTATTGAAGTTTACATTTACCCTGATGAAATATGAATAAAATCTTCAAATTCCGAATTAACCCTCATCCCCCGAATTGGATGAATCTTGTATTTTTGTCGAAGGCCACAAGGACCTTGAGTGTTCCTACCGGGTTTTGGTTAAAGACATTGATCGGGGTAGTTTTTATTGAAGTTTAAATTTACCCTGAAATAATGAATAAAATCTTCAAATTCCGAATTAACCCTCATCCCCCGAATTTGATGAATTTTGCATTATTTGTCGAAGGCCACAAGGGCCTAGAATGTTCCTACCGGGTTTTGGTTAAAGACATTGATCGGAGTAGTTTTCATTGAAGTTTGAATTTACCCCGAAATAATGAATAAAATCTTCAAATTCCGAATTAACCCTCATCCCCCGAATTGGATGAATCTTGTATTTTTTGTCGAAGGCCACAAGGGCCTTGAGTGTTCCTACCGGGTTTTGGTTGAAGACATTGATCGGGGTAGTTTTTATTGAAGTTTAAATTTACCCTGAAATAATGAATAAAATCTTCAAATTCCGAATTAACCCTCATTCCCCGAATTGGATGAATCTTGTATTTTTTGTCGAAGACCACAAGGACCTTGAGTGTTCCTACCGGGTTTTGGTTCAAGACATTGATCGGGGTAGTTTTTATTGAAGTTTGAATTCTTCTTAAAATAATGGATTAAATCTTCATTGGTATCACGAATCAACCCTCATCCCCCCAATTTATAAATTTTTGTAGTTTTTTTCTTGAGCCATAAAGATCTTGAGTATCCTTAACGAGTTTTGGAGCAATATGCCATTATTAATCAGGGTTTTTTATTATGAAATTTTCATTTTATTTCGATAATTTCACATATATCATTAATCAATCACCCTCCGTCAGACAACGAATCCTATAGGGCCATATGGGCCTAGTTCCCTAGTTGGCTTTATCAAGGTTTCGACCCTTTCCCATTCTTCAAACTGGATGAAAAAGGTATAGGAGTGTATCGTGTAAACCGGGCTTTGATACTGCGCATGCCCTCAGTCGTAATTGCGTACTGCGGAGTAAATATCTGGCCAGCTGTATTTTCTGTATTTGAGAAACGTATTCGTTTCTAGCGCCGGTGCTAACTTCAGCCACATTAGATTGTGCCGCTTCGAATGTAGGGTGTAAACATGCCGTCGCACTTTATGTTTTGGCTTCATCGACGAACTGAAGAGCCTTCCCCAACAGAAGTAAAGTGCTGCTGGGCCCGACCACGTTTGGCAACTGCACCCAAAACAGTCACCACATGTAAAGATTTCCTTTGTTCTCCAACAACCTCTGCCTTGAATCCACCTACAGATTTTCTTGCTCGAGTTGTACGAAATGCAACGGAAAAAGAAGGAATTCAGTTGTTCAAGTATTTTGGTCACAGTACCAACCATTGGACGTGTTGCTTCATTCATAAGGCACTTATCAAATTCAAAGAAAGTGACGACTTTACAGCACCAGACAGTTTTATTGCGTTTTTGAAAAATGGAATGAATGAAAAAGCCTGTCTGTATGTTTTTAAAAATACAAAAAACCAATCAAGTTCTTCCTTCTGGTATGAAATTCGCTTTGGTCGTATAACTGCATAACAACTCTATGAGTCAGTCCATTGCAAAACTGCGGAAGGATCATTATGTAATCGAATTATGGGCGCAACTCTTCCATTCGATCCAAAGGCACTGGTTCGGGGCCGAAAACTAGAAAAATCAGTTCTGCAAGCTGTATCAAAAAAAATGAAAATCAGAATATTTGGTGCTGGCATAGAACTTCAGTGTTCTCTTCCAATTTTCAGGGCGTCCCCAGATGGTGTATCCACTGAATACTGTATAGAAGTTAAGTGTCCTTCAAAGGATAGTACAGTAAAAAATTTCATTCTGAATGGTGCACCAACACCAAAATGCAAAGCACAATTAATGCTACAAATGCATTTGTGCAAGAAGAATAAAGGACTCTTCTGTGTAGCGTCTCCTCATTTTGAACGTGACAAATTGGTCACAATAATTGAGGTGATCTACGACCGGCAATTCATAGAGGAATTAATCGCAAATGCGACAAATTTTTGGAAACGCTTCATTTATCCATTACTCATAAGAGATTTATAATTTGGCTGTAATCTGAATAATTAATAATGATCATAAAAGACTGCTGATACTTGAATATAATCATTCTATTTAATAAGTAAATTTTGCAAGTTTACAATTCCACAAACTGTTTGAATAACTAAATCTAGTTTATGCACATGTTTGCTGAAAATTCTGGAGTGAAGTTGGGTGTACTTAAATTCACGTATTCGTCCGATTACTCATTCAATATGAACCCTACATCCGGCTATCTGTTTTGCTTCTGTTGCCAGTTGATTTGACAGCTGTTCTCCAGCAGCAACGCTTGGAGGACGTACTAATCTACATTTTTTTGCAATCAAAAGTTGAGCAATATCTTTAAAACCGCGAGAAACCATTGAGCTTTCAGGAATAATATTCAAAAAATTTGAATGTTTCACCAGTGCAGTGTCAGAAGTTCTTCCACCATATCCATCCGAGATGAAATTTATGAAACCATCTGGAGTAGCTGATGTTAGATACTTCATAGTATTACAACCTTTATACTGCGACCATGTAGTTGCCTGAAGTACTGGGTTTGTTGGTTTTTGTATCTCAATTTCAAAACAATCGATGATTGATTGGACTCCTTTATATTTAGAACGAAACTGCACTGGTAAATTTTCGAGTATTTTGTTGCGTTCTGGCCAAACAATTAACTGCTTCATTAAGAAGGCTATTTCAGGTAATGTGTCTGTAAAAATCCTAGATATCGTGGGGATAGAAGAGTTCAATTCTATAGCCAGTCGAAAGAAAGGATCGGCTAACCGAATTTTCATGTGTACATACAATCAAAATGTGATCTACTGGTCGGGCCAAAGTAGAACTTAATAAATTCACTATGGGCCAACTGCACCGCATTCACTTAAAAAAGTTAAAGCGGAGCTTAAGCCTTGACTACAATTGTTAACAACAATTGTTGCTAAGGTTTAAGTTCCACTTAAATTTTAAGTGAAAGCGGTGCAGTTGGCCCTTAGTAAAACATACTATTTGGCAATCCTGTGTAGAACCGATAGTTTTCTCTAGAATTCTTGATGGTTGAATACATTCGACTTTGAGACCTCATTATCACATCGTCACTATCATACTCAAATTCAGATGAAGGTCTATACAGTGCGCGTCTAAAGTGTCCCCCCCCCCCCCCCCTAAAAATTTTTGAACAGGTAGAAATTTTTGAAATCGCTCGGACAGGTCGATTTTTATTTTCAATGAAGCATCTTTTCACGCAATTTTTGTTTCTCTAACATTTCCGGCTTGACCGGAAATGACCGAAACTTTGTTTTTTTAGATGGACACACCTGATTTTTTTTGCATTTTCGGCTTCTACGATTTTTTCTGGGTAAGAAAATGTTATCACCGCTCAAAATTTTTGACATTTTTTATCTCGCGTGTGATCGGCTATTTTGAAAACGGCTGAAATTTTCGAAAAACGCCCGTCGATTTTGTTTTTCAATTCTGCATCGATTCCAGCAATTCTCATCTCTGTATCATTTTCGGTTTGACCGCAAATGACCGTCAAATAAAATCAGGTGCATCCATTTAAAAGACAAAGTTACCGTCTTGTTCTTGTTGATGATGAACTGAGAGCTGTCTTATTGCCAAATTTATGAGGGATTATTCCCGATTTCAATATCAAGCGTTGTCCCTCAACATTCTTATATCTAATCCAGTTTATGATGTCATTTTCCATCTTAAAAAGAGTAATAATGACTGTTAAGTTTTTCTATTCGCTGCATGAGTTCTTGTCTAACCTCTTCTTGGATTTATAGCAATTTCTCTATTTATTATTATAACAGAAATTTTTGCTAAATAATTAGTCACTCACGTCAAAATGATCCTCGCAAACAAAACGATTAGAGGATGGAGTCCATGGAGTCAGCGGACACCCAGATGTAGCCGATTTTTCTAACACTTTGAACAAAAGCACTAGAGTTTCCTGATTTTTAGGAACTGTTAAAAACATTTTGCGTGGTGCACTTAAGGAAGAATTGTAACACCCGGGCACGGCACAATATTTTTTCATTTCTTCGAATAATTTTGTATTATATTTAATATAAATTATTATCACAGAGCTTGGGGGGTAATGGGTGATCTGGGTCTTGGAGGAGTTGCTAATATCGAATAGGTAACTTCATAAAACTCTAAGCAATGCCCAAACAGCTCGTGTAAAAGCGGTCAGTCTGTGAGTCACCAAGTCCTACTTCTCGCGTCCGCGTCGCACCCCCTGGTAATGCAGGGCATCTGCAGCTAAGAGGAGGGGGCGAACGGCGATCAGCCGGCGCCACAAAGCGGGCAAGTTTTCGATTAAGGGAGACAACCCCGACAGAAAAATCCACCCGTCAGCATAGTAGTCGTGCTGTCTGGGCGTTTTTAAGACTACCCACATGTTTGTGCCGTGCGTGGTGTCCCGTAGGGGTGGATGAAGGAATCCTTGTAGTTGAGCCTTACCTTGGGTGGGCAACACACCACTTTGGCCTGGATTTCACCTCAAGACGGGCGGTCAAGACTAACCTTGATCAATCGGCTGCGCCGTCCCGTAAGAGGGCCGGCTGGGTGAGCCCTTGGGGTGCAGAGGGGTGCGCACCTTTGGTTTCCAGGGTGCGTGGCTTGCTCGTGTGCAACTCGCACCTGGAGGCTATATCTCGCGAGTAGCCCTGGCGTCCTTTTAACGTCCCCGTGGTGGGTGGGGAGCTCGTGAGATGAAGTTCTCGTTTGTTATAGTATGGAATCGAATAATCCTGAAACCGAAACCCATGAGGCTGAATCGCAAGACTCAACTCATAAAATAAGTAAGCCCCGGAAAAGGATTTCCGGAGCTCAACAAAAGAAGCGACAGAGGTTGAGGCAGGCGGCTTTAGTGGCTACCGGCAACACCTCTACAAAGGGTCCCAGCTCCCTGGCTGAGGGTCGGAAGCCTCACGGCGAAGAACCGAAACCGGGCAGCGGGTACCCCACACAAAAGAAGAGGCAGAGGTCCGATGGCTTCTCCGCTCACTCTCCGGGTGTCAATCCCAACAAGAGAGTTGCGCGGCAGGCGGGCGGGATGTCTGGCCCTTCAAAACGGCCCTCCGGACCTGTTCGGGATGGAACCTATAGTGGGATGGTTGGCGCTCACCTGAGAGCAGGGACTGGGACCGATTCGAAATATGGGTTTCGGTTCTCAGAAAAGATGGAACCTAAATATGATTCCGGTTTCGGTTCTTCCCTACCAAGGGAACCTAAATTTTTTACCGGTTTCGGTTCTTCAATGGGTTCTCAAAAAAGGCGCCGCAGGCGGAAAATTTTCGTTCCGGAACCGTTATTTTTTCGGTTCCGGTTCCGGTTCCGGTTCCTGCTACATCGGGTGACTACAGTTTGATATTTTTGACGTTGACTGGAGGTCGCTCGTTTCTGGTCAAATGTCAAAATAGTGGCGTGCTCTGTAGAACCGTAAAAACTGAATCGGTTTCGGTTCTTCAAAAATTTTTTCCAAAATGAAAATATGGGTTTCGGTTTCGGTTTCGGTTACAAATTTCTATGTGGTTCCGGTTCCGGTTCCGGTTCTTTTCGGTTTCGGTCCCAGTCCCTGCCTGAGAGTGGCAATCATCGACATTCAGGACTGGGACTCTAATTCCCTCGGCAGGATCAAACCTGCCTGGGTCGAGCTATTGCAGGCCAGGCTGACGGAATGTCTGGATAGGGAACTGTCCGGGAATTCGGCCAGCCCACCTATTTTCCGGTCCTGGAACTACTCACAGGAGGTCCTTAAGATCAACTGTGAAAATGACAGTTCTTTAGCTTGGCTAAAGAAAACCATCGCAGAATTGCCCCCCCCCCCCCATGGGAAGGTGCAATGCTGGACGTCATCCCTGTGGATCAGCTACCAAAGCTGACCAAGATGACTGTGGATTCCGGGCGAACCGGTGAAAACGGAGGTAGTCTTGCGACGCTTGGCGGCCCAAAATCCATGGGCAAAAGTGGGGGAGTGGATGACCTTCCACACCGCGGCCAAGGATGTCCCGAGAGGGAACATTCTTGTCTTTGGTGTGAGGGAGGCCGTCGTCAAATCCTTCAACATCAAACAAGGGAGGCTGAACTATTTGTTCACCTCCCTAAAGGTGAAGTTTCACCAGGCCGCCTCCACTGTTCGCAGTGAGATCGATGGTCCCTCCCAGGAGGACGAACAGTCGACCGACCGGGCGGCCTCCTCGACGGCCACAGGACCGTCCGTCGTTTGAGGAACCAGGCTGTCATCTGACAACCTGGTCCTTCTGTTACGTGCCAAAGTGACGCTTCGACTCAACCGACGAGTTCGTCCAGCTAGCTGTGGAGATGGGGTGGTTTCGGCGAACAACAAATGAAACAAGAGATTTTAGTTCGGGTGGCAGCAATTGGGCGCCACCTACTTTTATTTAAAAAAAAGTAGGAAAAAGTTGGGGGTGTTAATATGACTAAGTAAGTACAACTCAAGTACAAGTGAAAGTGAGGTTACGAATCAACTGGTGTAAATAGTAGTAGTAATTTCGAGAATCAACAGACGCAAACGGCGAAAGAACCTAACCTAACTTAAGCTACTCAACCGGTACAGCGCTGCAACGTTTACAGAAAGGCGGAAGGCCGTCGAAAATACACAGAAATATTACGGCAACAACGAGGACTCAGTTAGAGTCGGCGAAGTTCCAATGAAGGCAAAGAATGTACAAGGCCGGTGGTCGGTAAGCGACCCGGACTCGATTCCACTCGGAAGGAGTGCCGCACGAAGGGTTAGTACCGTGACGAAGGCGAATGGTCTTAAAAATTAATCTTAGCTTTGCAGGGTGCTGGTCAGACGGGCCCCGTGCTGGAGGAGGGTCCGCAGTGGTTGGGGGCGAGCGAGGGCTGCTGATGGCTCGATCCGGAGGCGTGGAGTCGGCGGCGCCTCAAAATAGCGATCACGGCCCCGATAGAGCGAAGCGAGCTGAGCGTGGGGTCGAATCCGGAGGTGTCGCGGTGGCGGCGCCTCAAAATAGCGATTTGGCCCCGAGAGGGCGAAGCGAGCCAAGCAAGGGGTCGGATCCGGAGGCGTCCAGCGAACTGCGCCTCAAAATAGCGATCGGGCCCCGAGAGTGGCTGAGCGAGGGGCGAATCCGGATGTGTCGCAGTGGCGGCGCCTCAAAATAGCGATCGGCCCCTAGGCGTAGTGAAGTGAGTCTCGAGAAATCAACTCGGACTAGAACCCTTGATGGAAGAAAGTCAGCATGGTCAGCACGAGCAATGCAGGTGTAAAGGAAACTTTACCTTGTCGAAAGGGTGTGACTATGAAGGACGAGATGGCCGGCCACGTGGACGAGTTCGTTTAAATCCCCCGAAGGGTGCAAAATTAGCTCCCGAAGAATACGACGAAATTACGAAGTTACGAGTGGAGTATTTTGCTAAATAGTGAAGCTAAAGTAATCCCCGAAGGAAGATTATCGAAATCTTTTACACTTTACGAACACTAAGAACTCTGTCCAGGTGTGAGTAATGGCCGGTGGTCAAGACGGAAAAGAAAGAAGCTAGGTGACCAGGCGAAGATTTAAAAGATAGCGACCGATCCGAAATTGGGGGGTGACCTCCTGCGCTAGTATCCCAATCACAAGGTAGCGATTCGAAATTCCCGCCCGGGGAGAAGAACCGACCGGAAACGAAGAAACTGCCCTCCAACTCCTGACAGCTGTCATTGTCAAACGCGTACAGCGCCACGAAGCGCGCCGTCAAACACCAGCTGTCACTGTCAATTAATTAGCGTGTAAACAAGTTAGGCAAGGTGTCAATAAACGAAACAAACATTTGAGTAGCTCAATTAATTGTAGAAACAGCCGATGGCGTTACGGAAGTCAAAGGGGGACAGTACGAGACGACACAAAGACGCGAAGGAAGGACCTCGCGGTAACGAAGGGCCGCACGGGGACGAATACCGCGAGGCATATGCCCCAGGACAGACTGGTGACGAAGAAACGAAGAAACAAAAGCGAAGACGATAAGAAGGAACATGAGCATTGAAATTACGCCGTGGTTCGCTCAGGCCACGGCGGGGCGAAGCTGTCGCGAGGCCCCAGAGTGACCCACCGAAAATCACCCTGGAGGTTCGGTCAAACGCTCAATTCAGGCCCGAACCACCCTCCTATCATTGCGAAACAAAGTTAGCCCGAAAACAAATTCGTAACACTTCTCAAACTGTTGCGGATCACGGATGCCCACCAAAGTAAGTTTCATACAAACAAACCTCCAACACTGCCGGGCGGCGGTCGCAACTTTGTGCCGCCACCTGAACAGCGGTAGAAGGTTAGGTCTGTGGACTGGGCAAATTAAGTGGTACCGTATATGTAACACAGAATGTTGACAGGCCTAGGACGTGTATATACATACCGAGGCAATTTCAAGCCAACCTACACTTGCGAGCAAAAAAATCGGCCCACCTAGATTTTTAGTGAAATTCAAAGTGGCGTAACTCCTGAACGAAAAGAGTAATTTAAAAAAACTTGGCATCCCTGAATAGCTGCATCCTTGGGCTATCACCCACTAGACGCCGTGTTTTATACAGGTTCCCTGAGTACGTTTTACAGGGCGACACGTAAAGGTCTGCAAAAATGTTAAACTTTGGATGACTCCACGGTTTAAGAAAATTATGTAATTTATTTTTTTAATGGCCCTGGAATATTGTCACACTCATCTCTCGAAATGGTACTGGAAATTCAGACTCATTATGTCCAACTACAGGGTGGTCACAAAAAAATAAGTTTTTGTGCCACTGTCATTTATTTCTGCATCTGAAAACGGCTAACCGATGCAAGGTACTTTTTGATCTTCTCCATAAGAAACCAGTCCAAAAGTGGAAGAAGTAATTAAAAAATTCAATATTTATTTTAAAGAAATCTCATTTTTCAGTAAGACGTATTACCACCCCTTGCCCTCAGAACTTCACGAATACGGTCAGGCATAGACCTTATCAAATTTCCAACTGTCTCTTGTGGTATGTCGTTCCAGACTTCTTCGACGGCCACCGTCAGCTCGGCAATAGTCTCCACAGCAGGTACCCTTGCCCGTATTCTGCGCTTTAGTTCATCCCATAGATGCTCTATGGGGTTCAAGTCAGGGCTGCATGCGGGCCACCTCAAAACGCGAATTAACACTTCGTTGAGGTATTCTCTTACGATACCTGCTGTGTGTGGGCGCGCATTATCATGCATGAAGAGAAAATCCTCACCCACAAACCCAGCATAAGGTACCACAAAGTTTGTCAGAACCTCTTCGATGTATCGTATGGCTGTTAAACCTCTTCTGTCACGCCCTCGTTCAGCCCCGACTATAAAGACTGGGCCAGTCCGTGCTTCCAACGAAATGCCACCCCAGATCATACAGGACCCCCCGCCGTACGCCACCCGCTCATCGATACAGCATTGCGCAAATCTCTCTCTAGGTCGGCGATAGACGAGCTTTCTCCCATCATTACTGAACAGACAAATTCGTGTCTCGTCCGAAAACAGAACCGACCTCCATTCGTCAATAGTCCAGTTTAAATGTTCACGAGCAAACTGGAGTCGAGCTTGTCTGTGAGCAGCAGTCAATTTAGGACCATTGGCAGGTTTGTGGGGTGTAAGATTCTCTTCTCGCAGTCTCCTGCGCACCGTCCATTCACTCACACCTACTCCTCTGATCTCCTGCAATCGGTTTTGCAGTTGAATCCCATTTAGGTGACGGTCTCTCAAAACAGCAGACACCATGAAACGATCGTCTCGTGCTGTTGTAGATCGATTTCTTCCCGATCCTGGTCGTCGTTTGTAAGAGCCTGTGTCTTCGAAACGATGGAATGCTCGACGAACAGCAGATCGACTCAAATTCAGGAGTTGGGCAACGTTTCTTTGACTGTGACCAGCATTGATTAGTGCGACTACTTGGGCAGCTATCTCAGGTGCAATCTCCATTTCAATAGATGAGCGTTATCAAATATGAGTTATTATTATTAGTACATATTAGCGTCTGTCACTCAAAAGTTTGAAATGGAGTTACGCCACTTTGAATTTCACTAAAAATCTAGGTGGGCCGATTTTTTTGCTCGCAAGTGTAGTACCGCAGTTCTGCACCGGGGACCTAACGGCTGTACGTGTCAGCTGCGATACGGGGGACGGGCAACAAAAAGATGTAATGATCGCATCAATCTACCTGCCGATCAACTCGATAGGACCCTCACCTTCAAGAGAGATGACGGACCTCGTCGAGTATTGTGAGGCCGGAAATAAACACCTCATTATTGGATGTGATACGAACGCTCACCACACAAATTGGGGGAGCGCCGACAACAACAATCGAGGTAAGACACTACTAGAATATATTGCTAGCACTAGTTTAGAAATTGTTAATAGAGGGAGCGAACCAACCTTCGTTACCTCTAGGTGCTGTAGGGAATATTTTGGGGAGGCTTTGAGTTATGTCGTAATCACTAGAGGAATGATTCATTGTTGTAATCATTATTGTAATGAAACAAAGTTGTTGATATTGTTATCTGACAAGAAAAAAGTCCAACAGCTGGCGGTTGGGGTTCGAGTCTTTGCGGTCGGCGTTTTAGTGGTGAGTTTGATGACTAAGTAAACTCTTAGTTCTATCTTGTAGCTCTTCAAGTTGTGTAGTACTAGATATGCTTTTATTAGGCGGGCATTAAGACTGTTCTGGAGTAGCGGAGCTGGGTAATGCCAGGAGCGTAGACTGCGGGCAGGACATGTTGAGGGGCCATTGCCGTCCGAGTCTGCACTGCCTGTTATCTGGTATGACTCTTGTTGGCTGATTAGTATGGCGGAGGGCGTTTCGTACGTCTTTTCTTTTAAAGACCTTAGAGAGATTGTGCGACAGAGAGATCAGGGATACGGCGCTAGTGGAACGCCCTCTTCATCCCAGTCAACACGCATACATCCCAGGAAGATCGACCGCGCTACACGCAGTGGTGAGCAGAATCGAGAGGTCGATGGAGGTCAAATCATCTACCCTGGGAGTGTTTATAGACATCGAAGGCGCTTTTGACCGACCAACCTTCGAAAGCATAACCAAGGCACTACAGGAACACGCCGTAACCCCCATGTTGTGTGGGCTGATTCGGCATGCCATGGAGTGGCGAGCAATACAGATAAGTGTAGGGGATTGCACCGTCAGGGGTGTCGTTAGCAAGGGCTGTCCACAGGGTGGAGTCTTATCCATGCTAATATGGGACATATTAGTTGACGACCTGCTGCGCCGGCTCAATGAGTCGGGGTTCCGCACTATTGGCTATGCAGATGACCTGGCAATCCTGCTTACGGGTAAACATGAGAGCATACTCTGCAACATCATGCAGAGCGCGCTGAACATAGTTGATGAATGGACAACGGAACGCTCCCTCTCGGTAAACGCCGCGAAAACGGAGCTCGTTCTTTTCACGAAAAAACGAAAGCTAGGTGCAATGACCTTACCTAGACTGAAGGGAACTCAACTTAGTCTAACGAAGGAAGTCAAGTACCTGGGAATCGTACTTGACAGCAAACTCAACTGGAAAAGACACTTGGAGTTGAAAGTGAGCAAGGCATGCGCGGCCTTCTGGCAATGCCGCAGGGCTGTTGGGCGGTCTTGGGGCCTATCCCCTAGGATCGTCCTCTGGCTATATGTGGCGGTCATCAGACCCATGCTTTGCTACGGTGCGCTCGTCTGGTGGCCCAGAACCAGACAGAGGAACGAGATGGCTCATATAAGTCACATCCAAAGGCTGATATGCCTGGCAGTGACTGGGGCTATGAGGACGACCCCAACTGCGGCCTTGGAGACGATTCTCTGCCTGCCTCCCCTCGACCTGTACGTTGAGGAGGTGGCTCTGGGGGCGGCTTTGAGAGAACGGGCTGAGGGTCTATGGAATGGCGGTCACACTCGCATCCTGAATGAGGCGCTCATGAGAGTACCTATTCTGGGGGCGAGGTCTGATCGCATCCCGGTGAAATACAACTTCACAAGGCGTTATGGCATTGAATAAATTGTTGCGAAGAAAAAGTATCGGACGTGAACATCTTCACGGACGGTTCCAAAAATAGTCGAGGCACGGGCTCGGGTATCTTCTCCAAAGGTCCAGACCTGCGAGATAGTTTATCTCTTGGATGCTACTCCAGCGTGTTCCAAGCGGAACTGACGGGGGTCACTCAAGGGGCCAAAAGAGCCACTGAACTTGGAATCAGGGGCAAGTCTGTACGCATCATGACAGATAGTAGAGCGGTATTGCTAGGTCTGAGGGGGTCCAGGATCAACTCAGGGCTGGTCTGGGAATGCCACCTATCTCTGGAAAGACTGGCGGCAGAAAATGTCGTAGACCTCGCATGGGTGAAAGGACATACAGGAATACAGGGCAATGAAGAAGCAGATAAGCTGGCGCGCGAAGGCTCCGACCGACACCAGATCGGGCCGGAGCCGGCGCTACCGGTAGCCCTTTCTACTCTGAATACCCTGATTAAAGAAGACACCCTGACCAGACACTCTGCGCGCTGGGAAGCGACTGAAGGCTACAGACAGGGGAGGGCCGCCATCAAGGCACCATCCCTCAAAAGAGCCAAATTCTGCCTGCGACTAACCAGAGACAATCTCCGAAAACTCGTAGGGATATGGACCGGGCACGGCCGACTGAACAAACATCTCTACACGCTGGGCGTCGTAACCGATCCCACTTGCCGAGGGTGCCTAGAAGAGGACGAAACAGCAGAGCATGTGCTATGTCACTGCTTCGCGCTTGCGTCGACCCGAGGATCCATACTAGGGGACTTCTGGCCAAGTATGGCCGACATTAGCAACACCGCACCCGGTGCGGTCCTCGAGTTTATCAACTCTGTTGGTTGGCTCGAGGGCTAGTGGCGGGCGGCAGGAAGTTGCGCCGGAGGGGTGGCACAATGGGCCCAAGTAAGAGGCCTAAGTGCTAGAGTGGCGCAAGCCACTCACCTTCCAAATCCTAATCCAGAATCCAGAATCCAGGGTTAAAAGAAAAACCAAGTCACAGAAGGGCAGCAAGAATAATAAGAAATCTGTAAAACGTAAGAAAAATGACGTGATTAGTTCAGAAGATGAAGCTGAAAATTCCAAAGACGACGACGACGACACAATCTGCTATTATTGCAAGGAACAATACACCAAAACTACCAAAAATGATATTTGGTTTCAGTGCACTAATCCTAACTGTAACAATTGGGGGCATGAGGGGTGCACAGGATGGCTACAAGAAGATTTGGACGCGTTTAAATGTCAACAATGTGAATTAAATACCGAATAGGTACCCGGTGTTGCCCCATTTGCCATACGGTTCTGCCCCATGGGTAGGGGTAAAACCGTAAAATGCAATAAAAATTTATGTTATTTTTCTCACAGTCCCCCAACACTTTCATGTGATTTAAATTATTTCCTCGTTAAACTTACATATATTATCTGGTGGTGTTTAAGTGTCCAGGGAGAGATTTGAGTAATTACACGACGGAGTTCAATGCAATACTAAACTTGTATATTCAGTCTCAAAATACATATAAACTTAATAACTAATAATAAAATCAGTGACTCTAAAACAAATTGACACCCAATACAACTAATTCGTAAGAACCAAAATGTAGGTTAATTTGCCGATTGGTGGTTTCCGGACGACGCGGTCGCTGACCACTGGATCTGCAGTTTTCCTTCTGTGGTGCAATCAGGTGCGATGTCCCATATTGCCACGCGTAAAAATGTTCGAAAATTTATGTTGCGTTGCAATAAAATTGAAAACGCACGTACGGCACAATTTCCCACCTCGTAGACCGTGCACAATAGTTGACGAGAGGTGCATTTGGCACCGGAAAAAGTCAGTGGTAAATCCGCCTTCAGCGAACCCAGAAAAAACGTGCAAGTGTCCCTCGGTCTCGACTTCAGGAAAAATGTAAGTAGAACTCAAGTTATATTACCATAGTTTAATTCGTGTTTGTTTCGGCCGTTATTCCAAATTTTGTTATTAAATAAATACAATTTTAATTGTTCGTGGCGCTTCATTATTTAAAGTAAAACCTTAAGTAGAGTAGATCACGAGCGGGTTATTACCAGCTCTACCAACCCCCAAGACCCCTCGTGACAATATTAAACGATTACTATTTAAATTCTGTTTCGAAATTATAACAATTACCCAGCCCGGGTTCATGAACTTGCACGCGTTACATTTTTACCCAACTTATTCTAAACAATAAATTATTTTATCCACTCCTAGATAATAATCATACTATTATTATTAGAAATTTTTGGTAATAATGGGTGGCGTTATTGATATAGATCACAGTTCGATGAAATAAAGTGACATTTCCAGCGATTAATGGGATCATTATTGCATTGGCTGTGGCCAATCAGAATAGAGCGATTTTCAGGTGCAACTGGCAACAGCGCAACAATCGCGAAATTGACATTCAAAAATAGCGACCATTTGTTTGAATAATTGTTACGAGTGTTGTGGAGTGTCGAAAATTACTTGATCGTTTAATTGAAAATATGCATATAAATGATATAAGTGATAGTGAAAATGGAGACGAGCTCATAGGAACGGCTCCGGAGATACCAGATACCTGAAATATCCAGAAAGAGCTATGAATGAAGGTATGACACTTATAACCGTTCCCTTCGCACTGTTCGCAGCTCACAAATCTGCGCCGATCTGACAACACTACATTCTGTCCGTCACAGCTGTTTTGAATGAAATTTGAAAGTTGAGCGAATTTTCGAGAGCCGTTTTAACTGTTTTGGAGTGGATAAAGCATAGTATTAAGCTCGCGTGTTTTGGCTTTTATTCGCTCGTTTGAATTACGCCACTCGCTGGCGCTCGTGGCGTAAGTTTTTCAAACTCGCGAATAAAAGCTACCAAAACACGCGAGCTTAATAATATTCTATCAACATACATCTATTAAATCTACAAAATCTGGTCAATTTCCCAATTGAACATATTGCGCCTCCAAACAAGATGGCGACGTTGGACCTCTTGAGGAAGACCATTTGTTGAACCCATTTTCATGCTTATTTGTCTAGGATAGAAAACAAACTGATTAATTTGACACAGTAAAGTACCTATTGTTACAGCTGACTCTAAAGTATAAGTAATAAACTCGGTAATAAATTTCCTAAACTTTAACTCTACAGATTTCGAAGCGGCTGAAGTTCAATCATCACCTCAGCTGCACCGTCATTCTCTTTTTTCTTTGCTTCGCGCTTTGCATTGCGCTCGGGTTTTCTCTTGCTAATCAAGATGTCTTGACTGAAATACTACTTGAAATGTAACATTTCAACAGAAATTAGAAAAAAAATTTTATGTTAAAAACAATTTATTTCCAATGGGGCGCCTCCTATCGATATTTACCAGGAGTACCCTTTTTTCGTAAAACAACTCATAATTTCATAATATGTGGTTCATTGTCATAGAATCTCGTGAGAAATTCATCATTACCGGGTCTAGCGGTGATATTGAGACACCCTCTATAAATATTATGCAATGCGTGAATTTATAGGATCAAGATGATTCTAGTAGTGACGAAGACGATTTGTGGAAGGCAGATCCTATTGGCATGCGTGATATACCATTTCGAGAGATTCAACAATTATTGGTTCCGCAACCTGGTAATAGGCCTATTGATTATTTCAAAATGTTGTTATCTGACGATTTATTGCAAATGATCTGTCAAAAAAACAAATGCATATGCTGAAAATCTGTTTTTACAACGAGGATTTAGAGAATTCGCTCGTATAAATAAGTGGAAAGTCCTCACACCAGAAGAGCTTTTGAAATTCTTCGCAATAGTTTTTCACATGGGACATATAAAAATGCCAAGAATAACTGATTATTGGAAGAAAAAGGACCAACTATTCAAATCATCGATTTTTTCCGAACATATGCCCAGAAACCGTTTTACGATTATTCTCCTATGTTTGAATTTTTCGGAAATACCTTTAGAACACGGTCCACCTATAGAGGATAGAGTTTATAAAATAAGGCCGGTTGTTGATTACTTCAACGATAAAATGTCTGAATGTTATTATCCTGGGAAAAAATTGAGTTTGGATGAGTCATTAGTTTTGCATCGGGGTCGCCTCAATTTTAGGCAGTATATCAAAAATAAGAAGAAGAGATACGGAATAAAACTCTATATGCTGACAGAGCCCAATGGGCTTGTTATAAAGTTCTTGGTATATGGTGTACATTCGATGATACTGGTGGGAAAGGACATCCAGAGAAAGTGGTCCTAAAATTATTAGAGAGAAAATTGAATGTTGGTCATAGTGTGTATATGGACAGTTTTTATAATAGTTTTGGCTTGTCCCAAACTCTCTTGAATTCCGATACATACTGCACGGGCACATTGAGATTCAAGAGGAAAGAGAATTGTCAAGAGGTCGAAAAATTCAAGTTGCAACGAAATGAGAACATAGGGCGGTATCGAAATGGAATTTTGGAAGGGAAATGGAAAGACAAGAGATGTTCATTACATATCCACAGAATTTCAGAATGAAATGCTGGATGTAATGACTAGGAGAGGAATAATAGTGCCGAAAACCATCACCCATCATAAAATACAACGAAAGCATGTCAGGAATTGATAGACAGGACCAGATGTTGGCCTACGACCCCTTTATGAGGAAAACAGTTCGCTGGCCAGTCAAAATTTTTATACATACTCTTCTTCTAATGCTGAATGCACATCATTTATATTTGAAGTATTCTGGAAATCGATGCACTTTTTTAGATTTTCATTTGTCAGCAATTCGAAATATTTTGAATATCCACGGTGCAAATCGTCCTGGTAATAACCCTATCCTCCACAACTGTACCCTTGAAAAAATTGTAAATGTTGACCAAAACGGCAAAATAAAAAGAAAAAAGTGTAAGAGGTGTGCATAAAACGGCGTTAGAAAGGATACCATTTATGAATGTGTCTCCTGTCCACAAAGACCACGATATTGTTTAGAGTGTAGCGACATAATTCACAAATAAATAAATATTCAAAGAAGTAATTCATAATTTCAAAGTGGAATAAATTTGGCAACAAGGCCTATTCGTAGAGCAAGAAACATAAATAATTTTTTCTATTTGCGTATCATAATGAGCTCATATCGATACGCGTTCGCGTATCGAAATGAGACCGATTATAGTTGGGGATTTTTTTTGTTCTATGGTTGGCAGCAAGAAACGTCAAATAAATATGTCATCTGTCAGGTGTCTGTCAGATTTCTTAACATTTATTTTAATAAATTCAGGTTAATTATTAATAGAATTAATAGAACGAACATCAAAAGTCTGGCGGCATCAGTTCAACAATCTTCAGAATCTTTCGCTATTGTGCAATTGTTATAAACATTTACAACAACTGAACAAGTATCTTGAGCATTAATACTAATTCCAGGTAAATTAGTTGTCGTAAATTTCTGATTCAGCGAATTATTACTTACTTCGAATACTCAGTCCACAAAGTACTTGGCTTCTTTTGCTTGCTTTCCAAATCAAAATAAGCAAGTAAGACATTTTCGCTTATTGTTTCTATAGAATGTTGGGAACACCAGTTTTGGAATTTCGCATATTCTTTTTCATACGACACATGCGATTTTTGTGGGAGTAAATTTTGTAGAGTATTTTCAGCCCGTTCGCGTATTTCTGGCGGTGTGCACCTCAACTCACTGTCCATATTTCAAGTTTGAAATACCACAAAATATAATTTTTCAAATTTGACAGGTGATAAACAATTTGAATAAACAAAAGAGGAACATTTTGAATTTGCTGGCACAACGCTGCCAATCTTAGATAAAAATCCCTAAATTGTCCATAATTTTCAAAATTGAGAAACATGAATGAAAATTCGTGCAAATAGAAAAAATAGTATAAAGCACTATTGGCGGAAGATATTTCTGCACTCGCCCTTTACAGAACTCCCCGCTGCGCGGCTCGTTCTGTAATTTTGAACTCGTACGAGAAAACAGTGTCTTCCGCCATTTGTACTTTAATATACTATTTTGTTGATGGGTTTTTGAAATTGGATCACAACCAAAGAAACTGTGGCGTTCTGGAGTTTTTATCAAACAGCCTGTACATGATAAAGGACTTAGAAACAAGAAAAGTTAAATTTTACCTAGATGTTACCTTAAAATGTCGATCACATATTAGTTATTTTCCAAATAGAATCTTCATTATTTGAGAAATTGAAATATTGAATACGAATGAAAATGACGAGTCAGTAAAATTGAGGTTTAAAACAGTGTAAGGACTTTGAAAAAATTACATCTAACTTGAAGTTTTCGAGTAATCCTGAATAAGAACATATTTCAACTATCCAACAAGGAGTTTCTGCTCGAAATCGGTTAATATGTTAATAACAATCGGTAGTCTGAAAGTAATCGAAAAATTGGACGCGCTAGTGCGTCATTGGCCTCGCGCTAAAGCCAAGCCTGGACGCGCCAGTGCGTCGGGGGCAGCGAACGTCTTAATTAAAGGTGTTGAATATTATTATAAGATTATTATAATTCATTTTAATAAAAACTATATTATTATTATATGTTCCTTTATTGCGGGGTTATGGGCGGGGGAGGTCCTAGGAGATATTTTTTTAAATGTCTCGGAAGATACCCAGGCGGGTCACAATAATATTCTGCTGAGGATCACTAGGTAACTTCTCTTTGAAGTCTCGAGGAATGCGCGTGAAGCGGACATTTGAAAGTCACCAGGCTATCACAACTGTGCGTATGTGAATTACATGGCGATGTAACAACTCATTGAGATTGCTATGTGATGTGTTTGGGACTGATTTTTGCTCACTGGCTCTTTCCAAGATAAACTGGCCATCACGAGACCCCCAAAGTACCTGACAAATACCTGCCATTAGTCAACGGTTATCAATGTTTTTCAATTAAATTTTGTTAAGCAACTTCGGTCACGTAATGGACAGTTTATTTGGAAAGAGTATACATACGTATGGAACAATAATTATTAGTTATCCATAACCATAATCTTGTTTCTCAAAAAGCATTTTGCCCAAGAATGTATGATGAGTAAATATTTCGCAGAATCGTCATTGAGCCTACTCCGATGTTTTCGAATAGTCAAAGACGCCTGAGAAAATAGATGCTCCACAGGTACAGAGGTATAGTCAGGAAGATCGACTCTGAAGGGTAGTGTAATAAAAGCTGTCTCTCTCGAGCGCCAACATTCAGTGAAGCTCGAGAGAGATACCAGTACAATTTCTTTTGTCCATCTTTATTGCACCAGCCTTCAAAGTCGATCTTTCTGCCTATAGCTGTGATGCTAAAGATGTCTCTTGCCATTTTGGCGAGATATAGATAAGTAGTTTGGTGTTTTTGCCACCATTGAATGATATTTTCATTTTATCTGCCCGCTTAACCGATAGGTATTCGTCAATCTCATCCCTCAATTTAGTCCGGTTATTTAGAGAATCGGTAGCTTCGTTTTCAAAATTAACCGCTGTTTGTTCTTATGGTCGAATAACACTGTGCCTGAGCCACCTTAATGAACGCTCAGTATTGATGGGAATTCCAGCAGCATTATATCCCATTTCATATGATTCTCTTCTATCGTAACAGCCTCGTTTTCCGCCAGTAAATTTAGCTAAGATACTATTGTATTGTCTTTCCAACATAAACTGGCCATCACGTGACCCCCAAAGTACCTGACTAACTTAGGTCACGTGTTAACCAAAATATCGTAGTACATATTTCATTCTACCAATCGATTGTAGGTATTTGCATCGGACCACAGATATCAGCAGATATCCTATCACCTACACTTTTTGGCCGATTTGCTCGGGTTCCAAATTTCTTGCGACATTGCTTCCTCAGCATGCAGCCATTGCAGACTTCCTCCTTCAAATCATCTTCTAAATTGACATCACAGTCGTGGAGAAGTTGTCAACAAAATTTGTATTTGCATTTCACGTCAATTTTTGTGCGCCGTTAAATAATTGTGCCAAAAAGCCGTGTATCTTCGGATAATCGCTTGAAATCTGTTAAAGTGGGTGATGAAAGTGACGATAATGACAATGATCTCCTGCATTTAATTTTAATGGTTGTGAAGTTTCCAATTACACGTTCAATTTTGAAAATAAATGGTTGGTTAATGAATCAATTTTCTAGTAGAACACAGATTTTCAGAAAAATCTTACTCGGATCACCATGCGCAAAGTTAACTTTTGCGCCCTAGGGCGCGAATCACCTCCTTTGCGCCCTAAAAATTGATCGCACAGTTTGACTTTTCATAGTATTTGTAGAAAAACGATTTTTCGGTCACTGTTCAGAAAGTATCAAAAATATTTCAACGCGATTTTCCAGGATGTCATTGCTATTGAGGTGTCACATTGCGGCATAATTCATTTGCCCGGGGGTGAAGTGCCAGTCCCCCTTTACGGGGGCTCGTTTTACATTTTCCATTGTACGTTTTTCGCCCGCTGAAAATTTGGTATTCCAATTGGTGATTAAGATTCAATTCTCTCAAAAAAAGGGCCACTTGTTTGAAGTCGCGTACACGAGTTATAAGCGATTTTATCGATGACTTCGGCGACTATAAATTGTAAATTTTGCGGAATATAGTAGGCGATGACGTTCCAGCAGTTAATGTCACAGGATAATGTGTCCCGTGAAATTGACATTTATTGTCAAAAAAAAAGTTACGCCAAGAGTTCTCAAAAAAGATCTCAAACATTTGCAAAATAAATATCTATTCCAATGAGGAAATGGCCGACATGCAGAAAATGTATGGAAGAGCCTTTGGTAATTGTGCTGAAGCGGTCAGGTTGTACGCTGCAAATTTTCCTAATCGCCCATTGCCAAAAAAGGCACTTTCGCAAACCTTGCATCTTGATCGTCGGCTTCGGGAGAGTGGTATCACAGATTACCTTCCCTACAGATGAGTAGCAGGCTTTGTTTTTTTCTCCGTAAATTGGACGCAGTTCATAGATGGCGACAGGAGTAATTTTTAATTGTTTAATTAGTGGTAGCATTATTGAATCATCGCGTAGTAACCGGATTTTGATTAAATGGGAAAAGAACTTTCGAAAATTTCTGAAAATTCCAAAAGTAAATCCGATATCGCTTCGTCTGCGACAAATATGTGGGTGTAGGAGCGGTGCAACACGATTTCCCACGCCATAAGAATGTAAGTGATACCTCAATTAATAAATGGTGATGAAATTTATCCAAAATTTCAATTACAGGTCAGAACGTAGATGAATTCTGCGAAAAATTTGAGAATAATCATTTCTGCAGTTATCCACCAAAAGAGATTTTCCTAATTTTTGAATGTAAAGGCGATAAAAATGGGTTAACCAGCGAAGGAGGCTGAACTCAAGAACTTCGCATCGCAAAACTGCTCGCGAAGCTGTATCACATTTACCTTCCCTATTTCTCAAGTGCGAATCGTTGATGACAATTCGTAAGCCAAAAATTATTCAATTTAGCATTGTATTTTGTGACTGCCAACAAATTATTTGCGAAATAAAATAAAATTGAAGCAAAAATTTGTAGATTTTTCGAATCTATCAAAATGACAATAAAAAATAAATCAATTGAAAAGTAGGAACCCCGTCAAGGCGGCGGTGTTTTTCGCACAGCGCCATCTATTAACTGCGTCCATCATCCAAAAAGCCCGGACAATGTTTTCCTTATGAGTAGGCGGTCTATGAGTAGGTGGTCTATGGTGGTATTAAATTGCAGTTTTTTTTTGTGTGACAGTATCTTTCAATAACATATCATTCAGGGGGGTTCAACTTCATAGGGATATGTGTGACTCTAGAAATTTAGTACGAAGTGCAACCAATAGGTGCGCTAGTAACTATATTTTACTCTGGGTTTTTGATTTTATTTTATAGTATGGGAATCACTTAAAAAATTTATTTTGGTCATTGTTGTCTATATTTATTTGTTTCATTATTTTTTTTGTCACACTGGTGTCACAAGATTTTCCATATGTTTCACTGAAAAAAATATTTTTAATATAACGCACGCGGTGGCGACTCCCCCGAAAAATCAATCCGGACATAGTAGGCCGATGGCTCTTTGGTCTGAGTTGGTGTCGCTAGATGGCATAGACGGAAACGTTGCCAAGTAATTTAATTACAAATTTCAAATTTATGACAAGTTATACCATCAAACCATCAAGATACCGTATAATATTTTAGACGCGAAACGTCACTTAAAATTTTTTCTTCGTTATCATTGCTGTTATTCGACTTTTTCAAAGAATTTATATTGTGGTTTTGTCGTAAAATGCCTTAAAAAGTGTGCATCGTGTGCGGTTGACGCCCGGCTGATGGAATTCTGCATTATTTTCCTCAAAATTAGTCAAGGTAAGATTGTCATTGGGCATCAAACTAGGGTAAAACCCCCAATTGTTGGCACAACACCTATTATTGGCATATAATCCATATTTTCAAAAATTTCAAGTGAATCTCGTATACCATGAGAATAAAAATATCTAGAATCGAGCAACCATGCCAATTTGACAACCCCGTGGATTTGTAACGGTGCTGTGGCTTTTCAATTGTCTTTGTTTACGCCACAAATTGTTACTAATTAAAAAACGCGTCAAATCTATACAAAATCTCTATGAAACGCTTATATTAAAGTGCACGAATCTAGTGAAAAGTGGAACATTTCTTAATGTAAGTATAATTGTCCTCAATTTAATTATTAATTTCAACAATTTTCATGTATTATGGACTTGAATGGTAATATTTTTATATAAATAATATGATGCCAACAATTAGTAGAACGTTTTTCACTTTTACTAATCATTGGCATTCGTGCCAATGATTGGAAATCTCTCAAAATTTGAAATCTAATCATTGGCACGAACCTACAGGAACAGAGCAAATTTTCAAACAGCGCCAGTTCCTTTGCAAGTTTCTTTAGGGGAAATCACCTCATAACATGAAATAAAATACACAAATCGAATAATCCTTGAAAATACTGTTGAAGCCACACGATTCACGCGATTCAAAGGGCCAAAAACACCGCTTTCACTTAAAATTTAAGCTCTGCTTAACCCTTGTCCACGATTATTCACAAGGTTCAAGCTCTGTTTAAATTCTAAGGGGAGCGGTGAAGTTGGCCCTAAAGTTACCATGACTTATTGTTCCTCCTCGTATTACAAAAAAAAGCCGTTACATGGTGTCCCAAAAATGCCGAATAATATAAGAGAGCATGGGAAAAATAGTAATCAAAATGATTTAGGTAAGTTGAGAGAACCAGGTAATCACCCCAATTCTGTTTAAAAATTAGCAATATTGTTAATGTAACAATTATTATTTTTCATGGCAAAAAAAAAAAAAAATTCGGAAGAAAGCTACTATGGAAAGTCTAATATGATCCCAGAAATGCTCTTGCTGATTCTGCTATTTTATTAAGGGCCAAAGACACCTTCACTTGAAATTTAGGCTGAGCTTAAACCTTGACCACGATTGTTGACAACAATTGTGGCTAAGGTTTAAGCTCGGTTTAAATTTTGAGTGACAGCGCTGCAGTTGGCTTTAAGGCTCAGTTTTATGTTGGGTGTAACTTTACCCAAAGCCCAAAGGAAAGGTCCTCTGTGGTAATCATCGTTGATTGTTGTAAAAATTTTTTCTATGGATTCAACCTCGCTTAAAATTAAATTCCAACTGAAATACAGAAATAAAGTCTGATCCACGAAAGAATGGACCTGATCACCATGGTAACGTAATGTTCTTTTGCTTGCCTTCAGCTAACAGTGAGGCCGTTTGTCTTGCACCTTGTTCTGAAATAGCTTCTTTGAGTTACTAACATAATTTTTTACTGTTTTCCTTCGGTTTTCCCATTCTCTCTATTCGTCATAGCGTTCACTCGCCATTTTTGGAACAACGTGTTTAAGAAGAAAGTTTCGAAGACCATTCATTTTTAATATTTACTCTAGATGCCAAAAATGCCTAGAGAAGGAACTTCGAAGAAATACTCCGAGGAATTACTGCAAAAAGCTTCAAGAGAAGTTAGAAATGGTGCGCCGAAAAAGAAAGTTGCCTTAAAATATGGAATACCAAGAGCTACCATCCAATTCAGACTTGGTTCGAAGTTTAAAAAAGTTGAACGAGGCCACTCTACTTATCTAACAAAAGAGGAAGAAACAAGTATAGTTCGATGGCTAAGCGATTGTCAGAGAAAAGGGTTTCCCAAGAGAAAACTTGATCTTCAACAATCTGTGAAAACGTTCATGGATGCGAATAAACGTCCAAATACATTCAAGAACAATATGCCTGGTGATCATTGGTACCAACTGTTTATTAAACGACATCCACTTCTTGCAGAGAGAACTACTGAAGCAGTAACATCAGCTTCGGCTAAAGTATGCGAAAAAGATATAAGAGGATGGTTTTTTGATATTGAAACTTATCTTAAGCAAAACAACCATTTTTCTATCCTAAGTGATCCATCCAGAGTCTTTAATGGAGATGAAACATGTTTTCTTTTCTGTCCTAAACAAGGGAGGGCACTGGTCCCCAGAAGAAGCAAGAACGTTTATGAGGTGGACGTCGGTGACGCAAAGCAAAATTTAACAGTCATGTTTACTTTTTCCGCAAGCAGTGAAATAATTCCTCTCTTGATTATATACCCAAACAAAAGGTTACCAAGAAGTATTGCAAAAAGTGTTCCTGAAAACTGGGGTATAGGCCTCAGTGAAAATGGTTGGATGAAATCAGAGATTTTTATTGACTACATAAAAAATGTGTTTCATCCTCACTTGAAGCAAAAAAACACCACATTTCCTGTAATTCTGTTCCTAGACGGACATAAGACACATCTGAGCTACGATTTGAGCAAACTGTGCTCCGATCTGGAAATAATTCTCATTGCACTTCATTCTTATTCACTTATTGCACCCAAATTCAACAAGAATATTACAACCAGCTGACGTCGCATGTTTTCGACCATTGAAACATTTTTGGAAAAAAGCAGTTTTGGATTGGCGACGTAAAAATCCTTTCTGCAAGCTGACGAAGGAACACTTTGCTCCAATTTTAGAAATTACTTTGTCCTATTTGAAACCTGAAACTCTAATGCATGGCTTCCAAACTTGCGGCCTCCAACCATGGAATCCTGATGCTTTAGACTTTACAAAATGTTTGGGGAAACTGACGAAAAATGGGGAAAACACTGAAGAAAACGATGATCAAGAAAATATTACTGAAGATGACAATGATAGCGTAGATGACATGGAAATTAATAACAACAATGGTACTAACGAGAAGAGACAAATTAAAAATAAATTCGACAACGATGATGAAAATTCGGAGCGCGTACTCACTTTGCAGAATTTTATTGAATTGATTGGTCCTGATAAACTTTTTGAATTGAAAACGAATCTTGATATGGGATGTTCAACTGAAACTTGCGGAAACTTTGATCTTTTGAAGAAAATTTATAACAATCTAAATACTGACACTCCAATAGATCTAGTAAATTTTGCTAGCTCGAGTGATCACACAGAAAAATAGTCATTTTCTTCGGATGACACATCTAACACTTCTGTTCATTCTTTATTTTCGGAAGGGGAATTCCAGAATATGCCTATGTAGTGATGTGAGGGAAGGAACGTTCTCATTATGCTTCACAGAATATTCGCGAATATTCGCGAACGTTCCCTCGATCTCAGGTTCGTGCGCGCACTTTGAGCACGAAATTGGAGAATAATGAGCCTTTTCAGCACGTTCTCGAGCACGATCCCAACCAATGGAGATACATTCCACTTATAATGTGATGATGTGAACACGTGATGCGCAGAGTACCGGCAAAGCTGTTAAACAAGTTTGTACGCGTATCGTACATAGCAGCATAGTAGAGTTTTGAAACTACATGCCTATTTATGGTTTGGTTTGTTGTTGTGTAGTGTAAAGTGTAAACCCTAAAATGCCCAGAAGAAAATGCAAAGCCTTCGACTTTTTCACGGTGAAGAAACGCAATGGAAAAGATATTTACTCCTGTAAATATTGCTTTACAGACTATGCCAAACATGCTACTAGAATGGGAAACCATTTAAAAAACTGTCTCAAGTGTCCCGACGACGTCCGAGCGAGTTTAGTTAATTATGAATATCAATATGATGATGGTAAGGACTTAAGGAGGTACGAAGTACCTAAGAAATTAATTTTGTAAATCAATTTATCTACATCCCTAATAAACACGTTCGTTAATCGTTACGTTTTTTGCAGTTTCCGATAGTACTATTTGTGAAAGTCGAACTCGTATTGATACTAGTGATACTGACGATACCGGGGCCGGCCCGAAAAAAACAATGTCCGCCACTGGAAGACTTAAAATGTTTTTCGATTCTATCGAAAATAAAGAACAGGTATGTTTGTTAAGTGATGTGAGCACAAAGTATCAGTGAGTTAATGATTGTTGATTGAATTACATTTTACATTGATTGTTTGATATAAGTATGCGGCATTTAATTGAATTTTTATTTTAGGAAGAATTAGACAGACTTCTGGCCAGGGCAATTTATGCGAGTGGTACCCCACTTTGAATAACTGAAAATGACGAATGGCGTAATTTCTTCAAAAAAATCCGTCCCAGTTACAACCCTCCTTCAAGGTATACCATCTCGAATAAATTATTAAACGAAGAATATGAATTCGCGCAGCAAAATACCAAACAAAGAATTTTTGACGCCAAAACCATTGGGATGCAATGTGATGGTTGGTCTAATTTACGGTAAGACCTGATGGTGGCTGGTGGATCAAATTTCCAAACTTCTGGAAACCAAAATCACCAAAATTATTTACTCGTTTTCACATTTATTCGTTAATAAACTATACTGGAAGTGGGCACTTCTGACTCACTCGCAAACCGACTCTTTTAATCTCAAATTTCGGGCCCACTTAATTTATAATAAACGAAAACGAAAAGTCAGATTGACTTTGCTCACTTTTTATAACCTATTACGTTTTTTTTCTCAGAAACGAAGCCATTCTGAATGTTGTTATAACCACTCCGCACCCTATTCTCTACAAAACGTTTGCTACTGAAGCGGAGAAGCACACCTCAGAATATATTTCGAAACAAATCATGGACGTCATTTCAGAAATAGGCATAAAAAAGGTATTCGGCCTAGTGTCGGATAACGCAGCTGCCATGGTGAAGGCAAGGAAAATTATTTCAGAGCAAACGGGAATTATTGAATATGGATGTATTGCCCATTGCCTCAATTTATTAATTGGGGATATTATGAAAGTGACATCTTTGAAAACTCTCGAGGTAGACTGCAAACAAATCATAAAAGAAGTTAATGGTTCCCATATACTGCTAGCTACATTAAATAATATTCAATTAGAAAAAGTAGGTTCCAAAATTGCGCTGAAACTACCAGTTGTAACTCGTTGGGGATCTATACTGAAATGTATGGAAAGTTTATGGGAAACTAGAAATTCATTAAAAATGCTAGCAATTACTGAAGCCGTTTCTGACAAAATGAGTTCAGCCGTGAAAAAACATTGTTTGGATGCCGAAATTTTTTGGGTCAAGGTTGAGAAGTCCATGAAAGTCTTATCTCCGATAGTGAAATGGATAAGCATTTTGGAAGGAGATGACATGAAACTGTCGGAGGTTATGGAAGCATTCCATGAATTAAAAAACATTTTCGACTCTGAAGTTCCGAAATTGCCGATTACGAAAAAGGAAGAATCCGACATATTAAAATATTTGAGCGGAAGAAAGCAGAAAATAGTCTCCGGCGTACATTTCGCTGCCAACATTTTAGACCCCCGGAAACAGGGAAAAAATCTTAGCCTGGAAGAACATTCTGAAGGTAGGTTCAAATTCTATAACTAATTTATTAGAATAATTGAATATTGAATTGACTATAGTTAATAGTCACTTCACTACTACTACTACCTATTATTGTTTTTGATAATGTGAACTTAACTTCCAGGGATAGAATTCATCCATTCCCTGGCTGCACATAATGAGAATTTCCAAGGAAACGAAGAAAAAATTATTGTAGAGCTTGCTGAATATCTTGCACGAACTGGAGTGTTCCAAAAAAGTTATTTATGGAATTCAGCAGAAAAAATGAATTCCACCACTTGGTGGCAGGGTTACTGTGCCAAATCTTCCTTAAAAGATCTAGCTACATCGGTCCTTTCTTTACCTCCTTCTTCTGCTGCCACAGAAAGAACCTTTAGCAAATATTCATTTATTCATTCCAAAAAACGAAATCGTCTAACTGTAAAACGTGCAGGGATGCTAACATACATTTCCTGTAATTTAAGATTATCGGCTAAAACTGACAAACGTGAAAAGAAACCTGAAAAAGGTTTGGATGCGGTTGAATTTTTAGATTTAGATGCAGACGAACCAATTGATGACATAAATAAACCTGGACCTAGTGGCAATAGTGCGACTGCCACCTCAAAATCTAAATTACAACAGAAGAAGAAGAAAGAGACTGACGCATCTGAATCAGAATGTTCGGATCCCGAATCCGAATCAGAGGAAAACGAAGATTATAGCGACCATGATACGGAGTCTAGCATTGGCGACGAAACATAATTTTGTTAGTAATAATGTTTACGAATGTTTTGTATTATTTTGTATTTGTTCAATACCTACTGTTCATTTAGTCATGTTTTAGTCGACCTCCAAAACATGACTAAATGAACGCTCGGTATTTATTATTAATTTATATCAATATTCCGAATATTCGTTTTTGTTGCTGCAAAGTGATCTGTCGTTACCTACCTACTACATGAGACTGTTAAGCTCAGAATAATTCTTCAGTTGTTTTGTTGTGTTTTTATTTGTTTTAACGTTTTCTTCTTTGATAAATAAAATGAAATTATGTTCCCAATCTACTAGCTTACTGATATTTACATTAACATAATAATACTTGAAGATCGGATTCAAATGGTAAATGGTTACGTTAAGTTTTACAATATTACACAATACAAATATTAGAAAATTACAAATTACAATAATCAATGTTCTGGTGTTATTTTGTCGCAAGAATTTTGAGAAGCATGAGAAAATTGAGAATTTTCAGAACTTTGAGAATTATCAAAATTACTACGATACTGCATTTTTTAGATAATTGAGAATATACATTCTCTCGTGTTTTTTGATACTGCTCGTTTATTCTCCTATTTTCTTCATCGTGCTCCGAGAACGTTCTCCAAAAATACGTGCTCGAGCATTTTACATCACTATGCCTATGCATTTCGCTGAAGATAACGTAACACATCAGCCAATGCTGGCCGAGGATGAACTAACGGATAATAACAATATTTCAGAATTAGTGGACTCAGTAGAACCGGAGCTTGAACCTAGTAATCACAGTGTAGAGTGGTTAGATGATCAAAATGAGACGGTTCCAATGGAAGATGATCATAATATTGAACAATATTTAGAAGTGCCTAAGACTCCTCAAAGATCTGGAAAAAAGCAAATTGAAAAAACTCCATTTGTATTAACATCTTCGACTTATAAGTTCATGATGGAGGAAAAAGAAAGAATGAAAAATGAAAAAAAACAAATGAAGATCGACAATAGAGAAAAAAGACGTCGTAAAGCTTTAGAAAAACAAGAAGAAATTAAGAAGAAAAAAGAAAAAAAGAAGGAAGATCAAAAGAAAAGACAAGAAGAAAAGAAAAAGAATCAAGAAAAGAAAAAGGAAGATATAAAGAAGAAAAGTGAAGTGAAAAAGGAAGAAGCAAAGAAGAAACAAGAAGAAAAAAACAAAAAAACGGGGATCAATAAATCGAGAAAGAAAGACAAAGATATTCCACGGAAAATTATTACCTGAAGCAAATCGACTGTAGAGAAGCAAACTGCGACTAGTCTACGAAAATATTTTTTGTGAATTAATTATAGGAAATAATGTTGTTATCCGTATCCAATTGGTTAATTGATTAAAATAGTGTTTGAAAAAGGGGAAATTCAATTTAATTTCGAATTCCTATGGGGTGCCGATAAATAGAGCAAGCAGTGCCAACTATAGGTTCAGCTGTGCCAATAATACGTAGAATCTAAACTTCACTAATTTCTATAGAGAGCAAAGACATGGCGCATTTACAAGCAAAATGCATCATGGATTATTTTATTATAATATTTTGCGAGTTAGTCGCCAATATACTTTCGTTTAAATTGCAATATAAAGGTGTCCATTTGAGGAAATCCCCCAAAACTCCCTTAAGGCGCCAACAATTGGGGGTTTTACCCTATATTTCGAGGATTTTATTTTAAATAAATTGGTATATCCTATCTTTTAATAAACTAAAACGATTGTTTTTTAGATGTTGAGACAGTTGCTGCATGCGATGAAGCACTTTGATATGGCTGGTTCTGCAACAGATCGTATTATTGTTATCACCATTTTGCCGAGCTCTACGCTTTAGCCGAGTGATGTCTGAATAAATGGTACATAATACCTTCATGGTGGTGAAGGAATCTATTAATGAAAAACAATTATTCCATTTTCAGGAAAATTTACACGTTTTGAAAAAAATCGGTAGACAAATTGAAGGCACGCCAATCTCTTCATTTAGTCTGGGCAAGAATTTATGGATAATTAAACTGCAGCACCACTACTTCAGGAATTAGAAAAAGTTTTCACTAAACATCAAAACAACACGAAGAAACGGCGGGGCGAATTTTACTTGCAGTCTTGCACTAACCCAATCCAATAGTGAAATCAAAAAGAAGTTCTATTGTCGCCTAAACTGCAACACCTTGTATCTGATTTTTCATATTAGTTGTTTTTCATTGGAGAGTAGCTCTAACTGATTTTTAAATGTCTCAATTGGTCATCAATGAGCTTTAAACGATTATCAACATTCAAAGTGATCTTATTCAGATGTTAGTTTCCGTTCTAAAAGGACATCAATGTGCAAAATACAAAAAAAAAATTGTGTATGGGGTTTAATTAGCAGTTTGGGCGACGATATTATAATTATGATGTTATTTAATTTTATAAGTTGATATAAATAGAGTAATATGACTTCAAAATAATTATTTGATAAATTTTTTAAATGAAATTATGCGAAAATGTTTCAGTGATAACGTTTTTGTATTTTTTTCATTTCCAAAATGTAGTGGGGAACGTGGGGAAAATAAAAAACCAAAGGTTGCGAAGGCTGCGAGCAGGTACGACGTTTCCGGTTCTTTAAACGATTGCTTAGCAACATTTCAGCATTTCCGGTTCCGAAATGCCATCTAGCGACACCAACTCGGAAATAAGCTTCCCCCACCACGGACAAAAATTCCCCTTTTCTTTCCCCTCTGGGTATAAAAAAATCTGACCTACTCTGTGATATAACGCAAGTTTCTTGAAAATTAGTGCTAATTTGGAAATTTCTATTCTATACTATGATCAATAGATTACAATTTCAGAATAATCACTGGTAAGTGCAGCTGCTTTACCATTATTACCTTAATTTGATCTGAATACTTACTATTTTTTAAAAGTTTGCTCGGAACATATATTTATATGTACTGAAAAAATTTTAGACGCATAAACCAGAGGGATGGAAGTAACTTAAAAAAAAAACCGCACAGTTGTGCTGTCTCAGGCTGTAGCTCCCAAATCCAGCCTATTACTTTCAAAATACCTAATCCAAGATTTCATTTGGCGATATATGAAGAATGGCTGCGAGCAATATCCAACCCCAGATACGTTCTATGGAAAAAATAAGAAATCAGTAAGAGATGCTTTGATTGCGTCAAGCATTTCGATGAAGCAGATTTCATACCTGGTTATGATTTAAAATTGAAATCAACTGCCCGGGCGTTTTTCATTATTTCAATTTATATAACATTTAAGAAGTTCTTATCTGAAGTCATTTTCAAATGAAACAAAATCGATTACTGAATTAATCTGATCATTGCTTAGTTTATCAGATCCTCCATTAACAACACCTCCTCGAAAAATCGATTTAGCAGAAGATGATGATAATTGGATTACGAAGCCCCCATTCCTGACGCCAACGAAAAATGTTTATTTTAGTTCACTTTCATGTGATTCTAGTCCACGGAAGCGTCTAACTCCAAGTGACCGTACGTATCGGCTCATAACCCTTTTCACAAATTTTCACAAATTATTATTATACACCGCTTGTCAATAGTTTAGCTCATTTTATCTTACAAATTTGCCAAATTTATATGGAACACAATATAAAAAAGTATTTGTGTCATGTTTTTAACGTTTATTTTACAGTTTCTCCGGAAAGTGTACAAAAACATCGTGAAATGACTGATTTAGTTCTTGATTGTCCCGTAAATATTTTACTTCCATCCACATCTTCCTGCAGTCCTTTTCCTGTATTTTCAGAGGGTATTTTAATTGATTAACGTTTACATATGATATTCTACATCTATTGTTTCATTAATTTTTGTAGAAGAGACTACCGCAAAATATGATGACATGGGAAATAAATTACCATCGAGTGCTTGCAAAACTAATAATGAAGTGAATTTTCCAAGTAAGACTATTTTGTTTCATAAAAATAGTTCAATTAAAAATAATTGTTGTTTTAGGTTCTGCTCAACCACTGAAAAAACCAATTTTATCAACAATAAACAAAAGATTCAGTTCATCATTAACATTTAACGAGATGATTCTATACAGACAACTTCAGCAGCTCCAAAGAAAAATCTCTTATTTGAGGAAGCATCAACAGAAAATTACAATAAAAGCGTCAAAACTCAGAAGGTAGTATTTGAAATCTGCTCTAATGTAAAATGTTCAGGCAAATCATCATTTTTGTAATTCGTGTGATTAGGGAGTTGTAAAGTGATGTAAAAGCATCACAACTTGGGTTTCTGTTCCAAATACCATAATGTCAAATTTGTCCAAAATATTTCACTAATGGATCTTGGTTAAATGCTTTTGTTGGAAAGGCAGAAAAACTGAGATCTTGCAGATATTTTTTTCAGAATTATAAATCCGTCTAGAGTGTTTCCAATTTTTTTTTTGAACTTTCGGTCAAGCTTGGTTAGTAGTATCCATTTCAATAAATATCATGTTGGTAAACATCGCTCTTTCCTTCGATACAGGTCCTAAGGTGGGGAGATTTCGGTGTCTCTATTTCTTGCAGCCAGCTTACTTTTTCCGCGTCTCATTCCGTCATTCAAACTGTTGAAGATGTGGTCCTGGAATTTTAACAGTTCACCAGTTTGGGCAGTTTCAACAGATAAAGTAGGTTCCTACTGCGTCCGACCTGAACGACCCGCCTTTTTAAAAAACCGAAACGGACTCGCAATAATACACTTTCTTTTTTTTATGAGATATACATGATTATTTGTGAGTTTAAGGTCCAAATGTACCGCTTCCACTTAAAATTTAAAGCGGAGCTTAAGCCTTGACTACAATTGTTAACAACAATTGTTGCTAAGGTTTAAGTTTCACTTAAATTTTAAGTGAAAGCGGTGCAGTTGGCCCTAAGCTTACAACGGCCAATGTCATTTGCGATTATCAAATGGGCCCACTGCTCTAATTGAACATTTTCATTTTTACAAATAAACTGTAAGTCTTAAGTTTAAAGATTATTTGTGGAACACTTTAACAGGTGAGGGGGATCAAATAAGGGAATGATTTTTTGTTCATCTGAAATTATTATGTTGCCTCTTTGATTGCTTTCCAGTCCCATATTTCGCCTGCTCATATGGCTGTCATCAAGAAGCATATCAATGGCCTTCCGTTTTGTGCTTCTTTGATCACAAAGGCCATAATTTTCAATCTGGCTGCTGCCGCATCTCACACTATTTGTTTATGAAACCGCACAGTGTTTGCAACAGACATTGTTGCTTTACATAAAGGCGAAACAAACGGGTTGTTTCCTTTTATTGAACACGTCTCTCAACATGAAAACTGTCGCGTGATCAGCGATGTAACGACTTTTCGTCCAACCATTATTCTCTAACTAGATAGGACTAGGGCTGGTTGATATCAGAAATTAGGTATCAAAGTTTGATAACAACAAATGTATTGATAAATATTGATATTCAATATATCAATATTTATCAAAGTATCAAATATCGATATTTATCAAATTATTAAAAATCAAACTTATCAAGAAAACGTCGTCGAATAACTAACCCACACGGGGAAACTTTCTACCAAAATGCAGCCGTCGGCGTATCCTGTATCACTGAAAAGGCCCGTGTCATGTCGAAGTGCAGTTTAGAGTCATTTTATGAAGAATGTATTTTGATAAATCTTGAAGTCTCATATTTGATATTTATCAAAGTTTCAAAATTTCAGATAATCAAAATAATAAATCAGAGTCGAAAGAAATTCGGAGAAAGAGGGCCTTATTGCCCGATGGTGACTCAGAGTCGGTTCCCATGAAGAAAACTAGATTAATTAGAACTCCATGTGGTAATCGCAGAGGTATTAATGAAACCTTGATAATAATATGATAAATCATTCTGTATGTAAAAATTTTAGCTGTGAGAAAACGTATGAATTTCCTGCAGCCAATACAAATTTTGAAGAGAACCCAGTTGGATGCAAAAGCTTCATATCTCTATGATTTGGCTAAAAAACTGCGGAAAACCGTTTCGGAATTGGATAAAGAGAATGCTAATTGTAAAAGTCGTCTTCTTGCTGCATTGAAGTTCGTGTCATCTGGTGATAATTTGAAAGGCAAAGTAAATGCCACCACATTGAGATTCTTATTATCCCAAATGAAGGAGCAACCGAAAAACCCGCGAAGACAAAATTTTCGCTTTATCAATCTACAAACAGAGCCCTAGGTGCTATCGCGTTTTAGAGAGAGTATTTGCTTTACCTTCTAAAAAAACACTTCTGGAAATTCTCAGAAAAATTCAACTGAAATGTGGCCTCAATGATAAGTTGTTGGAATGTCTGAAGAAAAGCTCAGCAAAACTAAAGGACCACGAAAAATGCTGCATCATTATGTTCGACGAAATGAGCATTGATCCAGCTCTAACATATATAATGCGAAAGACGACGAAATATGGGGCTTTGTGGATCACGGCGATGGTGCAGTATTTGAGGGTTTTGCTGATCATGCGATGGTGTTTTTCGCTAGAGGAATATCCAAGAAATGGAAGCAGCCTATCGCCTACTATTTCATTCAAGGGGGCATGAAAAGTCACATCTTAGCAGCTGAACTCAAAAAAGTCGTTCAGGCATTGCAATCTGTGGGACTAAGAGTTGTGGCGTCAGTATCTGACCAATATTCTACAAACATCGCGGCTCATAAAATTTTAAGTGAACAAACTAACCAATTTTGTGTTAAAAATGGTATCGAGAACCGCTATTTTGGACATCTTATTGGGGGAGCAGAAATAGTGCACTTATATGACATGCCCCATTTATTGAAAGGAGTCCGAAATAATATGTTAGATGTTGACGTCAAATTCCGGTGGCTTCACAACAACACTGGTATTGCCTCTTGGGGACATGTAATCCAGTTATATGAGCTTGACGCTCGCAATGAGGACTTCCGCTTTTGTAACCGCCTTACCGACCAACACGTTTATAAAGACAAGCTGAAGAAAACGAAAGTCAAGAATGCGGCTCAAGTGTTTACCGGACGAGTTTCAGCTACGATGAAGTTTTTCGCAAATTCAAGTAATGCAGATAATAATTGGGTCCTAAATTAGATATCTAAAGTATTGTTTTCTTATTTAAAGTTTTTAACGAAACCTCCACTGTAACACCCAAACGGTGGCGTCTTCCCCAAAAAAATGAGTCCGCGTCATAGCAGGCTGATAAATATTAGTTCAAGTCTGCCAATATGGATGGCGTTCTCGTACTAAACTGGAAACGGAAATTAGACGTTGTCAAGTAATCGCGAATATATTTTCAAAAATCGTTGTCATCGTGTGTCAAACTGTGAGAAACGATATTTGATTTTGCATTTTTCGACTATTTCACGAAATCTATTTTGCGGTTTCGTCATAAAAGCGAAGAAAACGCCATATAAGGTGTGTATCGTGTGTGGTTCGTGCTCAGCAGATCAATTTCTCCATCATTTGCCGAAAAATGAGATAAGGTAAGACGTCAATATCATCTTTCCTTTTCATACTTACTACGCGAATTCCCTAATAAATTTATTTTATTGAAATGCAGTTAAAACAATGAAAATATTGCAATATACATCAAATATACGCTCACAAAATAGGCGTAAATTGTAGCCAAAACGTCCTATGCTATAGTCAGTAGTAGGACTTCTATTTTCCAACCAGAAGAATCAGCAAATGTTTTGGCAACTTCATAGTGTATTCAAACTCCACCTGCGTCCAACGAGACAATTGCTTCGGAGGCACCCACGGAAAAGTTGTCTGCTACTGATAATGGACACTCTTTTTTTAATGATCCTCAAACTTTGTCTTCGGAAACACTTCATGGGCCAAAAGTTTGACGATGATCAATCAAATGTAGTACCCTCCTACATGCCCCAAACTCACACAATTCCAAAATCAAAAGACTTCGGGCAGATGGCGCTAGTAGGACACTCCTGACGCTATGCCATCACGACTTCATTTACTTTAAAGCCACTGTCGCAATTCCGGGTAAACGGTAACTACCAAGGGATAGGGTGGGACATTGATCATCGGTCAAAGTGCTACATATAATCAAGATCGAACTTCACTTAGGTCTTAGGTAAGTTCGTTTGATCTTTCGATTATATTATTGGTTACCAACTAAGACTTGTACGAAAAAACACCATTATTAGCTAACGGTGGAAGTAGTGAAGCTACCTGTAGATTTGGACCACTCTGCGGCATGTTTCGTCTTGGTGGCAACGGCTAGGGCTGGTAAAATTATCGATATATCGATAAATTTATCGATAAATTGATATATCAGATGATATCGAATTCAAAAATTTATTAATATATTAGATATCAATAAATATCAAAATATCAAACTTTGATAAATATCAAATATGAGATTTATCAAAATACATTCTTCATAAAATGACTCTAAACTGCACTTCGACATGACACGGGCCTTTTCAGTGATACAGGATACGCCGACGGCTGCATTTTGGTAGAAAGTTTCCCCGTGTGGGTTAGTTATTCGACGACGTTTTCTTGATAAGTTTGATTTTTAATAATTTGATAAATATCGATATTTGATACTTTGATAAATATTGATATATTGAATATCAATACTTATCAATACATTTGTTGTTATCAAACTTTGATACCTAATTTCTGATATCAACCAGCCCTAGCAACGGCATGACGCGTGGAGTGCGTTTTATGTTACCATCAACGCCTGCCCGGCTCAAGGTGGCCTTAATCCAGCGGTTTATGGTTTGCCGCGATGCTTCGACGAAAGGTTTTCTGAACGTCAATGTTACTAATTGGCCTGAATCAAAGTTCGGTGTAATTATCATCCCAAGTTAGCAGTCACGCAAATCTCGATTGAATTGAGAACCGGTTGCGGCCTATTCCATGAGGACGTTCTGCTTAGGCTCAATATACGAAATTCATATTCAATAGTAATCATTTGGATATTTTCAAGACGAATGAGAAGAAGGGTTAGCCGTCTCTAAGTTCGCCAACTTTTGGGTCAAATCTGGGGGAAAGAACTATTTCGGAACCCTATTTTCCTGAAGAGTGAGAACTGTGGAAGGATTCTATTGGTGCTGTACGAGATTGTAGTGGCTCAAGTTGAAAAAAGGACCTTTGAAAACATTTAACCATTTCCTCCTTGCCCTACGGGGTTGACAGAGAAGGCGCAACGGCGGCTCTTGTAGAGCTAAGCGCTCCGTGAAAACACCAATTCAAACTGGTTCCATTCGATTGAATGCGGCAGTAGACAGTGAAACGAACAGAAGTGTTATAGCTTCCTCAGGAACTTCCCTCATCACATGAGTGATGAGCTGACCTGACCTGACCTGCCACCAGAGTTATGGTATGTTAAAGCCGATGCGGTTGGCTGTCGACGGAGGACCATTGAGATCCATTCACGTTGAAAAAACTATTGGACGGTTTATTGTGATGAATGGGATGATGGAACCCATGGCTGTGCAGTCCACTATGGCCCCACAATAAAACACCCCTGCCTTGTTGGTTATAGTTTCCGTAAGTACTCATAAAATGAGTGCCAAAAGGAGAAATGCGTAGAACGTCACATCTGACCAGATTTGGGAAAACGTCAACACCAAAATCACTTGTCTGGAGTCTGGAAAACATGACACTAACATCTCACATTTAGTGTTATGTCTGTAAGCAACCATGAAAATCGAGTGCACCAAATGTCTTCCCGATTTCAGCCAAAAACAGAATTGTTCAACTCGAAATTAGTTTCCGGAGTGTGTCCTTGGGATTAGGAAACAGCTTCATCTTGTCTGCGGATCTAATTAGGCGCAAAACCCAGAATACTTGATGTTCGCACCGTAACGTGTACAATTTGCTACGTTATTCAACTTGGAAAGCGGACACCGCTAAGAGCTTCGTTCTTTTAAACAGCTTGTTTACGTACACCCGCAACTTCCGCAGGACAACCCGACCAAGCTGATTTAGAGGTTGGCACAATCTCAAATTTTGCAAGCATTGTTTCGTTCGAATTTTCGAAAATTCTCAACAACTCCTTGTTGTTTCCTGAAGGGAGCCGAGTTAGCGAAAGAGAGTTCAACCAAAACCTCCAAAACAAGGAATCTTCATTCCCGGATCGGGATAAGACGCCTTGTTGGTATCGATCACGAACCCTAGTTTGTCAAGCGGCCACTTTTCTCTGTCACATCATCACAGCATTACAGATGCTGCTTCCTAACGATAGGCAGTAGTTAAAATGAACAACTCTAGAAGGACCACATCGGCCTGATCAACTTCGTTGAACCAAGTAGAGCCGTCCCCGGTCTGAAACCCGAGACCTCAGCTAATTTAGAAAAAACGATGTCTATGAGATCCTAAAATCCAAGACGTGCATCCGATTGTCAAAAGTGTAACGAGTACTCGTATTCTATTCTAGTCCCCCGTAAATTCCCAGTAACTGAGTAATAGAAGACAACCCCTTCCACTCAGGAAGGAAACCACCGGTTTCATCGTCACACAACAGGAGCCGTGCATAGCCCACATGCACTAGTATTTATTCTAAAATACGAACTTCAAGAAATTCCTCGATTTGTAAAAACCGTTGGAAAGCAGGCACATTTAAATGGGTAAAACGAGCTGATTATGTCCTAGACAACACCCAAAAGCGGTCCCAAACCGAGAATTCTCGATTTCTGTGCGTGTTGTACACGTCTTTGCCACCCAAGCTGTTGTTCTATTTGTCGGGGAAGCGTTGGCGATAGCGATCGCACTTTTTGGCCCGACTCCGAGATTTGCTTGGATTAGGCTACCTCTGACTTTCCACAAATTGAGAGATCGGACCCTTCGAGTCTAAACTCGGTTTTTCCTGCACAGGGAAAACATTTTCAGAGCTTGACACCCCAACTGGAATCTTTGTCGCGTTGACCCGGGCGACTTCCCCGGTCAAGTTTCTGCCAAGTACTTTATCATCGTTGGACTTGTGCCCCGCCTCTTTTTCCTCAAACAGAGACACCGGCTGTCTCGAGCCGAAAGGGTCACCTCATTTTGTGGCTAAACGTTCCCTCCTTGCGTCTCTGCATTGCAGATTCCGATGATCCAATATCGGGATTTAACGTTGTCGGACCCGCGCCAAGTCACAATTTTTATTGTGCGGATAGTCTTCAAGAATTACCCTCCGAATTTTGGACGGAAGAACACGGAAAACTTTCTCCTAACGATCGTACAGGAATTAATTGAAAAAAGCTGCGATACGACAGCCGAAATGTCAACGTAATTCATTCCAACGACAACGCGGTCCAAGACGCTCAAAACTTCTTGAGACAGAGAATCAATTTGCAAAGCTTCCTGATTTTCGCTTGAAAAAAGGAATAAAGCTATTCAAAGCACAAGTTAGTCTGAGACTCCCAGAAGAACCCGCCTTTTAAGCCTGAAGAAGCCGAGCACAGAATTCATGTAATTTGCGAGTGGCGTATTCGCCCGCCCATGGGAAGCCACCGTGATCGATGCTGCGTTCGATACTTGGTTTGATGCTTCTAGCATCGACGGCCCGCATGACGCATGCCGGTCGTCCATCCAAAAAACGGGACGCGTTCAACGCTGCTCAGAATCGGGGTCTCCCATCCAAACGCTGGACGCGCTAAATGCTGCTTAGCGCCGGCGACAGACATGACACATGCCGGTCACCCATCCAAAAGCGGGACGCGCTCGATGCTGCTTAGCTTCTAGCATCGGGCGGCCACCCATCCAAACGCCGGCCGCGCTGAACGCTGCTTAGCTTTGAAGACTGACGTCACAGTCGGGTGCTCGCCCAAACAGCTGGGCGCGTTCGTCCTGCTTGACCTTGGCGCTGGTGCGGCGGCCCGACCGGGCCATTTGTTATGTTCACCTAGCGCCATTTTCGGAAATTCATACCCCAAGAATTAGCAGGACTGGGCTAACGTAATAATGACTCTGAGACTCCCAGAAATTATCGCCCAAGAGGGGTTGCACCGGATATTTCACCGAAATATGAAACAGTCTGAGACCCCCAGAAACTGTTGCACTAACCTGCATGCGTAGGGCCATTTCAAGAATTTCCACCTCGTAGAATTAGCAGTATTGGGCCGACGTGATAATGATTCTGAGACCCCCAGAAAGAATTATCGACCCAGAGGAGGTTTCGAGGGATATTTCACTGAAATATGTGCTAGTCTGAGACCCCCAGAAACTGTCGCACTACAGTCCAATTTCTGCACCCTCTCTCCTCTCCTTTCCGTTGGACTCCTTATTTTCTTCGAGGCTTTTCTCGAATACGGCGAAGGAAAAGTGTGACGGTTCCGGGTTCGGCCTGCCGGGCCCCAGGCGGACGCGACAAGTTCCAGCCCGACGCCGCCGCCTCCAACCTCACACGAGATTCGCTAGAATCTTCTGATTTCCTCTTGCAAAGAACGATTAATACCTTTTTCAGGTCATCCTAGAAAGCCGACCGTATCGACGATTAATGACAATGATTTTCTATCCCTTTTGGTAAGAAAACACACAAAAAACACCTCAACTATGAGTGAACACCTTTTGGAGAACGTGCGAGTTCGACACACGAAAAAAACTAGGTTCAGATCAAGGGACTGAACCGCAAGGTTTCGACGTGTATACGTCGGTTACTAAACTCGCTTCCCGATGGTAGCGTATTTAAAATCTACGGAAGCTCTGAAGGGCCAATGATGCGATTTTTTAAACTAGACGGGTAGACGGGTAAAAAGGCGATTGGTCGACTGTTGGCTCAAAGTGGCCGTGCCATTTGGCTCGGCTGGCTCAGCTCGGGTTTAAATTCGTCCGTAGGTCCGAATTAGGGCGCCAGAGTTCGATTCCAGGTGATAAGAGCTAGGGCAAACTCAACCCCCAACTCCGGAACCAACAGTCGTCGCGATGTTAAATTTGACAATAAAGAAATAAATAAAAGAGGAACAGCAGTATGGCGATATCGTGGTATATTAATCAATAATTAATTAACAAGTAGGCAACAATCGACAATTCGATAATTCGAATCGAAATAGGTCTTATCAAATAAACAAATAGATACAGGAATAAATCTTTTGTCCTAAACGGACCGTCGACGAGTCAGCGCTGCTTCGTGTACGTTCACAAAAATTATTAATACACTAAAATTTAAATCAAAATAAACGTAGAAATTGTCCACCTAAGTACTTATCTATGGGAGTGAAAGCGAAAGTACTGGTTTGGTTACTGCGTGCGCGGGAACCGAGCGTCAACTGTCAAAGTTGACAGTTGAGGTTATGTTATGTGTTGTTTATATCGTAAAATCAGTGAAAGTGATCTGAATTAATGAAAATGAGATGGGAAAACTCCCGCAAGTATCAAGGACCTGGAGATCCAACTAAAGGTACCGTAACGTGGTGTGTACAACACCTGAACGCGTCTTAATTTACTTAAACTAGGCTTAGCTTTTCTAGTTGGTGGTTCGAGTTGGTGAAATCCAGATGTAGGAATGCGTCAAGGCAGAGGTGGACTGTGCAGCCCCCTAGCAGCGCAGAGTTCGTATGTGGATGCGGCCCTAGTTCAAGAAGACGGCGTGTCTCGGAAGTCGTACGTTCGAGTTCCTCGGAAGATTCGACTCGGTAGATGAGATCGGTGGAGGAGTCCAAGAGTACAGCGGTACAGTCGAAGAAAGTAAAGCGCAAAGCGCCGAGGGAATAAACCCCACGATAGAACCCTAAAGTAAGACAACGAATAAGCCCTAAATGTCACATATAAACCTAATCTCGTTTACCTCGTAGAGGGTTCGGCCAAAACTCGAAACAAGGATAGGCCTCAAGAAAACCTCGATGGAAGTGGCGATAAAGGCCTCGAAAACGACAACTCACTAAAAGAGAAGAAGGAAAATTATATCCAAAAGGTAAAGGTACACCTCATGGCGGATGGAAAACTCACCGAATATGTGGCTTCAAATCCCTTTCGGATAGATCTCACCCGCAATAATGGCAAAACTAATGCCCGAAAAATAAGCTCACAGGTGAAATACTGTTAAATGGTGATTTCCAAGCAAAACCCTAATAGGATGACCAAAATATAGTCGACACCTTGGAAATTCACGCTACCACCATTCGAGAGTAGCCAGAGAAGAAGGACCCAAAAAAGTGTAATATTCGATGCAAAGATACTATTCGAGAAAGGGTAAATTCCATGAGAGGCGACCAACGAGCGAGACGAAGAATAGGCTTATCAGTAGAAACACCGCAGGAAGAGAGAGAAGATTAACGGGGAAAGTTCTTTATTTCGCGGTGATATTAAGTACTAGCGATTTGATATAGAACTGTCGGTAAATAAAGTATTTAGCGGCAATAAGTGGTTGCTTGAATTTTCCGCCATCACAACTCCCCCTCTACCTGGAAGAAATTTACCTAAATTTCAAAAATGAGAATGGGATTGGTGGGACCTGTCAATCATGATGACTAAGTCCTGAAAGCCGGAGAAAATTAAAGGAAATGAATTTGATGCGAGTAGAAGACTCATGGAGGAAGGAACTTCAGTTGGGAAATTAAGGGTACGTTATGAAAACTGAAGCCAGCTTGAAATTTTGCGTCGTGAAACGCCGCTGAACGTTTCTCGCAAAGAAGTGGAATAAAATATGCAGAAAGCACGATATCGCCTATTTTATACAAAAGAACCCGGGGTCAGAAGGACCCAAACCAAAACCCAAACGACACAGACAGATCTTCTTAGAGGACTTTTACCTCAGGCAGATTACGCCGCTGACGAATTCTTATACCCCGAACAGCAGGGCAAAAGAAACGAAGGACCAGCTAACCGGCGTCAAAAACGTCGGGGGTGTGATAAGGCTTTAAGTCTTGGACATGCCAAACAGCCTTTGGACCACCAGTGGGAGATTGGAGCAGATAGGAAGTCGTTCCCAACTTCTTCACCACGACAAAGGGACCGACGAACTTCGGAGCGAGCTTGGCTGCGAAATAGTCAGCGGCGTTCGACTGAACTTTGTTGCGCCGCCAAACATGGTCTCCGGCAGAAAATTGGACAGCACGCCGACGAAGATTGTACGAGTGGGCGTGCTTCTGTTGGGCGACCTTCAATTTTTCGGTAATCTTCCGATAAAGCTCCACAAATCCGTTATGCCGAGCTTCGAGTTCCGTCGTGACGTCAGGTGGTCGTTGATCGGCCAACCCGTTCAAGTGGTACACACCCCTAATCTTGTGCTCTCGCCCAAAATTCACGAAATAGGGGCTATAACCAGTGCTCTCATGCGGTGCCGTTCGTATAGCGCACGCAATGGACGCCAAGAACAAATCCCACTTGCGGTGGTTGTCTTCCACATACGAAGACAGCATCGTCTTGACCACCCTGTTCACCCTCTCCGTCGGGTCAGCACGCGGATAGTAAAGTGGGGTGTACCGGACGGCAACGCCATACTTCCCACACAAATCCCGGAAAAGCCGACTTTTCATTTGCACCCCATTATCACAAATTAAATAGGCGGGAGCGCCATAAACCAAAAACAGGTCCTGCTCAACGGCCTGACAAAGAGCTCGCGCAGTGGCGGAACGAACGGGGTGCAACAAAACATATTTGGAAAATGAGTCGGTGATCACGAGGATTTGTGTGTAGCCGCGAGACGATCGCGGTAACGGCCCCACAAAATCCAAGCTGACAGTGTGCCAAGGGGTCGTCGGCGGAGGCCTGGCCGTACCCATCAACCCGGCGGGAGCTTTCTGTTCCGGCTTGCAAGCGCCGCAAACCTGGCAAGCCCGGACGTATCCGACGACATCCGACCGCATCTTGGGCCAATAAAATTCCTGACGAAGGCGCGAGTACGTCTTTGACACGCCCAAATGTCCGGAAGCCGGTGAGTCGTGACAACGAGCTAGTATTTCGGGACGCTGCGGCTTCGGGATTACTAGTTTCCAACTTTCTTCGTCCCGAGTCAAACCGCCGAATCCACTCATCAAATACTTGAAGAGCTTGCCATCATGGACTCGCCAAAGTGGAAATTTCCGAGGCTGTCCCTCGACTCTCTCGCGCATCCTGTCGTGCCAAGCGTCTCCGGAAAAATCCTCAGCTGGAGTCACCGCCGCAAGCTCGGGCCGATCCGGAACCGATCTGGAAAGGAAATCCGGAACCACATGGTCCTTCCCTTTGCGGTGCACGATGTCAAAACTATACGGCTGGAGCCGTACAGCCCATCTAGCGAGTCGGCCGAGCGGATCTTTTAGTCGGTTCAGCCAAAGAAGCGACCAGTGATCCGTTATCACAGTGAAGTGGACTCCGTCAAGGTAAGCACGCAATTTCTCGATGGCCCATATAACAGCCAAGCATTCCCGCTCCGTCACTGAATAATTTCGCTCCTGCTTGGTGAGCGACCGCGAAAGAAAGCAAACCACCCTCTCGCCATCTGGCATAGTTTGCGCGAGAACGGCTCCCAAGCCGAAAGCAGAAGCATCTGTTTGCAGTACAAAAGGCCGGTCAAAATCGGGACAAGATAATATAGGCGCGGAGACTAGGTGTTCCTTGACGGCACGAAAGGCCTGTTCGCATTGCGGTGTCCAACCCCAAGGGACGTTCTTTTTTGTAAGTTGAGTTAGCGGCGACATTAGGTCGGCAAAACCCGGAACGAACCGGCGATACCATGAAGCCATGCCGATAAATCGCCGGACCTCAGACACACCCGCAGGAGTGGGAACGTCGAGAATAGCCTCCACTTTCGCGGGATCAACCCGGAGACCCTGTTCGTCGACAACGTACCCCAGATAACGCAGCTCCTTACGACAGAATTTGCATTTGTCGGCGCTCACCGTCAAACCCGCGTCTCGCAGACGGTCCAAGACCAAGCCTAATACGCGCATATGCGTCTCAAAATCCGGTGCGATGATTATGATATCGTCTAGGTATACAAAAACGTGCGGCTGTAAGTCCACTCCTAAAGCCGTGTCGATGAGTCGCTGCCACGTTGCCGGAGCGTTCGCCAGTCCAAACGGCATCACGTTAAAGTGGAAAAGGCCGCGCCCGGGAACGGTAAAAGCGGTCAATTCCTTAGACCCTTCGGCCATAGGAACCTGCCAGAATGCAGACTTTATGTCGATGGAGCTCAAGAAGCGCGCGTTTCGAAGATTGTCGAGGATGGCCGATATGTATGGTAAAGGATAGGCGTCTTTTTTTGTTACCGCGTTCAACGCTCTGTAGTCAATGCAGAATCTAAACCCGCCTTCCTTTTTTGGAACGAGCAAAACCGGGCTTGACCACGCGCTCTTCGAGGCCTCGATAACCCCAGCATTCAACATCTTCTGGAGCTCCTCATCTATAATTTTCTGCCTCGCCGGGGATACGGGATAGTACCGTTTCTTTATCGGCGGCGATTCGGTCTCGATATTATGCCTCACCAAGTTGGTCACGCCCAAAGGACCATCTAGTGCGGAAAACTTGAGACTTAAAAGCTCCTGTAAGACGATTCGTTGCGCGTCGGTGAGCCTAGACTCGTCAGTGACACCAGAAAGAGCCGAAAGTGCTACATCGGTCCCCCCGCTTGAAGAGAACCGCCAGACGTCGTTGGCTAAATCGGGGACTACCCCCATCGCGACCCAAAAATCGACTCCCAATAATAGCGAGATGGGCATCTCCGAAACAACCAAAACGTCAACGAGCCTGGTGCGTCCCTCCAACGAGAAAGGTACCTGCAATACCCCATCAATCCTCGCCGTACTTCCATTTGCCACCGAACAATGAGTGAGCTCGGAAGAACGCAAACGGAACCCAGCCTTCTGTAAAATTTTCCACCCCCCAGCACCGAGAACGGTGTGGGTGGCACCCGAATCCAACAACCCATGCAATTTAAGACCCAAGACAGTGACTTCGAGATACGGACGCCTGTCCTCCTTAATGTGCGACAAAATGTACTTGAGTACGACCCGCTGGTCTTTACAACGCCTCCGAAACGCGGTGGTGGTCGAATTAGGTTTAATGGGCGAGGGAACCTGTCGGCCAGCTAGTTCCTCGCGCGCCCGTTTCCCGGGCAGGAAGGGCAGTCGCGTATGGTAACACCAGGATGTCCGCATTTGAAGCAGTGACGACGGGCCGGCTTACGACATTGCGCCGATCGATGTCCCGCCGCATCGCAATTCCAGCAGGTGTTTGTGGAAGAACGGCCACCGGAAGCCTCGGCGATCTCAGGGAGAGCCTGCACTTCGTGAGCGCGGGGATTAGAACGACGGGGCCTCGAGTAACTCAACTCAGAATCCACTAGGGGACTAAATTCGGTTGGAGGAGGCTGGTAACGATTCGCTCGGAAATAAGCCTCTTCAAGTGCACGCCCGTAATTGATAAGAGCAGCGATAGTGTAGGCGGGCTGTAATGCTAAACCCTTCTGCAGGTAAGGCAACAGATTCCGCTGGATTCTCTGGAGACGAATCCCTTCCAAGGGGAGATGTGGCAGCCTATGATAGAGATTCTCCATAACAGAGACGAAAATTACAATCCTCTCCTCTGCGCCCTGTGTGCGGCGGGTGATTTCGTCACGAAGATCCTCTTCCCACCCGTACGGTAGGAAGTGACTCCTCAAGGATTTCGTCAACGATTCCCAATCCGAAAAAGAGGTCCTATTCGCGCGATACCAAACAAGGGCATGACCCGAGAAAAATTCGACCGAAGAATTAAATAGCTGGCTTGGAGAGTGTCCTCGAGCCTCGCGCAGCTCTTCAACGCGCTCCAAAAACGTGAAGACGCTCGAGCTCTCGCCGTCGAAGGTGATGCCCCATTTACTAACAGGCACAAAAGTTCGCGGAGGAGGTGCCGAAGGAGGAGAAAACGAGCCACCAGCGTACGGAAGCAGGCTCCCAGTATTCGATGCATTAAGGCTAAGCTGGTGAATTCGCCCCTCCAAATCGGAGACGATGGCCGAATTGATCCGCAGATCGTGCATCGTCGAGCGACGTTGGGGCTGAAACCCGGGATTTTCTGGTGGAAGATCGATCAAGGACTGTTGCTCGAGGGGAGGATTAGGCTGATCCAACAAGGGGACCGCCGGTTGTTGGACCGCTCGGTACAAATGCTCCAACAGCTGAGTACCCTCACGACACAGCGCCGCTAAGCGCGTACGCTCACCCTGGGACGCAGGATTTTCCGAGACGATACGACCCAAACGCGACCCTATATGTAGTAGTCGGCTTGATATTCGTCGGTACTCGCTAGCCTTATGGGCATGGTCGAAAACATCCAATTCCCCCAAACAACCCTCCAACTTGGAAGCGCATATGGCCAACTCCGATTCTGGATTCGGAACATATGAGGAAGAAAAGACCTCACCGTCCCCCTCAGCCCTGAGACACTCACGCAGCTTCGCACGTTTAACAACTACCGTAGCGGACTCAAGATTGCAACCCCGAACCAACAACTCGTAAGTCAACTCGTCAGTTGAAAGCCTATTTGCATCCATCATGATATCGGGATATCACAAGCGAAAATTAAATTTAAAGAAAATCTGTAAATCTAGAATCAAAACTCCAGGGATACAAAACAACCGCGCTATACTTATACAGGGGTAACCAAACCACAACTCGATTATCGTCCTACTACCTGAAGTTCCCTTTATTAAATTTAAAAAAAAAAACGCGTGGGCCCCACGTTGGGCGCCAAAAATGTCACGGGTAAAAAGGCGATTGGTCGACTGTTGGCTCAAAGTGGCCGTGCCATTTGGCTCGGCTGGCTCAGCTCGGGTTTAAATTCGTCCGTAGGTCCGAATTAGGGCGCCAGAGTTCGATTCCAGGTGATAAGAGCTAGGGCAAACTCAACCCCCAACTCCGGAACCAACAGTCGTCGCGATGTTAAATTTGACAATAAAGAAATAAATAAAAGAGGAACAGCAGTATGGCGATATCGTGGTATATTAATCAATAATTAATTAACAAGTAGGCAACAATCGACAATTCGATAATTCGAATCGAAATAGGTCTTATCAAATAAACAAATAGATACAGGAATAAATCTTTTGTCCTAAACGGACCGTCGACGAGTCAGCGCTGCTTCGTGTACGTTCACAAAAATTATTAATACACTAAAATTTAAATCAAAATAAACGTAGAAATTGTCCACCTAAGTACTTATCTATGGGAGTGAAAGCGAAAGTACTGGTTTGGTTACTGCGTGCGCGGGAACCGAGCGTCAACTGTCAAAGTTGACAGTTGAGGTTATGTTATGTGTTGTTTATATCGTAAAATCAGTGAAAGTGATCTGAATTAATGAAAATGAGATGGGAAAACTCCCGCAAGTATCAAGGACCTGGAGATCCAACTAAAGGTACCGTAACGTGGTGTGTACAACACCTGAACGCGTCTTAATTTACTTAAACTAGGCTTAGCTTTTCTAGTTGGTGGTTCGAGTTGGTGAAATCCAGATGTAGGAATGCGTCAAGGCAGAGGTGGACTGTGCAGCCCCCTAGCAGCGCAGAGTTCGTATGTGGATGCGGCCCTAGTTCAAGAAGACGGCGTGTCTCGGAAGTCGTACGTTCGAGTTCCTCGGAAGATTCGACTCGGTAGATGAGATCGGTGGAGGAGTCCAAGAGTACAGCGGTACAGTCGAAGAAAGTAAAGCGCAAAGCGCCGAGGGAATAAACCCCACGATAGAACCCTAAAGTAAGACAACGAATAAGCCCTAAATGTCACATATAAACCCGAGGGGTTAACCGCTGGGGAAAATTCTGTACACCAGACTTCATACTTCACCATACTTCATCGTACTTCACCATACTTCACCATACTTCATCATACTTCACCGTACTTCACCATACTTCACCATACTTCACCGTACTTCACCATACTTCACCATACTTCACCATACTTCACCGTACTTCACCATACTTCATCATATTTCACCGTACTTCACCATACTTCACCATACTTCATCATACTTCACTATGCTTTTTTATACTTTTTGAAACAAAATGTGCTCCTGCATCGTAGGTAGATGCCAAAGGAATACTCTAAGGACTACTCCCGTTTCATTTGGTCAATTTATGATCCAAATGAATTATTTCAAGTAGGTAGCACATGATGAAGGAATAAATAGATGATACTCGAATTCTGAGAACTTACGTATAATAATAATTAAGTCAATAATTTTATACAAATCGAGATAGGTATACAAATCCATACGAGTTACAAATTCTTTAGATACTAAACCATCCCTTACCCTCTTACCCTTTCGCGAGGGGTGGGGGTGAGATTGAAGTTTTGAATAGCAACCCCCATTTTTTCGACGGATCATGATTTTTGGGGAAATAATATTAGTCTTTTGTCTGAAACTTCCCCCACCCCACAGATTCCAAAATCAGTTTTCTGACCTTTTATTCACGTTTTTATGCCTCGATGACGATCTAAACTTTTTCCGAGAACAAGTTCGAGACAAACTATGCTCAGTTATTAGTTTGAAGTTGCTTGTACACTGACGCCCCAAACCTACCCCCGAAAAATATTTGCCGGACTTTCTGCGCACCCTGTATACGAATTACCAAGAACGAGTGATTGAAAAATTGATTGATAATCAAACAATATTTTATCAAAATGTGCTCAAAAATATGAATAATTAAACTGAACTCCCATACTTTATCATATTTCAAAATACTACATCTGATATTTTACCACAGAATACTATCCAGAAGTGACAAACTGGCTTCTAGACGAGGCGGATTTTACATGCGTACGCGCGAACCTCGTAGGGATTTCCGTCAACTTGACGCACGTGACACGACTTGATTAATAAATAATTTATGTGTTTGCCACAATTTAATGCTTTTCACACTACCAAATACCGAATAATTAATACACTCCTTAATGATAATTTTGCGGATGTAACTTCTGACGGTAAATAGGCGTCATAGTTCACATTATTAAAAGTCTGCCCCTTGGAGTTATACAACCAAACATACACATTTTGCGCGAATCACAGAAAATGACAGATATCCCTACAAAATCCTACAGGTCAAGGTCTCAAAAATTTGACACCAAAAGATCAAAGGCGGCAGGCCGAGTGTCACTTCTGGATAGTATTCTGTGATTTTACCATGATTCATTATACCGATATCGGTATAATAGACCAAATGAAATCTTTATCGAGGACGGTCATGAAAATTACTTGGCATGTCAAAACACAATGTAAAGTGATTGTTATATTTGTCAAACTTGACAATTAATTTATTTGATCACTTCGTACTTCACCGCATATTTCATCGTACTTCATCGTACTTCACCATATTTCATCATACTTCACCATACTTCATCGTACTTCACCGTACTTCACCGTACTTCACCGTACTTCACCATATTTCACCATACTTCACCGTACTTCACCATACTTCACCGTACTTCACCATACTTCACCATACTTCATCGTACTTCATCACATTTGTACACCATACTTCACCAGCGGTTAACCCCTCGTATAAACCTAATCTCGTTTACCTCGTAGAGGGTTCGGCCAAAACTCGAAACAAGGATAGGCCTCAAGAAAACCTCGATGGAAGTGGCGATAAAGGCCTCGAAAACGACAACTCACTAAAAGAGAAGAAGGAAAATTATATCCAAAATGGACACCTCATGGCGGATGGAAAACTCACCGAATATGTGGCTTCAAATCCCTTTCGGATAGATCTCACCCGCAATAATGGCAAAACTAATGCCCGAAAAATAAGCTCACAGGTGAAATACTGTTAAATGGTGATTTCCAAGCAAAACCCTAATAGGATGACCAAAATATAGTCGACACCTTGGAAATTCACGCTACCACCATTCGAGAGTAGCCAGAGAAGAAGGACCCAAAAAAGTGTAATATTCGATGCAAAGATACTATTCGAGAAAGGGTAAATTCCATGAGAGGCGACCAACGAGCGAGACGAAGAATAGGCTTATCAGTAGAAACACCGCAGGAAGAGAGAGAAGATTAACGGGGAAAGTTCTTTATTTCGCGGTGATATTAAGTACTAGCGATTTGATATAGAACTGTCGGTAAATAAAGTATTTAGCGGCAATAAGTGGTTGCTTGAATTTTCCGCCATCACAGACGGTAATTAAAACTTTCAGTGTGTCTAGGCATAGAGTCCAGGTTATTATGCTCAACTTTGGTGACCGCTGGCTCTACAGGGAAACATTTGAGGACCTATGGCTATGGGAACTTTTTTTCATATTTTTCAACTAGGGATCACCACCTGAATTTCTTAATATCAATTAAGATACACGCTGTATGATTGACCTAACTGGAATCCGCCAAACGAAATTTTGTAGATTAGAAAGTCGACTGTTAGTCGTTAAATAGTCGACGGTTAGTCGTCGAAAACACGACTGTTAGTCGCGTTACTATTAGTCGAGATAATAGACGCCTAACCGTCTAGTTTAAAAAATCGCATCATTGGCCCTTCAGAGCTTCCGTACAGTGAAACTGAAGAGGTTTATGAATTTTTACTAAAGCAGGGTGTCACAGATTCTCAGATATGTGAAATGAAATATAATGAGGTGAGTATTCTTTATTTGTCATGAGGGACAATTCTCAATCGATAACCGAAAAATTATAGAACGTTTATCGACCCTATACAGCGTGTTTCAGGAAGAAAGGTCCAGGTTTTCAGGATGTACATATGTACTCCTTGAGTCATTACCAATAAAATTTCTTAGTAAATATACAGCGTCCGCCAATAGTGCGGTAAATGAGAATTGCGCCTTAATCTTTGAAGTTATGAAAAAAATTTCTCAATGAAAAATGTTTATACGAGGATTGAGATTCTTATTATCCCAAATGAAGGAGCAACCGAAAAACCCGCGAAGACAAAATTTTCGCTTTATCAATCTACAAACAGAGCCCTAGGTGCTATCGCGTTTTAGAGAGAGTATTTGCTTTACCTTCTAAAAAAACACTTCTGGAAATTCTCAGAAAAATTCAACTGAAATGTGGCCTCAATGATAAGTTGTTGGAATGTCTGAAGAAAAGCTCAGCAAAACTAAAGGACCACGAAAAATGCTGCATCATTATGTTCGACGAAATGAGCATTGATCCAGCTCTAACATATATAATGCGAAAGACGACGAAATATGGGGCTTTGTGGATCACGGCGATGGTGCAGTATTTGAGGGTTTTGCTGATCATGCGATGGTGTTTTTCGCTAGAGGAATATCCAAGAAATGGAAGCAGCCTATCGCCTACTATTTCATTCAAGGGGGCATGAAAAGTCACATCTTAGCAGCTGAACTCAAAAAAGTCGTTCAGGCATTGCAATCTGTGGGACTAAGAGTTGTGGCGTCAGTATCTGACCAATATTCTACAAACATCGCAGCTCATAAAATTTTAAGTGAACAAACTAACCAATTTTGTGTTAAAAATGGTATCGAGAACCGCTATTTTGGACATCTTATTGGGGGAGCAGAAATAGTGCACTTATATGACATGCCCCATTTATTGAAAGGAGTCCGAAATAATATGTTAGATGTTGACGTCAAATTCCGGTGGCTTCACAACAACACTGGTATTGCCTCTTGGGGACATGTAATCCAGTTATATGAGCTTGACGCTCGCAATGAGGACTTCCGCTTTTGTAACCGCCTTACCGACCAACACGTTTATAAAGACAAGCTGAAGAAAACGAAAGTCAAGAATGCGGCTCAAGTGTTTACCGGACGAGTTTCAGCTACGATGAAGTTTTTCGCAAATTCAAGTAATGCAGATAATAATTGGGTCCTAAATTAGATATCTAAAGTATTGTTTTCTTATTTAAAGTTTTTAACGAAACCTCCACTGTAACACCCAAACGGTGGCGTCTTCCCCAAAAAAATGAGTCCGCGTCATAGCAGGCTGATAAATATTAGTTCAAGTCTGCCAATATGGATGGCGTTCTCGTACTAAACTGGAAACGGAAATTAGACGTTGTCAAGTAATCGCGAATATATTTTCAAAAATCGTTGTCATCGTGTGTCAAACTGTGAGAAACGATATTTGATTTTGCATTTTTCGACTATTTCACGAAATCTATTTTGCGGTTTCGTCATAAAAGCGAAGAAAACGCCATATAAGGTGTGTATCGTGTGTGGTTCGTGCTCAGCAGATCAATTTCTCCATCATTTGCCGAAAAATGAGATAAGGTAAGACGTCAATATCATCTTTCCTTTTCATACTTACTACGCGAATTCCCTAATAAATTTATTTTATTGAAATGCAGTTAAAACAATGAAAATATTGCAATATACATCAAATATACGCTCACAAAATAGGCGTAAATTGTAGCCAAAACGTCCTATGCTATAGTCAGTAGTAGGACTTCTATTTTCCAACCAGAAGAATCAGCAAATGTTTTGGCAACTTCATAGTGTATTCAAACTCCACCTGCGTCCAACGAGACAATTGCTTCGGAGGCACCCACGGAAAAGTTGTCTGCTACTGATAATGGACACTCTTTTTTTAATGATCCTCAAACTTTGTCTTCGGAAACACTTCATGGGCCAAAAGTTTGACGATGATCAATCAAATGTAGTACCCTCCTACATGCCCCAAACTCACACAATTCCAAAATCAAAAGACTTCGGGCAGATGGCGCTAGTAGGACACTCCTGACGCTATGCCATCACGACTTCATTTACTTTAAAGCCACTGTCGCAATTCCGGGTAAACGGTAACTACCAAGGGATAGGGTGGGACATTGATCATCGGTCAAAGTGCTACATACAGGCTGTTTGATAAAAACTCCAAAACGCCACAGTTTCTTTGGTTGTCATCCGATTTCAAAAACCCATCAACAAAAAATGATATATTTTTCATGCTCTACGAATAGGTCTTGCCGCCAAATTTTTTCCCTCAACTTCTTTTTTCAACATTGGTAAATTTAACTTTTTCAATAATAAAACGCGATTATTTCCAATTCAAAGTTGAAGTAGATATTTTTTTCTATACCATCGGTCAATAAAAAAGTTGATTTTCCTCAATAATCATCAGAAAAACGTAAAAAATGATTCGCCAGATTTGGTCGGATTAAACAAAAAACGTCATTTTCACGTTTGCTGTGGAATCCAAAGCACTCCTGAAACTGACATTTCTTAAAATTTAATTCCAATCGGGCGAAACTTTTTATGCGTTTTCTTGGATAAACATTGAAAAAATGACCACTTTCTACATACCATAGTAAAGAGAAAAATACATACTTCAATTTTAAATTAGAAGTAATCGTACTTTATTCTTAAAAATTTAAATTTGCCATTGTTAAAAAAAGAAGTTGAGGGAAAAAATTTGGTAACAAGCTCTATTCGTAGTGCATGAAACATAAATCATTTTTTGTTGATGGGTTTTTGAAATCAGATCACAACCAAAGAAACTGTGGCGTTCTGGAGTTTTTATCAAACAGCCTGTATAATCAAGATCGAACTTCACTTAGGTCTTAGGTAAGTTCGTTTGATCTTTCGATTATATTATTGGTTACCAACTAAGACTTGTACGAAAAAACACCATTATTAGCTAACGGTGGAAGTAGTGAAGCTACCTGTAGATTTGGACCACTCTGCGGCATGTTTCGTCTTGGTGGCAACGGCTAGGGCTGGTAAAATTATCGATATATCGATAAATTTATCGATAAATTGATATATCAGATGATATCGAATTCAAAAATTTATTAATATATTAGATATCAATAAATATCAAAATATCAAACTTTGATAAATATCAAATATGAGATTTATCAAAATACATTCTTCATAAAATGACTCTAAACTGCACTTCGACATGACACGGGCCTTTTCAGTGATACAGGATACGCCGACGGCTGCATTTTGGTAGAAAGTTTCCCCGTGTGGGTTAGTTATTCGACGACGTTTTCTTGATAAGTTTGATTTTTAATAATTTGATAAATATCGATATTTGATACTTTGATAAATATTGATATATTGAATATCAATACTTATCAATACATTTGTTGTTATCAAACTTTGATACCTAATTTCTGATATCAACCAGCCCTAGCAACGGCATGACGCGTGGAGTGCGTTTTATGTTACCATCAACGCCTGCCCGGCTCAAGGTGGCCTTAATCCAGCGGTTTATGGTTTGCCGCGATGCTTCGACGAAAGGTTTTCTGAACGTCAATGTTACTAATTGGCCTGAATCAAAGTTCGGTGTAATTATCATCCCAAGTTAGCAGTCACGCAAATCTCGATTGAATTGAGAACCGGTTGCGGCCTATTCCATGAGGACGTTCTGCTTAGGCTCAATATACGAAATTCATATTCAATAGTAATCATTTGGATATTTTCAAGACGAATGAGAAGAAGGGTTAGCCGTCTCTAAGTTCGCCAACTTTTGGGTCAAATCTGGGGGAAAGAACTATTTCGGAACCCTATTTTCCTGAAGAGTGAGAACTGTGGAAGGATTCTATTGGTGCTGTACGAGATTGTAGTGGCTCAAGTTGAAAAAAGGACCTTTGAAAACATTTAACCATTTCCTCCTTGCCCTACGGTGTTGACAGAGAAGGCGCAACGGCGGCTCTTGTAGAGCTAAGCGCTCCGTGAAAACACCAATTCAAACTGGTTCCATTCGATTGAATGCGGCAGTAGACAGTGAAACGAACAGAAGTGTTATAGCTTCCTCAGGAACTTCCCTCATCACATGAGTGATGAGCTGACCTGACCTGACCTGACCTGCCACCAGAGTTATGGTATGTTAAAGCCGATGCGGTTGGCTGTCGACGGAGGACCATTGAGATCCATTCACGTTGAAAAAACTATTGGACGGTTTATTGTGATGAATGGGATGATGGAACCCATGGCTGTGCAGTCCACTATGGCCCCACAATAAAACACCCCTGCCTTGTTGGTTATAGTTTCCGTAAGTACTCATAAAATGAGTGCCAAAAGGAGAAATGCGTAGAACGTCACATCTGACCAGATTTGGGAAAACGTCAACACCAAAATCACTTGTCTGGAGTCTGGAAAACATGACACTAACATCTCACATTTAGTGTTATGTCTGTAAGCAACCATGAAAATCGAGTGCACCAAATGTCTTCCCGATTTCAGCCAAAAACAGAATTGTTCAACTCGAAATTAGTTTCCGGAGTGTGTCCTTGGGATTAGGAAACAGCTTCATCTTGTCTGCGGATCTAATTAGGCGCAAAACCCAGAATACTTGATGTTCGCACCGTAACGTGTACAATTTGCTACGTTATTCAACTTGGAAAGCGGACACCGCTAAGAGCTTCGTTCTTTTAAACAGCTTGTTTACGTACACCCGCAACTTCCGCAGGACAACCCGACCAAGCTGATTTAGAGGTTGGCACAATCTCAAATTTTGCAAGCATTGTTTCGTTCGAATTTTCGAAAATTCTCAACAACTCCTTGTTGTTTCCTGAAGGGAGCCGAGTTAGCGAAAGAGAGTTCAACCAAAACCTCCAAAACAAGGAATCTTCATTCCCGGATCGGGATAAGACGCCTTGTTGGTATCGATCACGAACCCTAGTTTGTCAAGCGGCCACTTTTCTCTGTCACATCATCACAGCATTACAGATGCTGCTTCCTAACGATAGGCAGTAGTTAAAATGAACAACTCTAGAAGGACCACATCGGCCTGATCAACTTCGTTGAACCAAGTAGAGCCGTCCCCGGTCTGAAACCCGAGACCTCAGCTAATTTAGAAAAAACGATGTCTATGAAATCCTAAAATCCAAGACGTGCATCCGATTGTCAAAAGTGTAACGAGTACTCGTATTCTATTCTAGTCCCCCGTAAATTCCCAGTAACTGAGTAATAGAAGACAACCCCTTCCACTCAGGAAGGAAACCACCGGTTTCATCGTCACACAACAGGAGCCGTGCATAGCCCACATGCACTAGTATTTATTCTAAAATACGAACTTCAAGAAATTCCTCGATTTGTAAAAACCGTTGGAAAGCAGGCACATTTAAATGGGTAAAACGAGCTGATTATGTCCTAGACAACACCCAAAAGCGGTCCCAAACCGAGAATTCTCGATTTCTGTGCGTGTTGTACACGTCTTTGCCACCCAAGCTGTTGTTCTATTTGTCGGGGAAGCGTTGGCGATAGCGATCGCACTTTTTGGCCCGACTCCGAGATTTGCTTGGATTAGGCTACCTCTGACTTTCCACAAATTGAGAGATCGGACCCTTCGAGTCTAAACTCGGTTTTTCCTGCACAGGGAAAACATTTTCAGAGCTTGACACCCCAACTGGAATCTTTGTCGCGTTGACCCGGGCGACTTCCCCGGTCAAGTTTCTGCCAAGTACTTTATCATCGTTGGACTTGTGCCCCGCCTCTTTTTCCTCAAACAGAGACACCGGCTGTCTCGAGCCGAAAGGGTCACCTCATTTTGTGGCTAAACGTTCCCTCCTTGCGTCTCTGCATTGCAGATTCCGATGATCCAATATCGGGATTTAACGTTGTCGGACCCGCGCCAAGTCACAATTTTTATTGTGCGGATAGTCTTCAAGAATTACCCTCCGAATTTTGGACGGAAGAACACGGAAAACTTTCTCCTAACGATCGTACAGGAATTAATTGAAAAAAGCTGCGATACGACAGCCGAAATGTCAACGTAATTCATTCCAACGACAACGCGGTCCAAGACGCTCAAAACTTCTTGAGACAGAGAATCAATTTGCAAAGCTTCCTGATTTTCGCTTGAAAAAAGGAATAAAGCTATTCAAAGCACAAGTTAGTCTGAGACTCCCAGAAGAACCCGCCTTTTAAGCCTGAAGAAGCCGAGCACAGAATTCATGTAATTTGCGAGTGGCGTATTCGCCCGCCCATGGGAAGCCACCGTGATCGATGCTGCGTTCGATACTTGGTTTGATGCTTCTAGCATCGACGGCCCGCATGACGCATGCCGGTCGTCCATCCAAAAAACGGGACGCGTTCAACGCTGCTCAGAATCGGGGTCTCCCATCCAAACGCTGGACGCGCTAAATGCTGCTTAGCGCCGGCGACAGACATGACACATGCCGGTCACCCATCCAAAAGCGGGACGCGCTCGATGCTGCTTAGCTTCTAGCATCGGGCGGCCACCCATCCAAACGCCGGCCGCGCTGAACGCTGCTTAGCTTTGAAGACTGACGTCACAGTCGGGTGCTCGCCCAAACAGCTGGGCGCGTTCGTCCTGCTTGACCTTGGCGCTGGTGCGGCGGCCCGACCGGGCCATTTGTTATGTTCACCTAGCGCCATTTTCGGAAATTCATACCCCAAGAATTAGCAGGACTGGGCTAACGTAATAATGACTCTGAGACTCCCAGAAATTATCGCCCAAGAGGGGTTGCACCGGATATTTCACCGAAATATGAAACAGTCTGAGACCCCCAGAAACTGTTGCACTAACCTGCATGCGTAGGGCCATTTCAAGAATTTCCACCTCGTAGAATTAGCAGTATTGGGCCGACGTGATAATGATTCTGAGACCCCCAGAAAGAATTATCGACCCAGAGGAGGTTTCGAGGGATATTTCACTGAAATATGTGCTAGTCTGAGACCCCCAGAAACTGTCGCACTACAGTCCAATTTCTGCACCCTCTCTCCTCTCCTTTCCGTTGGACTCCTTATTTTCTTCGAGGCTTTTCTCGAATACGGCGAAGGAAAAGTGTGACGGTTCCGGGTTCGGCCTGCCGGGCCCCAGGCGGACGCGACAAGTTCCAGCCCGACGCCGCCGCCTCCAACCTCACACGAGATTCGCTAGAATCTTCTGATTTCCTCTTGCAAAGAACGATTAATACCTTTTTCAGGTCATCCTAGAAAGCCGACCGTATCGACGATTAATGACAATGATTTTCTATCCCTTTTGGTAAGAAAACACACAAAAAACACCTCAACTATGAGTGAACACCTTTTGGAGAACGTGCGAGTTCGACACACGAAAAAAACTAGGTTCAGATCAAGGGACTGAACCGCAAGGTTTCGACGTGTATACGTCGGTTACTAAACTCGCTTCCCGATGGTAGCGTATTTAAAATCTACGGAAGCTCTGAAGGGCCAATGATGCGATTTTTTAAACTAGACGGTTAGGCGTCTATTATCTCGACTAATAGTAACGCGACTAACAGTCGTGTTTTCGACGACTAACCGTCGACTATTTAACGACTAACAGTCGACTTTCTAATCTACAAAATTTCGTTTGGCGGATTCCAGTTAGGTCAATCATACAGCGTGTATCTTAATTGATATTAAGAAATTCAGGTGGTGATCCCTAGTTGAAAAATATGAAAAAAAGTTCCCATAGCCATAGGTCCTCAAATGTTTCCCTGTAGAGCCAGCGGTCACCAAAGTTGAGCATAATAACCTGGACTCTATGCCTAGACACACTGAAAGTTTTAATTACCATTTAGATCTTGGTTTAGTCATTCCGGGATTTTGAGAACCACTCTGTGACCTGCTGTCTGACAAGCTGTGCACTTTTAACGACGTCTAGTCCGAAGTTGATCAGGTTTTTCTTTTTTTGGTTAAAATCTCAGGAATCAAAAGCTTCTTGGGGAGTTTATAAAACCACAAGTATACTACATACTACGAAATTTATCAAAAATAAGTTATTAATAGCGCTGTTTACCTCAGATTTCCGTTGAGAGAAGGGTATTTTCAAAAACTTGTAAAATAATATTTGTCAGTCTGACATGTGCTCAACTTTGAGCACAGAAAGTGGCTCTCAAAAAGTTAGTGCACAGCTTGTCAGACACGTCAAAATCTCGGAATGACTAACCATTATCTATACTAAACCAAGCATTTAGATAAATGACCATTTGCGTAAATGATCATATAGGTTTCAAGCTGACACCAAAAATTCTAAATTTGACTCATAAAGTCCAAACGAACCGTGACATATTTCATTTTGAGTTTTTCGCAATCACAAATTTTGTTGCCCCAGATGTCTAGAACCACTAATTCGAGGTATAGCAGACGTTTTATATCTGTGCCAACGGCCGCTCAGAATCCGAACGAATCTTCCGAACTAAAGTCTCAGTGTGTCTAGGATATAATAGCTATTTATATGTATAACTAGTTACGAAAAGAAGGTGTTTTCCGCACCAGTCGTGGAAGTTATCGAACGAGGCGAAAGCCCAGTTCGATAACACGACGTGTGCGGAAAACACCGTTTTCGTACGTGTTATATACAAGATTTTATCTACAACCATTGATAAAATTGACTTTTAGGCTTGTTTTTGGGAGCCCCTTACATTTTCCGTTTGGAAATTCAACACGGTTGGAGGCAATTAGCGCAAATCACCTTGGATATGAGTATTATGGGTATAACAGAAAAATCGACTTTTTCGGAAAATTCATAGTCAACCTCCACATCCGTTCTAAAAGATCTTTATTTTTATATTGCTAAAAATGTGAAATCACGTATAAAACGTCTGCTATACCTCGAATTAGTGGTTCTAGACATCTGGGGCAACAAAATTTATGATTGTGAAAAACTCAAAATGAAATATGTCACGGTTCGTTTGGACTTTATGAGTCAAATTTAGAATTTTTGGTGTCAGCTTGAAACCTATATGATCATTTACGCAAATGGTCATTTATCTAAATGGTAATTAAAACTTTCAGTGTGTCTAGGCATAGAGTCCAGGTTATTATGCTCAACTTTGGTGACCGCTGGCTCTACAGAGAAACATTTGAGGACCTATGCCTATAGGAACTTTTTTTCATATTTTTCAACTAGGGATCACCACCTGAATTTCTTAATATCAATTAAGATACACGCTGTATGATTGACCTAACTGGAATCCGCCAAACGAAATTTTGTAGATTAGAAAGTCGACTGTTAGTCGTTAAATAGTCGACGGTTAGTCGTCGAAAACACGACTGTTAGTCGCGTTACTATTAGTCGAGATAATAGACGCCTAACCGTCTAGTTTAAAAAATCGCATCATTGGCCCTTCAGAGCTTCCGTACAGTGAAACTGAAGAGGTTTATGAATTTTTACTAAAGCAGGGTGTCACAGATTCTCAGATATGTGAAATGAAATATAATGAGGTGAGTATTCTTTATTTGTCATGAGGGACAATTCTCAATCGATAACCGAAAAATTATAGAACGTTTATCGACCCTATACAGCGTGTTTCAGGAAGAAAGGTCCAGGTTTTCAGGATGTACATATGTACTCCTTGAGTCATTACCAATAAAATTTCTTAGTAAATATACAGCGTCCGCCAATAGTGCGGTAAATGAGAATTGCGCCTTAATCTTTGAAGTTATGAAAAAAATTTCTCAATGAAAAATGTTTATACGAGGATAGTCTACAACTTTAAAATATTGGCCACTCTACAGAGTGTCCTCTTAAGCCTGGACGACACTCAACTTTTGAATTTCAAATGGAACGTACTATTTTTCATTTGATTTTCGCATTCAACGGCTTAGAATAAGGTCACTTTATCGAAGGTCTTCATCGGTCAAAATGGAGAGATTTCGAGATAATCACTGTTTTCCCCAAAAAATATCCTCCGATTTTAGTTGAAATATTTCCAAAACTAAAAGAGCTGGCGCTGAACTTTCTTATCATTTATTGTAGAGGGTGAATGTAGCTTCATTTTGATATACGCGAAAGTAGGATAATCTACCAAATTCTATTCGAAATAGATACAGGGTGTCACATTTATCAAAGATACAGGAATAAACAAAAGTTTTTATGAAAGCCGACATCATAGACCCTTTTTTTCGTTTAAATTTTTTTGGCGATTTGGGTGGGCACGTCTCTGGAAAACTTGGTGGGAATATTAAATGTGACACCCTGTATCTATTGAGCGTTTACGGATCTATATTTACTGAGGAATTTTGTTGGCAATCACTTAAAGAGGACATCCTGAAAACCTGGTCCTTTCTTCCTGAAACACCCTGTATGTTTATAAACAGAATACATCAGTACATATCGAATAAGTTGAAGTGGAGTAAATGTAGTAGTAGGCTCTATTTTTTTAAATGGAATGGATTTGGCCCAAGAAAACGCAGTTTCAGGACCGGTCTTTTCATCTTCCAGTTAAAGTTATCCAGTAGCAGATAAATATGTATATTACATTTTCATTTTTGTAACAATCATAAGCAAGGTTTATAGCGGGGAAAATGTAATACAGAGGGAACAAATAAATTTTACATAAGGTGGGTGACTATTGGCACCGTGCATACCTTCTGTGGCGCTCGGTCACATTTTTGCACTTTTGGCATGGTTTTCCATTATTGCCAATGAAATCTTCAGGTGGGCTGATTTTTGAAACGTCCAAAATTTCCAACAAAAGTGCAAATAAAGTGGCGTTGTGGTACATTAGGCACGGTTCCAATAATCATCGTTTTGTCTCTATTGTTCCATTAGTCATGCACAGCCACCCCTTATATAAGATTTAATTGCTCTCTCTGTAATAAGTACGGAGAGATCGAAAAAAATCTACATTTTGTCCCTTTTTGAAGCTATTAGATAAGTTGAGACAGAACGTTGGCCATTGCCTCCTTTTATGTAGAAATTATTCAATCGCTTCTCAAAAATCAAGTACAAAGAAAATTTCAATTATATTAGTCGTAACCTGTGGTCGTAACTTTGTAGTGAGGAACTGGATTTTAAAGTTTTAGTAACTTTTGCTCTGTAACACTGACTTTTTACCCTGAAGTTTGCTGTGAGTTGGGCTTTTAAAAGTTGGGTTAGCTATTTTTTCTGTCATTTTTTAATAACTTTGAATTTTTACCTATTCGAACATATCCAGTCCTTTGTTCAATAAAATAACTTCATCTCTATATTTTTTTGTTTGCTTCAAGTTCAAAATCTGTTAAAAACATTTCTCCTCAACTTTTTCTAAACATTTTCTGGAAAACTATGCCACAAGTGCCTGTAACTTAAGTTTTTCATCATTTTCTACTTTCCTGTATGTAGGGATGTGCCTTTTCTTCAATTGTGTTGTGTGTTGTGCCCTTATTTATTAAGGATATTTCAAAAATTATTAGAAATTAGTTCATTTTAGCAAGGATTTAAATGACAATCCATGTCAAATTCTAAAATTTTCTGGAGTTTTATATTTCTGCCAGTAGTCAACTATTCATTTTATTTTGATTAATTTAGTAACAAAACCATGACAAAACGTAACAATTTCTAGTTAGTTCCTCATTACAAAGCTAATCTGCCTGTATAATAATCCGACTGTGCGATTAGATATAGGTACCGAGCAATTTTGCCAATAAAAATGTGTCTAAAATCATGCATGAACTTTCAAAACCTGACGCTTGGTCCCTATGGGTACTTCCCGCGATATACATGAACTTTTGTAGGTTCTCAAGTACCTATAGGCGTATTTCGGAAGAGAAATCATGAATTCCGTGCACTTTGACAAATCTAAGTTAGGTATATGCAAAGATTATCTCCCCAAGATGGGTTACTTGGCCGAAAAATTAATCCCGATACCGATGGCGGGAATAGTTCGGGAAGTCGGTTTCAGAGAGCGTTACTTTCGCTCGATTTCCTGCAGTTTTTTTCAATTCCTTACTTGACAAAAATTCAATTAGATGGCGGTATTAAAAAGCCAGGCGGTGGTGATCAAGAAAATAGGCGGCTGTGATCAAAATTGTCACTGTTGTTATGATGATGATTTATTTTCATTTTATTTCTGAGTTATGAAAATTTGTGAAGTCATGAAACGTTATTGCGGCGCGTTTAAGTTGTATTATTCATGGAAGTCAGTTTAATCTTGATACAAAATCGTCTTTGTTCACAGTGAGTGTGTTTAAAATAATTCTGAACTGGATTTTGGCAATTAACTGAAATTTTTCTGGTGTGTGCATTAGATTTCCTCGGGCAAAATAAAGAGTACTGCGAATAATACTGCGATACATTCTGCAAAGCCCTCAACTATTTTCAAATTTTCAAACTGTTTGAATTATGGACATCACCGAGACTGCAAAATTTTTATCAGTGCAAGAACGGCAAACTCGACTGCAAAGGATCTGAATTGGTTGAACAATTCATGGAACCGCTCATCTTTCGGCTTGTATTCTGGATACTCATAAATTCTAGTGACAAAATTATTTGTGGCAAAAGTTTTAATATATTTTTTTGATTCCATTAGTAGTTAACTCGTTTTTTCTACAATAATTATTGCAAGTTTATGTTTAAAATATTTCAATTAACCTTATAAATTCGATTATTTTCGATAATAACGAGAAAAATTGAATTTGAAGGTGGGCATAAACCGGTGTGCCTGTGCGGTGCACTTATGAAAAAATCAAAAATTATAAATATTAAAATTTACAAAGCGGGCTATGCGAGAATACGTCGATTGTATCCTAGAAACGGATTTATAGTGGCGGCATCTACAGCCGCCAGGGGCGTCGGATATTTCCGGATGATCCTTCGTGCCGCAATTATCGGGATTAAAAAATCAAACGTGCTCTTGCCAATCTTGAGGGGTTTATCTATGGGTATATGTATTTACACCACTTCACCTTACTATTTTTCACACGGTCACACACGGTATAATTTTGCAGTTAACGGCCAAACTTCTGAGGGAGATGAATGACGAAGTTATGAAGGGTTTCATACACAAATATGCTCAGCAAGTGGCATTACGAGACTATTTGAATTTAAAATCGGGTACCAGAAGAAAGCAAAAACTAATGCATGAGTTGAAATTAAAGTTGAAAAGACAAGGAGTAGAGGACACAGCTGATGGAAAATCAAAAAAAAATGAGAGCAGATAGACAGGTGCTTTTGGGATGGGTAATGTGCTGGGACGGCAAAAAGTATTCTCAAGTTAGGGAACCATTTGGAGGTGGTACACGATAAATTTATTTACCAGTAAGTGCAACCAAGGCGCTTATTCTACAAAGAGCGATCGACTTGTTTTTCCCAAATGGTAAAAGTAATAACTTGAAAATAGAAGAGTACGAAGTGGATCTCTTCAATTCCCAACATAAGCCCATTGAAGAAACCGCCACAATTGAATCCATTCTAAATGTGACTGCTTACCAAAAACTTCGTTTTTATTTGGCCACAATAAAAAAAAGTGATCTACCATCGTCATCAGTCGCCTCCGTGGGCAATGATAACAATGAAGTTGATACAAGTTCTGACGATGTAAGTTCTAAGATGGCTCATCTATTACACCACGTGATGGGCTTTTCAGTAAAATCAATATTTCTTGGCATTCTTTGAAAGAATGATATCAAACTCAAACTTTTAGTGCTTTCTCAAACGCTCACCCATGATGGTATAATTCAGCGTGTCCATGAATCATCGGAGAAGCTGGTAATGATGAATTTCCAATGACATTCTAAGAGAAAAACCTTAGTACAATTTCGTCGCGACTGAGAATGGTTCGCGCTATTGACATTCCGCAAAATGCCTTCAACAAAAGAAAAACATTCAATTTGGTAAATTTTAACTTGGGCCGTAGAATTAAAATAATTTGCTATTCGAAGTTACCTAGTATCGAGCAAGCAATTACATTCTTTATATAGGGAGGTTATGAGTATCATTCTGTCTCATGAAAACTACTAGGAAAATAGAGGCTCCCAGAACGATTGTAATAGCTTCCCTGTATGAAGAATTTATTCCATCGCTCCGTATAATCCGTCGATTTGTTGCAAACTGCAATTTTTACATCTTTTAGGCGGGGTTTATCAATGCTCAGTTATCGTTTAACTGGAGGTTGAATTCCTTGGTTACCTTTGTTACAACAATTGAAATCAACAAATTCAACACTTAGCTAAAAGGTAATTGAGCATTCATAAACCGGCCCTTAGTGCCTATCCACTTGATATTTTCACTTTCGACTTTTGGATATACTCGTATACTTGAAAGTTTTCGTCTCAACATATGCTGCTAGAAATTGTGTGATCATCGGCTCCTCCGGCGATTCTGATATTTCAAGTTTGATTAAATTCTTCTATGTTTTTAGAGCGATGAATTGATATCCTACAAACGTATTATTAGAACACCTAAGCAGCATATTATTACTCCAACTACTTCATCTGCCGATATTGATGAAAATTGTAATATAGAGGAAGAATCAAATAATAATACCTTGGAAGGTGAGATACATTCTTATAAGAATCAAGGTCTACTTCAGCGTAGACAGGTCGGAATAATAGTTATCGAATGCCAAAAAATCGTCCTTTTTTGTTACATTACTGAAAATGTATAGAAATGACACAAAACCAAGAGAGAAATGGCCGATCAGCGTTAGATGACAATTAGTAAAGGAGTCCCAATACATTTTTTGGACAAGCGTTTGGAATAGTAGTAGGTAGTATATCTTTGAATAGGATAGTTAGTTAGGAAAAGTTGAATCACTGAACAAGCCAACTAAATAACAAGGTCGGAAAAATATTCCCGCACTCACTTAATTCTTGAACTAATTATTCATTAAGTCATCTCAAATTCTGAGAGATGGTCTTATTATGTATCAAATCAGAAAACTTAAATCAGTAATTTTTCACGAGTTCTAAAGCGATAGATTAAGTGTACACAAGCAGTGATACTGCCACTGACATCAAAATTTCATCAAAGCTCTCCATGTATGTACCTTAAATTCAAAATTTAGTTATTCTAGGTCTTTTCCAAACGTTAGTAGAAAAAATATTGTGTTTGTTTCATATACGACGTATCTCAGTTATTTCAAAATCAACGACGGCAAAAACAGATTTGCTAGCTTATTGAACAGATTAGCTACTTTATAACACACGTATGTACTCACATGACCTACGTTCGACCGTATAAATTATTTATACTGTCAACTGCGATTTGGCTAAGCAATATGGACGCCCAAATGGGGCGATTTTTGTTGGTTTTGCCTAGCAACTAATTTGTTGCTAGGTAATTGATACAAAAATCGCCGCATTTTGGGCGTCCATATTACTTATCCACAATCGCGAATACAATTCAAAGGCTCAGGGCGTAATCTATGGCTCAGGGTCCATGGCATCATTCGACGTTTGTAATGTGTCACTTTATTTAATTACTAGTACAACAATTATTCACTAATTAAATTGCTACGTAGTAAGTATTGTTGTCTAATAGTAATACCTCACATTGTTGTTAGCAATAGACAACAATACTTGCTACGTAGCAATTAGTGAATTTAGGGGGAATGATATTGACATTTTTGCATGTCAAACAGTTCAACACTCAAATTTAACGTAAAAAGTGAAAAGCAGTTCAATCTTATGCAACGAGGGGTTGACCACCCAAGAAACTTGTGTACACCAATTTGCTACATTGACAAATTTGCCAAGAATTTGCCAAATTTGCCAGAAATTTGCTGATGACTGTACACCAAAATTGCTACGTGGTCAGCCCCTCGTTATGCAACATAACATCTATAGTCTTTCCAACATAAACCTGACCATCAATGTGACCCCCAAAGTATAGTCGCCGCAGACTTCGTTCCCTCATTTGACTTTTAGAGCCGTTCAACCCTCTTATTACTGTATGAAAAGAAACAAGCAATAAATCCATGGGCGGTCATCACAGACAGGTATGAAGAAAAATTTCGGAAGGTACTTTTGAGGTACTCTATGTCGTGGAATAGAGAATACGCAGGTATAAACCGTCTCATGCTCCCACATAGCTTGAAAATACTTCCCCAAATGTCAAAGTTCCAATCGACCAAGATCTCCTGCTGGTTTATTACCTCTCTTCTATTCATTTGAAATTAGAGGGTTGAACGGCTCTAGAAGTCAAATGATGGAACGAAGGCCGCGGCGACTATACCTGGGGATCAATGTTTTTCAATTAAATTTTGCTCAGCAACTTAGGTCACGTGATGGCCAGTTTATGTTGGAAAGTCTATACATACTGGGGTATTATTGACTCACCCAATTCATCGGCCTCGCTCGCAAGCTCGCTCTGACATAAAATGTCATTAATGTCCTATATCATGTGTTCGTTACATAAGTAGCTATTACTGTTCAACTGTTTTCATCCAAATAACAATCACGGTCAGCTATGTAGGTACTAAGTAGGTACGAAAAGTTCAATATTCAAACTGGATACTGCACTATACTGTATCAATCAGTGAATTTCTGAGCAATTTTTATCGAAACGTCAACATTTTTCACCAAAAGTGCAAATCAATTATCGCTGAATTAGACTTTCCACGGTTCCAATCCAATCAATTGATATTGAACGAATCCTATTTTCTCTATTATGTAGGTATCCCTACTACTTCGAATTCATCCTACACGGAGCGATACATCGACAATTCAACCCATCCACAAATCAGTGAAATTACTATACTTGTGAATTCTATTCTTGATGCGGAAGGCATTAGCACGTCCTTGACCTCGTCCTCAACACCCAATAATACAGAATTTCCAAGAGAAATTTTCGAGGAGCTAAATGATCAAACATACGAGAATGAGCTAAGTTCTTCTCAAACATTAGAGTATGAGTCAAATCCTCAACCTATATTCGAGGATGAACCAATTCCTCAGCAGATATTGGAGGGTGAACCAATTTCTCATAAGACTTTCGAGGATATTCTCATTTCTCTCAATACCTCCATCAACACAGAAAAGTCGAATGTCTTTAATGTGTTTAGAGACGAAATATTTACTTGTTGTGTCCGGGCTATGAGAAGACACTCATTCTGTCCCACCAACAAACTTTTTGTAAGATTCAGTGACATCGAGGGATTATCAGAAGGGACAATTGATGATGGAGGATTCACTAGAGAAGAGAGCTGTTTCGACTTGTTTTAAATTTTATTAAAGACAGTCACATGTTTGTGGGACGCCATAAAAAACATATTACTCTGGATGGGAAGGCTATGGAAAATAAATACTACTATGAAGCAGGTCGTCTAATAGCATTATCTTTGGTACACGGAGGACCTGCTCCACATTTCTTCTCAGAATTACTGTTTAATTTAATAATTGGAAAAGACAACGTCCTACCGACGTTTGAAGATGTCGATGAAGAAATCAGGTCACTTTTGACTCAACTAGAAAATACCGCCAGTCTTTCTGACGCACAAACCTTAATCACAGAAACTATGTATTTGCTATTGCTGGATTCAACTATATTTTCAACTTAAATGAAAAGAATAATATTATTGAAGGTAAGAAATCTTATTGCGTCATAAACCACAGTCTGCATGTAGATATACAATGGTGTGCCAGAATCACTGGATGTCTCGGTAATGGTGGATTCCGTAGCTCATTTGAAGACAAAAACTTTAATACAATTTTATCGAGGCAAATGAGGTGCTATTGAAATCTAGCGAAAATCTCCTTCAAGCACGGTTTTTTCCTGCTGTTCTTGAACTGAGGCCTTAGAAGCAGAATAAACATCTGCAACTATTCGAAATTGACTCAGTGTGCCAGTTTTTTTCAGTCATACAAGTTTTGAGAATTCATTCGTTTTTTCTATTTTTAACACCTCGACAAAAATGTATCAAGGTTTTCGTCTCAGAATGAGCTGAGGAATTCACCACTGCCCGGGCATCCGGTGATTTTGGAACAGCCTGTATACACCTTGATCAAAAAGTATAGCGCTACCGCTTCAGGGCAAATTCCTTTGGTAAATACATACAGTATGTCGACGGATGGGGTTTAAAAGAGGAAAAAAATTTTTATCTCTGATTTTACAAAAAAAATTATTCTTGATAAAATCGCCTGCTTGCTCTGAAACCTCTAAAACCCATTTCGTTTTCATTTCAACACGAACAGTAATTTTTTTTATTGAATTTTATTTGAAAATTTTGGACTTAGAAATATTATCATCCAAAATTGATAGAAGTACCAGTAACCGAAACCATGGTGCGAAACCTCGTAACAGTCACTGTCAGAGTGTCAGCATTGTTCGAATATGAGATTTGGAGAGGGGTCCATCTATGGATTTTAATTTTTTCTTATTTTATTTTATATTTTCATGTAATCTTGGACAATAAGTAGGGCGCCAGGGTTACACCGTAATTGGTACCGATTTAATATCGATTTAGCATCGCATTTATTAACTTCCTTATCAGTATTTTCAAATTGTCAAATTTCTGACATTCTGACGGGTGCTTGTGCTGGTGATGACTGACTGTTGTCAACTTCTGCGCCATGGTTTCGCTTACTAGTACTTCTATTAATTCTGGATAAAAATATTTCTAAGTCCAAAATTTTCAAATAAAATTCAATAAAAAAATAACTGTTCATGTTGAAATAAAAACGCAATGAGTTTTAGAGGTTTGAGAGCAAGCAGGCGATTTTATCAAGAATAATTTTTTCTGTAAAATCAGAAATAAAAATTTGTTTCCTCTTTTAAACCCCATCCGTGGACATACTGTATACATAAGAAGAAAAGTTCCTATAAAGGGTTGTCCAGAAATACTTGATGAGGAACATGTTTATACCATTGCTGGTGATTAAATAGTTTTCATCATTCTTGATCTGCCAATGAGTGTAACGAGAACTACCTTATTTTTTATTCATAATATAAAAAAGAATTCTAGGACTCAAAATAAGGGAATTATTGATGGTGATGATTTGGTCAAGAGCAATCTGTGATCTGCATTTATGAACCACCCTTTATGGAAGCTTTTCTTTTTATACATATTTACCCAAGGAATCTGCCCTGAAGCGAAGTGCTCTACTTTTGAACCAACGCCTGCATAATCTGTTCATTTTTTATTTATTTGTTTCAGGAACTCTAAAATTTTATGGTATTATAAGGATCAAAGAAGCTCTATTACAATTCATGCAAGGATTGGAAACATGTGACGTTCTCAATGAACTGATAAAATATCCCAATTTGTTTCACGATCATATGTGTAATGACCAAGCGATCCTAAGTGCTGAAGATTTCGAGAATCTCTTTGAAATCCATTTCAGTAGCATGGGCTCAAATGATAGAAACGTTGAAAATAAAATAATTACGTACTTTCGAGATTATCTGCTCGAATGTGAAGGTGTGACTGCATTATCTATGAAAACGTGTAAGCTCGTGAAATATACCAATTTATTTTAAAGGTACTTAAGATTCCAGAGAGGTGCAATCAGCAGATTCAAATCAAATGACCCTGAGAGATGTATTCATATTTGCGACTGGTGCTGATCAAATTCCTCCGTTAGGATTTCCTACGAAACCTAAAATTAAGTTTTTGCATGGGGATACAAGTATTTATCCGAAAGCGAATACATGTTCTTTGGAGCTTAAGTTGCCTATCAAGCACAAAAATTACGAAGACTTCGCAAGTGCCATGAATTTCGGAATTGCAAATTGTAATTCTTTCGGTTTCGCATAGTTTTTATTATTATAGTTTGTGACGCCAGAAACAGTTTCTCTCTTTTAAAAGTATCTCGGGCGCCACCTAGTTTTACAATAAAACTAGGAAAAGAAACCACAAGTAGCAACAGTGAAGAAAAGTACCAGGATTCAATTAAAACTCAGAATAAAAGGTAAACGGAATACGGGATCAAGTTTAACAAGAGGGGATTTATTCAAACAATGTAGTATTAATAATCAATTGACAAGTTTATAACAATTCAAATGGTAACAATGGTAATATAAATATTCTGACAGTATTTCAATTAATTATTTGAATATGACAACTCAAAAATGAAAATAATACAATTTATAAGTAAACAATCCCTAACAATGATTTGTCTACTTTATCGAGAAAATGTCCAACGACAAAGAGAAGTCCTGGTAATTGAAAATCGTCCACAATCACCGGAAAGTACAAGTAAGCGTGAAACGTCACACAGACTGTAAGTCCTCCTTGTTGAGAAATGTCCACAACTTGGGGCAAAGTCCTACCTAGAGAGAAAGGTCCCTTTAGGCGGAAGTCCAAGAGCTTTCGAAAATGTCCGTCAAGATCTGGAGTTGGTCGGGGTCAAACCACGACTGAATTCCTGCCGCTCCGCGCTCGTATTTATATCCGGATCGGAATCCCATGTGACCCACTCCTGATTCGTCCTTTTGAATACGGTAATTTCCTCATTGGCTGGAATTCTTTCGACCAATACCTAACCTTTATTTTTAGGAAGAACGTGATTAGTTAGAAAATCCCGAATATCTGATTGGTTAATTTATAACAAATAATCTGTGAATAATTTCAAAGAATAAAAATACCAGTCAAACCATCTGTGAATAATTTCGAAGAAAGAAAATACCAGTTTGTCAGAAAATCTTCACTTTTCTAACCACAAACTGGTGAAAAACATCAAAATATTACAAGTTGTTTCTATGAAAATGCTGTATTTAGAAATTACTTTTTATTTATTTTTATATTCATTTGTTTAATCAGTTCAATAAATTCATTATTTCCGTTCTTACCTCACAATAATTATTTATCGCCATATAAACATTTCTGGGAACTTCGATGTTCATCTCCTCACTTATAATTTCGCACAGTTGGTATATGCATTCATCCCCACATGGTCTTGTAACGGTTAGACAATAATCTTCACAGTTTGCGACATACATTTCATCGATAGGATTCAAGAAGTTTCTGCCATTATATAAAGTCGGAAAATCATAGATTATATTAGGACGGCCACTTGGAGAAATGCTGTTACGTGTTCTGCGGATGGGATGGTTGTTCCATTCTTCGACAAATTCGTTCAGCTCAGACTGTAAATCATGAAATGTTAAACATTAAAAATATCAAAAATTCAAGTAGGTATCAAATACCTGTATCAAGTCCATAAAACAGTATTGTAATACTGATTTATCCACCAATGTTCCACTGAACATTCCATCGCTTTTGAGTCGTTCGAAACAATTCATCCAATATTGACTGTTTTGTCTTCGGAGCATGGACCACCAAGCTTCTATTCTTTGATTTGCGTGACTGGGACCGTATATAAAAGGTGGCAGCGAACTATTTTCATTATTGTTAATCATTTCATGGAAATATACTTGGGTGGTCTCAATCAGAGTATTTTCAGTACCCATATCAGTTCTAATGGACTGTGGACATCCCTTTAACCTTGTTACTGAATCAAGGAAATAACTGCATATAATTTTGGGGTTGTTGTTGCTATAAGCAGCTTTTAGCCATAGCACTTTGCGAGAAAAACCATCAATACAACCACTAATACAAACTCCGTAAGGCTTCAATTTGTCATATCCATCGATATGCCAAAGATAATTGGGACCCTTATTGAAATACTGCCTTCGTCTCAGTCTTCTTCTTCGACGGATTTGCATTCCTTCCGGGTCTATCAAGTGCATCAAATGCCGAACAGACGATTGGTTGACTACCATTCCATTTTGAATACATCTACGATGCATCCATTTATATCCGGGCATTTGACCAGACCCAAGTAATTGTTCCATGAGAAAATTTCTTACTGTTTCTATCGGTGTGGTGAATGTACGACGATACAATCGCATTCTTTTAAGGTGTCTTTTCAATGTTCTAAGACTAATATCTTTCCCATGCGATAATAAGTATAACTGAATTTCTTGATGTTGTAATCCCAGGTGGAAATAATAACGAATCAATAAGTCCAAAGCCTCATCCATTTTTCTCTGCAAAAATTGATTCTTTATGTTGATAGTTACGCGTAGCTATACATATGTATGTTCCTACTTATACGTATGTACACTCTTGGACAGAAAAATAGGGACACCTCGAGTAGCTGCGCCGATATTTAGGCAACCGATCATACACCAAATTGTGTGTTGGCGTGAAAGGACTTTGGCAAAGCCGACTGGATATGTTCTGACAGCTCGAAAATTTGTCAAAATATCCACCTTTTCACTTCAGTTTTGTGGTAAAAAGTCGATTTAAAAGTGTTCACTTACAAATGATTCATGGATAAACGTGTTCAAGTAATAATTTTGGTTATGAGTGATTGAACTGTGATTCTATTGTGGTTGGTGATTTGGTGTTATTCAAAAAAACATTAGGATCCGGCAGTACCCAGATCTGAAGACACCAATAACTGCAGCTAAAACAGCTCCAGCAAGAGCCACCACAATGTTACCGTTATAAAATAAATACTACAAACAAATTTAATATTGAAATAATAACTTCTCTTTATTGAGGGCATTGTTAATATCAAATTCTACCTAAACTGTGGTGAAGCGGGTAACAAGTTAAGTGCCTTGTTCAGGAATAACGTTCACACTGGTACTCTCTCATCATTTCTTATGAAATTGAAAAGATTTTCCTTCATTCTTCAGAACATTAGTTTAACTCCAATAATCTCTTAAAAAGACTTTTTATGCGAAAGAAATGATACGAGTACACTCGCTCAACTTTTCTCACACGCTTGCGAAGAAATTTGAAGGGGAAGATGCGCCAAAAGAGTCTTGAAAAATCCCCTTATCTTGAAGACATTTACACATTATAAGATTTGTTATTGTCCTTCATATTTTACAGCTCTCATTTAACACAAAGATCACTAGAAAAACTCCATTATCACTGGATGATGTGTAAAAAAACCTCTTTTTGTCGATTTTCATCACAAAACTCAAGTGGACAGTTTGATAAATTGACATATTTTTGACTTGTCAGCAAATATCCAGCCGCCTGTGACAAAGTCCGTTCACGCTGGCACTAAAGTTTGGTGTATGTTTGGTTGCCTAAATCCGGCGCAGCTACTCGAGGTGTCCCTATTTTTCTGTCCAAGAGTGTACATATGCATAAAATTATAAATAATTATTAATACTGTTCCGAAGATCACACCTTCTAATTACTGCCTCTACCGTGCCTCCTGAATAAGTATATTATAAACCCACTACTTACCACTTATTTCCTCACTTGCCCGTTTTACGTTGAAGCACAATGTTGATCACTCAGAGAACTAAACTGCTCTGATCTCGCTATTCGAGTTGATAAAACGTTCGCAGTTAATCGAGAAAAAGTCGCCTGTTAGTCGTTAAATAGTCGCCTGTTAGTCGTTGAAAGTCGACGGTTAGTCGTCGAAAACACGACTGTTAGTCGCGTTACTATTAGTCGAGATAATAGACGCCTAACCGTCTAGTTTAAAAAATCGAAGGGCCAATGATGCGATTTTTTAAAGGGGCATCGTAGGGGCCACACCTATAAGCCGTAGCTCTTCTGGATCGATATTGAACTAGTGAGCCTCCATATTTCTTTAAATTTTTTTTTCTATATTAATCTTTCAAAAAGTCATATTCCGTTGACGCTGCAAAAGTAAAGGCCCATTTTCAATACACTTGCACGCTGGCGTTCAAGTTCCAGTGTGTTGCACATTCCAAAATTTGATTTTCAATAGTGTGTTGCATTCGAGCGTGTGCACGTCATTTTGATCTGTAGTATTACCAATTAACCTTGATGCCAACCGTTCATGAAAAGGTACCAAGCTGGCACAAGTTTGGTTAGGAAGAATCTTGTAGGTTATATGTGTTTCGACCACAATTTAGGTCTACCTAAACTGTGGCTTCGACAGACCGACTGATTTGACATTGGAGTGTGGCACATGCATGCACGAAAGTCTGCAGCTTGCAAGCTTACGGCACGGGCATGCGAGTGTGCTGGATGTCGGAGTTGATTGAAAATGCTATAATTGAAAAGCTATATGTCTAACTTCGCACTCGCACTTGAACGCCGGCTTGCAAGTGTATTGAAAATGGGCCTTTAAGCTGAATTTATAAACTTGACGTTGCTGCCGCCACTGCCGTTGCTGTTCACGCAGCCGCTGCTGTTCGGCACGAGGTGGGCAATTTATAAACTTGGACCTTGGTGCGGTCGCGGTCACGTTTGACAGTTTTGACACATCAGCATTTCAACCTCGTAGCTTGAGTTGTATTTTTAGCGAGAATTGCAGTAAAAGAACAAAGAATTTGATTCTGTATCGTAGCGGAAATGGACAAAGACAGTATTTTTCGAGCTCGCTTGCTACCTACGCTTCCTGCATTACCGGCGCTCTTTTCTCATTGGTTCCCTGTTGCGGAATCCGCTGCCGCAACCGCCCGAGTTGAATGTTGGCCAACTTGCTGCGGACTGTCAACGGCGACAGCAACTGCTGCGGCAGTTTATAAATGCGCGCGAGCATTTCGCATGGTTCAACTTTCTACGTCAACTGGCGCGGCAACAGCAGCGGCAGCGGCGGCGGCAGCGTCAAGTTTATAAATTCAGCTTTAATGTTATGAATTTCATTCATTCACAAATTCATTCAGTGAGAGGACGTTTTCCAATAAAAGCTGAAAATGCTTAATATCGCGTCCAGTAGCCGTTAGCATCGATAACCGCTTGCAGCCTCGATGGCATTGAGTCTATCAGGGTCTGCATGTATTCATTAGTAAGGGATTCCCATGCTTCTGATATGGCTTGACTCAATTCTTGTCGATTACGTGGCCTGAAAATTCTTGTGAATTACTTGGGTCATTTTTGCCCATACGTTTTCAATTGGATTCAAGTCAGGACTTTTTGCAGGCCATGGCAACACAGTAATATCTTCTTTACGAAAATATTCCTTGATGATGCGGGCTGTGTGTATGGAAGAGTTATCCTGAAAGTAAAACAATACATTGATAATCTTCTCAATTCATAAATAAAGTAGTGTAACAGTTGTCATACTTGTTGGAAAACGTAATGATCCCCATCACCATATAGGACACCTCCTGATGGTCTCATCACATTTTCTAGAATTTCCCTATATTGTAGTGCAGTTAGGTGGCCATCAATTTCCCAGCATATTCCAGGACCTCTATAGGAGGTCCAAGCCCACACATGCACGGAAAATCGCCCACTTCTCTTGTGAGGACTGACGAATTCTCGTGAAAAACGTGAATTTGAAAAAAAAACTCTATTTCCTTGTGTTGGCGGTACCCTTCGGTGCTGCTCGGGTGACGCCGGATTATGGGTCGTCACGTAAGGACCGGCCGCGAGGGACGACGGGAGCGCGTTCGGACGAGAGCGGGAGTATAGTCGCCGCGGCCTTCGTTCCATCATTTGACTTCTAGAGCCGTTCAACCCTCTAATTTCAAATGAATAGAAGAGAGGTAATAAACCAGCAGGAGATCTTGGTCGATTGGAACTTTGACATTTGGGGAAGTATTTTCAAGCTATGTGGGAGCATGAGACGGTTTATACCTGCGTATTCTCTATTCCACGACATAGAGTACCTCAAAAGTACCTTCCGAAATTTTTCTTCATACCTGTCTGTGATGACCGCCCATGGATTTATTGCTTGTTTCTTTTCATACAGTAATAAGAGGGTTGAACGGCTCTAAAAGTCAAATGAGGGAACGAAGTCTGCGGCGACTATACTGCGCCCAGTCCGTTAGGAAGCGTATCGCAGTGCGACCGATTAACCTCTAATAGTATTCTAGAATATTGTTATATTGATTTGCAGTAATAAAAGCCGTTCAGTGAAAGGTGTGTCTATGTGAATCACCTACATCAGGAGTGGGATACACATCCAACAGAAAATCGGAAAATTTTCTGTGCCCACATGACCCCGGCTTCTGTTCCATCTTGGAATCACGTGATCCTGCCGTGAAATCAGGATGGCCGAGCGCGACAGGAGTTTCACACCGCCCCTAGAGGAGTACAATCGCCCCCCGGTTAGAAGAGCATTCTTCAGAAGGGAAGGTAGTACGAGTACTCCGCTGCCCCTTCGACTGGTAGACGTCCGCGCAGAGTCGTCTCCTAGAACTCCCACAAGCGATGATACGACACGCAATTTGGTGAGAGTTTTTGCAGAGACCGTTCAGGAATTGGTGACCGGATCGGCGGACCGCAGCACACTCCGCCGCCCGAATATGAACCCGCTTATTTTAAATAATGTTATCTCCGAATTCGACCCAGCGACGTCACGCATTGATGAATGGTTGCATAAGGTCGACGAGTGGGCCACAATTTACGGTTGGTCGGACACGGAAACGTCTTGTTTCGCACTCCAGAAACTGGCAGGTGCAGCTAAAGTTTGGTATGGAGGTCTAACAACCGTTAATCGCACTTGGGCGGAATGGCAGGTTTTATTGCGACAAATTTTTCTCCCTACAAGGGATATCCACGCGTTGCTGTACGAACTGTTAAATTTTACCCAGACAGCTACCGACTCGCTTTAAGGCCCATTTTCAATGCAATTGCACGCTGGCGTTTAACGACGGCGTGTGCGATAGCGTAGCTGGCCGTGGCCGGTAGAGGCGCTGCATCGGTCCCCGCTCCTTACCACTAGCAAGCGCGCGGTGGGGGGGGTGGAATGTTTACGTTTTTTCGCTCGGTCGCTCTCTGCTTTTCTACATTCAAATGGCAATCGCTCGATAATTACGCGTCCATGTGTAATAAAATTGAACGGAGGTGTTGCCCGTTTCATCAGCTTTCTAGGGATACCGGAATAAAAGTTATCGAATGCATTTGTGAATTTTCACGAGAAGAAATAATTATCCAACGATCCCCAAACAAGTAGATAACTACATGAAGTACATAAATGCATAAGTATACAGTTAGCAACTAATCATGAAAATTACCAAATAAAAACACTACGCCCCTCACGTCATAAAAATGAACTCCCAATACCCAACAAGGCCATCTTCTGGTGCGCAATGAGGAGATTGACACCCGTGAGAGATAAAATAACAGTACTTGAGTGACCGTACTGATGCCGGATTTTCATATTTAGACCAATAGATAAATGTAAGCCTCGCCGCGTTCGTACTACACCGCACGGTGCCAGGCGTAAGTGCGTGTTCTCCGAGAGTTTTGCGAAGAAGATTTTTATGATTTCAAATGCACATATAAATGCCCATTATTACTATTCGGCTGGGTGTGGTTCCGAGTCCACTGCACTGAAGCTTTTGGGTTTGTTGTACCCCCTTTGGGTGATTATCACTCTAAAACGTCCCGCAGCGTCACAGAAATTACAGATTGCGACGATACGGTCTATGGAAGCGCCTGAATATCTTCGGTATCTGGCGATCCCGAAACGCCAGTTGAGTGACTATTAGCTGCTGGGCTGGACCACTCACATCAAATTCTCCATATCAATACGTCCCTCATTATACATATGTATAGTAATGTTTATCATCTTTGTCTAGCGATGATGATACTGTACGTATTCTATTCTTCATACAACAAATTATATATAACGACTATTTTCGCATCCATATAATGAATGAATTGAAAATAAATTATACATAAATAATGATAGATAAGAAATAAAATAATAACGGTATATTATGACATATAATCTGCAATAATAGAGTATTTATGTTAAATCAGGACATTTTTTTTTCCAAAATTATTTATGTGCATGTATTATGGCTGTATGTATGTATGTATGGGCATACCTATCTATAATAATATGCCTATAATTCATAAAATTTCGAAAACAATTTATGCCCTCCCACTGTTCTCTCTCCACAAGCAAATGCGAAAAGTAGAAATAGTAATAACTGCTACCAAAAATTATTCATTGTTGGGTAGTTTCGGTGTAAGTCTCGTATAGTAAGCGAACTTGGAGCACCTCCATCTAACTTTTAAATCCGTTCGGCCCCCTCATTGAGAATGAATAGACCGAATGTCGTAAACGGTCGTAAACCCAGCGGTGGGTGCCCGGACACTTGCGGCGGCAAGCTTGGAAAGTAGTTTTGAGCTATGGGTCGATTTTTACTCATCGGATTTGTATATTTTGCCACTTATTAGGTAATTAAATGTTCCATTTATTTGTTCTAATATGTCTGTATGTAGTAAAATAGTTCCAGTCTCGATATTTAATAAATAGGTATATGTTATTACCAATAAACTTCAAAATTATCTTCCACAAATTTATTTTATACCTGGCTAGTTACACCCCCCGCTGGGTTTACGACATTCGGTCTATTCATTCTCAATGAGGGGGCCGAACGGATTTAAAAGTTAGATGGAGGTGCTCCAAGTTCGCTTACTATACCTCATCTGGCACCTTATACTTCACAATTCTGCGTGAAGAAATAAGAAGTCAACGGTGCTTGACACAAACAGGACCGTTATTCGTTCTTGTACAGAGACGTCAAAAAAATCCTTCATAAAGGGAGGCTATGATAATCGTTCTGTCTCATCTGAAAACTACTAAAAGGATAGAGAGAGAATGAGAGTCATAGCCTCCCTTTATGAAGGATTTTTTTGATGTCTCCGTACTATCATGAAAATTACGAACCACTGCAAACACCAAATCACGCATATTTTGTTTATTCGATACACCCCCGATAACATGGCGACATCTCTCTGCACGAACGAGACAAAATATGGTACAGAGGATGACATCCCGGTTTACGGATGCCATAGCGGCGGGTGAATTGAATTTAGATAAACACAGAACATCGTCTATACATATGTTACTTTCTGCTGATCTTGAAGCATCTATAATTTTCGCCTTATAATGAGAGTTACCGATTGTAAATGGGTAGTTTTTTAGTGCTCAGATACTAAGAAAAATATGCACCCCTACTTTTTTCGGATGTCTCTGTCAGTATCAGTTTCGCACTGAGAAGTGAGAAAAGTGTCTTCTCACTTGAAAATGAGAAAAAAACAGCAAATCTGGACGTACCGTGCGAATTTTACCTCAACGCCGCCGTTTTGTAAGTTCTTGCAGGAAATCGTGACGCTCGAAAAATCATACCGTCAATAAACGTCATTTTCGGCAATATGAAAAAAAGATTTTGTCAAAAATCCAGCAGAAACTTTTGAAATCCTATTGCAATGAAATCAACTTTCAAATGAGTAGCAAAACGATACCGAAATTTTCGAAACAATTCCATAAAAAATGTTTGGCCAATGGAATATAGTCACCCAACTCTCATACGAAGGGGTAATGACATTCCCCCTTATTTACTAAGGGAATTGTTATGTAGCAAGTATTGTTGGTTATTGCTATCAACAATTACTTACATTGTTGATAGCAATAGACAACAATACTTGCTACATAGCAATTAATTAGTGAATAGGGGGGGATTATGTAAGTAAATTTCCAGTGACTTATTTTTACAATATATTGTATATTGTATACATATACCGGACAGGTAAGTATTTGGCGATGAGATGACCCTTTTTTGCATAATAGAAATACCGCGGATAGGTTTGTTTTATACCTTCAACACAGATAAGACTGTCACTAAAAAGTGAGTTTATCTGAATTCTTGTAGGATTTTGGCCACTTCTGGTCAAAACTTGGACAATTATTGTCGTGCGAAAATCATCTGCATTTTCGAAGTTTTGCGTTTTCGAGAAGTTTCTCGTGATTTCCAAAATCCATAATTAGAAGTGATTGTGTTGCGGAAATTGTTCAATTGTTTTTGTGACGAAATGCGTAAGCCATTAGGTCGTAAACGGAATGCAGCTGCCAAGGCGCAACTCCGCCGACAAGCTATTTTGCGGGAACTCCGGTAAGTAATGAGGCTAAATTATTTTATAAAATAAAGGAGACGTTTCGAAACATATTTGATATGTTTTGATATGTAAGCAAAATCGTAAATCGATTTAGTGGTAAGTTTGATGGAACGTCATTCGGCAGATTTCTGGAAAATTCGACAAATTGTTGCCAAATTGATGTATCAATACGAATCTCTTGGGCGGTCCACTTTTCTTCGCAAATCTATACCGTGTGTGCAAACGCTTTTTCTGTCGAGATAGTCCTGAGCATGACCATCCGTCTCTCTTTTACATCATAACCGTCAAAGAAGAAGAAAAGAGAGAGATAATTCATCAAAACTTTACAAATTCGAAATATTTTTGAGAGAAATAATTATTACCATATAGTTATTACATCGAAAGCCAAATCTATCAACAATTTTAGATCAAATGTCGGTCGAGACGAACCGGAAGCGGGTCCCAGCCGTGGACCCATGATCGGGTATAGTCCGCCAACCCAACCTCAGGGCGATCGTGATGTCCCATTTTCCAATGAAGAAAAATTAGATGAAAGGTATAATCATGTAACGACATTTTTACAATGCGAGTCAATTCTATGTATATTTGTAGGGTGACAGACGTTGAAGTCATGAACGAAGACGTAGTTGCTGAAGAAAATGATGCGGTTGTTCTTGGTGGACATCGCATTGTTGATCTCAATTATGTCTTGAAATGGAGTATGTCAATGCAGCGAGGGCATGACATAGTGTGTGCTGGGGGGTTATTGCAACTCAGTAGCACAAAGTAGGTCTCATGAGCACCATTACATTCGAATGTAATGTCTGCCGACGAGAATATATCTACAGTACTATACCCCATACTTTCGAAGATCAACAGTGCCGTCGTATTTGCTACCTTGGCCGTGGGAAGTACATATTCCCATACCGAGGAGTTTTTAGCGCTGCTCGACATTCCGTCACCTTCAAGGTCTCTGTTCTACAAGGTGGAAAATCAACTGGGTCATGTAGGTTTTAACTTGCGACTGTACCAACATGGAAACGTAAAAGTATAACATAATGCATCTGTATAGGTTTGGAAGGAATCGCTGGAGAATTCAATGGCAGAAGCTGGGCAACAGGAAAGGCAAATGGCTATAGACGACGGTAGGTTGGATGCCGATGGAATCCCCTACATTACGGTCTACTTGGACGGTGGATGGAGTAAACGGAGTTACGGTCATAATTACGATGCCTTTTCTGGAGCGGTGAGAATTATATTATCACTGTAGGTACTAATCATTGTAAAACCCTTTTCAGGCAGTGATAATAGGGAAACGGACTCAAAAAGTTCTCTTTTTGGGCATCCGGAACAAGTACTGTTCGATATGTGCTCGAGCGCAGAACAGGAACGAGGACCCAAAAGATCATGTGTGCTTCAGAAACTGGACCGGTTCTTCCCCTGCGATGGAGTCGGACATCATATGCGAGGGTTTTGCTCAGAGCGTCGAAATGCACGGTGTCAGGTATAAGACGTTCATCGCTGATGGCGATTCCAGCGTTTTCGCCAAAATCAGGGAGAAGGTCGATTATGGCTATGAGGTAATATATACATCCTGTAGATTATACGATACGGATACTCGCTTGCGCACCTCTTTTATGATAACAATTATGTACAGTATGTACCATCGAGTACATTAGTATTCCCCAGTCTCCCGCTCTAGCACATGGGTGAACCCCTGTGCTAGCGAGGGACTGGGGGAAGACTGATGCACTCGATAGTACAGTAAGAGACAACAATAACGCATCGAGCCTCTTATAAAATTCAAATATTATCATATGTACGTATGTACCTACATCCGAATTGTGTGAAGTTTTTTGGAAGCCCCGAACCTGAACAATCTTTTGTGTAAATGTTATAATTTCTCTGCGATAACTTTTGCCACTTTTGGTACATTTATACATTTATAGGTAGAGAAAGTGGAATGTGTGAATCACGCTATCAAAAATTATGGCAAGAAATTGCATATGATGAAGAGCGATTCGAAAAACATTCCACTGGAAGGCCGGAAACTTTTGACCGTTACCAAAATCAAGGACTTGACCAATTACGTCCAGAAGATGATTCGTAATAATGCAAATGGGGATCCGAACGTGCTGAAGGAAGATCTTCTCAACAGTTTGAATCATACATTTGGTGATCACAGCCGATGTAGAGCAGAAAACTGCGATCAACCTGGCACAACAGAAAATCCAATGATTTTGCATTCATTACATTCATCCGGGCTACGGGCGTACATCAACGGTAAATTATGAACATGTATTTTCAATCATATAAAAGTCACCTGTTATATAATCCATTTCAGGAGCCCTGGAACAGGTCGTTCTAAAGAGGGACCAGCTCATAGCTAACGAGACCAACAATTGCGCAGAGCTCTTCATGGCCATCATGGCGCGGTTCAATATGGGGAAACGATTGAACCTCATACAGCGGGGATCTTTTCAGCGTAGGGCACATTTGGCAGCATTGCGGTATAACGCAAACACTTCGTGGCAGTTGGATGCCTGGCGGCGTGTTTCTCAACGAGAACCTGGCAGGGTACTCAAGAGTTACGTCAAGAAGCAAACAGCGGCGAAAGCTACCAGAAACAGATTGATGTTCGTGAAGAGGAACGAGATTGCCCCACGCAAAAGGAAACCCGGAAACATGATGAAGCGCAATACGGATTATGGGCCGAATGCGGTGCAGCCGCAAATAAGTGACGAAGAGTTGGAAGCTGCGTGCGAAAGGAAGCTACTCTCACTGCAGGTATACTTCTTTTTTTCAAAACTCAACAATAAGAAACGTGTATTGTATACGATTCGGAGCCAATGTAACACAGCATTCAACTTTGTCAAATGAAATATGACTTCTGCTCATAATAATATATACTTATTATTGAATTTTTTAATACTTCATTAATAATCCTCAATTATCATTACAGGTAACAAAAGAACGTCAATTGTCCATAGCTAAATTGACTATTGGTCAATTTAGCAACAAGGCGTACTTGAGCCATCGGAGAGAACGGCTTACCGCTTCCAACTTCGGTACCGTCTGTAAGAGGCGGGATGACACCTCCTGCCACGTCTTGGTGAAGCACATTCTGTATCCTAATTTCACGACCAGTGCTGCTATGGAGTACGGCAAAGTGAACGAAAGCGTCGCGAGACAATCGTTCGCTGAACGTCACAACTTCGTAGTAGAAGATGCTGGGTTGTTTGTGGATGTAGAATACGGTTTCCTTGCGGCTTCCCCAGACGGTCGGCATACACAATGAATTACTTAGTGATTATATTATGCACCTTGACCTCAGATCAATCAAATGTAGTACCCTCCTTAATGCCCCAAACTCACACAATTCCAAAGTCAAAAAACTTCGGGCAGATGGCGCTAGTAGGACACTCCTGACGCTATGCCATCACGACTTCATTCTTTCTTCGTGTGTCGAACTCGCACGTTCTCCAAAAAGTGTTCACTCATAGTTGAGGTGTTTTTTGTGTGTTTTCTTACCAAAAGGGATAGGAAAACATTGTCATTAATCGTCGACACGGTCGGCTTTCTAGGATGACCTGAAAAAGGTATTAATCGTTCTTTTGCAGAGAGGAAATCAGAAGATTCTAGCGAATCTCGTGTGAGGTTAGAGGCGGCGGCGTCGGGCTGGAACTTGTCGCGTCCGCCTGGGGCCCGGCAGGCCGAACCCGGAACCATCACACGTTTCCCTCGCCGTATTCGAGAAAAGCCTCGAAGAAAATAAGGAGTCCAACGGAAAGGAGAGGAGAGAGGGTGCAGATTGGACTGTCGTGCGACAGTTCTGGGGGTCTCAGACTGGCACATATTTCGGTGAAATATCCCTCGAAGCCTCCTCTGGGTCGATAATTCTTTCTGGGGGTCTCAGAATCATTATCACGTTGGCCCAATACGGCTAATTCTACGAGGTGGAAATTCTTGAAATGGCCCTACGCATACAGGTTAGTGCAACAGTTTCTGGGGGTCTCAGACTGTCGCGAATTTCGGCGAAATATCCGATACCTACCTACAACCCCTCTTGGGCGATAATTTCTGGGGGTCTCAGAATCATTATCACGTTAGCCCAATTCTGCTAATTCTACGATGTGAATGTGAAAATTCTTGAAAAGGCTCTACGCAAGCAGGTTAGTGCAACAGTTTCTGGGGGTCTCAGATTGTTTCATATTTCGGCGAAATACCCGGTGCAACCCCTCTAGGGCGATAATTTCTGGGAGTCTCAGAGTCATTATTACGTTAGCCCAGTCCTGCTAATTCTTGGGGTATGAATTTCTGAAAATGGCGCTAGGTGAACATGAGAAATGGCCCGGTCGGGCCGCCGCACCAGCGCCAAGGTCAAGCAGGACGAACGCGCCCAGCTGTTTGGACGAGCGCCCGACTGTGACGTCAGTCTTCAAAGCTAAGCAGCGTTCAGCGCGGCCTGCGTTTGGATGGGTGGCCGCCCGATGCTAGAAGCTAAGCAGCATCGAGCGCGTCCCGCTTTTGGATGGGTGACCGGCATGTGTCATGTCTGTCGCCGGCGCTAAGCAGCATTTAGCGCGTCCAGCGTTTAGATGGGAGACCCCGATTCTAAGCAGCGTTGAACGCGTCCCGTTTTTTGGATGGACGACCGGCATGCGTCATGCGGGCCGTCGATGCTAGAAGCATCAAACCAAGTATCGAACGCAGCATCGATCACGGTGGCTTCCCATGGGCGGGCGAATACGCCACTCGCAAATTACATGAATTCTGTGCTCGGCTTCTTCAGGCTTAAAAGGCGGGTTCTTCTGGGAGTCTCAGACTAACTTGTGCTTTGAATAGCTTTATTCCTTTTTTCAAGCGAAAATCAGGAAGCTTTGCAAATTGATTCTCTGTCTCAAGAAGTTTTGAGCGTCTTGGACCGCGTTGTCGTTGGAATGAATTACGTTGACATGTCGTATCGCAGCTTTTTTCAATTAATTCCTGTACGATCGTTAGGAGAAAGTTTTCCGTGTACTTCCGTCTAAAATTCGGAGGGTAATTCTTGAAGAATATCCGCACAATAAAAATTGTGACTTGGCGCGGGTCCGCCAACGTTAAATCCCGATATTGGATCATCGGAATCTGCAATGGAGAGACGCAAGGATGGAACGTTCAGCCACAAAATGAGGTGACCCTTTCGGCTCGAGACAGCCGGCGTCTCTGTTTGAGGAAAAAGAGGGGGGGCACAAGTCCAACGATGATAAAGTACTTGGCAGAAACTTGACCGGGGAAGTCGCCCGGGTCAACGCGACAAAGAATCCAGTTGGGGTGTCAAGCTCTGAAAATGTTTTCCCCGTGCAGGGAAAACCGAGTTTAGACTCGAAGGGTCCGATCTCTCAATTTGTGGAAAGTCAGAGGTAGCCTAATCCAAGAAAATCTCGGAGTCGGGCCAAAAAGTGCGATCGCTATCGCCAACGCTTCCCCCACAAAAAGAACAACAGCTTGGGTAGCAAAAACGTGTACAACACGCACAGAAATCGAGAATTCTCGGTTTGGGACCGCTTTTGGGTGTTGTCTAGGACATAATCAGTTCGTTTTACCCATTTAAATGTGCCTGCTTTCCAGAGGTTTTCACAAATCGAGGAATTTCTTGAAGTTCGTATTTTAGAATAAATACTAGTACATGTGGGCTATGCACGGCTCCTGTTGTGTGACGATGAAACCGGTGGTTTCCTTCCTGAGTGGAAGGGGTTGTCTTCTATTACTCAGTTACTGGGAATTTACGGGGGACTAGAATAGAATACGAGTACTCGTTACACTTTTGACAATCGGATGCACGTCTTGGATTTTAGGATTTCATAGACATTGTTTTTTCTGAATTAGCTGAGGTCTCGGGTTTCAGACCGGGGACGGCTCTACTTGGTTCAACGAAGTTGATCAGGCCGATGTGGTCCATCTAGAGTTGTTCATTTTAACGACTGCCTATCGTTAGGAAGCAGCATCTGTAATGCTGTGATGATGTGACAGAGAAAAGTGGCCGCTTGACAAACTAGGGTTCGTGATCGATACCAACAAGGCGTCTTATCCCGATCCGGGAATGCAGATTCCTTGTTTTGGAGGTTTTGGTTGAACTCTCTTTCGCTAACTCGGCTCCCTTCAGGAAACAACAAGGAGTTGTTGAGAATTTCCGAAAATTCGAACGAAACAATGCTTGCAAAATTTGAGATTGTGTCAATCTCTAAATCAGCTTGGTCGGGTTGTCCTGCGGAAGTTGCGGGTGTACGTAAACAAGCTGTTTAAAAGAACGAAGCTCTTAGCCTTCGTAATATCAAACGGAATTTACGAAGTTCGTATGTTTGCCTAGATCGCTTTTAGCAGTTTTTCAGTGGTGAGAGAAAAATGTTTCGGATGCAGATTGTCCCACCAGCAATACAATTTGGCAATCGAAATTTCCCTTGATGCATCTTGCAGTGGAGAGGGTGTGGAGAGCAAGCGAAAGTTTTATGGTTCTTTGATCAAGAGGAACTTTCCAATAGGCTATCTGAGAGTCATGGCTATCTTCGGCTCGAAATGTTTGGTTCAAACTCGAGGGATTGGGAAATTCTCGTCCGAATTGGCTATACAATGTAAATTTCATACAGAATCGTGTGCGCGGTGTCCGCTTTCCAAGTTGAATAACGTAGGAAATTGTACACATTACGGTGCGAACATCAAGTATTCTGGGTTTTGCGTCTAATTAGATCCGCAGACAAGATGAAGCTGTTTCCTAATCCCAAGGACACACTGCGGAAACTAATTTCGAGTTAAACAATTCTGTTCTTGGCTGAAATCGGAGAAACATTTGGTGCACTCGATTTTCATGTTTGCTTACAGACATAACACTAAATGTAAGATGTTAGTGTCATGGTTTCCAGACTCCAGAAAAGTGATTCTGGTGTTGACGTTTTCCCAAATCTGGTCAGATGTGACGTTCTACGCATTTCTCTTATTTGCACTCATTTTATGAGTACTTACGGAAACTATAACCAACAAGGCAGGGGTGTTTTATTGTGGGGCCCATTCATCACAATAAACCGTCCAATAGTTTTTTCAACGTGATTGGATCTCAATGGTCCTCCGTCGACAGCCAACCGCATCGGCTTTAACCTGCCTTAACTCTGGTGGCAGGTCAGGTCAGGTCAGCTCATCACTCGTGCGATGAGGGAAGTTCCTGAGGAAGCTATAACACTTCTGTTCGTTTCACTGTCTACTGCCGCATTCAATCGAATGGAACCAGTTTGAATGGGTGTTTTCACGGAGCGCTTAGCTCTACAAGAGCCGCCGTTGCGCCTTCTCTGTCAACCCCGTAGGGCAAGGAGGAAATGGTTAAATGTTTTCAAAGGTCCTTTTTTCAACTTGAGCCACTACAATCTCGTACAGCACCAATAGCATCCTTCCACAGTTCTCACTCTTCAGGAAAATAGGGTTCCGAAATAGTTCTTTCCCCCAGATTTAACCCAAAAGTTGGTGAACTTAGAGACGGCTAACCCTTCTTCTCATTCGTCTTGAAAATATCCAAATGATTACTATTGAATATGAATTTCGTATATTGAGCCTAAGCAGAACGTCCTCATGGAATAGGCCGCAACCGGTTCTCAATTCAATCGAAAATGCGAGATTTGCGTGACTGCTAACTTGGGATGATAATTGCACCGAACTTTGATTCAGGCCAATTAGTAGCATTGACGTTCAGAAAACCTTTCGTCGAAGCATCGCGGCAAACCATAAACCGCTGGATTAAGGCCACCTTGAGCAGGGCAGGCGTTGATGGTAACATAAAACGCACTCCACGCGTCATGCCGTTGCCACCAAGACGAAACATGCCGCAGAGTGGTCCAAATCTACAGGTAGCTTTACTACTTTCACCGTTAGCTAATAATGGTGTTTTTTCGTACAAGTCTTAGTTGGTAACCAATAATTGATAATCTTTTCTTGGTTCAAAACATTGTCAGCTTTGCATTGTATTGCATACTTGTGTTTTTGCAAATCCTCAACAGTGAACACGTTAGTACTGTCGCAATCGTAGCTTTAAACATCTACATTTGATTGATCTGAGGTCAAGGTGCATAATATAATCGTAAGATCAAACGAACTTACCTAAGTGAAGTTCGATCTTGATTATATGTAGCACCTTGACCGATGATCAAGGTCCCACCCTATCCCTTGGTAGTTACCGTTTTCCCGGAATTGCGACAGTGGCTTTAAAGTAAATGAAGTCGTGATGGCATAGCGTCAGGAGTGTCCTACTAGCGCCATCTGCCCGAAGTTTTTTGACTTTGGAATTGTGTGAGTTTGGGGCATTAAGGAGGGTACTACATTTGATTGATCATCGGTCAAGGTGCTACATATAATCAAGATCGAACTTCACTTAGGTAAGTTCGTTTGATCTTACGATTTTAATTATAATGAAAAAAAACTGTATTTTAGGACTTATTGGCGATGATGAAATCCTGAAAATAAAGTGTCTCTACAGCTGTTTCAAGGACAGACGACCTGGGGAGACACTTTTGGATTTTGTCAAGAGACGACGCGGCGGGAGCACATATTTAGAAGTTTGTGCAGGCGACCGATTGAGGTTGAAGCGCAGCCACAACTACCATTATCAGGTTAGAATAGTTACATGTATTTTTGACGAGACATGAATTCTGATGATGCCTCGTGTAAGTACATGGTGAGAGAAATGAAAAATAAAATGTTACCGTTTTTAGATACAAGGACAATTGCATATTTCCAATAGGAAATTGTGCCATTTCGTTGTATTTGTGGACAAGCAGACGGAATTATTCGTGGAAAGGATATCTCGGGACGACGACTTTTGGAGGACAAAAATGCTGCCGAAACTGTCTCAGTTTTACAGGCAATGCATACTGCCGGAGATCATTCTCAGGAATGTAACGAAAGGATTGTCGTGTCGAGATCCTCCATTCATAGTCGCTGCAAAAGTTGTGGCTGAACAGCGCAAGGCAAAACGCGCAAACAAAAAATCGTAAGTAACGTAATTATAATTACAGGCGCTCCTTCCTGTCTCACACTTTTTTCCATTTTTATATAGGACCAGTTTGTAACAGAAGTCTTGAGAAGAAGGAAGACACAAATCGCTCCATATATTCATTTTGTGGACATTTTGTGTAATATCTGGATATCGATGGATGGCTGTTACAGCTGATATACGATTTGCTTGGGTGTAGGGCTCTTGGCGATGGCCCCCAAGTCGTCATAATGATCAACATGTCTATTTATTTCTTGTAAATAACTGGCATATTGGTATGGCGTTGAAAAATATAGGCCAACGCACCCCGAATTGTACCTCATGGGTGGTGTGGAAAGCTTTTCTTTTGTGTTTCGTTTTTACAATATCGATAATAAATTAAAATATACCACGAATATTCACATAGATACTTTTAAATTATTCCCCTAATGCATCCCATGCAATCTCAGAAACTTCCGGCTGGTTCTTGGTATTTTTTCGTATATCAATTTATCCGGAATTGGTGAGTACTTGGGCAGTTATAATTACCGAAGTCGACACAGTTCATACAAGTCCGCTAAATAAAAATCATCACCTATTCTCTATTACCTATTTATAGTGTACTCATACTGCTTTTACTTAGTTATTTACGGAGCGCTGTGGTATTATTCATGGACTGATAGTGTTGACAACATCCCCAGAACGTTGCAATTTGATGGTTCGTGAATTTTTCGTAAAATTACGTGAGTGTGCGACACTTTTATTTCAAACGCGTATACATTTATAGGTAGAGAAAGTGGAATGTGTGAATCACGCTATCAAAAATTATGGCAAGAAATTGCATATGATGAAGAGCGATTCGAAAAACATTCCACTGGAAGGCCGGAAACTTTTGACCGTTACCAAAATCAAGGACTTGACCAATTACGTCCAGAAGATGATTCGTAATAATGCAAATGGGGATCCGAACGTGCTGAAGGAAGATCTTCTCAACAGTTTGAATCATACATTTGGTGATCACAGCCGATGTAGAGCAGAAAACTGCGATCAACCTGGCACAACAGAAAATCCAATGATTTTGCATTCATTACATTCATCCGGGCTACGGGCGTACATCAACGGTAAATTATGAACATGTATTTTCAATCATATAAAAGTCACCTGTTATATAATCCATTTCAGGAGCCCTGGAACAGGTCGTTCTAAAGAGGGACCAGCTCATAGCTAACGAGACCAACAATTGCGCAGAGCTCTTCATGGCCATCATGGCGCGGTTCAATATGGGGAAACGATTGAACCTCATACAGCGGGGATCTTTTCAGCGTAGGGCACATTTGGCAGCATTGCGGTATAACGCAAACACTTCGTGGCAGTTGGATGCCTGGCGGCGTGTTTCTCAACGAGAACCTGGCAGGGTACTCAAGAGTTACGTCAAGAAGCAAACAGCGGCGAAAGCTACCAGAAACAGATTGATGTTCGTGAAGAGGAACGAGATTGCCCCACGCAAAAGGAAACCCGGAAACATGATGAAGCGCAATACGGATTATGGGCCGAATGCGGTGCAGCCGCAAATAAGTGACGAAGAGTTGGAAGCTGCGTGCGAAAGGAAGCTACTCTCACTGCAGGTATACTTCTTTTTTTCAAAACTCAACAATAAGAAACGTGTATTGTATACGATTCGGAGCCAATGTAACACAGCATTCAACTTTGTCAAATGAAATATGACTTCTGCTCATAATAATATATACTTATTATTGAATTTTTTAATACTTCATTAATAATCCTCAATTATCATTACAGGTAACAAAAGAACGTCAATTGTCCATAGCTAAATTGACTATTGGTCAATTTAGCAACAAGGCGTACTTGAGCCATCGGAGAGAACGGCTTACCGCTTCCAACTTCGGTACCGTCTGTAAGAGGCGGGATGACACCTCCTGCCACGTCTTGGTGAAGCACATTCTGTATCCTAATTTCACGACCAGTGCTGCTATGGAGTACGGCAAAGTGAACGAAAGCGTCGCGAGACAATCGTTCGCTGAACGTCACAACTTCGTAGTAGAAGATGCTGGGTTGTTTGTGGATGTAGAATACGGTTTCCTTGCGGCTTCCCCAGACGGTCGGCATACACAATGAATTACTTAGTGATTATATTATGCACCTTGACCTCAGATCAATCAAATGTAGTACCCTCCTTAATGCCCCAAACTCACACAATTCCAAAGTCAAAAAACTTCGGGCAGATGGCGCTAGTAGGACACTCCTGACGCTATGCCATCACGACTTCATTCTTTCTTCGTGTGTCGAACTCGCACGTTCTCCAAAAAGTGTTCACTCATAGTTGAGGTGTTTTTTGTGTGTTTTCTTACCAAAAGGGATAGGAAAACATTGTCATTAATCGTCGACACGGTCGGCTTTCTAGGATGACCTGAAAAAGGTATTAATCGTTCTTTTGCAGAGAGGAAATCAGAAGATTCTAGCGAATCTCGTGTGAGGTTAGAGGCGGCGGCGTCGGGCTGGAACTTGTCGCGTCCGCCTGGGGCCCGGCAGGCCGAACCCGGAACCATCACACGTTTCCCTCGCCGTATTCGAGAAAAGCCTCGAAGAAAATAAGGAGTCCAACGGAAAGGAGAGGAGAGAGGGTGCAGATTGGACTGTCGTGCGACAGTTCTGGGGGTCTCAGACTGGCACATATTTCGGTGAAATATCCCTCGAAGCCTCCTCTGGGTCGATAATTCTTTCTGGGGGTCTCAGAATCATTATCACGTTGGCCCAATACGGCTAATTCTACGAGGTGGAAATTCTTGAAATGGCCCTACGCATACAGGTTAGTGCAACAGTTTCTGGGGGTCTCAGACTGTCGCGAATTTCGGCGAAATATCCGATACCTACCTACAACCCCTCTTGGGCGATAATTTCTGGGGGTCTCAGAATCATTATCACGTTAGCCCAATTCTGCTAATTCTACGATGTGAATGTGAAAATTCTTGAAAAGGCTCTACGCAAGCAGGTTAGTGCAACAGTTTCTGGGGGTCTCAGATTGTTTCATATTTCGGCGAAATACCCGGTGCAACCCCTCTAGGGCGATAATTTCTGGGAGTCTCAGAGTCATTATTACGTTAGCCCAGTCCTGCTAATTCTTGGGGTATGAATTTCTGAAAATGGCGCTAGGTGAACATGAGAAATGGCCCGGTCGGGCCGCCGCACCAGCGCCAAGGTCAAGCAGGACGAACGCGCCCAGCTGTTTGGACGAGCGCCCGACTGTGACGTCAGTCTTCAAAGCTAAGCAGCGTTCAGCGCGGCCTGCGTTTGGATGGGTGGCCGCCCGATGCTAGAAGCTAAGCAGCATCGAGCGCGTCCCGCTTTTGGATGGGTGACCGGCATGTGTCATGTCTGTCGCCGGCGCTAAGCAGCATTTAGCGCGTCCAGCGTTTAGATGGGAGACCCCGATTCTAAGCAGCGTTGAACGCGTCCCGTTTTTTGGATGGACGACCGGCATGCGTCATGCGGGCCGTCGATGCTAGAAGCATCAAACCAAGTATCGAACGCAGCATCGATCACGGTGGCTTCCCATGGGCGGGCGAATACGCCACTCGCAAATTACATGAATTCTGTGCTCGGCTTCTTCAGGCTTAAAAGGCGGGTTCTTCTGGGAGTCTCAGACTAACTTGTGCTTTGAATAGCTTTATTCCTTTTTTCAAGCGAAAATCAGGAAGCTTTGCAAATTGATTCTCTGTCTCAAGAAGTTTTGAGCGTCTTGGACCGCGTTGTCGTTGGAATGAATTACGTTGACATGTCGTATCGCAGCTTTTTTCAATTAATTCCTGTACGATCGTTAGGAGAAAGTTTTCCGTGTACTTCCGTCTAAAATTCGGAGGGTAATTCTTGAAGAATATCCGCACAATAAAAATTGTGACTTGGCGCGGGTCCGCCAACGTTAAATCCCGATATTGGATCATCGGAATCTGCAATGGAGAGACGCAAGGATGGAACGTTCAGCCACAAAATGAGGTGACCCTTTCGGCTCGAGACAGCCGGCGTCTCTGTTTGAGGAAAAAGAGGGGGGGCACAAGTCCAACGATGATAAAGTACTTGGCAGAAACTTGACCGGGGAAGTCGCCCGGGTCAACGCGACAAAGAATCCAGTTGGGGTGTCAAGCTCTGAAAATGTTTTCCCCGTGCAGGGAAAACCGAGTTTAGACTCGAAGGGTCCGATCTCTCAATTTGTGGAAAGTCAGAGGTAGCCTAATCCAAGAAAATCTCGGAGTCGGGCCAAAAAGTGCGATCGCTATCGCCAACGCTTCCCCCACAAAAAGAACAACAGCTTGGGTAGCAAAAACGTGTACAACACGCACAGAAATCGAGAATTCTCGGTTTGGGACCGCTTTTGGGTGTTGTCTAGGACATAATCAGTTCGTTTTACCCATTTAAATGTGCCTGCTTTCCAGAGGTTTTCACAAATCGAGGAATTTCTTGAAGTTCGTATTTTAGAATAAATACTAGTACATGTGGGCTATGCACGGCTCCTGTTGTGTGACGATGAAACCGGTGGTTTCCTTCCTGAGTGGAAGGGGTTGTCTTCTATTACTCAGTTACTGGGAATTTACGGGGGACTAGAATAGAATACGAGTACTCGTTACACTTTTGACAATCGGATGCACGTCTTGGATTTTAGGATTTCATAGACATTGTTTTTTCTGAATTAGCTGAGGTCTCGGGTTTCAGACCGGGGACGGCTCTACTTGGTTCAACGAAGTTGATCAGGCCGATGTGGTCCATCTAGAGTTGTTCATTTTAACGACTGCCTATCGTTAGGAAGCAGCATCTGTAATGCTGTGATGATGTGACAGAGAAAAGTGGCCGCTTGACAAACTAGGGTTCGTGATCGATACCAACAAGGCGTCTTATCCCGATCCGGGAATGCAGATTCCTTGTTTTGGAGGTTTTGGTTGAACTCTCTTTCGCTAACTCGGCTCCCTTCAGGAAACAACAAGGAGTTGTTGAGAATTTCCGAAAATTCGAACGAAACAATGCTTGCAAAATTTGAGATTGTGTCAATCTCTAAATCAGCTTGGTCGGGTTGTCCTGCGGAAGTTGCGGGTGTACGTAAACAAGCTGTTTAAAAGAACGAAGCTCTTAGCCTTCGTAATATCAAACGGAATTTACGAAGTTCGTATGTTTGCCTAGATCGCTTTTAGCAGTTTTTCAGTGGTGAGAGAAAAATGTTTCGGATGCAGATTGTCCCACCAGCAATACAATTTGGCAATCGAAATTTCCCTTGATGCATCTTGCAGTGGAGAGGGTGTGGAGAGCAAGCGAAAGTTTTATGGTTCTTTGATCAAGAGGAACTTTCCAATAGGCTATCTGAGAGTCATGGCTATCTTCGGCTCGAAATGTTTGGTTCAAACTCGAGGGATTGGGAAATTCTCGTCCGAATTGGCTATACAATGTAAATTTCATACAGAATCGTGTGCGCGGTGTCCGCTTTCCAAGTTGAATAACGTAGGAAATTGTACACATTACGGTGCGAACATCAAGTATTCTGGGTTTTGCGTCTAATTAGATCCGCAGACAAGATGAAGCTGTTTCCTAATCCCAAGGACACACTGCGGAAACTAATTTCGAGTTAAACAATTCTGTTCTTGGCTGAAATCGGAGAAACATTTGGTGCACTCGATTTTCATGTTTGCTTACAGACATAACACTAAATGTAAGATGTTAGTGTCATGGTTTCCAGACTCCAGAAAAGTGATTCTGGTGTTGACGTTTTCCCAAATCTGGTCAGATGTGACGTTCTACGCATTTCTCTTATTTGCACTCATTTTATGAGTACTTACGGAAACTATAACCAACAAGGCAGGGGTGTTTTATTGTGGGGCCCATTCATCACAATAAACCGTCCAATAGTTTTTTCAACGTGATTGGATCTCAATGGTCCTCCGTCGACAGCCAACCGCATCGGCTTTAACCTGCCTTAACTCTGGTGGCAGGTCAGGTCAGGTCAGCTCATCACTCGTGCGATGAGGGAAGTTCCTGAGGAAGCTATAACACTTCTGTTCGTTTCACTGTCTACTGCCGCATTCAATCGAATGGAACCAGTTTGAATGGGTGTTTTCACGGAGCGCTTAGCTCTACAAGAGCCGCCGTTGCGCCTTCTCTGTCAACCCCGTAGGGCAAGGAGGAAATGGTTAAATGTTTTCAAAGGTCCTTTTTTCAACTTGAGCCACTACAATCTCGTACAGCACCAATAGCATCCTTCCACAGTTCTCACTCTTCAGGAAAATAGGGTTCCGAAATAGTTCTTTCCCCCAGATTTAACCCAAAAGTTGGTGAACTTAGAGACGGCTAACCCTTCTTCTCATTCGTCTTGAAAATATCCAAATGATTACTATTGAATATGAATTTCGTATATTGAGCCTAAGCAGAACGTCCTCATGGAATAGGCCGCAACCGGTTCTCAATTCAATCGAAAATGCGAGATTTGCGTGACTGCTAACTTGGGATGATAATTGCACCGAACTTTGATTCAGGCCAATTAGTAGCATTGACGTTCAGAAAACCTTTCGTCGAAGCATCGCGGCAAACCATAAACCGCTGGATTAAGGCCACCTTGAGCAGGGCAGGCGTTGATGGTAACATAAAACGCACTCCACGCGTCATGCCGTTGCCACCAAGACGAAACATGCCGCAGAGTGGTCCAAATCTACAGGTAGCTTTACTACTTTCACCGTTAGCTAATAATGGTGTTTTTTCGTACAAGTCTTAGTTGGTAACCAATAATTGATAATCTTTTCTTGGTTCAAAACATTGTCAGCTTTGCATTGTATTGCATACTTGTGTTTTTGCAAATCCTCAACAGTGAACACGTTAGTACTGTCGCAATCGTAGCTTTAAACATCTACATTTGATTGATCTGAGGTCAAGGTGCATAATATAATCGTAAGATCAAACGAACTTACCTAAGTGAAGTTCGATCTTGATTATATGTAGCACCTTGACCGATGATCAAGGTCCCACCCTATCCCTTGGTAGTTACCGTTTTCCCGGAATTGCGACAGTGGCTTTAAAGTAAATGAAGTCGTGATGGCATAGCGTCAGGAGTGTCCTACTAGCGCCATCTGCCCGAAGTTTTTTGACTTTGGAATTGTGTGAGTTTGGGGCATTAAGGAGGGTACTACATTTGATTGATCATCGGTCAAGGTGCTACATATAATCAAGATCGAACTTCACTTAGGTAAGTTCGTTTGATCTTACGATTTTAATTATAATGAAAAAAAACTGTATTTTAGGACTTATTGGCGATGATGAAATCCTGAAAATAAAGTGTCTCTACAGCTGTTTCAAGGACAGACGACCTGGGGAGACACTTTTGGATTTTGTCAAGAGACGACGCGGCGGGAGCACATATTTAGAAGTTTGTGCAGGCGACCGATTGAGGTTGAAGCGCAGCCACAACTACCATTATCAGGTTAGAATAGTTACATGTATTTTTGACGAGACATGAATTCTGATGATGCCTCGTGTAAGTACATGGTGAGAGAAATGAAAAATAAAATGTTACCGTTTTTAGATACAAGGACAATTGCATATTTCCAATAGGAAATTGTGCCATTTCGTTGTATTTGTGGACAAGCAGACGGAATTATTCGTGGAAAGGATATCTCGGGACGACGACTTTTGGAGGACAAAAATGCTGCCGAAACTGTCTCAGTTTTACAGGCAATGCATACTGCCGGAGATCATTCTCAGGAATGTAACGAAAGGATTGTCGTGTCGAGATCCTCCATTCATAGTCGCTGCAAAAGTTGTGGCTGAACAGCGCAAGGCAAAACGCGCAAACAAAAAATCGTAAGTAACGTAATTATAATTACAGGCGCTCCTTCCTGTCTCACACTTTTTTCCATTTTTATATAGGACCAGTTTGTAACAGAAGTCTTGAGAAGAAGGAAGACACAAATCGCTCCATATATTCATTTTGTGGACATTTTGTGTAATATCTGGATATCGATGGATGGCTGTTACAGCTGATATACGATTTGCTTGGGTGTAGGGCTCTTGGCGATGGCCCCCAAGTCGTCATAATGATCAACATGTCTATTTATTTCTTGTAAATAACTGGCATATTGGTATGGCGTTGAAAAATATAGGCCAACGCACCCCGAATTGTACCTCATGGGTGGTGTGGAAAGCTTTTCTTTTGTGTTTCGTTTTTACAATATCGATAATAAATTAAAATATACCACGAATATTCACATAGATACTTTTAAATTATTCCCCTAATGCATCCCATGCAATCTCAGAAACTTCCGGCTGGTTCTTGGTATTTTTTCGTATATCAATTTATCCGGAATTGGTGAGTACTTGGGCAGTTATAATTACCGAAGTCGACACAGTTCATACAAGTCCGCTAAATAAAAATCATCACCTATTCTCTATTACCTATTTATAGTGTACTCATACTGCTTTTACTTAGTTATTTACGGAGCGCTGTGGTATTATTCATGGACTGATAGTGTTGACAACATCCCCAGAACGTTGCAATTTGATGGTTCGTGAATTTTTCGTAAAATTACGTGAGTGTGCGACACTTTTATTTCAAACGCGTAAACGGAGCGATACGGGCCCACGATTACGGTAAAACTGGTATGGGCGGAAAGCTGATGAATCGCAAGACACCTCCACAAAATTTCGTTACAATCGGCCGCATAATTATCGAGCAATTCATTCCGAAAGAGTCGAAAGTCGACGCGTGTGAACGTAAACAACGAGGAGCTCGCTCGATCCGGCTGCCAGGCTCACTGGAACGCTACTGGCCGTGCGCTTATCAATCGCCTCAAATTTGATCTATTATTGCCATTTTTGAGAGAACGAAGCCTCTAAATCAAAATCGGTAAACGGTGCCGTGATCAGCTCGACGCCTACATCAGGATCCGTTCTTTTTGGAAAAGTCATTTTTTTCACAGTTTTTCGTGAATTACACAAAAACTAGCGACCAGAAGGGCACGAAAAAATCTGATCCAGTTACGGATACATGCGTGCACAAACTCTGCAAATCTGAATGTGATCGGTTCGGCCGTTCTGCCTAAAATGACTGTTTAACATTGTATACGGACTTTACCATAGGCAGATTCCAGTCTTAAGTGCCCATGTGTAGCACATTCCAAAAACTTGATTTTAAATAGTGTGTTGCGTGCGAGCGTGTGCACGTTTATGAAAAGTTGGCAATGGTTGTAATTTTGAAAAATAGTTGAATCAACTAGTGAATATTCTCTGTGAATGTCAGTCCATTGTCAGTCGTTACATCGGTTATATCAGTATATACGGTTTTTAAAAACAAAGATGAATAAGGAAAACGATATTGAAGACGAATTATTTCTTAATACGATATTGCCATATCCTGCAATTTATGATAAGAACCACAAAAACTTTAAATCTGTAATTATTAAAAATAACTGTTGGGAAAAGATTGCCGAGCTCCTAGAAATCGACAGTAAGTCCTTTATAAAGAGAGTATTGGTTATTTGTTCATCTATAAAGTTTCTAGGTAAATGGGCAAAAATGCGCTGTAAGGCCTTGAAAGAAAAATATCGTCGAGAGCTAAAAGTCGAGAGCGGGAAAAGCGGTGATGGAGCTCATACATCTCCGAGATGGGAGCTGTTCTCACTGTGCAAAATGCTCTTCGATGGCGATGGAAATAGAGAGTAGGTTTCATTCAAGATCTATTTTAACATGATTCTGATTCTGATCCTTATCTAGAACTACAAGCAATCTTTCGATTTCTGACGCCTATACACTGGCTGATGAAAGTCAAAGTGGCCTAGAATTTGAATGGCAGGAAGTGAACCCAATTTTAGTTACCTATCCAGACCGGGAATCGACAACACCCTCAACGTCCAGTACAATTACGGAGACTCCACAAAGAGGGAAAAAACGCAAGATGGCTGGCACAGAAGTCCGACCAGAAGTACCTACTGTACATAATGATCGAGTTGACGAGGTTTTAAGCGATATTGCCAATGGAATTAAGGCATTTTCGCAGCGAAAGGAGGAACAGAGCCCAAAAGGCCAGGTCTACTCTCACAAACTGCAGACATTCATTGCTTATTTTGGCGCTGAATTGCACAGTTTGCCGGAAGAAACAGCAGATGAATTCATGGATAATATCACTGCCAATCTCTTATCATTGAAAAAGAAGTTGAGAAAATGATTACACAATAGGTTGTGAAGTATTCCATTACTGAATTATTATTTAAATAATATTAAAAAATAAACGTATAAAAGTAACCAATTAATCAAATTAATGTGTTTTTCGTACATATTCAAACTGCCATGGAGCTAGATACGCCCCAGCACCGTTGACATAATCTTTTACATAATCCCTAAATATGTAGGCTGCTCTGGTTTCATTTCGGGACCCCAGTCGAACTGGAATTGCATCGTCCAATACGGCATTCGTAACAGGCGCAGCCCGCCAGTGACCAGGTATGACATTACCTTCGGTATCTTCCCTATCCACATACTCTTCGTCACAGTACCTTCCATATTTTTCACGTCGTATATAATTATGCAGGCAAATGCAAGCTTTTACTATATTTATAACGGTATCCGGTTTTCCAATTATCACACGATGGAATATACGGAATCGAGCCACCATCACTCCAAAAGTATTTTCAATAAGACGACGAGCTCGTGAAAGTCGATAATTGAATATACGTTCTTGTTCTGTCAAGTTTCTGTTCCTTGGTTTACTATAGGGACGCAATAAATTCAATCTGAGTGGAAATGCTTCGTCTCCGATGAAATAATATTGTTTTGGTTCCACGGTTTTGGGAAATGGAGTAGGCGTTGGTACATCTAGAGTATTTTCACGAAGCTTTCGACCAAACGCTGAGCGATTCAAAATGCCCCCATCACTTTCGGATCCATACCCTCCAATATCCACTAGAGTGAAGTTGTAATCTGCATCACAAGCTGCCATCAGGACAATGCTGAAGGTTTTTTTGTAATTAAAATACTGCGATCCAGATCCATACGGTGCCTGCATGACTACATGCTTACCATCAATTGAGCCAAGACAGTTTGGCATACCCCAATGAGTTGTAAATCGGTTCCCAATGCGTTTATATTCCAATTTCGTCGGAGGAGACACATACTCTGGCGACAACATATTCCACAATATCGCGCAAACTTCTCGTACTATGTGACATACAGTAGGAACACCCACCCTGAATGCATACCCAATGCTTTTATACGAGTCACCAGTGGCCAAAAAGCGTAGTGTAAGGGCTAATCGACATCCAGGGGATATGGGTCCACGGATAGAATATTTCTGTAATTGGTTTCCAGTAATATTTAACAATTTGTCGAACGACTCCACTGACATCCTTGTGTAATTGAAAAATAACACTTCATCAAACATTCGCATCTCTTGAACTTAATTGTTGTAGGCACCTTGCTCTTGACGTCTTTTTAATATGGGGTGGATCCAATACCTTTTTTTCCTGTATCGTCGTTTGAATCGAGTCACAGATACTGGGGCTTGTTGCAGCTTCAAGTGCAAGATGAGCCCCAAAGCAGAGACAACCATCCACAAAAACGTTGCCTCGTCTTCATCCATGTTCTTCTGCTATTTGAACTTTTAAATGTCAATCAATTTTATTCACTTACTTGATTTGACCTTAGAGTGTCGCACACGCATGCACGAAAGTTTGCAGCTTGCAAGCTTACGGCACGGGCATGCGAGTGTGCTGGATGTTGGAGTTGATTGAAAATGCTATCATTGAAAAGCTATATGTCTAACTTCGCACTCGCACTTGAACGCCGGCTTGCAAGTGCATTGAAAATGGGCCTTAACGATTACACTTTCAGGAAACTCGCCATGATAAACAACTTGAAATTGAATTTCGACGATCATGATATTATAAACCTAATCTTGGGCGGCATTCACGACCCCCAAATAAAATTTTCCGTGAAAACCGCGAACATAACAAATGTCGGACAATTAGCCACCTATCTCAAAATGTTCGACTCCCTCCCCAAAAGAGACACTGCGGGTGACAAATCCGATTTCACCCCAAAATACCAACAAAACCACCAAAACTGGAAACCTCGCTCTTCGCCATATTCGCACCACAAACCCCCTCAATTAGGTAGTCTTCCCAGTACGTCGAATCGCCGAGAGGAAACCGTCACCCAATACACCCTGTCTTGCTACCACTGCAAAAAAAAGGACATAAGCGCCGAGATTGCCCCCTTTTCGATAAAAATAGACACCGGAACAACTCGTCCATCAAAAATACTCCCCCTCCAGTGCTCGCAATCGATTACCCGGGAAAAGACGACAAAAGTACCCACCACCATAAACAGATTCACCTAATCCATACTTCGCAAAGCCGAAACCCATTCTTGAGAACTGTGGAAATTAATAACAACCCCACAGTCTGTTACATCGACCTTGGTAGCGATTGTTCCCTAATCTCCCATCGGCTGACTCAAACCCTGGAATTGTTTTGCAACCATATCAGCCCGGTAAAACTCCAGCATCTTGGAGACCATGTTACTCAAACCCAACTCCAAACAACTGCGTTAATCGAGCTGGATGGCGTCTCTAAATTAACCGATTTTTTTGTGGTCGATAAGTGTATCGACTCAGCGGAAATAATAATTGGTCGTAACTTCTCTGAAGCCGAAGACGTGTACTACGAAAAGGGACCGAATGGAATTTTATTCTCAGCCGTGCGTGATAAACACATGGTCGCTGTTACGTACGCTGGAAATATTGAAACCGAATTTGAGACAGCTTTACAGAACCTACTTGACAAATTTTCTGATTGTTTTTCCAACGATGCACTTACCGATGTCGGTAAATGCGACGCCAAAATGACGATAAATCTAACGACGACTAAACCCATTTCCCGGAAACCATACCGATGCGCCCTAAACGAACTGGAAATCATGCGCCAAACTACAACTGAACTTTTAGAAGCAGGAATAGTCCGTCCATCTACTTCGCCGTACAGCAGCCCGGCTATACTTATTAAAAAACCGAATGGTACCCACCGCATGTGCATTGATTATCGTTCAATTAATAATATTACGATTCCCCAAATTTTTCCCTTACCGCTGATCGAAGACCTAATTGATCGTTTATACGGTTTCAACTGCTATACAAAACTTGATTTCGCTTCCGGATACTATCAATTCCAAATGGATGAAAATTCGATCGCCATCACCGCCTTTTCGACACCAGAAGGGCATTATGAATTTCTTCGCATGCCTTTCGGCCTTCGCAATGCAGTCGCCTTTTTCCAGAAATATATCAACGAACTATTCCAGGACCTGCGTTTGAAGAATTTAATCATCGTGTACATGGACGATATACTTGTCCCGTCTAAAACCATCGAGGATGGACTTTCCATTCTCCACACTATCTTCACGCTACTCCGAAAACATGGTCTTAAATTGCGCCTTAAGAAATGCTCGTTTTTCTTGAAATCTCTTGTTTATTTGGGCTACGAAATTTCGCCTGACGGCATCCGCCCCACTGCCGAGAAAATAAACGCTGTTCGGGATTTCCCGACTCCAAAAACGGTATCGCAACTTCGCCAATTCTTGGGATTGACCTCCCACTTTCGGAAATTTGTTCCCAAATTTGCGCTGAAAACCAAACCCCTGACACACCTCCTTCGGAATGACTCTCCTTGAGATTGGACGAAAGAACACGATAAAATCGTTACGGATTTGAAAACCATTCTGACATCGAAACCAGTTCTTATTCTCTTCAACCCTACTCGCAAAACCATCCTCTACACCGATGCTTCCATGCATGGCCTCGCGGGAGTCTTGGTCCAAATCATCGATAACAAGGAAAAACCAATCGCTTTTTACAGCTGTCAGACGACACCTGCGGAGTCCCGATATCACTCATCAATCATGTCCGGTGACCAAACGAACCATCGCGAAATTTTTAATTCCTACACCGTTAAAGATGGCAAATTGTACCGGCTAACACCCCTTGGTTCGAAATTAGTTCTACCCAAACATTGTCGTTGGCAAATCTTACATCGGTACCATGACGATTCTGGCCATTTTGCCCTGGACAAAACTTTAGAAGCTATTCAACATCACTTTTGGTTTCCCAAAATGCGCGCCTTCGTCCGGAAGTACATCGCTGCGTGCATTCCTTGTACTTTTCATAAGTCCAAAGCTGGACGTCAACCTGGTTATCTCCATCCGATTAATAAGATTGCCATCCCTTTTCACACGGTCCACATTGACCATTTGGGGCCGTTCCCGAAATCAAAAGGTCACGTGTATCTTTTTCTTGTCATCGATGCCTTCACGAAATTCATTTTACTGAGACCCGTCCGTAGCACGAAAACTTCACAAGCCATCACCGAACTCAAGGAAATTTTCTCCATTTTTGGAGCACCAAACCGCTCAATCTGTGACGCGGCTACAAGTTTTACATCTCAGAAATTTAAAAAGTTTTGCCAAGCACTAGGAATTCGACAATTTGTTAATACAGTCGGCATGCCCCGCGGTAATGGCCAAATTGAGAGATACTGCCGGACGATTCTTGACAGCTTGTCCACCACTTCGAGTACTTCGCCATCAAATTGGGTCTCTGAAATTGGGAAAATCCAATTGAGCCTGAACAATACTTTGAATAAAGCTTTGAACTCAACACCTCAGGAAATACTGACTGGCTACCGTGCACCAACCGGAGATACTCCAGTTGCCACACTTTCCCAAGCCCCCTTGGTTGATGTCACACGACTGCGCGAATTAGCTACTGACCGTATGCAACGAAGACAAATTTACGATAAAACCCAATTTGACTCCAAACGTGGTGCCCCGACCACCTACTTGCTTGGTGATTTCGTCGTCGTTCGTATCGCCAGTATAATCAGCACTGGTGATAGCAAAAAACTTTTGCCCAAATGGAAAGGACCCTTCAAGATTACCCAATGTTTACCCAATGACCGATACGAGGTCCAAAACATCAAAAATATTCGCAAGCACCGTAAATACACTGGTGTTTACGCAGTTGAACATATTAAACCTTGGTTTTCTTGCCCCGACTCTTCGCCTGAAGATTCATCTTAAACCATACTTCGTTCTCGTTTTCTTGTTTTATTTTTCAGATTTCATCATTTGTTTCGTTCAAAACTTTGCTGAATGCGCTTGGTTGTTACAATTTGTCCCAGATGTCTGTATCTAGGTCAATCAGAATCTGTCATTGATGTCTGTTGCTAGATAAATCAGAATCTGTGCGATGTCTGTTGTTTCTAGAGCAGTCAGAGTCGGAAATGTGATGTCTGTTGAACATTCAGAATCACGGAGATGGAATTATCTCGTTTGTTGTTGACATTCAGAATCTGTTAAGATGTCTGCTGTCATCACATTCCCCACACCTCTCCAAGGCTCACATACTTCATTGTATATGCCGCTTTCCTTCACCACCCTCTTTGAAATCAGGATCGCTTTGCGTGCCTGGTCTGTTCATTTTCTGTTTATGTTACAATGGTTTTGATTTTGAGTTCAAGCTGCCAGGGACGTCAGCTAGCAGGATGGCCGTGTTGGCGGTACCCTTCGGTGCTGCTCGGGTGACGCCGGATTATGGGTCGTCACGTAAGGACCGGCCGCGAGGGACGACGGGAGCGCGTTCGGACGACAACGGGAGTACTGCGCCGAGTCCGTTAGGAAGCGTATCGCAGTGCGACCGATTAACCTCTAATAGTATTCTAGAATATTGTTATATTGATTTGCAGTAATAAAAGCCGTTCAGTGAAAGGTGTGTCTATGTGAATTACCTACACTTGGAAATGAATTAACAACTTTCATAATTTCGTGTTTATTTCTGATCTTGGTAAGTAAATCAATCTCTACTTGAATCAAATACTAAAAAAGTATTTTTATTATAGAGAAATGTATCCCAACACGAACTCCAGTGTCCTCCCCGGTACCCAGCCTCAAGCAGGTATCAACCGAACTTGGTACCGAGGAGGATACCGGGGAGCAAACAGCAAACCGTGGGGCCCATAATAATAGAGGGTAGGTATACTTACTTCTTTATATGATTTTCATGAATTGTTTTTACTACATACCGAATTTATTCAGACATAACATATTCAAGAGCCGGGGTGGCAACACCATATACATAAACTATTGCTGCCATCACGGCTGGGGACGCCGCCGCCAGCGTTATAGAAAAGGGCCGCAACAACAGCCGCAACAACAGCCGCCACAACAGCGGCCGCAAGAGCAGCGGCCGCAACAGCAGCGGCACCAACAGCGGCAACAGCAGCGGCAACAACATTTATGACATACCCTGAATAAATACTACCTGAATTGAATCAATAAGCTTCTAATTTTTCCAAATTGAGGGTAACAAGTTGAAATTACATCATTAATTCAGTGACCAACAGCATTTTCACGGGCAGTTTCTTTCTTTCGTATTAATTTTTGTATTCTACAAGTTGTAAAGGTTATCCTGTAATCTTCAGATGATCGGTTTCTTTCCATATTTTCTAATGAAAACATACATTAATATAAGTAAACGAATTGAGTTTACTTGCGTACCTATCTTTTCTCACCTAAGAAAACGGTTGTGCTGAAATGTTAGACCGTAAGAGACGCCAACACTGGTGTGGAAAATCCCCATGTCTTGAAGACACTCACTCAGCATGAATGTAGGTTTGTGATTGGATCCATGATATATTGTAGCACTCTCAAAAACACTAACAAACTCCATTATGCATTAATTATTCGTGAAAATACTTCTCAATCGAATATTTAATGGCACAAAACTCAAGTGAGGAGGTAGATAGTTTGACATATTTTTGAGCTGTCCGGACATATCCAGGCAGCTTTGACCAAGTCCGTTTACGCAGCAATAAAATTTCGTGTATGTATGGTTGCCTACATATCGGCTCAGCTACTCGAGGTGTCCCGATTTCATTGACGCTTAGTGTACTACATTTGATTGATCTGAGGTCAAGGTGCATAATACAGGGTGTCTTTGAAATACGTGTACAACGCGCTACCACATACTCCTGAGGTCAAAATAGAACGATTTAACCACAATGACCTCAGTCCAAAAGTTGATAATAAAAAAGTTACAGGGTGTTGAAATGAAAATTTTTATTTCCATTTTTTTGAATAATTTGTCAAGTTTTGTGGATAATAATTCAAAAATTGGTACACGAGGGTTTTTTGGTACGGGGAATACTTATTTGGACTCAGTTTTGCTGTATTTCCTAGGGGGCGCTACGTACGCTACGAGCATTTGCAAATGACAGCCTTAACTTTTTCCCTCTTCAAATCACCGATGTTCCAATAAATGGAGTCGACTGCTTCATGATATTACTCAATAAAAGTTTTCCTGTTTGATGTCGCTACGGTCCACCGTTTTGGAATTATTCACTCTCGAATGGTGGATTTCACCCAAAAATCGCACCAAGTTTTGGGTAAATTTTTCAAGAAGGTGCAATGGTGAATGAAGAATCGTGGGAGGCAGTGGAGGAATTCAGGGAGGTTGAGGTCCCTGACCGCGCCCCTGTGGTACTTTTGGGAGTGCATTTAGACCCAAAAATGACATGGGAAAGGCATACTATGCACCTTGAGGGAAAAATATCGAAATTCATTTATTTGCTACGAAGGCTAAGACTTGTCACATCGCAACAAACTCTGGTTTCGGCTTACTATGGGTATGTTCAGAGCTCTTTAAATTACGCTCTTCTGGTGTGGGGACACTCTGTTCACATCTCGAGACTTTTTTCTCTTCAACGTAAATGTTTGCGGGTGATTGCAGGGATTGGGTACATGGCCGATTGTAGGGAATATTTTATAAAGTTCAAACTTTTGACATTGCCTTGCATGTATATGTTACAGTGTCTTCTTCATGTTAAAACTCATGAATCTCTCTATAATACTGCTCGTCATGATTATTCCACCCGGACTAGTAAAAACTTATGTTCAGGGTTCTTGAGGCTAACGAGGTCGCGCAATGCCATAAATTATCACGCCATTAGGCTATTTAGGGCCAACTGCACCGTTTTCACTTAAAAGTTAAAGCGGAGCTTAAGCCTTGACTATGATTGTTAGCAACAATTGTTGCTAAGGTTTAAGTTCCACTTAAATTTTAAGTGGAAGCGGTGCAGTTGGCTCTTAATATTTTACCTAATGAAATTAAAGTTCTGGATCCTAAAACTTTCAAGATAGATTTTTTTATTTTATTCAAATTTGCATTATTTCTCAAAACATCTATTGTATAATCATTTATTTTGAATCAAAAAAGAGTGGTGATGTTCCAAGAGATATCTGGTACCCGAAGGTATCGAGAAATCCACCCGAGTAATTGACAGAGAAAGAACACACCAAAGAAAACTCCGTCAACTCGAATTGACATGGCCAAATTACAGAAACCCTCTTGAACAATGAATCTCGTGACAAAAAGACAGATATCGTAATCGCAAAATCAATTAAAAGCTCGCGCTTACGCTTACGCATTCGCAATCGCCATCGCAACACAAACACACATCAGTATAAATATTTCATACAAAGTACATGAAGAAAAGGTTAGTAAACGACGCAAATGGCAAAGCACAATTCAATTCAAAATAATCAGGGACCCAACCGAACTCCTTTCTATAGGCAGTTGCTGGTAATGTTGCGTAACGACAGCGACGGAGCAACCTAGAAAGCCCTAAACCCACATACTCATAAGGTACATTTACAACCAATCCGATTCCGGCACACTTCTAAATCGGATTGCTAAGTGTGGTAATAACTTCAAATGAGGAGTGGCCACCATTTACAATACAAATTTATATTCGAATTTCGGGTCTAGCGATTTCTAGTGTTGTCATGGAAAAATGATAAAAGTTAGGGATTTGCAATAGATGGTGTTGTAAAATTGGATGGACCCAAAAACGACGTTTTCTTCTAACTTTCTTGGGTTTTTCAATAGTCCGTCTGCTCGATAAGAAGAAGATTGTTGCTAAACATGCCAAACTGCCAAGCAAGGTAGCTTTGGCTCGATCATTCAAATGCATTGTTACGGCTGGAATAAATACGAATGAGTTAACTAGAGGAATCCGTTACTACCGTTTTCTCACTAGTTTGTATTCACGCTATTCACAATTTTGGACGTTATTTTCAAGAGAACGACTGCGAACAACCATAAACATCATTTCATCAGATCTGTCAAACTTTGTCATTTGTGTCGCAATTCGAATTGAAAGTTTGCGATCTGCAAACATGCACTCCAATTCGAATTGAAACACGGAGCGTGCCGAATTCAGATTGGGCGTTGTGAATGAATACACGAAAAAGCCCACTGTCAAACATGCAATCCGCAATCGGAATCCGAATTGGAATTGGTTGTAAATGTACCTTTACATAAACTCCGCTAAAGTTGATCCCGATCTATTAAATACCTTGACCGTCTCGCTGACCCCCCTTTCACATCAGGAACAGCCCCACAAATTCCCCAAAAATGTAAATGTTATGACATAGTAATACACAATTATTAATACAATCGTTGGACGGAAGGGAGTGTTCGCTGTCGCTACGACTTCGAGGAGGAGTACACATTATTTATGAAAATGTTAGTCTGTCAACAAGGCCGAAACTTACACAAGATATCGTCTTTCTGTCAATTTGAAACATTGGTCGAGGTGTGGGACTTTTGAGCAGCGGCCAATGTCAAATGAAGGTTAAACATGCATAAAATCTTACAGTGAATTATGGAAATCGAAAGAACAATTCAATTACAAAAAAGGACACATTAGATTGCACATTGCGACAACGTCAAGTTTTCATTCATCACAGTAATTCATTATTATTAGGTTTTCGTTAAGGATGGCGTCTGCGATTTTTGTGCATTTTCGGTAAGCTTTTTCGGGCAAACGCCTGAACCGATCGCTTTCAAATTTTCAGGGGTCGTAGGCACAGATGTCCTTCTTCAAATAAGCTTTTATGGAAATCGTGCGGCCGCTAGTTTTTGTTTAATTCAGATCGATTCATGGTAACGTTTTGCGTACTTTTGAACTTTCGGGAAGCTTTTTCAGGCGAACGCCTGAACCGATCATATTCAAATTTTCAGGGGTCGTGGACACATACAGACTGTTTGATAAAAACTCCAGAACGCCACAGTTTCTTTGGTTGTGATCCGATTTCAAAAACCCATTAACAAAAAATGACTTATTTTTCATGCTCTACGAATAGGCCTTGTTGGAAATTTTTTTCCCTCAACTTCTTTTTTCAGCATTGGTAAATTTAACTTTTTTAATAATGAAACGCGATTATTTCCAATTCAAAGTTGAAGTAGAGATTTTTTTCTATACCATCGGTCAATAAAAAAGTTGATTTTTCCTAATCATCAGAAAAACGCAAAAAATGATTCGCCAGATTTGGTCTGATTAAACAAAAAACGTCATTTTCACGTTTGCTTTGGAATCCAAAGCACTCCTGAAACTGACATTTTTTAAAATTAAATTCAATTCTGGCGAAACTTTTTATGCGTTTTCTTGGGTAAACATTGGAAAAATGACCACTTTCTACATACCATGGTAAAGAGAAAAATACATACTACAATTTTAAATTAGAAGTAATCGTACTTTATTCTTAAAAATTTAAATTTATCAATGTTAAAAAAAGAAGTTGAGGGAAAAAATTTGGTAACAAGCTCTATTCGTAGTGCATGAAAAATAAATAATTTTTTGTTGACGGGTTTTTGAAATCAGATCACAACCAAAGAAACTGTGGCGTTCTGGAGTTTTTATCAAACAGCCTGTATGTGCTCCTTAAAATAAGTTTTTATGAAAACCATCCGTCTGTTATTTTGATTTTTATTGCATGGGAAACAGAAAAAATCAACGAATATTTTCGAAAAATTATTTTGCATTGCGCACGCCAAGGAGATCATAACACCGTTTATCGTTTTTGATTTCGAAGCTTCCTTGCCGCCCAAAATGGGCTCTGGAAGATCTAAATATTCGGCTTTTCCCACCCTTTTCCGAAAAGGGGAAATAACGTTGCGATATTGTTCTCATTGAAAAAAATTTGTCAGTGTCAGATCAAGTGAAAACTTTGACAATATTCCGAGGGGTTAACCGCTGGGGAAAATTCTGTACACCAGACTTCATACTTCACCATACTTCATCGTACTTCACCATACTTCACCATACTTCATCATACTTCACCGTACTTCACCATACTTCACCATACTTCACCGTACTTCACCATACTTCACCATACTTCACCATACTTCACCGTACTTCACCATACTTCATCATATTTCACCGTACTTCACCATACTTCACCATACTTCATCATACTTCACTATGCTTTTTTATACTTTTTGAAACAAAATGTGCTCCTGCATCGTAGGTAGATGCCAAAGGAATACTCTAAGGACTACTCCCGTTTCATTTGGTCAATTTATGATCCAAATGAATTATTTCAAGTAGGTAGCACATGATGAAGGAATAAATAGATGATACTCGAATTCTGAGAACTTACGTATAATAATAATTAAGTCAATAATTTTATACAAATCGAGATAGGTATACAAATCCATACGAGTTACAAATTCTTTAGATACTAAACCATCCCTTACCCTCTTACCCTTTCGCGAGGGGTGGGGGTGAGATTGAAGTTTTGAATAGCAACCCCCATTTTTTCGACGGATCATGATTTTTGGGGAAATAATATTAGTCTTTTGTCTGAAACTTCCCCCACCCCACAGATTCCAAAATCAGTTTTCTGACCTTTTATTCACGTTTTTATGCCTCGATGACGATCTAAACTTTTTCCGAGAACAAGTTCGAGACAAACTATGCTCAGTTATTAGTTTGAAGTTGCTTGTACACTGACGCCCCAAACCTACCCCCGAAAAATATTTGCCGGACTTTCTGCGCACCCTGTATACGAATTACCAAGAACGAGTGATTGAAAAATTGATTGATAATCAAACAATATTTTATCAAAATGTGCTCAAAAATATGAATAATTAAACTGAACTCCCATACTTTATCATATTTCAAAATACTACATCTGATATTTTACCACAGAATACTATCCAGAAGTGACAAACTGGCTTCTAGACGAGGCGGATTTTACATGCGTACGCGCGAACCTCGTAGGGATTTCCGTCAACTTGACGCACGTGACACGACTTGATTAATAAATAATTTATGTGTTTGCCACAATTTAATGCTTTTCACACTACCAAATACCGAATAATTAATACACTCCTTAATGATAATTTTGCGGATGTAACTTCTGACGGTAAATAGGCGTCATAGTTCACATTATTAAAAGTCTGCCCCTTGGAGTTATACAACCAAACATACACATTTTGCGCGAATCACAGAAAATGACAGATATCCCTACAAAATCCTACAGGTCAAGGTCTCAAAAATTTGACACCAAAAGATCAAAGGCGGCAGGCCGAGTGTCACTTCTGGATAGTATTCTGTGATTTTACCATGATTCATTATACCGATATCGGTATAATAGACCAAATGAAATCTTTATCGAGGACGGTCATGAAAATTACTTGGCATGTCAAAACACAATGTAAAGTGATTGTTATATTTGTCAAACTTGACAATTAATTTATTTGATCACTTCGTACTTCACCGCATATTTCATCGTACTTCATCGTACTTCACCATATTTCATCATACTTCACCATACTTCATCGTACTTCACCGTACTTCACCGTACTTCACCGTACTTCACCATATTTCACCATACTTCACCGTACTTCACCATACTTCACCGTACTTCACCATACTTCACCATACTTCATCGTACTTCATCACATTTGTACACCATACTTCACCAGCGGTTAACCCCTCGCAATATTCTTGATCTTTTTCAGCAAATTTGAAGTTCTGCGTTTCCATTTTTCCCAAAAAACGTGACTTGAATACTTAAAAGTTATTCCGTGTCCGTGCAGTGTAGTTCATAAGCGAATGACAAGCACATGAGTTAAATTTTGTACGCCATGAATCCTTTTTTTAATAAATCGCCAGAAATTCCCTAGAAATCCTCAGAAAGCCCCAATAATCCCCCATTAAATGCTAGAAAATGTACATCATAAGCCCCCAAAAGTTTGCCCCGTGACTTTTAAGCACTTATTTTTGAAAATTGGCTCAATTCTCAAGTCACAAACAAAATCGAGCTGGTCGATCTCAATACCGCATCAGAAATACCGCAAATGTATTGTAATTTTATCAATTTATTAGTGCGGTGTTCGTTTTTTCCATGATTTTTATTGAAGAATTAGTTCGAATTTTAATAAAACTATGCACTAGAAGCAGCAGTCACGGCACAATTTCCATTATTTCTGATTGTAGTGGTCTTACAAACGCATTTGAACACAATAATTTTGGCATCACTATGAAGCTGATGAAACAGACTACACCTCCAGTTACACTTGAACGCGTAATTATTGAGTAATCGTCACCTGAACATTAAAAAGCTGAAAGGGACAGCGGCTTTGAAAAATGTCAAAAACTATCAATATTTCAGAATTTTAAACGTCCTCTTGCGTCATATCTACCCCTCCTGTGGATGCGTGGCGGGGGATATTTCACGATTTACCAGCACCTCTGGCGATCAAAAATAGCAATGCTACCGCAGACGCCACCCTTAAATTCAAATATTAAAATACATTTGACAATCTTGACTCTCTTTAGTGTCTATTCTGTAAGCGATATGTTTAAATTTTAACGGCCGTTAAAATATGCACTTTTAACCAGAAATCGCTATTCTGTATTGCTGAAATTAACGCCACCGTTAAATTGTATCATTTTAACGGTAACGTTAAAATCATCGGGAATGCTCGGCTTTCGTAGGTAATATGCACCACAGTAGGCAAAATCCACATAATTTTGACATTATTTTGGCTTCAATTTCGTCAAAAATCCGTGTTTCGTCGTAACCGGTGAGTAAACGAGACGTCAATAGTTTTTTGGGTTCTGAATGAATCGCATCGAAGATGAATTTCTCTTACAATTCAAAAAACTTAAACCAAGTGAATTGCCAATGATGGAAAGAGGTGATGTTTTTTGTACCTTATCCATAAATATTATTATATTGAGTATATGTAAGGCAATTAAAATCCTAAAGTAGATAAATTGGAGTCTTCGTTCTTCTTTGAGTTCGTTACATAAAGCAAGAAATAGTGTGGATCAAATTTTCAGCACAGTTCTTGTCCAAATGAAACAGTTCCGAAAACAAAACGTTAGGAAAAGTGAAAGGGTTGCTCGCATCCCTTAACTGGCGTTGAGTAAGCCTAGCCTGAATTCTGTAAATATACCTAACAAAATACCTAAATTACACTGAACATTATATCTCAAATTATATGTATGTGTAAAAACTTACTGCTCGCGCCTTTTATCAACCTCATCATCTACGATTATGAGTTGAATAAAGCCGTCGAAAGCTATGTTTGAATGAGAAATTTACAAAAAAAACAGTTTAACATGTACTCACGCAGTACCCGTTAAAAATATTCACTTAACGGCTCTATTTTAACGGTGGCCTTAAAAATATAACGTTCTATTGAGTTACAGAATGACACTGACAATTTTAGCAGCCGCCAAATTTTAACCCCCGTTAAAATTTAACATATCGCTTACAGAATAGACACTTTTAAATCCTAATTACTTTGAACGATTTATCAAATCACAATTATACAAGTACTAATAATACTGAAAAGTAATAATTTCGGGGATTAGTCAACTCGTCAAAACTTGTAAAATGTTGTAAAAACATGGAAGGCGCATAGCGACCTGCAATGTGACTACGTGACGAAAACGTTTATCAAGATATCTCGAGAATTAACTAAGATCACGGAGGGATTTTTAGGGGTAGTGAAACTAGAGAACCTAACGATGATTTTGTTGCTAATTTTACAATAAATATCAAAGAGTAAACCAACCTTTGAACACAGAAACCAACGAGCGGACCCAGGAACGACCGACCTCCATTCGACCCCGTCTTCTTCTTCCTCTTCCGAGTCTTCCCTTCCGACGTTCGAGTCCCGATCGGGCAACATCGTCAACCGACCAATCCAGAAGCCCCATTCAAATACACGAGTTCTCACTTTCACCACCAAATGTCATCACGGGTATTCAAAATCGAAATTTAGAATGAAGTTTTGAAATGTAATGTGTTGCGAACCTAGTCGTTGGGATCGGAATCCCACAGTGTATTTAAGAATTATGCTTTGAATCAAGCACTCGAAGACGGTTTACTACCAGAAGGACACTGCATTGTCGGTGACGATGCATTTCCTCTTAAAACCTACTTAACGAAGCCATATAATACCTTGCCCTTATCAAAGGAGGAGAAGATTTTTAATTACCGCTTGAGTCGTGCTAGACGTATAATAGAAAATGCTTTTGGAATCCTCGTAAGCAGATTTCGTGTTTTGGAGAAGAAAATATCTTGCAGTTTGTCCACTACTGACAAAATCGTGAAAGCTTGTTGTGCCATCCACAACTGGCTGCGTAAAATTGATTCTAAAATATACTTTACACCGGGATCCGTTGATGAAGAAAATATTGACACCGGTGAAATCATTCCAGGCAGATGGAGGCTCCAAATGACAGAAATGCGAAATGTACAGGAGCTTCATACTGCAGCTAGATCGTCTAGGGTGGCTAGAGAGTATAGGGACTACAGTAAACGGTATGTCAACAATGAGGGTGCAGTGCCATGGCAGAAGAGCAGAATAGGTCATTTCCACTCCCCTCCACTTCAGTTGACAGATCATAGTTTTTGACTTTGGTGCCACAAGTGAATTTTTGTGAGCTATCGTTTTTGTGTTTTTTTTCGGTTTTCTCGACGTTTTTCCCCTTTCTCGTGTTTGTGGCCGCCCTTTGACAAAAAATCTGTCCTTTCCAGGACAAAATTTTCATTGGTTTGATATTCTACAGGTGAGTTTATGTCTATTGAAAATTTCAAAAAATTACCGCTTCACATATTTCGTAATATTTTTCGGAAATTATCCACAATAGAGCTTACATCCCGATTATATATAATGTAGGATTTTGTATTTTTTAGCTATGGTATCAATTGCAAACTTCTATCTTCAAATCTGGAGGCTCCACGATGAAAAGTGTTGGGAGAACGATCAAGTCAAACTCTCGATGGCAGACAAATCAACTTTCTGCACTAGGATTTCGACAATACTCACTCAAACCATCCCCCATGTGCAGAATAAGCATGTCTCAACATCATCAAGGCATCATTTTCTCAAGTCCGACAGCCCCCTTATATCCATAACCTAACTTTTATCCACAACTTGTATTAACCATGTAGAAACTGTCCTATTATACTTATTTTATACAAATCCCAATGCTATTCACTTTCACCAACGTCCGTTTAGGATTCCTTATCTCTACAAAATCCTAAAACTGACTCATTTGTCAAAGGGCGTCCACAAACACGAGAAAGGGGAAAAACGTCGAGAAAACCGAAAAAAACACAAAAACGATAGCTCACAAAAATTCACTTGTGGCACCAAAGTCAAAAACTATGATCTGTCATAGTGTCTGTCATCTAAAGTGGAGGGGAGTGGAAATGACCTATTCATTGAAATGTACAAATTGATAATATAAAAATTACTTACCATGTTACTTTCTGTTGACCTTTTTTCCTTCGTTCTTCTCATAAACTGGTCCATGATTTTAAACCACTTGACTGATGGGGTGTAAACATTTTCAGTAGACATTCCAGATTTTAAACATTTTTCAATTTTACTCAATTCTTGGCCATAAGTGTTCCGGAAACTCTTGATTTTTTGCCTCGCATCAGCAACCGTGAAACCTTCCATATCCATTTCGGCTACTATTTTTTCAAGGGCTGCTTGGCGCACCTGATTGTTCCTGTAGCAGGTTTTTGTTGTATCCCACAAACACTCATAATCGCGATAAAGTTCCACAAACTTTTTCGTTAGTTTTTAACTTTGTGTTTTTCACTCAATACCGGTTGTTTATTTGATTGTCACTTTCGGCCTAAACCGCCTACTAATAAGAAAAAAAAATGTCCGGGCTGTAAATCAAACGCCGCCTCCTTTTTGTGTTCTTCCCAATTCAACAATTAATACTTCTAGTAATAATCGGTACCAGACTACTCAAAATAATAATGCAAAACTACTTAATAGGAGTATTGTTATCGCCGTCAAATCATGACATACCAGTCTCCTCAACAATGTATTCCTTCCAGAATTAGGATTTCCCGCAATAACTCTTCAACGGATCATTTTCTCCAAAATAAACATCAGACAAATTTGAAAGAGCAATTAATTTGGCGTCTTTTGATGTAGAAAAATCATATTGGTGCCATTTGAAATAATCAAAACATCGCAGGTTTTCTAAACGTGAATTTGATTCAAACATTTCGAATAGAATTTGGTAGATTATTCAACTTTCGCGTTTATCAAAATGAAGCTTCATTCACCCTCTACAATAAATGATTAGAAAGTTTAGCGCCAGCTCTTTTAGTTTTGGAAATATTTCAACTAAAATCGGAGGATATTTTTTGGAGAAAACAGTGATTATCTCGAAATCTCTTCATTTTAACCGATGAAGACTTCTGATAAAGTGACCTTATTTTAAGCCGTTGAATGCGAAAATATAACAAAAAATAGTACGTTCTATTTGAAATTAAAAAGTTGAGTGTCGTCCAGGCTTAAGAGGACACTCTGTAGAGTGGCCAATATTTTAGGGTTGTAGACTATTCTCGTATAAACATTTTTTATTGAGAAACTTTTTTCATAACTTTAAAAGTAAAGGCGCAATTCTCATTTACCGCACTATTGGCGGACGCTGTATATTTCAGAATCGAAAACACCATTCACATGCTTTATCTGAGTTTTGGATTGTGAGAATTTGCAACCGGTGGAGATAAGAGTATGAGTCCTTGTTGAGTTATCATTCCAAAATATTTTATAGAAAACCACACAGTTCATAAATTCTGACGACACCACACTCAAAGTTTTAAATCTTCACCTGGCGCTATCTATGAACTGCGTCCCTATACAAATACATACATACCGTGTGTCAATTTAAAAATTTGCCACCCCTCAATTTCCGCAAAGGATGGACTTCAGCCAAAAACCCCGAGACCGGTCGATTATTGTTTTGAGGGGGACCAAAAATGATGATAGATAAAACCCCACCCCACCGTCCCTGTAGCGGGGGTAGCAACCCTGTGCAGATTTTAAATAGGGAACATGGGTCGAGTGATACATCATTTCAAAGCATTTTTAATTCTCTACACAATGATGGTGTAATATTGAATTTTCCAGGACTTTTTTGTTTGGATCCAAAAACATGTGTAACGCCGATTCTCGTAAAGTATGGGCTTCAGCCAAAAACCCCAAGACACGTCGATGTTAGTTTCGATGGCGGCGGAGGAAAGTGATGGAGAAAACCAATTTCCACTATCCGCGTAGCGGGGGTAGCAACCCTCTGCTGATTTTCAATGGGGAACATAGGTCGAGTGACACATCATTTTAGAGCGTTTTCAATTCTCTACACAACGGTGAAGTTATTTTAGTAATTTTTTAATCCAGAGAGATTTATTTTCTATTTTTGGAAATACTCCGCAATGAAACTGTAGGTTCCACAACAAACTGCCCTAAGATTTCGATTTGAGTGTCATCATTCAACAGTCTATTTGTTGTTTTCCCGGATTTCTGTTATTGAAAATTCTAGCCGTCGATCTTTCACATCGGTTTTCAGCCCTATAGATGAAAACAATCTCAATGCTTTCTTCAAGGGAGTAAACCATTTCGAAATTTCTTTATTAAACGCCAACGGCAATTGAAATACTCTCACAGTAGGTAAATTAGAAACAAGATATGGACGATGTGGTATTTTAATGAAAATAAGAAATCTTTCTCGAAAAAAGTAAGAGATTGTCTATCACAGATGTTTTTCAGTATTTATGGAATTGTTGTACAAAGATATCAAAAAAATCCTTCATAAAGGGAGGCTATGATAATCGTTCTGTCTCATCTGAAAACTACTAAAAGGATAGAGAAAGAATGAGAGTCATAGCCTCCCTTTATGAAGGATTTTTTTGATGTCTCCGTATTTGTTTTACAATTACAATTGCCTTCATTACCTACTACTAATTCCTATAGCATGAATTTAAAAATGATCCTCAGCATAAGGCATCAAAGTTTCTTCACAAAGTTTAAAATAGAAAATAGATCTCTCTGGATTCAAAAATTATTAAAAAAACTCCACCGTTGTGTAGAGAATTGAAAATGCTTTAAAATGATGTGTCACTCGACCTATGTTCCTTATTGAAAATCAGCAGAGGGTTGCTACCCCCGCTACGCGGAGAGTTAAGATTAGTTTTCTTCATTACTTTCCTCAGCCGCCATCGAAAACAACATCGAGGTGTCTTGGGGTTTTTGGCTGAAGCCCATACTTTACGAGAATCGGCGTTACGCATGTTTTTAGATCCAAACAAAAAAAGTCCTTGAAAATTCAAAATTATACCATCATTGTGTAGAGAATTAAAAATGCTTTGAAATGATGTATCACTCGACCTATATTCCCTATTTAAAATCTGCACAGGGTTGTTACCCCCGCTACAGGGACGGTGGGTTGGGGTTCTATCTATCATCATTTTTGGTCCCCCTCGAAACAAAAATGGACCGGTCTCGGGGTTTTTGTCTGAAGTCCATCCTTTGCGGAAATTGGGGGGTGGCAAATTTTTAAATTGACACACGGTATAAATACCCTGGACAAAAAATCAGGTTACCTGCGCGCCTGTAGGGAAGGTAATCTGTGCTTTCATCACAGCTACACTTGCCTACAGCGCGGCGTTTACACCAGGGTAGTAGGCACGACAGCCACTGGAATACGCTGGTGGGGGAAGGACAGTCGCGTTGCAAGCGGTAAGTAAATAGCCTGGGTAGCTATTCATTTTCCTGTCCTGTCTACTTGTACCAGTACTAGTACAAGTACTTTCTTAGGTGGTTACACTATGTTAGTAACTGTCTTGCAAGTGACTGGCGCTTGCAACTAACCCATTTACTATACCAATGTAAACCCGCCTTTAGTCTTCATGCTTATAGGTTTGAGAAAGTCATGGAAACAAGTAGTGGCATACTATTTTACATCTGGGACAATATCGGCACAAAATCTGAAAACGATTATAAAAAAATTGATCTCTCAATTACAAACAATTGGTCTCCAAGTAAGAGCTGTTGGAGTATATAGAAATGTGTATTGAAATAAATACAAAAATCGCCTACAGTAAAATGGTCCATAATAAACAAAACCGTTATATCTGTCAACAAAGCACTGGAAATAAAAGTGACTAGACTGATAATCTCTTCTGGAGAACTCAAGAGGCCATATGCATTTTGTACCTAAACGAGACCTAATACGACCGTATTAATTTGAACTATTTAGTTTAGTTCTTTCTTGGTTTCTGAATAAAGAACATCTCGTCTCCGCTCAATCACGAGTATTATTTTTCAATCCAAATCCTACAGGTTATGGGCCCAGGAGTCTCAGACCTAATTAATAAAAGTATCGCGAGTGCTTAAAGTAAATCTTAACAGATTGTCCGGTCGAGTGCGCGAGTTAATAATAACAAAAATTGACAATGTCTTCCCAAGAAGGAAAATATAATATTAAACCCTTTGATGGTGATGGTTATGATTCCTGGAAGTTCCGTGTGCAACTTGTTCTGAAAAACAAGGGACTTTTACGTGTGGTTGAAGAAGATATTACCGAGGAACCGTCAGAAGAATGGAAAACGCAGAATATAAGTGCGATGACGACGATTGTGAATTTCCTCAGTGACATCTTACTCATTTACGCCAAGAAGTCTCAGACAGCTAAAGAGATTTTCCATCAGTTGGATGAAAATTATATCCGGCGCTGTTTGGCGATGAGAGCTGCTGCCCGCAGCAAATTGCAAGCACTGCAATTCACAGGAGAAATCTCACTGAAAGATTTTTTCCTACAATTTGATGAATGCGTGGCGGAATTAAGTGCGGCAGGTGGACACATGGAAGACACCGACATAATAACGCAGTTACTTAATTCGTTGCCGTCAAATTACAACAATATCACAACTGTATTGGAATCCTTGAGTCCGGCAGATTCAAATTTGACCTATGTGAAAAATCGCATTCTGGAATATGAAAAGAAAATTCAACGTCAGACTGCATCCACCAGCAGTAAAGTTTTAAATACTTTTAAGACTGATGGATCTTCAATGAATTCGGGAGGCTCGAAAAATAAATCTACCCATAATTTCCAACGCCGAAATTTCCAGCGCAACCAAAATCAACGTGGAAATAAACGTTGGAATAAAGGCCGCAAGCAAAATAATTTCCAAAAATATCGAGTATCGAATATGAAATGTGAGCATTGTGGTAGGAATAATCATGAAATTAAAGACTGCTATTTTCATAAGAAAATGCTTGAGAAAAAGCATTCTACCCAAGTTGCGACATTCGATAAGGGATTCGCTTTCATGATGACAGCAGGTTCCAGCAGCTTTACCGAAGATGATGACACCTACATCACCTTCATCCTCGATTCGGGTGCGAGTGATCACATGGTTAATAATAGTGAAGTGTTTACCACTAGTGAGGTGTTAAATCCCCCCATTAATATAGCAGTGGCGAAAGAAAACACCACGATCACCGCAACATCGAGAGGAAATATTGATGTGTGCACCGCAGGTGGTATTAATGGGACACTACAAAATGTCCTTTACTCACCCGAATTATCCTGCAATTTATTGTCAATCAGGAAAATTCAAGAAAGCGGCATATCCGTTCTTTTCAATAAAAACGGAGTAATATTAAGAGATGGAACCACAAGGTGGCAGCTTCCCTGCAAAACTAATCCGCACGGTGTAGGCTATGATATTTTAGTTCAGCAGACACTATCAGAGGTCGCTTTCGTCTTCAAAATTAAACGTATCCTGGCAATAGAGGTTTTTCACTTTTGACTTTTATCGTTCAAACTCTTTTAGATGTCAATCACAAATGACTATTTTAATCTCGAGTTTCATACTTTCTCACGGCGTTCACCGCAACATCTTGTACAAAATAACCTGGAGGATGCCCTGTAGCGTGTGTCATATGTGGGTTCCGCCAAAGGATGGAATATTTCACTATTTTCGTATTTTCCACGAAATCAGGCAAGGTAAGTTGACAAAAAAAAAATTAGTGAAATATCCGATTTGATTTACTTTGATGTAGTGGAGAATGAAGATATAATTTTTCAGTAAATCTCGGATTCTTACTACTTAGGTACTCTACAATAAAGAGTATGTAATTTTGAAACCTTAATAATGGTAATGTTTTTTTCTCTACACGTAGATAGTAACTGCAGGCTATGAATCTCATAGAAAAGCAAGATGAGGTCGTTACGAAAAAACATATTCAAGCAGTTTGGTCGAATAATGAAAAAATGGTCAAATTAATCATCAACAAATCCATAAGTTCTTCAAAAATGAGCACCCATTTCTAAATCGCTGGTGGAGCACCAACGAGAGGAAGATGAGAAAAATCACACAACGCGTACCTACGATCCAAAAATACAGTAAACTACGGTCAAACTACGGCGGTATTGTCGACGCTACGGTATGAAAAAACTCTCGGAATGATTCCCAAGACGATCCCTCAAAACCATCAACGTATCTTAACCCATTAGCGCCCACTGTACCCGTTTTCAGCAGAAACATCCATAAATTTGGTGTTTCTAGCGATATTTATGTGAATGCAGTAATAATTGGGTTAACGCCCACGACATTATTTTCGAAAACTTTCAATTAATTACTGCATTTACACGAATGTCGCTAGAAACACCAATTTGGTGGATCTTTTAGCTGTACTCAATTCTCAAACGGGTACAGCGGGCGCTAATGGGTTAATGGATAAAAATGTTAATACTTCAATATACACTAGGTGAGCTGCTTTATTGATAATTCATAATAAGCGAATAATCGAATTATTTGTATGTTTTTTTTTCTATTGCTTCTATAGTCTTCTTTTTTAGAATAAACTAGAGTAAAACAGCTGAACCGTTTTCAGTTTTCTAATAAACATTGTTTCTGAATTTTAGGGGCTGATGATGGGATAGACCGACGTTGGAGTTCAAAGTCACAAATAGTTATTCACATTTTTGGTTGATTGAACCAAACTCATACTGACCAGGACATGCGCCAAAACATCAATGAAGAAAGGCGAGGACAACTACTCAAATCACTCATCATTGAAGTACTACCCGCGTTCCCAATACACTTAGGACTTAGGGTTGATGCTCAGAGCAGTTCTATAATTGAATATGGTCTTTATCCTTGTGAGTGAGGATTAACAAGACGCTCAGTACGCTCTGAGTGTGTTGCAGAACGCCCCTGCGACTTTTATCTGAATAAGACACTGCCAGATACTGGACGAAGACACCAGAAATTATAAATTTCCTTTATGTCCCATATGTTTTTGTTTTATCATGTGAATAAATTACTTGAAATTGTAGTCTTAGTTAGATATACTTGATTAGCACTCACTTTTAAAAAGAAAACGCACGAAAAAGCTGATAATTTTAAATTTTCAAGCGTTTTTGTGATTCTTTTTAAAAATGGTCCTGAAAGAAAAATAAGAAAAGATTGCGCTGAAAACGAGCAGATTCGTCGCTTCCGGTTTTCAAAAATCATTGCTGAGCAACGGTATCTTATTTCCGGCACCTTAGCGCTCTCTATTAACGTCTGCTGAACTAATCCCCTTCCCCCACCACGGATAAAATTTCGCCCTTACCTTCCCCTCTGGGTATACAAAACTGACCTACTCTGTGGATGGAACTAAAAACATCTTGACAGGTGAGTCAATCAATGACTTATTTTGCGTAAAATTAAAGGTGCGTAAAAACATGGTGCATTTAGGGAATCGATCATCTGTGGTGAATCAATATAATTTGTGGCATGATCGACTTGGTCATATAAGTCGTCATAAATTCATGCAATTAAAATCATTAATAAATGATTCTGTCCAACTTAAGGACGTCATCCCCACAGATGATTTGTGTGAATCTTGCATTTATGGCAAACACACCAGAATTCCATTTGCGAAACAAAAAGTGCAAAACCATGAGAAACGGCCGCTTTATGCAGTTCATTCGGATGTATGTGGTCCAATAACACCAAGTACGGTTAATGGTAAAAATTATTTTGTCACCTTCATCGACGAGTACACACATTACACCGTAGTTTATCTACTGACACATAAATCGGAAGTAATCCAAATGTTCAAAGATTACGTTGCTAAAAGTCAAGCTCATTTTAACTCACAGATAGTGATGTTATATTGCGATAACGGTGGTGAGTATCTGTCGAATGATTTTAAAGCCTTATGTGTTGAAAAAGGCATAACATACCACTTAACCGTTCCACATACACCACAACAAAACGGTATAGCGGAGAGAATGAATCGGACAATAACAGAAAAGGCGAGAGCAATGATAAATAAAGCTGATTTAGAAAAATGCTTTTGGGGAGAAGCAGTTTTAACTGCCGTGTATCTAATAAATAGATCACCTACCCGAGCTCTTGAATCAAATAAAACTCCTTATGAAAAATGGCACAATCAAAAACCAAATATCAAACATTTAAAAATATTTGGGTCCACTGCATACATATTAATTAAACCAAAAGGAGGTAAATTTGAAAACAGAGCATATAAAGGAATTTTAGTCGGTTATCAGCCAAACGGTTATAAAATATGGGATGTCGAAAATGAGCAATTCAAAATAGCTCGTGACGTAATAATAGACGAGATAAATTTTAAAATCTCGCGACCAGTAAAGGTAAATAAAGGTACCACAAATAAAGTGCCTGTGTCACAAAATGATTTAGTTGAGCAATTTGAAACGGATAAATTAGATAAAAATAAAACTAATAAATCCAGTAATAATCAGGAGATGCAAGGGGCAAATAAAATCAAAGAACTTGATAATGCAGTGGATAAAGCTCCAATAACAGCTGAAAATGAAAATGCAACTCCATTCAACAAATCAGTGACCACCTCTGGTCGAAAACCAACATAATAACGTCAATAAACAAGAACCAAGACGCAGTGAGCGACTCAAAAAACTTCCTACGCCCTTATATAATGAAGATCTATACGATCTCTATGCAAATGCATTACATGCAAGTGTTCCAGACCTGTCAATACCTCTGCGCTTTAGCGACATTAAAAACAGGGATGATCATAGACAGTGGGAGCAGGCGATAAAGGAAGAACTTGAGTCTCTTCACATAAATAAAACTTGGACCATTGTCGATAAACCTCTCAATCGAAACATCATAGATAGTAAATGGGTTTTTGTAATTAAATATGATGAAAATGGTAATCCTAATAAATATAAAGCGCGACTTGTTGCTAGAGGATTTAATCAAGAATATTCCGTAGATTATCATGAAACATTTGCACCAGTAGCGCGAATTACCACATTTCGAATACTTTTAGCTTTTGCTAATCAGTATCAATTACTTGCACATCAAATGGATGTGAAAACCGCTTTCCTAAACGGTTCTCTAAAGGAAGAAGTTTACATGAGTCTTCCTGAAGGTGTTATCGATAATGAAAACCAGGTATGCAGACTTCATAAAGCAATTTATGGGTTAAAGCAATCGTCTAGGTGTTGGTTTGAATTATTCGACACAACTGTAGGATTAGAATCTATCTTTCGAATTTAGCGCCTAGTTATTGTTACTTTAAAGTTGGTAGCGCTGGCTGTCAGGAAAATGACGTTGACAGTCGGTAATACAGTGAGGAGGAGAGTTGCAAGAGTTGGATGGTGACGGGGAGACCGTTAGCCATGCCGTTAATAATAAAAGTTCTCATTTAAAAACGTTGAGTATTATTATTTGGGGCGCGCCCTGCCCCTACAGTATCAGAAGTGGGATTGAGACTGATTCTGACTGATTCAGACTTCGCGTGTGGTCAGTTTAGCACACGTAAAAGTGAAAATTCGATGAGTTCGAGATGGCGTCCAGCAACGTGCAAAATGGCGGTGAGGAGCCACCTCAAGGAGAATTAACCGTTGAAGAAGTGGTACAGCGTACGCTTCAACAGCTATTAGCGAGGAATGCCGATTTAAGGCTACGGGAAGAGGAAACACCTCGGAGACCTCCTTCAGTTGATCGCAGTGTCCCCAGAGGTATGAATTTCTCGAATAAGGAGATTGCAGCATTGCTGCCCGAGTTTAATGGAAGTTGTGAAGAGATCGACGCCAACACTTGGCTGCAAAGGGTTGATTCGGTCCAGGATGTTTACGGCTTAAGCAATGAAGTTCTTCAGTTGATAGTCGTCAACAAATTAAGCGGAGCAGCTCGTCAGTGGTACCATTCAAAAGTCGAGCATGTGTCCATGTCGTGGCGACAATTAAGAAGAGAGATGAAGGCTCATTTTACGACTGGAGCAGACACGGTCGCAAGCAGAAGGAAGTTTGAAGCGCGGCGTTGGAAGCGAGATGAAAAGTTCGCTGATTACTACCATTCCAAAGTTCTGTTGGGGAATTGTGCAAATTTATCCGATCCTGAGATCATCGATTATCTCATTGAGGGAATACCCGACGACAACATCCAGAACAACGCGCGTATGAGGGATTTTGGTTCGCTGGAAGAAGTTTTGAGACTCATGTCGAGTGTCAAGTTGGGCTATCGAGCACCTGCTACGTTGAAATCTCACAACCAGCCTGCCAGAGCCTCTACAAGTTCCGGTGCGACAGCGAGGAGCGCCCCACCCAGTTCCAGCTCCACGACTCCGAGCACTCCGTCGGGAAGGTCAGCATCACGTTGTTTTAATTGTTACAGCGATCGCCATAAAGCGTCCGAGTGCCCCAAACCGAGGCGCCAGCGCGGATCCTGCTTTCGATGCGGAAAAGAGGATCATCAGATCCGGGACTGCCCAGAGAAGGTCGAGAGAGCCAACGCAGACTCCACTACCAATGTCATTGATACGGTGCGTTCGTTAACCCCCTACTTGGTGCCATTGCAAGTGAGCCTCGTCGATAACGATAAGTGTGAGTGCACGTATTCGCTCAAGGCATTGTTGGACTCTGGTAGTCCAGTGAGTTTAATTAAGGAGCGCTACGTCGATTCGTCCAATTATTCGCCTTATATATCAGACCTTAATTTTACTGGAATTAATGGATCAAAACTTCAAATTTGTGGGCGCATTGATTTGCCCGTAACCGTCTGTAATAATATTCCAGTAAAGTTACGTCTACTAGTTGTTCCAAATGAAACCATGACCTATCCATGTATTTTAGGGCGTGATTTTATTTCAGATCCGACCATTAATGTAACGTTAAGTGATCCGGTTGAGGTATCGAGGGTCACTGAAGTTGAAAGTTGTGTTGTCAGGGCTGAGCCGTTAATTGAGCCAGAAGTTATGCAAATTATGAACATCAACTGTAGTGATGATCGAGACCTTAAACCCCAAAACCTGATGAGAGTAAATCCTAATCTGGATCTGGCGACTGTTGAGAAAGTTAGAGCTATTTACGACGCCGAGTACGTCCAAAAATTAGTTAGCGACAGTCCTTCAAATTTCGAGATGACAATTGTCTTAAAGCATGATCAGCCCGTGTCTTTTCGTCCCCGACGTCTGTCCTTTTATGAGAAAGGGAAGGTTAGGGAAATTCTTGATGACCTTTTGGCCAAAAATGTTATTCGTCCGAGTAATTCTCCATATTCTAGCCCGATCGTGTTAGTTCGTAAAAAGAATGGGGAGATACGCATGTGTGTGGATTATCGAGGTTTAAATGACATTACGGTAAAAGATAACTACCCGACACCGTTAATTGACGATCATTTGGATCGACTTCGAGGGCGCAAGTGGTTTACGTCCTTGGATTTAAAGAATGGGTTCTACCATGTGAAAGTTGCGGATTCTTCCGTCCCGTACACTTCGTTCGTAACTCCGTTGGGACAATTTGAGTTTTTGAGGATGCCGTTTGGTTTGGCAAACGCCCCAAGAGTTTTCCAACGGTATTTGAATGACATTTTCGATAAGTTAATTCGTGCAAATAAAGTACTCCTATATCAGGACGATATCCTAATTGCTACTGCGTCGTTGGAGGAGCATTTGCAAATTTTGCGTGAGGTTTTTCGGTTAGCCGCGGAACACTGTTTAATTTTCAGGCTCGACAAGTGTAGTTTTGCTGAACCGGACATCATTTACTTAGGTTACCTAATTAATTGTGATGGTATTCGGCCGAGTCCGAGTAACGTGCGAGCCGTCGTTGACTATCCGGTTCCCAAAAGTCAGCGAGAGGTCCACCGGGTTGTGGGTCTTGCTAGTTACTTTAGACGGTTCATTCCACAATTTGCTCGTATAGCTAAACCCCTTCATGATCTATTGAGGAAGGACTCTGGTTTTAAGTTCGGCGCGGACGAGATGGAGTCGTTTGAAATGTTGAAAAGGAAACTTGTTAGTCATCCCGTTTTGGCGGTGTTTTCACCAGATCTTCCGACAGAGATTCATTGTGATGCTAGTGCGTTAGGGTTCGGTGCTATTTTATTGCAGAGGCAACCGTCTGGTAAGATGCATCCCGTGTTTTACTTTAGCAAGCGAACTACACCGGTAGAAGCGAAATACCATAGTTTTGAGTTAGAGTGTTTGGCCGCGGTGTACGCGATCAAAAGATTTCACACGTACCTATTTGGTATGCATTTTAAGATAGTCACTGATTGTGATAGCTTTCGTTTGACGCTTGCGAAAAAGGACATCAATCCGAGAATTTTTAGATGGGCTCTGTTTTTAGAGAATTACGATTACGAGATTGAACATCGTCCCGGGACCCGAATGGCCCACGTGGACGCGTTGAGTAGAGATCAGAACATCTTAGTTTTGGAGGAAAACACGTTTGAGCAAACCTTGTCCATTCGTCAGGACAGTGACCCGGAAATTCGTAAGTTGCGAGAGAGGTTAGAGAATTGCGATGACAAATTCTATGAGTTGAGGAACGGATTGGTTTACCGAAAGGGTAAAGGCGACTCTGTTATGTTCTATGTCCCTTCTAGCATGGAAGCTGCCGTGTTACGCGCGAGTCATGATGACGTCGCACATGCTGGAGTTGAGAAGACCACGGAGTACATTTCTAGAGTTTATTGGTTTCCGAAATTACAACAAAAAGTGAAGGATTACGTGGCCAACTGTTTGAAGTGTATTACATTCTCGCCTAAATCCGGCAAAGTCGAAGGTCTTCTGAATCCGATCCCTAAAGGAACACTTCCTTTTGAGACGGTGCATATCGACCATTATGGTCCTGTTGCGGTTACCGGTCGTGGGTACAAACACATTCTGGTTGTCGTTGATGCGTTCAGTAAGTTTGTATCTTTGTTTCCGTGTAAAAGCACCAAGACAGAAGAAACAGTTAAGCACTTGAAAAATTATTCCAGGGTTTACAGTAAACCTCATCGTGTCATTTCAGATAGAGGTACTTGTTTTACGTCCCGAATGTTCGCCGATTTTGTACGCGAAAACGCGATTGATCATGTGTTGGTGGCGACTCATACCCCTCGTGCCAATGGACAGGTCGAGCGGGTGAACCGTTCGTTGACCCCAATGATTTCCAAGTTGTGTGAAGCGCCGGAAAAATGGGATCAAGTTTTAGGGCAAGTTGAGTTCGCCTTGAACAATACGATTCATAAGTCACTTGGGAAGTCCCCGAGTCAAGTTTTGTTCGGTAGACATCAAGTCGGAGGTGTGAATGATTCGTTGAGAGCGTTTCTGGAATCTGACAATTCTTATGTCCCATTAGCAAGTATTAGAGGTGACGCGAGTGATTGTATTGTGCGTGCACAGTCTGCGAATGAGATTGCATACAACAAACGTCACAAAGTCCCGCATTTGTATGAAAAAGGAGATTATGTAGTAATAAGGAACGTGGACTCCACGGTTGGTGCGAATAAAAAATTCATGCCGAAGTTTAAAGGTCCCTACGTCGTGCGTCAAGTTCTTGACAAGGATCGTTACGTAGTCGGCGACGTAGACGGCTTTCAGATTACTCAATTGCCTTTTGAGACAGTCGTTGGTCCTGATCAGATGAAACTGTGGTTTACCACAAATCAAGACTGATTTTCATTGTTAAGACTGCATGATGACTTTATTACTTTAAGTGTTACATTGGTTTTCGTTTGTTCTTATGTAGCAATTTAATGTTTAGGCGCTCAATAGACCTTTCCAGAATTACCTTGAGGTGCGCGCGTCACTTGCGGGATAGGTGCAAAAACGACAGCTGACAGACGACAACGAACAGCTGACGTTGTTGTTTGTAGCATTGCAAGTGAAAAACCCGCACTCTGCACGCCGCCACTGTACTCCACACGAACGATTAATCGAGAAAAAGCACAAAAACCACCGCAGAACAAACAAACGCCCTTGTTTTGTTTGTTTACTGTCAAACATAATGTCAAACAGTGACAGTTAAGTGACAGTAAGGTGGTGACAGTTTAGTGTCTTGCGGTGCGCCCAACCTCGCGGCACGAAAATCCCCAAGTTGGCGCATCTTTTGCCATATACCGCAGGTGACGCATGAACCTATTTCTGTTTCTCTTGCACCCATGTTGTTTCCATCGTCTTGCTCTCTTGTACGTATTCTGGAAAGGTCTATTGTGATATTCTTTCCGAAGTTAGTTGAAGTTACCTTTGCTTCACCTGTTATGCAATTATGTTAAACCATTATGCCCGTTATGTTTGAACTTGGGTTTGTATGTTATGTTTCGCATTCCTATGTTTGAAGTTATGAAAATTTACGTGCCAAGTTATGATGTTAGGTACAAAGTTATGAGTCTTATGTGACTACCGTTATGTTCTCGTTATGTAAGGCCGAGGTCGACCTTAAGGTCAGTCTGGCCGAGCTGTAGGATTAGAATCTATCTTTCGAATTTAGCGCCTAGTTATTGTTACTTTAAAGTTGGTAGCGCTGGCTGTCAGGAAAATGACGTTGACAGTCGGTAATACAGTGAGGAGGAGAGTTGCAAGAGTTGGATGGTGACGGGGAGACCGTTAGCCATGCCGTTAATAATAAAAGTTCTCATTTAAAAACGTTGAGTATTATTATTTGGGGCGCGCCCTGCCCCTACACAACCATTACCGAAAAAGGCTTCCGGAATTCCATAGTAGACCGATGTCTGTATATACTGGACCATGGTAATGTACATCAAAATATTTATGTACTACTGTATGTTGATGATATACTAATTGTCACATATGTAAACAGAATTTTTCGTACTACCCTCGAACTCACCCCTTCGGTTAGCGGACCCCTCGTCTTAGCGTCAATGCATTGAGTTAGATGGACATGAAAGATGAAATAATGACTGCTGTGTGTTCAAACAATGAAAGGGTTAAACGACTCACCCGGAGGCTCCTGCCTCCTAGCCTTATCCTCGATGTTTGGTATTCCTTTTATGGTATTCGTCACTTGGTTACTGTTTAGGCTATTATTATTACGTTGGGTACCTCCTGGAAGAGAGCGTTATTAGTGAAACCCGGAAGAAGGACCGTTCGAACACCTAAGCCTGTTCGCAGCCGCCTTACAACCCTTTCGAGAAAGGCGTTGCCTCAGCCAAGGACATCCGTCCTGTCGTACGTCACGTAACGATGGGGGGTCAGGCATTATACTCTCGTTAACCTTTCCGTGCACGTAAGAACTCAGTTAAGGGGACACCTCCCTCTGGCCCCGGGACTGCCTAACGCCCTGTCCCGAGCAACTCAACCATCACCGTCGTGGGAGTGTCATGAGACTTCACCGGTCTCAGGTATATACCATGGTATCTGCCGAGAGTTTTACAATAGCACATAGAAGTGCGGGCATCTTAAGCAACCCTCAGGTCACAATCATGCCAATCGGAGTCTAAGCATATTCAGCAACTTGGTCGTCACAATCATGCTATTATGGACTTGCGCCCGCAGGCGAGAAACATTAAAGTTGCGCCCGCCAGGTCGAAGGGAATGACCATACTCGGCATCGTAAAGGCGATAACCAATCAAAGGGTTGAATACAAATAGCTCACATGGCTACAATCACACACACGGTAATTTAAAGACACAGCACCTGCACCACCCGGACTACATGTCACTTGCCTCGCACCCACCACGAGACTGCCCTTTTTCGTCTTTCTCTACCGTTCCCTTTAGGGTTCAAAGATAATTTATGGTTGCGGTTCATCTCTCTTTTAGCCAAATACACACAGGGTGTCTCAAGTACTGAACCCATACGGGGTGTCTAAAATATTTCTTTACACATACAAGAATGAAACGATGGCCAGGTTTAAGCAATTTTTAAAACAACAATTTTGCATGACAGACATGAATAGTGCCTCGGTTTATCTTGGAATTCGCATAAAACGAACCGAAAATGAAATAACTCTCGATCAAAGTCTTTTCTTGAAAAACATTCTGTCCAGATTCAATATGGTACAATGCAATCCAGTAGGTACTCCACTTCCCACAAAATTAGATTATATAGCTCTTAATTCTGATGAATATTATGACGCGCCATGTAAAAATGTAATTGGCTGTTTAATGTATGCAAACTTAAGTACTAGGCCCGATTTGAGCTTAGCGTTAAATATATTAAGTCGTTACCAGAATAAGAATAACTTAGAGCTATGGAAAAATCTAAAAAGAGTGCTTCGTTATATCAAAGGCACTGTTGACTTGAAATTAATTTATCGTAGAGTAAATGATAAAGAAATATTGATGGGATATGCTGATGCTGATTGGGGAAGTGATCTAACCGACAGAAAAAGTACGAGTGGTTTCATAATTAAAATGTTCGAAAATTGTACAATTTCTTGGAATAGTCGTAAACAAAACACGGTAGCTGTTTCTTCAATGGAGGCAGAGTATATGGCTTTATTTGAAGCTGTGAAAGAAATCGTGTGGATTAGATCAGTTCTTCAGAGTCTAGGAATAACGATGAAAAATGCTACTACCATTTTTGAAGATAATAATAGTTGTATTGCCCTAGCAAATAATCCGACTAATTTTAAGAGATCAAAGCATATTGATATTAAGTATCATTTCATAAGAGAAAAGATTGTAGACAATTTAATTATTCTTGAACATATTTCCACAGATGCACAATTGGCGGATAGTTTCACCAAACCACTGGGAGAAGCGAAATTTGCAGAGATAAGATTTAAGATTGGTTTAGAATAAGTTTGTTAGTTACTTATTTACCATAAGTTTTTTTTACTTATCAATACTTACCTATTATAATTCATAATCGTTTTGTTCTTAGCATTAATACTTAGAAATAAGGCATAATCTTACCAATAAGTCATGTTTACTTTTCGTCAATTTTTGAGTGGGAGTGTTGGAGTATACAGCGTCCGCCAATAGTGCGGTAAATAAGAATTGCGCCTTTATCTTTAAAGTTATGAAAAAAATTTCTCAATGAAAAATGTTTATACGAGGATAGTCTACAACCCTAAAATATTGGCCACTCTACAGAGTGTCCTCTTAAGCCTGGACGACACTCAACTTTTGAATTTCAAATGGAACGTACTATTTTTTGTTCGATTTTCGCATTCAACGGCTTAAAATAAGGTCACTTTATCAGAAGTCTTCATCGGTTAAAATTGTTGAAAATGCTAAATGACCCTATACATTGTTGAAGAGTGCTATGAGCTATTTAATTAATTTGTTGTGATATAAATCTAGTTAGTTCAACTACTGTCACTAAAAATTATTAAATAAAACGTCTTCACTTATATTTTATACAAATATTCTGATAATCTCAAGAGGTTATGGGCCCAGAACGCATTGTATAATAATAAGTGGACTAAATTTCGTAATTGAGGCCAAAAATATTCATATTCTGATATTCTGAAAATTTGACGAAGAGCTGTTGAAATGGATTTCAAGGCGCATATTGAGAAACTTGAGGGCACAACTAACTGGACCAAATGGAAAAGGCAAGTTGAGCTGTTACTGAAACATTATGAACTTTTGGATATTGTTATTGGAAAAAGAGTAGAGCCAATAAACGAAGGACAAGAACCAAATGAAGTTTATACGACACAGTTGAAAAGTTTTGAAAAGGCAGACGCGCTGGCGCAATTAATATTGGTAGGAAGCATGAATGATTCAAACGTAAATTTGACTGCAACATGCAAGAATTCCACTGAAATTTGGAATAAATTGTTATCAATTTATGAACAAAGCTCTGGACAAAGAGTGGATAGATTGATGGAACAATTTTTCAGTAGTGAGAAGGATCCTATGGAAGATATTACGATGCACATCTCAAAGTTGCAGCGAAATTTTCATGAATTGAATGATGAATTGAAGAGAATGGTAAAAACTGAACTCCCTGATCTCTTATTAATGAGTAGAATAATGTCAACGTTACCTTCCGAATTTTTCGAATTCAAAAGTGTATGGGAATCGGTACCAATTGAAGAGAGAACTGTTAACAAGCTAACTGAGAGACTACGGCTTATTGAAATGAGATTACCAGCGAAAAGTGACAATTCTGTTGCACTTTTTGCAAAGTCTGGTAAACATTCTGAAAATAAGAAGAAAGAACAGTCAGCGATTAGATCAGTGAAATGTTTTAAATGTCACGAATTTGGACATTACGCAAGAAATTGTCCAAAGAAATCTAAGAATAAAAGTGATGGAACCGAAAATACCAAGAATTTGAAAAGAAGTCAATATGAAGGAGATGCGTTTATATGTACAGTCGATGGAATTTCTGAGGCTGATATATGGTTGGCAGATTCCGGAGCATCTGTGCATGTGACAAAGAATAAAAAATATTTTTTGACGTATGAAGCTTTTTGGACACCCAAAGAAATTCAAATTGGAAATAATGAGGTGATTTCGGCATATGGAAAGGGAATCGTAAATGTCGAGATGAAAATAGATGGCAAATGGAAAAAGAATCATATGGATAATGTATGGTATGTTCCGAAAATAAGCAGAAATTTATTTTCTATTGGCCAAACCATGGAAAAAGGGTATAAATTTGAAGCTAATCGAAATGGGTGTTCATTTACAAAAAATAATGTCGTATGCTTAACCGGGAAGAGAACTACAAGAGGTTTATATGGATTAGAGATGAGAGTGGTTATACCTGAAAAGCCAGCTGAAGTGTTTGTTGCTTCTGTAGAAGAAACATTGCAAATATGGCACGAGAGATTGTGTCATCAAAACAAGCAGCACGTGAAGAAGATTCTGGGTCTACGAGATATTGAAGTTAAAAATCAAGATGACGATTTTTGTGACGGGTGCATGTTTGGAAAACAACACCGTCTAAGCTTCAAAAGTAGAAGGAATCGTGCGAGATCTTCTGGTGAGATTGTAAATGCTGATGTTTGTGGTCCAATGCAAGAGAAATCAATAGGTGAAGCGAGATATTTTGTGTGTTTTAAAGATGATTTCACAAAATATCGCCGAGTATTTTTCTTGAAAGCAAAGGATGAGGTTGCTGAGTGTTTGGAAATATTTCTCAATGAAGCTAACATTGCTGGGCATACAGTAAAAGAATTCTTATGTGACGGTGGTAAGGAATTCGATAACCGAAGAGTGTGTAAGATTCTGGAATCAAAAGGGATAGTTTTTCGCAAAATTATGCCCTACACTCCCGAGCAGAATGGAGCTGCAGAAAGAGAGAATCGCACCCTGGTGGAATACGCAAGATCAATGCTTCATAAGAGAGAATTACCCATTAAACTTTGGGCAGAAGCAATAAATACGGTTGTTTATGTTCTGAATAGGACAGGTCCTACGTCTGTCGAAAAAGAAGCCCCGATTGAACTTTGGTTGAAAAAGAAATTTGAAAACTTGAATCGTCTCAGGATTTTCGGTACAAAGTGCTATGTTCATGTACCAAAGCAATGTAGAAGAAAATGGGATCCCAAGAGTAAAGTTGGATTTTTTGTCGGATATTGCGGAGATGATGGTTACAGAATTTGGCTTAAAAACGAAAATAAAATCACTTTGAGTCGAGATGTGGTTTTTGGATGTGAAATTTTAAGAGAAAATAATGAACAATTGAAAACAGAACAAACTTATGTTGATATTTCGGCTGGGGAGATTCATAATGGTCAAGTGAGTAATATACAATCACCAATTGAAGAAAATGAAGAAAAACCATCTTCAATTGTGGAGGAAGTTATTGCTGAAGATGAAGAAAACATTAGAAGAAGTCATCGTGATGTTTCTAGACCAAAAAAATTGGACGATTATGTATTGATTGCAGAATGTTGTGAACCAAATACATATAAAGCAGCGATGAATTCAAAGGATGCAAAAGAATGGAAGAAAGCTATGGACGAAGAAATGTCTTCACTTCAAGAAAATAAAACCTGGCATCTTGTGGATTTACCAGAGGGTCAATCAACAGTAACGAATCGCTGGATTTTTAGATTAAAATTGAGACCTGATGGAACTGTTGATCGATATAAAGCAAGATTGGTTGCCAGAGGTTTCTCACAAAAGGCAGGGATCGACTATGAGGAAACTTTTAGTCCTGTTGCTCGATTTGATACTGTGAGGAGTATTCTGAGTGTAGCTGCGTCTGATAATTTAGTTCTTTTACAATTTGATGTAAAAACTGCTTTCCTATATGGCTTTTTGGAGGAAGAAATTTTTATGGATCAGCCTGAGGGACATGATGATGGTACTGGTAAAGTTTGTAAATTGGATCGAAGTTTGTATGGATTGAAACAGGCCCCCCGATGTTGGAACAAACGTTTCGGTTACTTTATGAAAAAAGAAAATTTTATTTGCAGTTCAGCAGATCCTTGTTTATTCATTCGAATTAGAAATGGAAAGAAACTGGTGATTGCAGTCTATGTTGATGATGGATTGATGGCTGGAACTGACGAAGAAGAGATACGTTTGTTTGTTGAAGAATTAAAGAATGAATTCAAGATAACAGTTGGTTCTTTGAATTATTATTTGGGACTACAAATAACAAGACTGAAGAATGGTTCAATCTTTGTTGAACAAGGAGCATACGCTAAGAAAATTTTACAAAAATTTGGTATGGATGAATCAAATGCTGTGACTACTCCGTCAGAAAAAGGTGATGGTGATGCTTCAGAGAATGATCTTGAAGTAAATGAAAAAATACCATATAGAGAAGCAGTCGGAAGTCTAATGTATCTTGCCATTGCGACTCGTCCTGATATTTCATACAGTGTTAGTATGGTATCAGAGTCACTTGAAAAACCAAAGTTGTCGAACTGGAGAGCAGTGAAAAGAATTTTCAAATATTTAAAAGGAACAATTAACTATGGTTTGTTTTATGATTCATCAATGGGAAAATTAGAAGCTTATAGTGATGCTGATTTCGCTGGTGATTCTAAAACAAGATTATCGAGAAGTGGTACGGTATGCAAATATTCTGGTGCTGCTATTGCATGGAGCAGTAGGAAGCAAAGAAGTGTTGCTCTGTCGACAACCGAAGCCGAATATATGGCTGCAAGTGAATGTGCCAAAGATGTAATATGGTTGAAACGTCTTTTTAAAGAAATCACAACAATGGAAGAGACTCCGACATTATTAATTGATAATGCAAGTGCGGTTAAGTTAACTAAGAATCCGGAATTGCATAAAAGATCAAAACATATAGAAGTTCGGTTTCATTTTATAAGGGAAAAATGGAACAGAGGAGAAATAAATGTTGAACACATTGAAGGTGTAAATCAAATCGCTGATGTGCTGACGAAGCCTTTACCAAGAGAACGTTTCGAAAAATTAAGGAAATTGCTTGGACTTTTTCATCATAATGAAATAATAGGGTGATTTAGGAAGGAAGTGTTGAAAATGCTAAATGACCCTATACATTGTTGAAGAGTGCTATGAGCTATTTAATTAATTTGTTGTGATATAAATCTAGTTAGTTCAACTACTGTCACTAAAAATTATTAAATAAAACGTCTTCACTTATATTTTATACAAATATTCTGATAATCTCAAGAAAAATGAAGAGATTTCGAGATAATCACTGTTTTCTCCAAAAAATATCCTCCGATTTTAGTTGAAATATTTCCAAAACTAAAAGAGCTGGCGCTAAACTTTCCAATCATTTATTGTAGAGGGTGAATGAAGCTCCATTTTGATATTCGCGAAAGTTGAATAATCTACCAAATTCTATTCGAAATGTTTGAATCAAATTCACGTTTAGAAAACCTGCGATATTTTGATTATTTCAAATGGCACCAATATGATTTTTCTACATCAAAAGATGCCAAATTAATTACTCTTTCAAATTTGTCTGATGTTTATTTTGGAAAAAATGATCCGTTAAAGAGTTATTGCGGGAAATCCTAATTCTGGAACGAATACATTGTTGCGGAGACTGGTATGTCATGATTGACGGCGATAACAATATACTCCTATTGAGTAGTTTTGCATTATTATTTTGAGTAGTCTGGTACCGATTATTACTAGAAGTATTGTTATCGCCGTCAAGTCATGACATACTAGTCTCCCCAACAATGTATTCCTTCCAGAATTAGAATTTTCCGCAATAACTCTTTAACGGATCATTTTCTCCAAAATAAACATCAGACAAATTTGACAGAGTAAATGATTTGACATCCTTTGATGTAGAAAAATCATATTGGTGCTATTTGAAATAATCAAAATATCGCAGGTTTTCTAAACGTGAATTTGATTCAATCATTTCGAATAGAATTTGGTAGATTATTCAACTTTCGCTTATATCAAAATGAAGCTACATTCACCCTCTGCAATAAATGATCAGAAAGTTTAGCGCCAGCTCTTTTAGTTTTGGAAATATTTCAACTAAAATCGGAGGATATTTTTTGGGGAAAACAGTGATTATCTCGAAATCTCTTCATTTTAACCAATGAAGACCTCTAATAAAGTGACCTTATTTTAAGTCGTTGAATGCGAAAATCGAATAAAAAACAGTACGTTCCATTTGAAATTCAAAAGTTGAGTGTCGTCCAGGCTTAAGAGGACACTCTGTAGAGTGGCCAATATTTTAGGGTTGTAGACTATCCTCGTATAAACATTTTTCATTAGGAATTTTTTTTCACAACTTTAAAGGTAAAGGCGCAATTCTCATTTACCGCACTATTGGCGGACGCTGTATAGAAATATGTATTGAAATAAATACAAAAATCGCCTACAGTAAAATGGTCCATAATAAACAAAACCGTTATATCTGTCAACAAAGCACTGGAAATAAAAGTGACTAGACTGATAATCTCTTCTGGAGAACTCAAGAGGCCATATGCATTTTGTACCTAAACGAGACCTAATACGACCGTATTAATTTGAACTATTTAGTTTAGTTCTTTCTTGGTTTCTGAATAAAGAACATCTCGTCTCCGCTCAATCACGAGTATTATTTTTCAATCCAAATCCTACAAGAGCCACTATCTGTGACCAGGGATCAACCCAAAGAAAAGCCCTGAGCGAGTTAGCTGCCGAAAAAGGCCAAGGTGATCCTTTCACTTTCGTTGTCGGTTCAGACACTATTGTCATCATTTATGATGTACCGCACCTGTTGAAATGCACAACAAATTCCCTTCTGCGCTGCAAAATACAGTACGAACCACATAAAACAGCAAAATTTTCATACATAAAGAAGCTATATGATTTGGATCAATCCAGAAACTACAAGATTTTATATAAATTAAAGGCGGAACATTTTAATTTCTCGGACTCTTTCGTGAAAATGCGAGTGAAAGTTGCTGCGGCCCAATTGAGTCACACAGTTGCTGCTGGAATCGAAGCTTACGCTGCGAATAATCATCATGAATTTCCAACAGAATCCCTTCACACAATCACTGAATTCAATATTTCTAAACATTAGGTTGCAAGTTCATTTATTAACTGTGATTCTTACCAAGTTCATAATAAGGTTTTCATTGTTCCCAATTTACTACTTATTCTGTTCTGTTTTTTACATGATTATATTTTCATGAATATATTTTTTTAATGATCCCTCAAGGAATCCATTATCACTTGTATGATCATTGAATGTTTATCTATTGAAAGCGATTGTTTATTATACATTTTATGAATAATCAATTGTTTTCAATATCTAAACTTCAATTGTTCATCGAGTTGTCCATCCATAAAAAATCCCCATTTATTTCAAATTTCGCGCTATACAGGCTGTCTTATAAAAAACGCCCCAAGCCATTACTTCTTTATTTGACGTCCGATTCAAAAAAGTTGAGAAGGAAAAATTAATTGCTCGATGAGTACTACAAACTGACCCTAGTTTGAATTTTTTATACCATGGACCTCGATGTCAATCAATGGTCAACTTGAAATTTTCGCTAGGTAATGTATACTTTTCTCAACATAAATGAGCAGAATTATTTTTTCTAGATTGAGTAATGTGTATTTTTTTCCATTTTGAGTCCTTTTTACCAGTGAAAATTATTGAAAGAAGTTTATTGAAATCACAATAAAAATTGGAGAGAGTGCCGTGTACAACAATCACAGAACTGGATGTGACAGCAACAATAAATTCAACACGCTGAAAGTTGATTGTTGCCCACCGCCGACTGTACAATTTGGTTTGGAAAAGCCAATTTGATGCCGATAAACATTTCATTATTTCACCTGTAAATGTTCTTCAAAATTCAAAATATTGTACATCATTGAACTCAGAAAAGAATACCCTATACATTTGTTTTGAAGCAAAATTGCATTTCTACTTGAAAACTTGAAGTTGACCGTTGATTGACAATGAAGACCCTTTTGAAAAAAATTCAAATCAAGGTCAGTTTGTAGTACTCATCGAGCGATTTATTTTTGCTCTTCAAGTTTTTTGAATCGGACGTCAAATAGAGAAGTTATGGCTTGGGGCGTTTTTTATAAGACAGCCTGTATTTCGTAATTTAGTTCTTCCAGGCTACCACCAGATGTCTCACACGGTCTTTATTTCGTTTCCATTGAAATGCGTGGAGCCTGCGCTTCTCTTTAAGGGGTTTTCTGTGGATTTTTCCAATTCGGATCTTTCCACTTTCGGTAAAATCGCTGAACTCTAAACTAGGGCCTTGAAGCCTTGGTGGGTTCTTTCTGTACACCTCTTTGTGGGGTCTCTTGAGTTTCATAACCGGTACGCACCCCTGCTGTTGTATAGTCGCCGCAGCCTTCGTTCCCTCATTTGACTTCTAGAGCCGTTCAACCCTCTAATTTCAAATGAATAGAAGGGAGGTAATAAACCAGCAGGAGAACATGGTCGATTGAAACTTCGAAATTTGGGAAAGCTATGTGGGAGCATGAGACAGTTTATACCTGCGTATTCCTAATTCCACGACATAGAGTACCTCAAAAGTACCTTCCGAAATTTTTCTTCATATCTGCCTGTGATGACCGCCTATGGATTTATTACTTGTTTTATTTTCATACAGTAATAAGAGGATTGAACGGCTCTAAAAGTCGAATGAGGGAACGAAGGCTGCGGCGACAATACCAGTGTTTATTTACATGTGTAAATGTAAATAAACACTGACTATACCAACCGTGATTCTTGGGAATCTTGGGTGCCCTCTGCGTCTGTGAGGGGGATTTCCCACGATTCTTGGGGTTCACCTGGTTTCATTCCGATGTCCGCACCGCTGCTGTTGGCCAAAGGAATGATTCTTGGGTGCCCTCTGCGAGGTGGATCTTTTCCACGATCTTTGTCGCGGGGTTCACTTGAGTTTCATTCCGATGTACGCCCATGTCGTTGTATAGCTGGCGTTTTTTATCTCTGCCAACGGCCGCGCAGAATCCGATCGATTCTTCGGGTGAGTTCGGGATTTCGAGCTACAAACTGCACGAACAGTGGCGTAACACAGAAAGGGGTATAATGAATAAAAAATCATAAATTGGAATAACGAACAACAATTTTGTAAATTTAATAAAACAACATAAGAATAATTAGATTCAAACGTGGTAGATACATACATCAGCTTATTGTAGGTATATAATTGAGTTTTTCTTATTTTTATAACCGCATTTCAATGCAATATAATAAGATACCGCCGCTACTGAGCAAGTTTGAAAGCCGCGCGAGAGGCGTTTCATGTTTCCATGGTTACGGACGAGTGCGCTGCTTGGCCGTTGGCAGAGATAAAAAACGCCAGCTATACAAAGGAAGGACTTCTGGGTGCCCTCTGCGAGGTGGATCGAAACCGGCGATCCATGTCGTGGAGTTCTCTTCGGTTTCACTCTGATGTACGCCCACGTCGTAGTACAAAGGACTAACTCCTGGGGGACCTCCCCGAGGTGGATTCGCTCCATCTTCTTCGTGGGGGTCTTTTGAGATTCACTACCGGTACGCACCTCTGCTGTTGTACCAACCGTGATTCTTGGGAGCCTTCTTCTAAGTGCCTCTCCTAAACCTCACGTTAATTAAATCAAATCTTAGAATTTTACTCTCAAATAGGTACAAATGAATTATGAATAAACCGAACACTGATTTGTAATACTTTTACAAATACTCGTGATTGATTACACGTCTTAAATCATCAATCTGGTGATTTATTTCCTCTCCCTCCAGCACTGCCGTGGTATCCAACAGAATTTCTCTTGAGCCATAGACAACTTCACTCACATATTTGTCGCAGACGAAACGATATCGGATTTATTTTTGGCATTTTCAGAAATTTTTTGAAAGTTCTTTTTCCATTTAATCAAAATCCGGTTACTACGCGATGACTCAACAATGCTACCATTGCTACCACAACGGCACAACAACAACAATTAAAAATTACTCCTGTCGCCATCTATGAACAGCATCGGATTTACGGACAGACAAAAAACAACAAGCCTGCTACTTATCTGTAGGGAAGGTAATCTGTGTCTTGAGCTTTAGAAAAAAACAAAAAGGGTTGCTACGAACACAACAATAGACTCAAATAGAGACCTAATCTTTGGTTCTAACCTATGGTCCTAACTTTTAAATAGACGATCACATGGCCAATTTGGCGCATCAGTGCGCTAAATTTCAAAAAGATAAATCGAGCTATGGGGATGAACCGTTTCTGCGCTACTGACATTCTTCATATTGAGCTCAAGATTTGCTTTCATTTATTAGCGTTTTGTACGAATGCGCATCCGACCTTGGGGCACAGATAATTTGGGACAGCTCTACCTTCGTACCTTGTACCGGATGAACTTGCCTTTGGAGGGGGGGCATTCTCAGACGGTTTACAAAAATCAACGAATCATCGAATCAACGATACTTCACTCAACAATACGCACTATCCAAGCAATTGAAAACTCCCTAAAATTGATGAACATAACCTCAAAAGCGCAAATTCTTTTGGTGAAGTTTTTTAATTTTTCAGTACAGATTCCTTACATTAAAAAACAGATGACCCTGGCCGAAAGAAGAGTTTTCAATCATAAAATGTAAAAACTGTTGGTTTGGTGATAACTTGGTGACAATGGTTGATCCGAAAGACTCCAGTTTTAAAAGTTATATTAAGGAAGAAAATGAACTTGAGGTAATATAAATGAACACTCAATTTAAATAATCACTACCTGTTCAATTTTAGTCCATCAATCTTACCGATGAACAGAGAACAAAGTTTCTAGATGGTAAGATGAGCATAATTGAATTATAAAGTTCATTAGCACCAGAAAATTTTTACTTTATGATAATGATGACATTTTTAGGAGAAACAACTGTATGCGAGGCACAAAAAGTGCTTCAGTATGCTCCGTTAAGCGATAGAAAGAAGGCAACTATAGGAATATTAACGGTAACAACATTCAAGTTATCTTTTGCGAGTGCCGAGGAAGAACAAAATGTGGAGACTTGTAACCAACAGAATTTGCTCTTGGGCCCTAATGATGTATGTTTGTCTTCCATTGATACGATTTACCAGTTAGGAGACCGCTCTAGGAAACGATTATGTCCAGGACAAAATATTTCTGGCCGGGTCAAGGAGCTTCTCATAATTTGTAAAGTAAGTCCTTTCACTACTCATATTTTCACCATAATACTATTGTGATATTTTTTGTGTTTCAGAATATGCGCTTCCTGGAGTTCAGTTTCAAACATACGGACAAAGACGGTGGCAGAAATGTCGCCAACGCTCTACTCCATCATTGCTATCCAAAAAGACACAGTCTTCTTTTTGCGTACGATTACAAGTCAGTATTGGCAACAACGGACAAAATTGAGATTCTTGTACATTTTCATAGTGTTTCTGTATTTTTGTTTAGGGAGCCTTATCATTGCGCCACTCTAATCAAAGAAGTACGACTTTTCCGTAGTCGCGACGATTGGAAACGAGAAATTGAACGTACTAAATGCCCGAATTGGAGGCCTTCAGTGATCAATGAAAACTTCCAAACGTCCCAAACTATGATGTCGACCCTGATCGTACCTCAATCAGTGATAGATGGTCTTCTAACTTCTGCCATAGAACACTTCCGTAACCGTTTTTGCCCAGTATGGGTGAGTAAGCCATTGTAATGATGTTTATGATGCAAGTGGATATTATTCAAAATCAAAATTATATTATAATTATACAAGCTGAGTCTACTTCAGAAACGAACTTTCCCATCAAAATAAAGAAGACGTTTCCAATAGGAAACAAGTTACAAATAAAAAATCTATGATCCCAGCGGGGAATATCTCTAGCTCTAGAAAACCATTGAGAGTTTGGGAAGAATAGTTAAAAAAAATCTTACTCCACTGAGATATGAAGAAGTAAAGTTGAGAACCCAACTTCTTCATTTTTTGATATTCCGCCACTTAGGGCCAACTGCACCGTTTTCACTTAAAAGTTAAAGCGGATCTTGACTACGATTGTTAACAAGAATTGTTGCTAAGGTTTAAGTTCCACTTAAATTTTAAGTGAGAGCGGTGCAGTTGGCCCTTACCCTCGTTTTCATAATCGAATTTAAAGTCACTTTAGTAAAAGTGATGTTTAGAATGTGACAAATACAAGAGTTGATTTGTCACATTCTCATTTCAGTTTTTGAAGGAGACTTTAAAGTTCGATTATGAAATTGATGGTCAGTACCATTTTTAATAGAACATTAGGTGTACTCAATTGTTATTTGTTGTAAAAAGTGCTCAAAACATTATTGTTGTGTTTATTTTTCACATTTGAAAATCCTCATTTTTCCATCAAGATGCTGTGAATAGGTATGCATTTGGCACCGATGTTTTGAAAATAACTTGAATGGCATTGCGGGTGGCATTTTTGTTTTTATTTGTCCGATTGACATTTCATTATTTAAATCTCAAAATTTATTTGAAAATGTATCCCAATACCGAATACAAAAACAGGACATTGATTTTGGGTGAATGTCTCAATAATTCACATCAAGCGGCGATGTTGTACGCGGAAAGATACTCAAATAGAAGAGCACCTGGTCATAAATGTATAAGAAACCACCCACCAGTACATTTATCTATATACCAGGAAATCAACCATCCTCAATATGTATTTTGCCAAATTTCCGATTCCGTCTTCACCGAGGGGCTGATCACTCTGGAAATGGTTGTACAACCTTGATGGAAATATCGGGAATTACTTGTGGAAATATTGGAAATTAGAAATAAATCGTGGAAATGATTGGAATTGGGTGGAAATCAATGGAAATGTGTGGAAATGAGTGGAAATAGTTGGAAATGGTTGGAAATGGTTGGAAATTGTACGGTTAATTGTGGAAATTGTTGTGAAACGTTGGGAAATAGTTCTTAAAATGGATAAATCTGAATCGTGTACGCATGCGCATGTAACTGGTTCGCCCATCGCCCTTCCCATCTGGTTCCGTTCGCCATTTTGTTACGTTACATTTCGACGAGCATTGCGGTAGTCACCTCGGTATTTACTGAGTTCGCGCGCCTCGGTTCCCAGACAGCACAGGACATCCAATGGATATCCATATTAGGTCCATACAACATCCATAATATCCTGGATATCCATTGGATATCCAATGGATGTCTATTAGTGAACATACGTCAATGGACATCCAATGGACATCCATTGGCGAATATGCTATGGATATACGCCACTGGACATTGGATGTCCAATGGATATCCATACGATAACAGACAATAGGGGGCGCTACCATTTATATCTCACTATCATTAACTTAAATCGTCAGAATAAAGCCCATATCCTCTGCTAAATTTACATTAGATCATCTCCCTTGGTCTCGGTGATTACAATCCTAAGTATTGTTCGCAAATAACCTGTATTCTGATCCAATTTGACTCTACTTCTACATTATGATGGTCATTAAGATTTTGATTACATAGTCATTTCTGGACAACGTCGTTATTCACAATTTGGTACAAACGACAAAAGATTTTTTCAGTAAAGCACAATATAAACAGCGAGATAAACAGTATAAAAAATAAAATTTGGTGATTTAATGGTTTAAATGACGATTTCAATGAACTATTCAATTATGGACATCCAATGGATATCCAATGGACATCCGAATCTCCATACATGGATATCCAATGGATATCCATTGGACATCCATAATGGTGAGCATGGATATCCATTGGACATCCAAATGTCCATACATGGATATCCATTGGACATCCATTGGATATGCTTGTGCTGTCTGGGAACTTCCGAGGTAACTTCTGATGTAGGTAACCTAATAATGATGAGAATTTTACGGACACCGGTAGATGTCTGTAGTGTCGGGGTGCTTTTGAAATGCTTGGAAATAGGTGGGAAATATTTGGAAGTACGTGGAAATATTTGGAAATACGTGGAAATGTTTGGAAATTGATGGAAATGGACAAAAACTTTTGGAATTGGGCGGAAGTACATGGAAATATGTGAAAATATCCGGAAATACGTGGAAATACTTTTAATTGTCGGAAATACCCAAGGAAATACCGGAACTGTTTCGAAATGTGGAAATGGTTGTACACATTTTTTTGAGTGATCAGCCCCTCGGTCTTCACCGAATAATTGAGAGAAGGAACGGATAGATTTTTTTAATTATTTTTCTCAGGCTCCCTGATTGGTCCCCGAGGGCGTACCGAAGAGCTTCTCCGCCTTAAAAAAATCACCGTGTATAAATAGCTATTTCGAACTGCAACTTTTAAGTTATTATTTCTTCTTTATTTAAATAGGAAAATTCGTTCCTGAAGGGGGGTACGATTTTTTTACTCAACCTGTATTATCCATCTCATTTAGGTACAATTCAGAAAAATTAAAAATGCGTTTATTTTTATCGCAGGTTTGGGGAACTTCCAAAGGTGCAGCTCTAGTCAGAATGGCCGATTTGTTGCCAACAGTACCTGACAGGACCCAAGAGAACATCCTGCTCGAGCATATCCGTCGAAACCATCCGGACAAGAAACCGCCCCACATCATAGATCTCACGAAAGACTGTCCGTCTCCGAAAGAAATCCAAACGAGCTTCCTGAAATTCAGAGACCTTTGCACCCCCGAATCCACGAGAGTTTTCAAAACTCAAGACATCAAATTCTACGGCCTGCTGGACGCCACCAAGTGGCTCAGTTATGTGTCGGCGTGTTTGGGGAAGGCGTCCGAAGCAGCGACGCAAATATCCAAACATAACTCAACAGTCGTACTGCAAGAAGGTGATTGTCGATTTTAATAAATCACATTATTGGTGACTTGCAATCAGAGTCACTTAACAAGTAATTTGAGTATACAGCGTGATTCAATATTGATGTACAAAATCTATGGTCCGAAAACGCTTCACAGGTACAGGGTGTCACATTTAAAATTTCAGCCGCATGCAACAACAGCATGCGGGAAAATGTTTCAAATGAAAATGAAAACATGTCCTATAAACTTTTAGAACAGCCTTTGAGGATTTTTGTATCTTCATTGATTCAAGAGATATTGCGATTTTAGTGCAGCTAAAGGACCAAATATTAAAATTTGACTTTTGCAAACAAAAGAGGCAATATTTCCGGAAATATTGGGGTTTGATATTGAGGGTTCAGACTGAAAATGTATTGATACAATAAGCCCTCCTTGTTCCAAGCTCTCTTTTCTGTCCAAGGAATTTTGTTGTAGGTAATTTTCAAATTTCTGTTTTCTGATTAACTGTAAAATATGAAATATCTCTGGAATCATCTGAAATTAATAAAAATACAAGAATCAACACAAGTCTTTCTGAAAGCTCATAAGATAGGATTCTTTTCTTATTTGAAATTTTTTCCAGAATGTTGTCATGGCTCTGAAAATTTTACTGGAAATGTTAAATGTGAAGTTGCAGATCATAATCTATACGAACTTTTTCTCTTATATTGACGAGAGTAATCGGCCCTCAAGCGTTGGAACCTCAATAATGAATCACGCTGTATTGTGCCTGCAATGCCGCCATATTGTGAGATACTCCTAGTAGAGAACAAAGAACTGTCATAATTCTGTTTTTACTATTTGATTTTTAGGGAACGGCCAAGACCTCAATTGCGTAGTTTCGAGTCTAATCCAGTTGATGTTGGATCCGTACTTTAGAACGAAATTCGGCTTCCAATCGTTGATCCAAAAAGATTGGGTCGCCATGGGTCACCCGTTCGCCCACAGACTGGGCCACATCTTAGATAAAGAAGTGGAAGTCTCTCCCGTGTTTTTGCTGTTCTTGGATTGCGTCTGGCAGCTGCTGCAGCAATTCCCCACTGCGTTTCAAATCAGCGAAACTTACCTCACCACAGTCTGGGACTCGGCCCACATTTCCATTTTCGATACGTTCCTCTTCAACTGTGAACACGACAGAGTCATCGCGGAATCTGTAAGCTTTTTTAAGTTTTTTATTTAAAACTTCAAGGTCCTTACCAACCGCAATGTTTTTTTACAACTACTATGAAAAGTCAAGCTTTGCAACCAATTTTGACAGCGCAAACGAGATGATTCGCGCCTTGAGAGCGCAAAGCTAATTTTTGCGCCCTAGGGTATGGTGATTCGAGGAAGATTCTCCTGAAAATCTGTGTTCTACTAGAAAATTGATTTATTAACAAACTATTGAAGTGTACCACTGGAAACTTCACAACCATTAAAATTAAATGCAGAAAAGTAAACTTTGTTGATAACTTCGGATGGATTCGAATAAATTATTCACAATGCCCTTTCAAAAAATAATAATTTCTTTGGAAATGAATGCGAGTTAAACTTTTCATAGGATCTGTGGAAAAAATATTGTGTGCACCTCTCGCGCAAAGTGTCTTTGGAGCTCTCGTCGAGATGCAGCCCTCGGCTGCGCCTCATGCTGTCACTCCTCTCCTCAAGCGCCAATGTTATGCTTTGCTCCCTAGATACACAAATAGCTATTTCCTAGGATTGACATTAAAACCTAACTTTTCGACGTGTCAAGAGTGTCAAACTTACGGAAGCGTTGAAGGCTCACAAAATATTTTCGTCTTTTTTTCTCAACTTTCTCGGGATTAATCGCGACTTTCAGGCATTTTCTCGAGATAATACCGAGTTAACCAAACAACACGAGAATAATATCGACTTGTCTATGACTTGACATTTGGAACTCGAGAATAATCGCGACATAAGTAAAACACGGGAATATTCTCGACTTTCAAAATTTAATCTCAAGAATAATCTCGGATTGCAGTATTTGGACTTTTTTAGCAGTACAAGATGTATGGATTATGGAATCAAAGTTATCAATAATGTCAATATTTTTATAAGTAAAAATAAGGCAATTAAATATACATAAAGAGAAAATTCTAATTTTCAAAATAATCTTCCTATAATTACAAATAAAAATATTGATCCATTATTTATTCCTTATAAAATATACTTAAGTAACATTTTTCTCTCTTAGACTATTTTAAATCTGTAAAATTTGAATCTTATTGTATAAATAAGTATAGTATACCAATCGAAAACTATAACATAACAGTTCCAGTTACTTTAAAACAAACCAATAGAAATAGAAAAAAATTAATGGATTAATGGATTCTGATTAATTAAATCTTTTGAATAAAATCCTGATGAAGCAGGTAAACCAAATAAAAATGAAAACTCGGGATTATTCTCGAGATTAAATTTTGAAAGTCGAGAATATTCCCGTGTTTTACTCATGTCGCGATTATTCTCGTGTTCCAAATGTCAAGTCATAGACAAGTCGATATTATTCTCGAGTTGTCTGGTTAACTCGGTATTATCTCGAGAAAATGCCTGAAAGTCGCGATTAATCCCGAGAAAGTTGAGAAAAAAAGACGAAAATATTTTGTGAGCCTTCAACGCTTCCGTACAAACTGTATCCGAAAGGAGTCTATGGCTTTGCGATGACGGATCGTTGGAATAATGGTCCGTAAGGGATAATCTGACAATCAGCTGATCGCTTGGCGTCTGTCATTAAAGTATACAAAGTAGCTAAAAAGTTTTTATTTCTGTGTCATGCAGAAGCAAACTAGTATCGGGTGAGAAATAATAACTGTATATGTCCGTAACGACATGTATAAAAAATGCCATATAAAGACCTGTAACAGAAGAAGAGCGAATGTGGAGAAAACCCTTTACAAAATTTCTGAGCACTACTTGTATACTTTGATGACAGACGCCAAGCGATCAGCTGATTGTCAAGTTATCCCTTACGGACCATTATTCCTACGATCCGTCATCGCAAAGCCATAGACTCTCCGAAAGATGACGTTTTCCGGGAGCGAGCGTTTTTCATATTTTGACGCTTTATAGCGGCAGAGTAGTCAATTTTTGGTTATTTACATTCATTTCTCATAAGATACAATATGCATGACGAACTCTTCCAAATATGAAATAGAACGAAATCGTTTTTTCCATTTTTTTTCTTGAAAAATCAGTTTTCAATATCAATTTAATCGTATGTGTGCTTCAAGCGGAAAGTTCTTTCAGGCTCTCTCACGAATCACGATTGTATTTTCGTGGTCAAGCCTAAAAGTATAACTTTCTGCCTTTTGATACACAATCTACTATACTATTTCGTTTTAGGGAAATAACACCGGCCACTCAAAATTGATCCTGAGGAGCGTCTGGGACTGGAGGGAGCAGTTCGGCGAGAAGGACATAGTGCTTTTCTGCAATCCTCTGTACGACGACGGTTTCAGATGCAATCTCGAACCGGGAACGAGCGTTTCGCAATTGGAGATTTGGTCGCAATGCTATTTCCGATGGTTGCCAGATCTGGAGATTCGCAACGGGGGGAAACCTCAGATAGACTTGAGCAATCGTCACATAGTCGCCCAAATTATTCAGTTGCAAGAGCGAGTCAACGCGGGGGAGTCCAACGGGAGATCGGGGCACAATTACCAAGACGAGACTTTGGATTTACTGCAAAAAGTCAACAGCTTCTTTCCGTTCAGCCATAACAATGGACAAATGGCGGACTTGTTACCGTTAAATAATGTGTTACTTACGGATTTGTTGGATTCACAGTCCATACTTAATTTGAACAATGAATGAGTCGTGCCTCTACATTACAGAGCCCTGTTATACCGGCTTTTTTTTTGTTGAAATAAACCAATGATGACAAGCTTCAATATTATTATATCGTTACTAATCTCCAAGAATAATTCAGTTTTTGTTTGTACCAATCATATTTAAATGAAACTATTACAGCATTTTGTTTATGTGCATGTTAGAATTGTATTTTGGAATAATATAAAAGCCTAACAAAACTATGTAATGTACAAGTTGATTATAGATAAAAAAAATCCATGGATTTTCGAGCCAAAAGTTTAATAATTTATATTTAATTTATCTATAACAGTACCTTGAATAATAAATATATTTTAACTTCTTAAAACGTCTAATTCTTCGGGAGTCACATGTATCCTTAACTGTTTTTCAATTATTAAATCCTGGATTTGGGCTAATTCCGCTGGAATATAAATGGCAGCATCGATGTATAAAGCCTGAAAAAGATACAATCACGAACATGAGTACACATGAGAATGAGAAGTCCTAAAAGGCAACAACTTGCAAAATCGGTTAAATGAATCGAAATCATGTGTGAATCGATTTATTTGAGTTACGCAGGCCTTATAGATTTAGACAACCTCATTCTACTAAAACGATCAAATCATTTTCTAGTCAGTGTATTGATCGACGATAAAAAAAATATGTAAATTACCTTGTAAATTGCATGCCCAGTGTTCAATCAAACCGATCTTTATTCTTAGTTGACTATGAAGATCGCTCTATCTCTGTTCGTCTAATGGTTGTAAAAGGAGACAGAACGATGGTCATGGGCCAGTTGGAATAAAAATCGATTTGAAGTTCAAATTTTGAACCTATGTATAAGAAGAGCGATTTCCAAATAAATACCTTTAACCAGGGGCATTCTTCCACCGCGCAGTAATAGACATTTCTGCACAATCCAGGATCGAAATGAGCGTGGACGAATTGCAGGTAGAGTCTCCAAACCAACCCGCACCGTCTCGTGCACATGTCCGGGCGAGTTATTCGCCTGAATAGCGACAACATTCTGTTTTTGAAATTTTGACTAATTTCATATTTTGACCCTAAAACGAAACAAAAAAGTTCATATTTCTGTGAAATGAAATTGCACACTGTACGCACCTGAAATGGTTTCGAGAAAATTTTGTTGTACTTCTACGATTTGTTGACTTGTTATTATAATGAGTAGCAAGACTGGAAAGGCACGTCCCGTTTTCAGTAACATACTTTTCAATTTCCACCACGGATATCCAAAGCTACTCGTGATACTCTGCTCTTTCGCCAAAATCGACAACAGGAAAATATTATTAGGGTAGTTGTCCACACTCCTGATCAATACGTTATCCAGTATTTTGAAAATACCGCCGCCTTTATTGAAAGTGGAATATTTGAAAACGATCCCAACATAGAACTCGTATAGCACTTCTTTCTGATAGAGCATCCCGGGATGTTTCTCATCTAATTGGGATAACGCATCTTCGATGAAAGTGCCGCAATTGATTACCCCTTCTGTCAGATATAAGAACCATCCGTGACATATGAGAAAGTCTGTCAGAAAAGTAGGCAGGAAGTGATTGACAGGTGATAACTTTTCTACAGGTTCCTTCAATAGCTTCAACGTAAAATGCTTGAATTTCAATTTCGCTTCTAGTAATAAATCTTCCGTCAAATCGGTGATGTCCGATTTTGCTAAAACGTATTCCACTAATTTTCTAAGAGCCAACTGTTTACTTCCAGTATCACTTTGAAAATCGTTAAGATAGGTCTCGATTAGAGTCCTTATTAGGTAACAAGTAGCTGATTGGCCTTCATCATTAGAATCTGGGTCGATTTCTTGGGAAGTTCCGAAATTTAAGGCTGTCTGTATGATGGTAATGCAGGTTTCTGCATTCCCTTGCTCTCGTTCGATCGAGGCATATTCACAATAATAAATCAAGTTATTCCGATTTTCCTCCTTTTTCAATAAGTTCTTCACATTAGATTTGATTTTCTTGATAAACCCTTTTGGCATTTTGAATCGATTCTGTTTATCCAGGATGATCAAAAGTTTTTGAAACCTCATCCACCAGACCGTCGTAGCGACCATGTCACTCCCACTCAAAGAATCGGCGCAATTCTTCATGATGGTCAGGATAAAATTCAAATACTCCTCTTGCCCGGGCAACACGTTCAAATACTGAGGACCCACTGCCATCCTATTGTCGATGACCAAATTCTTATTGGTCAAATCCACCGAATTGAGCGGGTAAAAAATCGGCAGCAGCGACTCGATCGAATCGAAAGCCCACGGGACGTAATCCAACCCCAAATCTTGCATTGTGCAGTGCCTGCAAGGCAATAGCGGGATTTTCAGTAAACTCAAAATGGTCGCGGTCATCTTGAAAGTATTTTCAGGCATCGTAATCGGGTGTATCAACTCTGCAACGTCTTCAGCGAACACTAATCGTTGAGGATCCTCGCAATCGCCGTCTTCGGAGAAGGGCAACCAATGGCAAGACTCCCTCAACTTCTCCGTCCTCAACCACAACTCGTGCAAAGGCAATTGAGATTTCAAAACGATATCCTCTAAATCAACCAATTGCTTATCATCGAATCCGGAAGTGATGTTGAATTTATTCTTATCGCTCGGTGACAGATTCAACTCGAGATACAACCTCAAAAGGGTCCACAGTTGCTCAAACAAACCGCTCTGCTTGAAAAATAGCCCACATTGATACAACATCTTCAGGATATTTTCTTCCAGTTTAGACTTCTCTATTGTGGAATTTCGTCTCAATTTATGTAAAATCGAAAGACACCTCGTGTACAAACTAATGACCGATGGAGAGTTGCAATGCGACATTGAGCATTGGAATGACTCGACGTAACCTTGCCACAAAATGATGTTTCCCTGGTCTTTATCGACTAAATTTCTGAGTTGGACTTGTAACTCGTCAGCCGGGTAGGTGCTGACAGCCACATTCAGGCGTTCCCTCATCAGTTCTTCACTTTCGGGGTTGTGGTTGAGTCCTTTATCGAGGATGGCGAGTTTGCGTTCTGCCATCACTCTCAGTCCTTTGGCTATGCTCCCTTTTCGGTAAGTTTTCTCGAATTGATAAACGACGTCTTGAAATTTGGCATATTCTAGCCACAATTTGATGTTCTGAGGGTCTTGGCTCAGTTCTCTGTTGTATTTTCCGGTGGTCTGGGTCAAGTCTTCTTCTTGTTTGAAGCCGGTGAAGTTTCCATCTTTATTACTACCTCCTAAAGTCTGCAAAGTTTTTTTCGTGATAGTTTCGCCTTCATCGGAATTGCTTTTATCCTCGTTCTTTTTCAAAAATTGGAAATAACGTTTCACTCTTTTTCTATGAGGTTGCCTCCTGTATTTCACAGCATAGAATCGAATTTTGTAATGGGGTACAGCTGGCCGTGAAATGGTTTTAACCGTGAGAAATTCTTTGTTTCGAGTTTTATCAATTGAAAAGTCTTCATTGTCCTCAACAACGTCTTCCTTTTGCTTTTTCGACTTGTGTTTCTTCTCTTTACTCTTACGTTTCCTTGAAGTTCTGTTTTTATCGTCTTCACTTTTGGCTGCCAATTGTGGTTCATCTTCAGTTACAAAGGAATTGACGTCTATGTCCGTTTCTTCTATATTTTGCGGAGTTATAAATGGGTTATTTATCACTGGTGGAAAACTCGAATTTTCAAGCCAATTTGGTGGGCAGTCTTCATTCTTATTTTCTGATGGCAAATTATCATCAGCATAAGCGCGGAAAAGCGACATTTTAATTAGTGTGTAATGATTCGCTAATTCGATTGAAAATACAAATTATTATCACTGTTTTTCCTTTTTCTTTCAAAACACAACACAATTAACCTCAAATCTGAAATAATTGACAACTCTGTCAACCACCTGTCAATGTTGAACTTTTGCAACGTTGCCGCCTCTCACCCATGTTTAACACCCTTTTTTTTTCTTCATTAATTAAACTGAAAATTCATCAAAATCTAGTCTAGTACTTGATTGTACTAATTTCGCATCTAATTATTTTAAATCTATATTAAATAATGTTTAAATATGTGGAAAAATATCTTTATTTTTGTGACTTGACAAACCAGCAGTTTATTCGATCCCCTCCCCAGTGGCGTTCGTGAAAGTGAACCGGATTCGTAATGGTATTTTATTTTCCAGGGTATTTTTTATTTTGAATTTGAAATGTTTTCAAATAAATCCAAATTCTATCGAACGTTTTGATAGGAAGAAAGAAACACTCCATGAAAGTGGTATAATCAGTTAAATGCGAAAAACAGCGATATGGCGAGTGATATAATGAAAGTATAGGTAAATAATTTCATATTTTATCTACCTACCTACCTAGCATCTTATTATTATTATTACATCATAGGTTCGTCTTACAAAAAATAGGATTTACAAAATAACCAGTTTCAATGTCAGCACAACCGCACAACGAAATGCACGTGACACCATTTATTAATCAAGGTCAATGTACCACATCATAAATACCGGTTCAATTTGTTTTGTATGCACTACAGATTAGTACGCTCGTTATAGTGCCCTACCCATAGGAAGATAATAGATGTAAGTAATGAAAATAATCTATCTTGTGACACAAATAAATTCGAAAAATATCTCTTATCAATTTTAAAGTTTTAAGATAACCCCACGGTAGTTTTCTTGGACATACCACAGATTAAACTGTGGGTATACAGAAATAAAATGAAGAGGTTTCTACGTTGCTCACCATTTTTAAACTCTTTTGACCGACGTCATCTCTCACAGAAAGTTCTAAAAGGATTGAAAAGCCCCAATAAGGTAAAAGCTACTTCTAATTATTATTGTTATTAATAAATATTGACAAAAAAAATTTAATGTAGGACCCAGAACCACTAACTGATACCTTTGGAAGACACCATACCTACCTTAGAATATCTTTAACGGAAAGATGCAATTTGCGATGTAAGTACACCTACGTCACTGGTCTTTACCATCATACCCTGCGTACAATAAATACTTATTGCTAGAGTGTTTTAGGAGGCGTTTTATCCATTAATTTTCTTGAATGAATAGGACGTAACACAAATGCAATATAGATTAACAATTCATTAATAGCCTGTCAATTAAAAAATTAATTTGAACTCTTAGAAAAAAAGTCATTTTGCAAGTTTTCAATCGTTAATTCAATCAACAGTGGAATAAATTAACTTTTCCGACGTCCACATTGTAAAGTGTCACTTTTCATAACAATCGAGGTACCTGGAAAGTCACTCATTTTCAATCTGTTCCATAATGAATTCGGTGATTCAATTATAGCACAATTCCACTGAATCTAAGCATGAAACCGATTTCAAATTGTTACAGTTATCATTTTTATAGTTGTAACACAATGAGAAAAACACATTAGAATTAGACAAAGTTTGTAACGCATAGCGCGTATGTACAGGCTGTTTGATAAAAACTCCAGAAGGCCACAGTTTCTTTGGTTGTGATCTGATTTCAAAAACCCATTAACAAAAAATGATTTATGTTCCATGCACTACGAATAGAGCTTGTTACCAAATTTTTGTCCTCAACTTGTTTTTTCAACATTGGTATACAGGCTGTTTGATAAAAACTCCAGAACGCCACAGTTTCTTTGGTTATGATCTGATTTCAAAAACCTATCAACAAAAAATGATTTATGTTTCATGCACTAAGAATAGAGCTTGTTAGCAAATTTTTTCCCTCAACTTCTTTTCTTCAACATTGGTAAATTTAAATTTTTAAGAATAAAGTACGATAACTTCTAATTAAAAATTGAAGTATGTATTTTTCTCTTTACTATGGTATGTAGAAAGTGGTCATTTTTTCAATGTTTATCCAAGAAAACGCATAAAAAGTTTCGCCGGATTTGAATTAAATTTTAAGAAATGTCAGTTTCAGGAGTGCTTTTGATTCCACAGCAAACGTGAAAATGACGTTTTTTGTTTAATCCGACCAAATCTGGCGAATCATTTTTTACGTTTTTCTGATGATTATTGAGGAAAATCAACTTTTTTATTGACCGATGGTATAGAAAAAAATATCTACTTCAACTTTGAATTGGAAATAATCGCGTTTTATTATTAAAAAAGTTAAATTTACCAATGTTTAAAAAAGAAGTTGAGGGAAAAAATTTGGCGGCAAGACCTATTGGTAGAGGATGAAAAATAAATCATTTTTTGTTAATGGGTTTTTGAAATCGGATGACAACCAAAGAAACTGTGGCGTTCTGGAGTTTTTATCAAACAGCCTGTATGATATATTAATGATAATGACTATTACTATGCTATTAATTTTGGAATTAAATGAATAAAAAATTCTAGGTTCGTATTGCATGCCGGCAGAAGGCGTGAAGTTGACAGAAAACTCGAAATTATTAACGACCAACGAAATAATTCACATCTCGAAATTATTTGCGAACGAAGGAGTGACTAAAATTCGATTGACAGGAGGCGAACCTACAGTCAGGAGAGATTTGGGTGCGATAATAGAAAATTTGAAACAAATCGACGGCATAGAATCCGTCGCTATGACCACAAACGGTTTGGTTTTAACCAGACAACTTGTCGCCCTGCAAAGGGCAGGATTGGACGTAATAAATGTCAGTTTGGACACCTTGAACAAAGAAAAATACGAACACATCACTAGGCGAAAAGGCTGGGACAGAGTGATAATGGGCATAGATGTGGGACTTCAGCTTGGATACAAACCCGTCAAAGTCAACTGCGTTGTGATAAAAGGTTTGATAAGATTTTGAATAAAATATGGCAAATTTGTGAAAAATTCTGTTCCGTAGGCTTCAATGAAGATGAAATACTGGATTTTGTGGAATTTACGAAAGACAGGAACGTGGATGTTCGTTTCATTGAGTACATGCCGTTTACTGGTAATAAATGGGAGTCAGAAAAAATGTTCTCTTACAAAGAAATGTTGGAAAAAATTCGCATGGTCTATCCCGAAATTGAACCGTTGGAAAACGGTCCTAATGACACATCCAAAGTAATGAAATCTGATTTGCATTGTTGCCATATTGACAGAAGCGTAAAGGAAATCTAATAGAGTTGTCATCGTCTTTGATATGAGTTGCAGGCTGTGATTGGCTGAGATTTGGTGACTTTCAAAAACTGACCAATCACAGCCTCTGGTCACCGAAACGCAACCACTGTCATTATTGTCAACTGAATGTTTTCTTGAAAAACAGCCAATGGCATCTTCACAAGAATTCATGTATTTCAGGCGTGGAAAGTGCCCGGATATGAAGGACAGCTCGGTTTCATAACGTCAATGAGCGAACATTTCTGCGGCAGCTGCAACAGACTTCGAATAACCGCAGACGGCAATTTGAAAGTATGTCTGTTCGGTAACACCGAAATCTCGTTAAGAGACGCCATGAGAAACGGATGCTCCGATGATGATTTGACCGCCCTGATCAGTTCGGCTGTCAAAAGGAAGAAAAAACAACACGCAGGTTGGTATGACTTGATGACTATATCGCTTTAAAATCATGTGGGAAATCAGAGTGTTTGTGCCAAGATCAATCACAATTACAGTTTCCATTATTGACCACTCGAAAAAAAAACATTTCAAACACTTGTTGCAGGCATGCTGAATCTTTCTCACATGGAAAATCGACCAATGATTCTTATTGGTGGATAAAACAGTTACCCACTTAAACCTTAATGTCTATTTCGCTCTATTAACAAAGGTAGGGTTGTTTTTATGTTAAAGTTTGACAGATTCTTGACATTTACTGAGTCATTTCCAGCTCTCCTAAAACGGATACCAATGACGAATACATTCAGTATTACAAACAAATACTTTTCTCATTTGTACTCACCGAATCGATCACCAAATTCTATAATAACCAGAGGTTTCTCCACGAAAGACGATAAAAACCTCACACATGTCGATAACGAAGGGAAATGTAAAATGGTAGATGTCTCCAATAAAGAAAACACACAAAGAACGGCAACAGCCAGAGCCACTGTCCATGTTCCATATGAAATCGCAGTATTGATTTCGGAAAATAAGAACAAGAAAGGAGACGTCCTGACTTTGGCCCAGTTTGCCGGAATCACCGGGGCCAAGAAAACCGCCGATTTGATCCCGTTGTGTCACAACATCAATTTGACGAACATCACGGTCAAAGTCGTTTTCAATATGGACAGCAAAAGCATAAAAATTACGGCGGTCGTGACCAGTTTCGGGAAGACTGGAGTCGAAATGGAAGCTCTGACCGCAGTCTCCACGGCGGCTTTGACAGTTTACGACATGTGCAAAGCCGTCAGCCACGAAATAACCATATCGAATATCCATTTGATCCATAAGTCTGGAGGGGCGTCTGGTGAATACTTGAGGAAACCGTTAGAGGTTCGCCCATTGAGTCACAAACCGATCGCTGATCTAGGAGATCAAATCATCATTCCGAATGTTTGAGTCGGTGTTACAGGAAACTGCAAATTCTTCAAAAATGAAGCGCATTGATGTATACTCTTCGTCCTTCCACATACCGATAGAGACGCTGTTTTTAACGGATAATCAACGATTTTCAAAAGAGAAACACTGGAGAATTATGCAATTAGGTGATGCCATTAATTTAGAGTTCATTAGAAAATTAGTTCCATCAGCACTACAAAACGTCGAAATATGACTGGTTAATTTTTGACCTCCAGATGTCTCATTGCTATTTGGAATCACGAATGGATGCAGAACCATTGTTGGAATTGTCAAAATTGGTTTTCTCCATTAAGAACTGACGTTTCTACAGACACTTCCTTTCACATATATTAAAATAAAGTATGAATTATAATTAATAAAATACCTTGGTTTTTCTAATAACCATATTATTGATATTGGAGTATTCAGTTCTTTTTTTGATGGGGGCGCAAGAATAAATTGTCTTCCGGCATCAAAATACTAACAAACAAAAAGAATGTTATTCTAGTTGAAGAATTGCAGTAATTTTACTTACACATTCGCATTAGTCGCCATTCCGGGAACCGTGATCGGTACCAGTTTCGCTTCTTCTGGCACTTTGACAGTCAAAGTAGATCTGGGTCCGGTTTTCCAGGTGTTACTGTCCTCATCTACCACTGATGCCTCGATCACCAATAAATACTGGCCACCCTTTGGGAACGCCAACAAGAATTGAGCGGTGAAGAAATCTTTATGGGGAGTCACCGACTGAGTGAGCACCGAACTCGCTTCAAAACTCTGTCAAACAACAAAACCAATCAATTACTGTTTTTTTTGCGGGTGAGAATGTTAATTTCAGCCAAGACCGTAGAGTTAATTTTATTACTGTTATGTTATGCTAATAAATCCGAAATAAATCTCTTGACAGAAAGATTAAAAAGTAATTAAAATATCTTTTTGCAAGGCTAATTTGTTTTGCATGAAAAATTTCGCCAAAAATTCGTGCGATTTTAGGATGCAGTTGACCATTCAATTGTGAATAGTTCCAAAACGGTGCATCATAGCGACATTGAACAAGTGAACCTTTTGTTGAGTAAAATCATCAGGCAGTCGATTGCGTTTAACCTCGGTAATTTGAGAGGAGAAAAAGTTGCGACTGTCATTTGCAAATGCTTTGAGCGTATGTGGCGCCCCCTAGGAAATACAGCAAAACTGAGTCCGGATAAACATTCCCCTGACCAAAAAACCCTCGTGTACCAATTTTTGAACCAATATTCCCAAAAGAAATTGTTTAAAAAAATTAAAAATTGTATCGATATTCGATAGTAATGTAAAAATGTGACGTTTTTTGACGGTTGTAGAAAGACAAAATTAAAAACCTTGTTCTCCACGTCCTTGTTTTTGGAGTTCGTTTGAAGTTGCGAAGTGACGGTGATGATGACTTCCTCGATTCTCCTAAACAATCCCGGCTTCAAACCGTGCTGAATCACCCCCTCAACTTTAACTGCCAATTGGGAATTGGCTTGAACGCTGATAAATTCGCCCATGACTCTAGGCTGAGGTGAAATTGCCAACTTCACTCCTGTCGATTGTAGAATTTGGAAAAAGTACCTCGGTATCGGCAGAGAACCATTCACCAGCACTTGGGCGATCTTTTTGATAAGCTCCACGTGCTGAAAACTCTTTTTGTAACGTCACCGATTCGGAATAAAATTAAAACGGACTCACCCTGTGAGTGATGGTGGAGTTGTTGGAATCTTCGCTCATGACTTGTCCGATCTTCAGAGCGTTTTCACAAGACTTGACCAATTGTTGCGACTCTAATCGGATATTTTGAGAACCGAATTCGATCGGCTCGTTTTTGGGCTTCGCCCCGTTCACGCAAATGCTTTCGACGCGATGCTCCACTAGCACGCACATTTGTTGCAATCTAAAAAATGGTCAGTTAGACAAAATAACCATTGAATTGTTGAATCATTCTCAATAGTGAACATATCTTCGATTTATGATAAGTAATTTATCCTCAATCATGGTTCATAAGAACCATATTAAAAGGCATTTTATCCACTATAGTGACATAAAGCGACAGGAGTGGAAAAGTTTGTTTTTCCAATCATATTAATATTAAATAAACTGACCATTTAACTTTAATCCATTTAACTTTCTCCACGCAAAAATGGACTGGTTTGCAATATTATACCATTTTATTATTGTTACTTGATACGATTGAAAAAAAAAACTAAAAACGTATACTGTTAAACTCGTGAGAATTGGCAATTTTTACTCCAATGAATTACTCCAAGCGCCTTTAGCTTGTGTAGTAATCGTCCTCGTGGAAAAATGACCAAATTTCGCGCTCGTTGAACAATATACTATTATTCACTGTTTGTTGGAATTAATTATTGACATTAATTTTGGTCAATTCACGAATTGATTGTGGATAAAACTTTGTAATGCATTCGTGTTTTAGTTTCGTTTTATCTTATCCATTCAAGAATATTGGAATATTCTTTGATGGATAAAACCTCGGATAAAACTGAAACTAAAACGTAAACCTCAATACGGTGCGATCGAGAAAATTTTATTCTGTCTCATCTGAAAACTACTAAAAGGGTAGAGAGAGAATGATAGACACAGCCTCCCCTTATGTGAAAATTCCTCCATCGCTCTGTAGAGCTGTCCCAAATTCTGTGTGCCTCGGCTCGCGCAGGTTCCGAACGAAATTTCGGGCAAGTTCGGAAATGTGAGATAGAAACTGCGTTGACAGTGGCGTAACCCAAGTTGGGATTGGGGCCGAAATCAAGATATTATTTATTAATTCATAAATAATGATGATATTCGATGGATAAATAATCAATAATTGACAGAAAATATTCAATCATCCATTAGACATTCAAATACCATCGAAATAATCGAATTATAATTTTTTTTATGTAATTTCAACGCAAAGGGGAAGTTTACTATCGGCGCTACTGACATTCTCCATATTGAGCCCAAGATTTGGTTTCATTTATTAGCGTTTTGTACGAATGTGCATCTGACCTTGGGGCACAGATAATTTGGGACAGCTCTACATACATATTTGTTGAAATGTCAAAAATAGAAAAACCAAATGAATGCTCAAAAACTGTAAGAAATGCAGTTTGAATTAAAAAAAGTGGCACATTGTATCAACTTCAAATGGTAGAGAACTTTATTCTGCTTTTAGGACTCCACTTTTAATTTAGCAGGATAATATAAACCTATCTTGAAAAAGATTTTCGCTAGATTTCAATAGTGCCTCACAGGGACTGGGACCGATTCGAAATATGGGTTTCGGTTCTCAGAAAATATGGAACCTAAATATGATTCCGGTTTCGGTTCTTCCCTACCAAGGGAACCTAAATTTTTTTCGGTTTTTTTCGTTCCGGAACCGTTATTTTTTCGGTTCCGGTTTCGGTTCCGGTTCCCGCTACAGGGTGACTACAGTTTGATATTTTTGACGATGACTGGAGGTCGCTCGTTTCTGGTCAAACTTCAAATCAGTGCCGTGCTCTGTAGAACCGTAAAAACTGAATCGGTTTCGGTTCTTCAAAATTTTTTTTCGAAATGAAATTATGGGTTTCGGTTTCGGTTACAAATTTTTATGTGGTTCCGGTTCCGGTTCTTTTCGGTTTCGGTCCCAGTCCCTGGTGCCTCATTTGCTAACCATTGGAGCCTCGACAAAATTGTATTGAGGTGTTCGTCTCCAAATGAGCTACAGAATCCACCATTACCGGTGATTCTGGGACACCCTGTATAAGACCGATTGTTACTATCCCCGATTTCATAACGGAACTTGAAGTGAAATGAGACTGTGATAAATCAAGTCTTGAAATCGCCACATTCTAAACGTCACTTTCACTAAAGTGACTTCAATTTCTATTATGAAAAGATGTAAAAACCGTGAATCACATTTGCATATTTTCCAAAGTGGCCGGATCCGCATCGAAGGCCGTCTGGTACAACTTCCAGTAGAGGTCGCCGCAGTTCCCGAACTCCTTGACGCACTTCCTCAGCTGATTGGTGATGTAGCCGTGCCGCTGGTACTCGTCCCTGGTGCTCTGCACGATGGTGGCGGCGATGGCGGGCGGCGGCACGATGCACAGCACGTTGCACGTGTGCACCAGCTGCACCAGGCACTGCAGAAACTCGGCGCGGATCCGCATGTACTCGGCCTGGAAGAAGGGGTGCACGATAATTTCTAGCCAATAATATATATCTAGCCCAATAATTTTTTAGAAAAGTTATCGACTTATCGATGATATCGATAATTTGGATAATATTGATAAATAGCAATAATAACCATTTTTCATCAATAGGTACGTTGCTTATTTTCAAGCATCTCTTTTTCTACTCCACACCGTTTGCTGCTGTTACATAAAGTTTTCTAATTTTAAGCTGAAATTGTGGCAGTGATTTCAACATTTAAATCTGATCGAGGTCTAATCCCAGTTTTCATAATCGAATTTAAAGTCACTTTAGGAAAAGTGATGTTTACAATGTGATTTGTCACATTCTCATTTCATTTATTTAATGGAGACTTTAAGGTTCGATTATGAAATTGGGGGTAAAAATTCATATTTTTGAAAAATTAGGTTACATGTGAATGAAGTGAAGAAGTCCCATATCATGCTTTCTCGCAGTAGGACTTTAAATGTTCTGCATCTCCTGCAGGAGAAGTTCGTATTAAAAATTTACCGTGGGGATTTTTTCACAAGGCTATTCGCTGGGATTCAGCGAAATTGTTTTGCGCATTAAAGCGTGTTTCAGGAAGAAGGGTCCAGGTTTTCAGGATGTACTTCTTCAGTGATTTCCAACAAAATTTCTTAGTAAATGCCCAATAGATACAGGGTGTCACATCTAACACTCCCACTAAGCTTTTCAGATACCTGAACACCAAAATCGGTAAAAGGTTTCAAACGAAAAAGAGAGCCTATGAGGTCAGCTTTCAGAAAAACTATTGTCGATTCTTGTATCTTTGATGGTTCCAAAGATATTGCGATTTTGCTGCAGCTGGTCGGAGGACAGAAAAACTGAAATTTCAAGATTTCAACAAAATACTTCGGGTAAAAAATATACCGTAAATTAGTACGGTTATATTGTTTCAACAATGTTTTTAATTTACTACTGTTCTTTGGAAAATATTGTCACATGAGTAAGAAAATTCTGTCATTTGGAATAGCGATATCCATGAATTGGTATAGACGTTAGACAAAACTTGTATTGAAATAAGAGAAAGCTGTCGATTCTAGCTATCTTTTTCATTCAAGATATTTTATTGAAATCTGGAAATTCCAATTATTTGTCCTCCGACCAGCTGCAACAAAATCGCAATATCCTTGGAACTATTAAAGATCCAAGAATCGACAAAAGTTTTTCAAAACTTTTTGCCGATTTTGGTGGTCACACGTCTCTGGAATACTTAGTGGGATAATAAATGTGACACCCTGTATCTATTGAGCGTTTCAGGATCTATAGGGACCGTGCGAATTTTACCCCAGCGCCGCCGTTTTGTAAGTTCTTGCAGAATATCATGACACTGGAAAAATCACACCACCAGTGGGCGTCAATTTCGACAATGAAATAATCAAAAATTGTGTCAAAAATCCAGCCAAAACTTTCAAAATCTGACGCCTGGAGGCGCTAAATCCTAAATACACACGGTCCCTATTCATTTACTAAGAAATTTTGTTGGCAATCACTCAAGGAAGACATGCTGAAAATCTGGACCTGTCTGGACCTTTCATTCTGAAACACCCTGTATTGATAATTATCGATTTGTCGATATTATAGGTAGATAGCTAATGACACATATTCGCATGTAGCGCAAAATGAGTTCTGTGGTTCTGTGTAAGAATTTTGTTGGAAAAATTGATTTCAATAAGTTATTGCTTTCCGTGACGTCAGCAACTACAAATCGTGGACACAGCTCGTCTGTAGATGGCGCTCATAAAAATTTAATAATAGTCTTAGTCGCTGTATTACAGATTACCGACATTTTGACGTTATGTAAGTGTCTGCTGACATCCGTGTTTTCGTGTTCTCAATAAAATTATGTGATTATGCCCCCAAAAATGTGGAAAACACCCGCTGCTCACAGCACGGATCAACACCGTAACTGTAACTACGCGTGGCGCCATCTACTGGATCATAGAAAACTCGGCGTTATCAGAATTTTTTTTTTAATTCATTTCAGCCCTTTAAACTTTACTAAAGAAATACCTTCTTAATTATTGAATAGTGAATACCATATAAAGTATCTGATAAGCTATTTAGAAGAATACATGAAAATACCTCATTAATACCAAAAACCTGTTATTGATAAACGATAACACAATCTAGTTATATCGCGCACCCTACCTGGAAGTGCAGGTTGTGCGAGGGCGTACTGGCCGCCTTCAGCGCCGCGATCGCCTTGCTGTAGTGCACGACGGCGTCGTCGAGCCGGTCGACCAGCTGCCCGTCGCCGACCGCCGTCAGCTGCGCCTCCGCTTGCGACATCTCCTTCAGGCAGACCAGCCAGAAGTGGAAGTGCTCCGAGCTGACCTCCTCGGTGAGCCGGTCGAAGACGGCGTGGGCCACCTGGTGGTGGCCGTATCTGACGGCGGCCCGCGCGATGCAGTAGTTGGCCCACAGGTCGTTGGTCTCGGTCGCGGCCAAAACGGCGTCTTCGGTCTGCGCGTCCCAGCGGTAGTTCGACATGGTTTGGAACACCAGAGTGGACAGCATGATCTTCATGCGTTTCTGTCGCGGGGTGGGCGAATGGAGCTCGGATAGGCTTCCGAGCAGGGTCAGGATGGTGCCCAGAAGGGGCAACAGGGTGTCGGACTTGAGGCTGCCGATCGCTCCCAGGGTCTCGCAAATTATTATCGTGCAGTCACCTGTAAGACCGACGTTGATTGACATGTTCCGACATTTTGCAATGCCGCCAGGTTTATAGCATTAGGTTTGTTTGGGAACCTCAAATGTGGAGCGGTTCGCAACCGGTCACTGACTGCATTCGCTTCTTTCAGTGCGCAGAATCGACCTTGGGTAATTTTGTGATCGGTCCAAGGAACTCTATGTAGACAACTGAAGGTAGAACTTCATCATTATGGTAACGATTTTGTTGATTTTCATCTTTTTATAACCGGTTTACAAACAGACTTTTACGGCGATTTCTCAAATTTCCCAATAAAGTTTCACTCGGTTTTCGATTTACAAAATGCTGCAAACGTGTTTCAGTGCCTGATATGCGAAAATTGCTCAATTTCAAGGATCGCTAATCATTTTCAATCACCAAATTATCATTCGTAACAATTCATTCACTTTTTACCAGAGATGGGAAAAAACCCGGGTGCAATCGTTTTCGGACCATTGTTTTATTGCACCTGCACCCATTTTGGGTGCATGGTGCATTCATTGCACCGGGTGCATTCAAAATTGACCTTGGAAAATATTTCATAACTCAAAACTACACTCAAAACTACTAAACAAGATGTTCTTGTCAAAAACTAATAAAGTATTGAATGAAAATCACTCAGGAAAGATGAAAGAGAAACGGAAAAAATTAGAGAACGGTAAATTATTTCATATTTTACTTTTTATTATTATTTTTATTTTCTTTCGTGCACTTGATGGGGCATTTGGATATGTGATGTTTCAATTTAGACTCATTACCGAAGTAAATTTGGCTATAAAACTTACATTTTGCCCTGTTCCTCTCTTTATACTCTTCTGTTGAAATTAGGAAATTTTCCCAAATTTTGTCTTTCATTCTCGGCATTTTTTGGACTTTTACACGACGAACTCGAGGACGAATTATACTTTATTTTTCGGTTTACACTTTACTTGTTGATACCTACTTGTAAAACGTGGGGAAATTCTGGTTATAATGCGCACGCGTGCCGGGAAATATTGAAAATTGATTGCACCCAGGGTGCAAACCTATTTTATGAACCCGGGAACAAAGGGTTCAAATCGAGTTTTCGTTCCCGGGTACATACGGCTGTCCCATCTCTGCTTTTTACCTAAATCGCCTAAATTGTTTCCGTCGAATTTTTCAATTTTACTTCGACCAAACTTCATCAGAAATCAAATCACACAAAACCTAGCACTTTGTCATATGTTTAAATTATCATAATGCAAGTTTTTTTTAATAAATGCTCAATTTACAAAACCCGGCTTCACGTTTTTACGCCAAAAACGGATAAATTTCACTTCCAGTTGTAGTATAGGTCCTTGGATCGGTCAGAAACTAGTCAGATTTGGAAAAACGTGTTTTGGAGGCTAATCTGCCTATTTTCTGCGCATGTCACCAACCACTAGTCCACAGCGATAAGTTCTGACAACTTTGACGGTTTGCAAACAGTCAGAAACTAATCCAAAGGTTACTGCAAGAACACCGGACCATCAGTGAGGTACTGGCCAGAAAGCAGCGCGTGCACCTGCTAAAACTGCGCCAAGCTAGTGCGCATGCGTTGTACTTTGTGAACTGTTCCACAACTGTTGAACGAACAAACTATTTTATCGCTGTAGGCCTATCCGCCATCTTGGATACTACTGTCAGTATTATCATTAGTCATAAAATCTGTTCATTTTGGACCGGTCCACAAAATAGGACGCATGCACACAAGCATGGAGCAATTCAAGCAAGGAAACGGACTGTTTTCTGACCACGTTCTGACAGATGGTCTAGTGTTCTCACCGGAAACTTGTGATTAATTTGTAACTGTTTGCAAATTGTCCAAGTAGTCGGGACTTCTTGGCATGGATTAGAGGTTTGTAATATGCAGAGGTAATAGTCACATTAGCTTCCAAAAACACGTTTTTGCAACTCTTACCACTTCCTGGCCGATACCAAACTTATCCAAGGTCGGTTCTACGCACTCAAATATCTAAAAACAGTCAGTCACCAGCTGCGAACTAGTCCACATTCGAGTTGCATAAATAAACCCATATTAATCACAGCAGTCCAATCCGCCATCTTGGGTACGTCTGTCATTAGTCATTAAAACAAGATATGGGCAAGCCCAATTCTTATCAATTTGGGATTGTTTTTTTAATCCCAATTATTTCGTGTATAAAATTGTAAAAATCATAAATTAAAAAGTTCGTTTCCTGACTTTCCTGTATCGTCTTGTAAGACAGTTTACTTAAAGCATTCGCGGCCTTTTTGGGAGGCTGCAGATCGGGTTACTTTTTCGAAATTACTCTCAATAAGCTCGAAATGACAATAGTGTCCAAGATGGCGGGTCAGTCTGGTATGATTGATATAGTGATGCATCCATATTGGCCGCTATCTAGTCAACATGGCGGCATTGCAAGTCCACGAACTTGAACTGACCGTGAATGTTGTCAAGTCTGGTTCCTAGCAGTTCCACAAAAGTGTCGCAATGTTCTTTTTTAGCCTCGCACAGCCTCACGGCGCACTTCAAAGCCAATTTCAACTGTTTCGGATGCTTATCATCGGTAAAAGTCAGTAACAAAATTAAAGTTTCCAGTGAAGAAGTCACATTATCTGTACCCTCTGTATCCAACTTCTCTTGGTAGCTATGATAAAACATTTCAATTTAGGAATTGCATCATTTATATTTTTTGTGTTGTTCTTACCAATAGCAGAGAATCTCTGTTAAAATTTGAATGGCCTGCACAGCCACAACTGGATGAGACGAGTAACAGTTTTTACTGCAAAGTTCTCTCAAATTCGAATTGATATTGTGGTGGTTTTGGCACATGATCGGGGACTCGACCAAAACTTGGATGACACCGAAAGCCAGTGTCAAGATTTCGGGCTGATTCGATTGGAGCGCGAAATCTATGATATTGTCGATCGCCTCTTTCGGCCACAGGTGCGCTCCTGGTTTGGCCAATTTGTACAAGTACAGTATACATTTTGATTTGACTGCCCAACGAGGATCGTTTCTCAAATATTTCAATAGTAAATTCACCTAAAATTACAGAGAGCAATAAATACTAAACAGTAAAAAACGAGGAATTGACAACCCCCAAACATCTTGCACACTATGATTACTAAAAACTACAAAAACTACTAAAAATTACCAACAAAATGATAAAATTACAAACAAAATTTCAAAACAACTAAAAAAAATTAAAACCACTAAAATTACTAATGAAATTGAAATTACTAAAAATTCTAAAAATTACTAGAGGATGTACACCAAAATTACTAAGGGCCGGTTTATCAATGCTCAGTTATCTTTTAGGTAACAGTTAAATTTGTTGATTTCGATTGTTATAACGAAGGTAACCTAGGAATTTAACCTCCAGTTAAACGATAACTGAGCATTGATAAACCCCGCCTAAGTGGTCAACCCCTTGGTAAAAAAGTCGAATTTTCAAATACCTGACTAGGAACATCGACTAACGTGGCCACAGCCAACTGCGTCAAAGTCTTCAGTGTTACCAACACAAAATCCTGAGCTGGATAACTTGGTAAGAGTTCCAGACACAAAGTACGGACCATAGTAGCAGTATGTGTATCATGATGCATGTATTGAAGTATGGGAATCAGTTGCAGTTTCATGTTTGCCGGTGTAGACTGACCCTGAATCATATCGGAGACCTTATTGCACATGCTTACGGCAAATGTCCTGCAAATGACAATTATTTGAGCATATAAGTACAGTTTAATAAGCATTACGCGGTTTTAAATTACTTTGATTGGGCTGCAAATTGGATGGCTGCGTGAATGGCAGCTTCGACTTCGACATTATCATGTGAATCCAGACTACTTCGGATGCTGTGATGGACCTGTTGTCTTTCGGGAATTATGGCGGCCACTGCACCGAACGTTCTGAGCGTTACGGCTCGAGCGATCGGGTCGTTACTGTGGATCACGCTGAAAATTCTCCGAACGAACTCATCCACACTTGAGATTTTATCTAAATGTTTCTCGCTTTGTTGACAAACTCTCAGAACGCACAGTCGCAAGAAGTTATTTCTACAAAGAAACCGTTGTGATTTAAACATGTGTGCTGTGTTAAGATGACGGCTTCTATGATGTTTCTTACCCCATTCGAAATACATCGGCTAGTTTTAATAGTGAGGCGTTTATTAAAATAGGAAATGGATATTTTTCAAACAGTTTCGGAAATCTCACTATTGCCTCACATTGTTCTCCAACTTTTCCCGAACGAAGGCCTATAAAGAAAAATTGTGGAAATAGAATATTCGTGGAAAATTAGGCAAGTCAGGTGTGTTACCTTTATCAAGCTCTGTGAGAGCTGAATTAGCGTCTTGATCAGGCTCACCCAGACCATTCTCATTAAATGAATTCACCCGAACACTTAACATGTTTCAAATATAACTACTGAACCAGTTATTATACAAGATTTCAACTTCTTCTAACAACTTCAAAGAAAATTAACCAAATTGAGGTTATGATTATTAAAGACCGGTGGTGCTCGGTGCGGGGTTGCCACTTTGTGCCACTCCACTACCGCCGCCACTGGGATCCATAGAAAAAAGAAATATAGAAAGGCGATATGGGTCTGTACGAAGAGGGCTTGGAAGACCGAGTAGAAGACGAGCAAGAAAACGTGGAAGACGAAGAAGAACGCCAGTAGCGCTGATGCTGACTGACATTCTTCATATTGAGTCCAAGATTTGGTTTCAGTTTGCATCAAATTTTAGCGGGCATACTTTTCAGTTGTGTATGACTTTGCGTCCTTGTTCAATCAGTAGAGTCAGAGAAGGATACAAACACATTCCCATGCTCGCGTTGGTTTCGCGTTTATCTTGTTTTTTTAACACTGTAAATTCGCTTCGTCGGGTTTGGTTGTCAGTGTCAGTTGGTTGTTTACGATTGCGATGGGGCAGCATCACAGCTCTCAAATTCAAGACATCATTTCACCGCTGTTATTTCAATTCATGTCAGAAGAACCCGCCGCAACTTTACTAACAGAAGATATTCACAATTTATCTTATGAACAGTTTGAAGCTCTACTCTCAGATCTGAATAAACTGTGAGTAACAGCATAGGTAACAGGTTTGAATAGGGACCTACCTCCAGCAATTAAGTATGTCAACATAAGAAGAAAATAATGGTATCTTATTTTCAGTTCGAAAGATTGGTTAGATTCTGATGGGAAACGTTTGGTTTTTGCTATACGAAAAGGATCAGCTGCAACCCTTTTCTGGAAAGCTACAGTACAAATTGGCTGTGTTAAAGTCGATCCTGAAACGATGAAAGTAGATACTTACCGATTATTGAGCCTCAGTGAATTAATAAAAGTGGTGAAAACGCTCAAAGTTCAAAGTAAAGCTGTGGAACAAAGTCAAAGTAATAAAGAGCCAGGAGAAGAGGAATCGTTTACTGATTCACATAATGATTCTCAAAATGAACCGAATCAAGAATGTTGCATATGCTTTGAAAGAAAACATGAAGTGATTTTACCTTGCGCACACAGTTTTTGCAGTACTTGTGTCGAAGAGTGGAATGAAAGTCACGATACTTGTCCGATATGTCGAGAAAAATTGGAGAGCACTGATGATACATGGATATTATCAGAAGTACCAAAAGCTGAAGAGATCAGTGAGGAGATGAAATCGGGTTTGATGGAATTGACAGAAGAGAGAAACTCTCCCTGTGCTACTTCTTAAAGTCACTCAACAGCAAGTACATAGTTGAACCAGTGGTTTATAGGATTATAATTTAAACAATGGTAAAAACAAACTGTATTCCAAAACTGATACTCTGATAGATTATGAAGTATCATGGTGAAGCCGTTTGCAATGATAGGTATTATAATCCTGATAAAGACACTGGTGAGTTTTTTAAAAGTAAACCATGATACAATTAGGATAACGTGGAGAAAATTGACGGCACTTTTGATTCACAAGCAGTTCGCAAGAGCCCAACTAGTTCAGTTCCAAACTCGAGATCAGTGATTGGCCATCGCTTTGAATTATTTTGAAACATGCCATCAAAAGCCAAATTAGTCAGTGAGTCAAAAACGTCATCCCCTGCATCACTCATTACATTTTTTTCTAATTTGACGCTTGTCATCTACATTTTTGGATAAAATGTTGTCATGTCCTAATAAACAAGCTAATAAATAGGGTTGTTTTCTATGAATAAAATATTCATTTTTCGGACAAATTCTACGATTTCTATTGAATAGAAATTCGCGTTATCATTTCTGATTGGTTGTGAAGTTAACTCAAATGTTTCGGCCAATGAATTATTACTATTGCAAAAATATTATATGAATATTTTTTATTCAGCCATTGGGCCCGATTCTATAAACTTTTTTCAAATTATTTGGACTCGAAAATTCAGAACTAGGCTTTACCACATGAGTCTTATGCCATCCAGGTCACTTGAGAAGTTAAACATCAACCTCGTCTTAAAGCTGTTCTTTTGTCTTAGATGCTTCATAAAACTTGTAAAAATAACTAGGGATTGTGCAAATGCGCAACTAGTGTCACTTTTAAGGAAGTGTTGTTAGAAATTCATGCTCAGCACCCGCAAATGACAATTTCTACTAATAAAATATCAAAAAATGTGGCAAAATCCCTGCAAACTGTTAAAAACGGACGCATGAAGCCTCTGAATTAATCAATTAAATCATTTGCACGATCTCTATACCTTGGAATTAACAAGGACATTTGGATGTTGTAAAATGACATTTTGATAGTAAAAGGGGAAAATAAACAGTTTTTTCAATCAATCTTATAATGTTACTTAAGGGAATCCACACGATAACAATAAAAATATGGATTTTTGTATATAAAGTTATGTGTATAATATGTATATCAGAGTTAATAAACCACTTATCACAATTATCTAAATAATATATCCCGTAAATCATTTCCACTTGATAAAAGACTACATATCAAGACTACAATTTCTTTTTCTTCATTAAAGCTTTTCGCTTCTTATCCTCTTCCTCTTTCTTCATATCTTCCAGATCTTCCATTATGCCTTCAAGGGATCACAAATCAATGAGTTATGCACACAATAATAAATGAAAGGGATTTGTATTACCGATTTTAGTACTGATGACTTCCTCCCGCATCTGTTGGGCAAAGGTGGATTCCATGTTGTCGACATCATCATCGACATTCCTATACCTGGATTTATCATATCCAAATATTTCGCTGATGTATTTTGAATAATCTCCATCTTCTTCGGGGCCGTCATCAATGAAATCGTCCATTTCGGAATCGTAATCTTCATCGTCATCCAAAATGCGACCTGAATTATACAGAACGAGTAATGAATTAATTGATAATAACAACTTTCAAGAATGCTTACGTTTATTGTTGACCACAGGTCTCCGTTTGATGTCCCTCGGCGGGAACTCTTTCCTCCGAACATCAGCTGGTGGAAATTGTTTCGGTTTCAATGACTGCTCTCTAGAAGCAACCGAAGGCTCCCTTTGAGAATCTCGCATGTGGAATTCTCTACTTTTAGGCACAGGTTCTCTATTTCTATTTGCATTTAAAGTGGTAATCGGAGTCGGATTATAAGTGACAGGCTTATTTGATTTTCCCACTGTTTCTGGTCGATATTTATTATCCACCATTCTCTTTTCGGGAATTAGAGTTTTTCTCAAACTGTCACTAGATTTATTTGAAGCGTTTGGTGGTCGATTGACGCTAGATAGAGATTTCGCAGCCATGTCACTGTTCGATTTAGAAATTTTATTATTAAATTCCCCATTGGTTTTCGGCGCTGAGGTTTTCATGATTGATGATGATGATAATGATGAACTCAATTTAGGAATTTTATTTGGGACAGCTTTATCTAAAGGCGGTAATCGACCTTCTTTTCTGTCTTTCCACTCTTTCTCTTTTTCGAATTCTTTCCTCTGTCTTTTAGTGAATAATCTCTTCTCCTCCTCCTTAGGTTTCTGTTCGATAACGACCGGCTCAAACTGCTTTTTCTCGGCGATTTTCAGAAGATCATTGAAGTTAATCGGTGGAGGTGCCGGCCTGTACGGTTTCGGTTTATTCACAGGCACTTCGTCCTTTTCGTAACACTCATCCGTTTCGTCGGCGCTCTTGATTTTGCGTTTGCGCTTATGGGGCAAACTCGCCTCCTCCTTTTCCTGGTCCAAGGCGGCTTTGACCCGGTCTTTCGTCAAACTGAGGCTACCGGCGACTCTTTTCTTGTTCAACGAAAACCTGGGTTCGTCCGGCATCTTGCTGTATTTCTCCATCATTTTATTGTAGAACGCGGACGCTTCTTGGGAGACGTAACCGTAATCGTCTTCGTCGGGCTGGGCCGGTCCTGCGTCACCCGACAAATTTCTCGCATCTTGCATTACAGACTGATTCGCCGACTTGGTCCTCTTCAACATCACGTTTACTCGGCGTGTGGATTTCTTGTCCAGGGCTCTCAAAGCGAGAAGTTCCTCCTTTTTTCTGGAAATTTCCTTCTGTTTCTCCCTTTCTTCGGCTTCCTTTTTAGCTAGGAATCTTTTGATATTCTCGGATAGTTCTTTAGATCTTTGCTGCTTTTTAGGTGGTTCGAATTTTGTGCTGTAGCACCTAGTCGGCTGGAAGTGAACGAATAAAAATCAGTCGGAATAATTTACGTATTTGGTAATTATAAAGTAAAATTGCATGCGTTATTGTTTTCGTAGATTACAACAGTCTCGACAACAGTACAGTAGTGCTTTCAGATATCAAATGGTGAAAGGGGGTCGTTAAATTATGGAATTTACCTCTTTCTTTATCACTTTTTCATTTTTTTGTGCGGCATGGAGAAGTGTCCCGAAATCCATGGTTATCGGCGTGATTTGCACCCTTTAAATGAGACAAATACCACAAATGAAACGAATTATGTCAGGACATATTTCACGAGTACACGTACAAGTCACCATCCGCCATTACAACTGACAGATACGTTGTTGGACAACTTGTGTGAAGTTAGCGTCACAAATATTCCAACACTCTCACTACCAAGACCGCTCTACCCTCACGTAATTTGGATACTGGCAAAAATGGTCCTCACCATCAGGAACCCTATTTTCGAGCACCGGGATGTGATAGATCACCGGTTTCGACCAATGAGAAACTGAACGGTCGCGCAGCAGCCAATAGGAAGCTAGCGGTGATACATCCCCGGTCCTCGAAAATAGGGTCCCACAGAAAACTTGCCATTGCCAAATAAAACGGCAAATATAACTCATACGTCTGTAGAAGCACGGTATGTGAATTTTAAATCATTTATTGGAATTACATTATGTGTTATTACCATGAAATTAAATAATTAAATTTTTTTCCACCCATTATATTTTTTGGGAGATTTTGCTTGCCAATCTCAAAAAATACACCTAGGACGAATTTGTTTATAAAATCAAAGGAAGACTCTCCGGCAGCTCGGCTCCATGTATCAGCTGTTCGGCTCGGCTCGGAAATCAACGAACAGCATTTCTAGAAATATTATCGATTTTTCAAGTATCGATATTTTTCAAAGATAATATGTATAATAGCCTCGATCGATAATAACTCTACTACATATAATCAAATAGTCAAATATGACTCGTGCATTGATTATTATTTCCAATATTTCGACATTAGAAGCACTCCTCTCCAGCCAGAAATGACAACTCGTGCACTAAAGTATACTTATTTTTTTTTAAGATGGACATCCCTACGAGCATAGAGGTAGCTCGAGTTGCTGTTGCCAATGTTGCTTATCTAGCGCGGGAGAAGACGACGTGTAGGCGGAGCTTAGAAACGTAAAATCTCATTATTCTCATAATATGCTCATAATGATAATGACACTAATCAGTCACCTCAATTTATTCAGTCAATTATGGAAACTCATCAACTTGGTACTTACTTCAAATGCAAATTAGAATACTAGAAATTCATGAAATCGTTTATTATTATACTTTGTTGAAAATACATTAAGGAAATAACGAGGGAAATATAGTCTATTCAAGATAAACTGAACATCACGTGATCTAAGTTGCTTAGCAAAATTTAAATGAAAAGCATTGATAACCATTGACTAATGACAGGTATTTGTCAGGTACTTTGGGGTCACGTGATGTTCAGTTTATCTTGAATAGACTATAAATGCAAATTTTATACAGGGCGCGTCTAAAGTGTCCCCCCCCCCCCCCTAAAAAAATTTGAAATCGCTCGGACAGGTGGATTTTTATTTTTAATGAAGCATCTTTGTGTTTCTTCAACATTTCCGGTTTGACTGGAAATGACCGTAACTTTGTTTTTCCAAATAAACACACCTGACTTTTTTTGCATTTTCGGATTCTACGATTTTTTCTAGGTAAGAAAATGTTATCACCGCTCAAAATTTTTGACATTTTTTATCTCGCGTGTGTTCGGCCATTTTGAAAACACCTGAAGTTTTCGAGAAACGCTCGGACCCGTCGATTTTGTTTTTCAATTCTATATCGATTCCAGCAATTCTCATCACTCTGTATCACTTACGGTTTGACCGCAAATCACCGTCAATTAAAATCAGGTGCATCCATTTAAAGACAAAGTTACCGTCATTTTCGAGAACTTCTTGATATTGAAAATCCCGCGATCTTATTTTTCATCGGGATTGCAAACCCTAGTTCAGATGTTACGCCACTTTGAATTTCACTGAAAATTCAAGTGTCCGGATATTTTTGTCCAGCAGTGTATTTCGAAGTCAAATTTACAGATTCCGTTAAAATTGTTTCGACCCTTATCGGTCATCTTCAACCCTAAAAATTTTAATCACAATATTATTCCTCGAATACAGAGCGATCGAAAAAATTTTACATAAGGGGAGGCTGTGATCATCATTCTCTTTCTACCCGTTTAGTAGCTTTCAGATGAGACAGAATGATGATCATAGACTCCCTTTATGTGAAATTTTTTCGTTCACACCGTAGAATGTTCATCATTCGGGAAATTAAATTAAAATAAGGATCATCATTTATTTGAGTTTTTTACAATAATCCCACTCGCGCGAAGCATGGCACTTTTACGGTTCGTTGCTCGGTTCGCTGTGTAAGATACTATTTTTTTATTATAATACTGGCTTAATAATGGAGAATATAATTAATTAATTGCGGTATAATTCATTTGTTTTGTTAATTATTGTACGATTTCCACAGAGTTCATCTCAACGCCGTTCTGAAATTCGTTCAAAATCAATTTAGTTCCTCTGCTTATTACTACATCTTAGATTACACTTACGATTAACTGTTCTTCAGTTATGTCCGGTCTAAGTTGCCAAAACGGGAATAAATTTTTGAACTCTAAGGGTTCATGTCCCGCATGCACAACTTTAATGGGAATTTCTTTCGTTCCTTCAGCGTTTGCGTATTTCCGTGATATTTCTTTGATCGCCTCGAATTGCTCATTGAAATTAGGACCTGCTTGATTTTCTAGACATACCCAGCCTTTCCAAATCCAAAGTTCGTCATTATTGTCCAGAAGGAAGAGCGCTATAAATAGAAAAATCTATTTGGTAATCTAATTAAGTACCATTCGTAATAAATAGGATACAAAGTGGCCCAATAAGGAATTCCCACGCACGTTTTTTGGGCTTTTCATACCCGTTTTCGAAAATTACCGACACCCGTCGATTTTTTACTCTTGGGGGAAAAATAAAATTACTTGGGATTGTCATGTAAGAGGGTTGACCGCTACCTTCAAAATCCCAAATTGCAACGTGGGTAGTGCGTGGCATTTTCTCACGGGTGTCGGCGATTTTTTTGAAAACAGGATTGAAAAGTTCAAAAACATGGGGTGGAAACTCTTTATTGGACCACTCTTTATAATTATAAACATCTCACCTGGTTGCGGGGCAGTATAAAGGTGACTCTGTAAAAATGGATAGGGTGTTACTTCTTCACTAGCCAAAGAATTTTCTATTTCGGTCGCGCAAAAGTTTCCGGTAATAGTGTTGAAGTAAAAAAGTCTATGAACGTAGTTGTAGTCTTTATTGCTTTGCAAAAGACTAAAATAATCTCCTCGCTCCCCAAAAACTTTACTCAAAAAGTCTGTAGATTCGTTGCCTTCATTCAACTCTAGGATTTTAGGATCCAAGAAAATTTTCTGTACTGCCAAAACCGCCAATTTCGCCTTTTCGGATTTGCACCCATTCCAAATCGTTACAATGTTATTTACGTCAACCAGCACAAAAGAAGTGAGACTCCTTAAGCTTTGTTGAACGCAAGGAACTTCAATTAGATGGAGCTCTTCTTCGAAATCCCCTCTTAAAATATACAGGCGCGGGAAAACGTAAGGGTCGGATTGTCTGCCCCTATGAATTATTAATTTTCCTGCAAAAAATCTGAGGAAAACCGGCGGTTCCGCCCATTGCACCGCTCTTTCCACCAGACAATCAACATCGGCCGCATCGGCATCTTCGGGCAAAGGTGAGTAACCTCTGGAGGCATTTTCGCCTCTCCAATGGACATAAAGAACATTTTCGTTCTGATCTTTCAACGCCCCCGTTTTCGAATCGTGAATTTCTTTCACATATTTCCATTTAATTAAGTACGTTTCCGAATCGTAAAGGTGATTACTTTTATCAGCCGGTAAAAGCCTCAAATAGCTGTCGATGATTTCCCAGCACGTCACGGAAGTTGTGGTGTATTTGGAAAGGGAGGATTCGTTTTCGTTTACGTACTCACTCCCTCTCCCCAAGTGCGAACCCCCAACCACAAAGTCTTGGGAAGTTTGACGCGGCGAGTTTAGCATAGTTTGCACGTGGAACGAGGCCAAGATTTCACCTTTTGTTTGGGACATTTTCGATTTCTGTCTTATTTTCGATTCTGCCAACACCAACTTTAAACCCAACACTTTCACTTTATATGTTTGTAGTATATGTGGAGTAGAGTCTTTAAACTTGTAAATTCGGTAAATAAAAGCACGAAATTCCTTTTATCTCTGTTTGGGTTTGATAAAACTTTGAGACTACGGACACGGCGATGTTATCATCCACAATTGAATCGAATTTACAGTGGGACACGTTCCTATCACATGATACGATTGGTTTTTAGGTCAACAAAGTGATTAGCATTCGAGATGTTGGGTTGCTTAACAAGTCTACAGCACTTTTATGACAAATAACACAGAGAAGAACATGTATTCGCTATACACGGTGTCCAAAAATTAGCCTGCAATAATTTGCCCGATGATTCCTCTATAAAAATGATGGCAAAAAGTTCTAATGAACGTATGTCGAGAATCGCTTCCTAAGGGAGCTATACCCCCTGAAAGGTAGGCCCCCTATGATGGTTTATGTTAAATATCTCCAAAACTGCTCAAAATTAAGAAATTATATTTGGTACAATTATTACCCTTTTTATGCTCAACAAAATGGACTAGGAAAGAATTCAATATTTCCACCAGGGGCGGGTCATCTAGGGAGGGCCGTGGTGAAAAATCTTTCTAACTTTTTTGTATGATGCTTTTTTCGAGTTTAAACTACTTATTATGAAATTATGAGTTGTTTTACGAAAAAAGGTACTCTTGGTAAACATCGATAGGAGGCGCCACATTCGAAATAAATCGATTTGAACTTTTAAATTTTTTTGTAATTTCTGTTGAAATGTAATTTTTCAAGCAGTATTTTAGTTAAGACAGCTTGAATAGCAATCTGACATCACTAAAATTTGAAAATTCAACAAATAATGCAACATTTTACAATGAATTCAAGGAAAACTATTACAACTATTACGGGTGTGTCACGTCGTAAGATCTGGGGCGACGTTTTCCATCCTAAATGTTGCATTATCTAATTAATGTCCAAGTCTTTGATATGGTTAGTGATGTTGGATTGCTAATCATGATGTCTTGATTAAAATACTGCTTGAAAAGTTACATTTCAACAGAAATTAGAAAAAAAATCAAATGTTCAAATCGATTTATTTCGAATGTGGCGCCTCCAATCGATGTTTACCAAGAGTACCTTTTTTTTCGAGAAATCCCTCATAATTTCATGTAATGTTGTCCAAATTCGAAAAAAGCATCATACAAAAAAGTTAGGAAGATTTTTTACGACGGCCCCCCCTAGATGACCCGCCCCTGGTGTAAATTTTGAATTCTTTTCTAGTCCATTTTGTTGAGCATAAAAAGGTTAATAATTGTACCAAATATGATTTCTAAATCTTGAACAGTTTTGGAGATATTTAACATAAATCATCATAAGGGGCCTTCCTTCCAGGAGGTATATCTCCCTTACGATTCCTACACAGCTACTTCCAGCCGCCGCGACTCGAAGTCGCCGAGATCGAGCATGGTGGGGGCTGGCCGGCCCCGTGCTTTCTTATGGGAGCGTCGCGCGCAGCCACGGCGGCTTCGGGTCGCGGCGACTGGAAGTAGCTGTGTAGGAATCGTACCTTTAGGAAGCGATTCTCGACATACGTTCATTAGGACTTTTTTTCATCGTTTTTATAGAGGAATCATCGGACAAATTATTGCAGGCTAATTTCTGGACACGGTGTATGTAGCGTTTTTCAGGAAAAATCATTCAAATTTCCACACCTGCTAGGTAAATCATTTTTGTATGAATTATCGAGTCTGCTAAACTAAGACTCAACTTTCCTCCGAGCTTTCCTCATTTGTATAACTGAACACGCTGAAAATTTTCAAAACATTTGGTCCCAAAACACCCTTTAGGCATGCATTTTCAAAAATTAAAATTTAGACACATTCGCTGTATCTCTTAAATGTGCCCCTCGGGGCATATTCTTGATTTGGGACCGTCTCTGATGCTACATTATTATCAGTTATAAAAATGAATCGGTCCCATATGGTTTGGGCTCTTCCACCCCCTCTCATTACGGCGACCCCTTTTGTTGATGCCCCAAAACTAAAGGGTTAAATCCGCTGCCACACACATATGATGATTAATTATTCGAGGTTCTAAAACAACCCCGGCGAGAATAACGAATTTTTAATCCCATACTTGTCAAACAACCCCCGTGAAATATGATTTAATTAGGTGGAAAATCAACAACCAATAGGATCCCGCAACAAAATCGAAAGCGGAGAAATTTACCTTGGAATGAAAAAAAAAATCAAAACAATAACTATAATCATCATCGAAATTCTGTAACGGCCGCTTGTAATCTTTCGCCACAGGGTTGTTCAAATTTGGAGTAGGTAATATTCGTAAACATGACTCTCTATGCTGTCTCCAATCACAGTCCAATTTACAGGATTTTTGTAAAATTACTTCACCAACGCAACGGTTTTTGATATAAAATCGGATCTGTACAATTTTTTTTCAAGATAACGATAATTTCGATGACCTCAAGAAAATGATCGAAAAGTACATATACATCAGTTAGTCGTATTCAGATGACGGTGGCACGAAAAATTCTTTTTCTCTGGCCACCCTGTAGTTGGACAAAATGAGTCGGTTTTTCCAGTGCTGTTCCAAGATATGAGTGTAACAATATCCCAGGACTATTTAAAGAAAAAATTACATCATTTTCCTAGACCGTGGGGTCATCCAAAGTTTAACATTTTTGCAGAACTTTACGTGACACCCTGTAAAACGTACTCACGGAACCTGTATAAAACACAGCGTCTGGCGGGTAATAGCCCAAGAATGTAGCTATTCAGGGATGCCAGGTTTTTTGGAATTACTCTTTCCGTTCAGGAGTTACGCGACTTTGAATTTCACTAAAAATTTAGGTGGGCCGATTTTTTTGCACGCAAGTGTATAATACTGTGTAAATTGAATTCTCATACCTATTATATTCTACACGCAGGTAAGTTCCAAATTTCATAGGGCTACACCTAGTCATTTTCAAGAAACTGTCCGACCCTAGTAGCACACAAACGTTTGTTAAACATTTTGGATGTAACTTATCCATACGATGAAACGACATATCATACAGGGTGTCCAAGAATTCCACCGACAAACTTTAACCGTATACAGATCGTCAGAAAATATGGCGATTTGACCAATTTCACCTTAGGTAAAAGTTGTCGGTGTGAGGAGCTAGACGGCTTCAAAGTTGAGGTAGTAAGTACGGTTTTTATTAAAAAAATCCAAAACCGCATCATCAAAAATTATGAAACTAACTGTAATGTCTTTCCTTTATGGTAGCCCTCAAGTGATTGTGATATGAAGAAACTACAGTCACGCGATCATGGTAAGTTGAGGTCCTCCTAATGAGAAATTATGTAAATTTCAATTTTTTAGTAACAAACTGTAATTTTTCAACAGGTCTATCTTTAGTTCCATTCATTGTCTAAAAGTTGAATCTCTTGCAAAATTGTCCTCCAATGAGCCAAATCGGCGTAAAGTGACTCTGAAGTAGAATGGAAAACGTGGATTTGGCCCAATTTTCAACAATGTTGAAACGTCGTTAAGCATTTTTCAAATGCAAGCTGGTATATAATTGAATGGGGTCGTCCACAGCAGCGGGGATAGGGAAACTAACTACCTGGGGTGTAAGGGCCAACTGCACCGCTTTCATTAAAAATTCAAGTGGAACTTAAACAACCTTAGCAACAATTGTTGTTAATAATCGTAGTCAAGGCTTAAGCTCCGCTTTAACTTTTAAGTGAAAGCGGTGCAGTTGGCCCTCAGAGTAGGACTCACTGATCACATAAACGAATTTCGCTAAGAATTTCATCAATCATTCGCGGAGATAATGACGAAAATACTTGTGACGTCATCAATTTCGAATTTAGGGTCTCAAGGGCGCCAGGGCCCCAGAAATTAAAAAAAAATATGGACAAACTAAATGAATAGTGACCCTAGTAGCACACAAACGTTTGTTAAATATTTTGAATGTAACTTATCCATACGATGAAACGACATATCATATAGAGTGATACCATATACTGGCAACTTTATTTTTCAACGTAAACGAATATTTCTTAAATATTGTCGTCATAACATTTTAAGAATATTATAATATAATGTTTTAATAGCATTTGAATTGACATATTTCTGAACATATATTTATTCAATATTTATATAAAATATTAATATAAACGGTTAAAAGGTACCATCGTTTAGGTCCACTTTTGCATAACGTCTCACACAACCAGTGCACAACGACCCAATAGTTTTGGGCCTTTGGTAGATGTTTCCAGAGTCAATATGGCCCATTGACCACCCGTTTCGGTGACATATTTTAATTTTTTTAAAAGCACGCCTTTAAAGCAATGAAAGCATACAACGTCAGCGACATATAACTATAGCGCCATCTACTGTTTGTTTTGTCTCTATATCAATTAAACACATTTTCCAAATATTCCATAAATCATTTACGTTTTCCAATTGATGGTACTTTGTCATGATTTAATAGTGATAATAATAATAATACTAATAATGATACTTTAAAATGAGCTAATTAAAATGTCAGAAGATGTATATTTGAAAAATATTTCAAATTCAATATATCAATGAATAACTTACTTGAATGTTGAATATACGATTCATGATAATTTTTTTATTCATATGGTTTCAGAAATATCTCTTCAATATTCCAGTTGTAACATATAATTTGCCATTTTAAATGAATATTAAATAAATCTTGGCGAAGTGATGTATACTCAACATTGTTTTTTATATGTTCTTTAGACATTTATCTCCACAATATGCAACTTTTAACATTCATGTTATATTTAGGCAATATTTTGTTTCAAGATTTGGTGTCAGCACAAGTTCAATATTTATGAAATGTTGACTTTAAGTTGATATTTATATATTTTAAACAGAATATTTTTGGAATATCAATCTTAGGTATTATTAGTTTTTCAACATATGGGAATCTAAGATCAATGTTAAATAAATATTTAAACAATATTTGGTGCTACTAGGGTTTCAACTTATTTACTAACTCTTTCAATGGTCATCATTTTGAGATCCTATGAGTTGGTAACTAAATATTTTGGAACAAAGTTTTCATGGAAATTCTTTTTCTTTCCGTGATGATTATTCTCCCCTCTATAAAGTGAGAATACGGTTTTTTGAATCACGTTGCATGATACGTTATTTTTTATGAATAAATATGTTATCAGTCAAATAATTTATTGTGATTTTTAAAATCCATAAGTTTATGATAATCAAGAGTCTATCAAGAATTCTATCAAGACTCTTGGTCTTTGTGAAGAAAATCTTGTCTTGTCTTGAACTTCAAGACAAGAAATTTTCATGATCTTGTCTTGAAAATCAAAACAAGACTAGACAAGAGTCTTGAATGTCTTGATCTAGACGGCAACACTAAATATACATTTAGGGAATAATCATTTTGTATCGCGGTCTTTTTATAGCCAATGAAAGATGAGTACACTAAGGACGGATTCATCATCGATGTTTAGAAAATCAAATATTAAAATAAAATTGCATATTGTAAAAGTAGGTGTCTGATGATCACGCTAGTCGCTAAAAATATCGAATCGGGGTGTAATAAATGCAATTTCAGCTAATATGCACACGCACAATAACTTGCGAGTATCACGTATTTGGGAAGCTTAACGGAATGTAATACAATTTGTACGTATATGCTATGGCATTAATTAATTGTTTCGATTCAGGTAAAGCTGATGATGACAATACGTAGGATAACAACAATTAACGTGTGAATTTCGATATTACACCACCTGACACCGGATAAAATAACCAATCAATCGGGTGATTCACATCGCACACCAGGGGGGCGCGAAATTGGACTTTCGTCACCCCCAGTATACACGTACCTCATCCCCATATTTCTCTCAATATATTCTAAGCCGCAACCCCTAGCAGTTTCCTATTTATACAGACTCGAATAGAATAAGGTGAGAGCATCGCCATCGTCCCCATTTTCCCCTTACACGAATGAAGACACCAAACGAAATGAAACACCCCATTCGGTTTGTTGCCAAAAGGAAATTTGAAGGGTGGTAATCGACTAAAAGGGAAGTAGGTAGTCTTCAGCTTTGGCGGTGAGTAATACTACCTCTTCTGCGTTATATCATGTCAGGTCCACCCCTCGTCGATCTTTCGGGGGGTGTCGTATTGGAAAACACGTGGCCCGTCATACAGTATACATCCTCTACATGTACGTAAAATATTACAGTAAATCAAGTTATCGGGAGGGTGGCAGTTTTCTCATCCCCTGTCTACGTCGCACCTAGACCCTTAATAAGTGGGCACAGTGTGTGTACCACACAACGTGTCTCGTAAATGTGTATACAAAAATCTACTACATTTGCTTTCATTTAAAATATGATGAGAACATGCCCCATCTATACAAAGTTGCTCCGTTAAACCCCTAGAAACCGTCAAAGTTGGTTTTTGTTAGATGCTGTATTTTTTTTTAATAGAGGGTGATTAATTTGGCCGTAGAACTTTCAATTTAGATAAAACACTTAGGGCCAACTGCACCGCTTTCACTTAAAAGTTTAAGCGGAGCTTAAGCCTTGACTACAATTGTTAACAACAATTGTTGCTAAGGTTTAAGTTCCACTTAAATTTTAAGTAAAAGCGGTGCAGTTGGCCCTTATTGTTACAATTTGATAAATTCGAATTTTAGCTTATTTCGGACATATACATTGCAAGAATCGACGTATTCATTGAGGGAAAAATTCGACATCGCGTAATTTCGCGAAATGATCCTGTATAATTGACAGCCTCTCATGGTTTATATCCTGTGGAAATTTTTGTCTGTAAAGTTTTATTTGGTACCGTTGATCATTTGAGTTATCGTTCGTGTTATTATCGAAATCACGCGACTACACTGTTAAAAAAACGCCAAATGGCATAATCTTGTCGATTAAATGAAACCAAAATTCTGATTGTTTTTCACATTGTTGGTGTTTTATTCAAAGTTCACGCCAAATTAATCACCCTATATGACGATAATGGCCTCAAGTTTGCTTTTAAATTTGGCATGTATTTATGTGTTAATAAGTTTTTGATATTTTCTTTTTTAAACTGAGTAGATAAATAGGGGCAATTGTTTTAACGGAAAAAAGTGTTTTCATTTCTGTTACACCATCGAAAGCTTAACAAGAGATTTAAAATGTTGCTCTTAGCAATATCTTTTGCCCCTATCGGTACATTTGACCTCAAGCATTAAAATTAAAAAAACCATGCTTAAAAATTGAAAATAATTTCTATAGGTATTGAGTTCTTATTGTGATCTATCACTTAAATTGTTCTTGAAAAAAGTATTCCTAATGTCTGCTTCAGGGATTTTTTATTTTGCCGCTTATTCATTAAATTCAACCATACATACATACTGATACATACATACATACATATATCAAGTTGATTTCTTGGTAAGACCGAAATCCTCTCGTTAAAATTGTTGAGATAAATGCCATTTTCTATACTTCATCTGCCACACTCGAAACTCAGGGGGTGAAGATTGAATAAACATCCTTGTTAAAGGTTGAATTATATTTAGAAATACGTGAGTCTGTGATTGATCTCAACATTGATTAAAACCAAGGTATCCAGAAATAAGACGAATCAATTGATAATTAGAAAATAACAGTTCCCAAAGTGAACTTTGACGCTTTCTAGCGGCTCAACAAACGACTTCGCATAGCAACTTGTACCTTAGTGTTATAGCATTTTGTACACACATTTATGATACACGTTGTATAATCTGGTATGTTCCGTTCGTTCGGCCCTAAAGTATTAGGTGCTTAATACAGGGGAAATCACCACGATTTACGTTATGTAATATGCGTGATTCACGTATATTATGAAACTATAGCCGCCACACGTTAGAATGTGTGCTCCATATTGAACGTTAATTTACTGGCGCGGATTGTTTGATGTGGATAGCGGTGGGAACAGCGCGACTCGCATGATTTGCAAACATGCACGATGGACCCATAAATCCAACTTGTAGGTATTACCTAATAAGGGCGGTAGGTGGTAGTATACTCACCCACACCACTAGAATCATTCGTCATAAATTCCGGACCGCAATCGTTTTGATTTTCTGTCATCATCAGTTATTCCCGGGGTTGTTTCTGTGTCGCTAATGTCGTCGGATGATGGTGCATACACCTATTAGTTTGATTAAGATTTATTAATGCTAAAATTCCGGTGGAATATTGGTGTTTCGTTCGGAATTCCGATATTATCAAAACGTGCCAATAGCATCATCAATGAATCCTTTAAATTATCTTTGGATGAAAATTTCTTATCAAGTTATTACTTCAATGAACTCAGCTATGATAGTACTTTAGGTATCAAGTAGATAATAAGTAAATTTATCGATGAGCCCATGTATTCACAATGGGTTGTCCTGGAAATTTACTTTATACACTAGTGTATAAAAAGCCTGTTTATTTAGCAGCAACCTAACACAAAAAGAGTGTCATTAAAGTCATTATGATTCAATTGAACATAAAAGATAGTTATTTATTCCTATGAGTGATTTGGGAGGCGTTTTATTAAAAAAGTTGAAAGGGTGAACGCAATTTCGAGTGTTTAAATTTCTTGAATGGATAAAACGTGACTAAAACAATAATGTAATATTACGTTTGATCCACAATCAATTCATAATTTGTCGATTTTTTTTCGAATTATTATTATAAAAAACAACATTTTTAATAGTTAATTCAACCTATGATTCAACCAACAGTGGAATAAAAGTAACCAAATGAAAACATTAACTATTTCTACCTATTTCGACATCTTAATTCATAAAAACTTTAGCTTTCCTTTGCATTTGCATAAAATGATTTAATATTGATAATAGCTACATTTAAAACGAGCGAGGAAAGTTTAAAATTACACATGAGCGGTTTTTTTGGATTTTCACTGAGTGATTTTCAAACCATATCCTCGTGGAAATCACCAACTTTAATAAAATAGGTACACTATTAAATTTGAAAATGCACTAAAATCCATCAATGGATTTTAATTCAATATACAGACTGATGGCGCACTGAAAACAGTTTGAGATTTAAAAGCGTCAAATTAAAATTTTATTAAAACCCTCAGACAGGCGATTTTATTTTTAAGGAGAATAATTTTTGTGATCATTTTTGAATTCATAATTTCCATACTCACGACCGAGTAGACCTACTCGAGTGACGTTCACCCTTAAAATGACACATCGCCCTCAACTTCGAACTTCGAAGTTTCCTCATAATGAAAATGTATTTCTTCCAAACTAGAAATGAATACAGCAGACTCGCAATACTGCGAACAAAATGAAGCGGGGTGCACGCGGGTCTGTTGTTACGAAAAAATATTAGAAATGTTTGAATTTCGCTTAGAATTAATAAACGAGATGTAGAAATCAACGAGAGCAGGTATTTCAGACAGCTGAATCATAGATTTTGCTTTTTATTTTAAACGTTTTCACGATTTCTTTCAAGACAGTGCGAAATGTATCAATTAGGCGCTTGCGGGCCTCTCTTTGTAGGAACTTTTTTCCTTAAATTAGTAAGAGGAATTAGTCTTTTTGTTTATAAAAATGGACCCTGCTGTAGGATTGTTCACTCTTCTCTCTTCTCACTCTTACAGAAAAAAAATGGTGGGTCTGTAATGGGAAAGAACGAGATCTAGAGTACAAGACAAGAGATGATCGTGACTTTCTTTATCCTAGGACACCTGAAATGAAGTACACCGGCGGCATCATAAATCGGGCGGGTACTTCCCACAGAAGTCTTATGGCATAATACGTCACGATTTATCATGCAGCCAGGGCCCCTAAAACGTAAAACGAATCCTAGTTTTCGATGGGGACTCTTTAAAGGCCTGTAACTTTTAAACGAATCGAGATATTTAAATGAACCAGAAAGCAGTTAAAAGCTCAGATTTCCCGGCGATTCCCAGTTATAAATCGCGTCAAACGGATACAGCCCCTCTGGCACCCGCGGGTGAAGTGATTACGTCCATATTTTAAGACGATTTTTTCCGCAAGTGGACGCCGTATAAAAAGGTGGTCTCATTAGGAAATGGAGGTGGAAATTGATGGCATCGTCATAAATATGATCGTTGACCCGGCGCCCTCAAGTGTATACAACTGCCGTAGTACCCGGGCTGTCAGTGGAATATTCGCACTGCCATTAAAAATGAAAAATCACGACATAATCGTAAGCACTCCTCGCTCATCCACCTCCCTCTATCCGTTCCGTCCCGGAGTTTCGGCTTCGTACTTATTTAGCCGGAGTATCCGACCGAAATGTGTACATCGTTTATTAAATTACGGCGAACGTAAAAAGCGGCGAGGGGGGGCGATTTTTTTAATGCGAGCGAAAAAATAAATAAATTCGACGTCCATTTTCGCACGAACAAACGGATTCGCCCAGATTATGCACGTCTCCGCTTCCGCGCCGCGGAAAAGTGGAAAACTGCCGAACAAACACAATGGAAATATCAGGAAAATTGCAAGACAGTTTACACAGCACTCGTAAATGTAAATTAGCAGAAAGAACAGACGGGGGAGAGAGGACGTTCGCTTTTCTCATCCGTGCACGAAAATAAAGCGGCACCTAACCGTTATTTCCTCGTGTATTTTCATCAGTTGCTTTGAATTCCGTCAGTTTTCATCATCAAACACCACGAATTAATTCATCGCCGGTAGCACAGATCACACAAAACCAAAAACTCCCATTTGAAAAAACAATAAATATGTATAAGCGAATACATATTACCAGACACACAAAATAGAAGAATACTCACCACCATCCATATGCTGTTATTAGAACATCCCTAAATCAACTATCATGAAAACCCCCCAGTTAATTTTGTTAGGTATCTTCAATTTGGATCTAAATTGTTGTCTTTATCCATCATTTGCTCTCAGAGAGGGCATATGGGCATAGTGGTGGCAGCACTCAACCCACACTCTCCCTTTTATTACGTCCGTACAGATAATGAAAGGACACAAAAATCGCATTATCCTTAATGAAACCGTCCAAAAAATAGACCACCCACCGCCAAAGTGCTTGGATTTCATCACAGTAGTTGTTTTGAGAGTCGATTATTTCGAAATTTAAATCGGTGGGGCCCTCTGGGGGATCTCGCCAAAATAAACGGAGGGCGGATTTTGCTTCTTCTCCGTAAATCCTATCCCTGTTCTTAATTCACCACTGGTGGTGGTGGTGGTGGAGAGAAATAAGTGCAAAAAGCAACCCCTTCTAGGCCGTAATTCACCCAGGACAATAAGTAATAATTTAGCGTTTTGCTCGTATCTCTGCACAAAGACATTACTTTTATTTCATTCCCTCTATCGTATCTTTAATAGAGGAAAATCAGCGGAGCTTTCCTCTTTCCATCTTCCTCTGGAAATAATTACAAGAGACTATTTTATTATACAGTGCACTCCATCTCAAACGAACCACCCCCCAATAATTCCGGTACTGTCCATTTTTGACGAAAACCCCGAAACACGTCTACTTTGATTCTCGTTGGGACACATTTTGATGCTAAATTGAACTTCATATGGCCACCCCAATTCAGGTGGTGACTTCCACCCCTCGAATTTGAATAATAAGGAGAACAGGTCGGTTGACCTCAAATTGGAGGTCTATTCAAGAGCTATTCGCGAAAAAAAATCGTTACATTTTTCACACCTCAAAAAATAGCTATTTATGTAAATTTTCATAATGTAGGATATTAATGAAAAGTCCATGTTTATGGCAGAACGAGCTTGCGATTTCATTATTGTACTCGTAAAATAAAGTGAAGCATTTTACAGACTTCCAACAATGACATAAAAACTAAAAAACTATGATTATTGATTATTGTATTGTCCATAAAATGATTTCACACGAAAATCACGAATAAAGACGTCCAAGATTCGGTTCAAGATAACCAATATTCTCTCCCATAATACCTTATTGCATATTCCTGGGTCACATTACGTAACACAACCTACATTATTACATGATCTGCATTCTGCATCAAGGAATCGTTCATGAAAGCAGCCTAATAACACGGAACATATTACGTAAAGTGAGGTAGGTGTTGCGAAAAAGAATGTTACCATCGCTTCAAAGGGCATGAATAACATTTTGACGTGTCGTTGGAGGGTTTTTTATATATTTTTTTTCTACAATTGAGTATAAGCTTTTTAACATTTTTGACAGCTGTAACATCGTCATATTTGCAGAACACCGTGAGTGAAATGAATGAAAAAATTGTTGACTTATCTACAAACAATGAAAACATGAAACATTTTGATTAATCTGCAGGAAAAAGTATTGGGGCACTCCGCTACGCACCGTGATTCAAATCCCTGCACACAAAAAAAATCCACTGTTAACACCACTTAAGTATTTCGAAAAAAACATGTATATCATGGCTCATGGCATGCTCTCTGATACGGTCATCCATCCATCCATCCATCCATCCATGTCAAACGGACCACCCTCAATAATTCCAAAATTATCTACCTTTGAGAAAACTCCCGAAAAATGTCAATTTCATTCCTGATACTAAATTAATCTTCACATGGATACCTCAATTCATGTGGTCACTTCCATCCCTGGAATTTGAATAGAAAGATATGGTCGAGTTGATCAACTTATTCGACTTGTTTACATTTTTTTACACTTTGAAAATAGTATATTATGTAACTAGGGACTAAATAAGTGCATGGATAAGTGACACTTTTTTCCCATGGGTAAATTATGGTTGCTTGGGATGTAGTCCAGAGTAACAATTAATCACCCCAGGAAAAAATGTATTTTTTTCTAATAACCTTGGAAGAAATCCAGATATCATTTTCCCCACTGAGGTCACAAAAATGTAACACCTATATTCCACTTTTAGCCCAAAAAGAGACTAAATAAGTGACCACTTTTATCTCTGAATTTCGAAATGTTTGTTAGGTTCACTTATTAGATATCGAAACATTACCGATTTCGGTCTCGCTGTTTTATCAATGGGTATAAATAATTGATAGAATGATGATAATGATGATGATAATAATGATAAAGGTGTACATGGCGAGGTGAAAAGGGCGTGCGCCGCAACCTGGTGTACCGGCCTGAACTGAGAGCGTCACGACGCCCCACATCCTCTTTTCAGTTGCAATTCTGAAGTGGAATCGAGTGCGTCGCTTTGTTCGCTCGTTCGTTCATTCATTTCGGCCTGAAACTGACTGAAACGTGAAGCGTTTTCAGCACCGGAGGGGACCCGCCCACTATTTCGCGCTTTTTGTGTGTTCGCCAAGTCAAGTGCGAGCGCCGCGAAATTCGCCCGCTCACAAAACGAAAAATACCGAAAAATGCGCTAATAGAGGTAATGACACTTTTTTTTATCACAATCATGTCTTGACAATAAAAGTAATGTCTGGTATCCCGCACAATTTGTAAAATTTATGTATTACTATTAACCATTTACATTAAAACGAAATTACCTAAATCAATTAATTGATTACTTTCATACAATATTCGGATTTGAAATAACGAAATTGCTATAAAGGATATTACCTATGAATACTTCTATAACTACAAAAAATGCTTAATAATAAACACGTAAACATAGTGTCTATTAATTCCTCGATTAATTTTTATACAATATATCATTATATGTATAAATGATGATAAATGATTATAACAATAAACGGCAAAAAAATGGTTTCTCATTCTCGTATACATATTTAGGTAAGAACCCCTATTCACATTTACATATTGTACGTGAATACCTATTTTTCTAAAATTCTGGACAAAATAGAAAAATATATGTAGCATGTGTCTAATTTCAAGAACTGATTCAAATTCTGTCAAATAAGTGATTTTTACACTCATATTTTTGAAGCGTACTTTGTATGTTAAAAGATCCATTAAAATTTAAATTTTACACTTTTAGTAACACAATTGTGATTTTATGAAAAGATTCCATTTTGTTTGGCGATACATTTTTGTCAATCATTAGAGGGAATTTAATTACTGTTTGCAAATATTAACAGTCATTGTAAAAATTACAAATAAAGTAAAGTTCTAAATTATGGCCTCAAATCATAATAGAATATTATTGGGTGAGCGTGTTTTGGTAGCTTTTACTCGCGAGTTTGAAAAACTTACGCCACGAGCGCTAGCGAGTGGCGTAATTCAAACGAGCGAATAAAAGCCAAAACACGCGAGCTTAATACTATGCTTTATCCACTCCAAAACAGTTAAAACGGCTCTCGAAAATTCGCTCAACTTTCAAATTTCATTCAAAACAGCTGTGACGGACAGAATGTAGTGTTGTCAGATCGGCGCAGATTTGTGAGCTGCGAACAGTGCGAAGGGAACTGTTATAAGTGTCATACCTTCATTCATAGCTCTTTCTGGATATTTCAGGTATCTGGTATCTCCGGAGCGGTTCCTATAAGCTCGTCTCCATTTTCACTATCACTTATATCATTCATATACATATTTTCAATCGAACGATCAAGTAATTTTCGACACTCCACCACTCGTAACAATTATTCAAACAAATGGTCGCCATTTTTGAATGTCAATTTCGCGATTGTTGCGCTGTTGCCAATTGTACCTGAAAATCGCTCTATTCTGATTGGCCACAGCCAATGCAATAATGATCTCATTAATCGATCGAAATGTCACTTTATTTCATCGAACTGTGATCTATATCAATAACGCCACCCATTATTACCAAAAATTTCTAATAATAATAGTATGATTATTATCTAGGAGTGGATAAAATGAGATATCGTCATTAATTCCCTTGAAAAAAAAAACAGCTCAAGTGCAAATTAATTAAATTACGTGAAAACCGAGGGGTGGACCACCCTCGGCCCCCCTGTACAAATCCTATAAAAAATTTGCATCAAAATTACAAAAAATAGTATACCGCGAGGTTCAATAAAGTAGTGTCGGAGAGCCGGATTAAGCTTCTATGTAAACTTAGGGCTCTGAGTTAGAAAAGTTCAGAGTTCAAACATCAAATTTTAGTCATTGTGAACGGACAGTTGAATATCACGAGCCACGGGGCTACAGCCCCTTTCAGTCCCAGCTCATTTCATTATTCAGGACTCTGAGATGTTATAAATATGAAAAATGATTGAAAATTTTAAGGTTGAACCATGGTTGAACCCATTGGTGACCCAAGAGTATAGTGCTAAATGATAGTCAGTCAAAAATTTTGATTCATTTGATTTGCTGAAAGAAGGATCCTAAGTATTTCGATTCATGTTTCAATATACAGGGTGTCCTAAAAATGGCGTACTGAACGCTTGAAAGATTGGCTTCCTTCCTTGATTGAAACTTTCTCCCGAATTTTGTTATCATGCCGCTGAAAAAATGTACTGAAAATGTTAAATGTGACACCCTGTATCAATTAAGCGTTTGCGGACCATAGTTTATAGGGAATTTTCTCTTATATTGATAAGAGAAAACGGCCCTTATACCTCGGGTGCGCCATTTTTAGGACAGGCTGTAGGGTTTTTTTTTGAAAATGTACAATTCCTAGATACAGTGCAAGTGCAAGCTATTTTTTGGGATCTGCAGAACGGATTCAAGGAAAACGGTCGACAAGATTTAGACCAAAGCAACCGAATTATAGTTTTGTTAGATGTTAGATTTTGCCATAGCTTTAATTGTTACTTCTAAATAACCTCATGAAATATTGGAATTTCAACATTATTTGTGATCACATAAATTTTTCTAGAATGAACTCAAACTTCGTTCAAAATTGACAGTTAAACGGCTAAACATGGCTAAACTGATTACAAAAGTGTGTCGAAATTCGCCACGGAAAGGTGGTTTTACAAAGCAGAAATCACCAAAACGTCATACCTAATCTAGTTCCACGACACTACAAAATCAAAATAATAATGCATACATAACGGAAAATATGTATATCAAAATTCATATATCCATTTATAACGTGGGAAAATTATAAGCACTTTTCCTGATTAAAATGCAAGGCGTTGTGGAATTAAAGTATTTAAAAAAAAATACCTTAATTATGCACAACATAGGTATTTATCTCCCGTACCTTTCAGGTATAAAAATCCTCTTTCATGAAACAAAAATAATAATAAAATCCGTCGTCCGTCGTTCCACCGGCGTCATAATAAAAAGAGTCAACGCTCTTGTCCGGATCGGATCCTGGCATCATACAAAAATGAAGTCTGTATACCGCGCGCATCATCCCCTCGAAAAGTCGACATTACCATAGTAAAAGAAAGCCGCCCGGAAAAGATTAGCATTTATTTAATATTTAACGTCCAAGTCGTGCCGCGTCCTCGCTCCGACATGCACTCCCCGTTTATTATAAATATATGAAAATAAGTAAATTGTAACCATCGCATCCTTTTTTCTCCTTTCCAGAGAGGGCGAGAGGCGAGACGTGTCGCATCCTAGGTGCAAGTACACACACCGATCAGAAAATGAGAAGAGACACCGGCGTTTTTTAATTGAATCACGTCCTCCCTCCCTTTGCGCAACTTTCACGAGGAGAAGCCGGAGAAAAATAAATAAATAAGTGGAGGGAAGAGATAAGGAAAGAAAAGGGTTCCATCTACCTACCCCGCACACGGCTCATAAAAAAACATAAATAATAAACAGGGCCGGAGCGACGTGATAAATTCCATCCCTTTTGACTCACGACTGGCACGCGTTTATACACGGCCGACGGTATCTAAAAGTCGAGGAGAAGCAAGAAAAAGTGCAGGAAGTTCCCCTTAATAATAAATAATTTTTCGGGGCGGCGGCTCCCCTGTCTTCGTCAGTACGCCCCTGGGGGAACCCCGAGCTGCAAAAGTGAAAAATGCACTGAGTTGACAAAACACGTCCAGCAGTAACAACAAACAACCGCTCGCGGAAGAAGACAAGAAGACGAGGAGGAGGAAGACGAAGAAGAAGAAGTAGGAAGAGAACGAGAGGACATCTCCCCGGACTAATGAGGGCGGGACAGTGTTTGCCCATTGTGTCCTGTTTTCTCGCATTAACGCTAACATCCACCCTAGGTAGGTATACAGAAGGCCCCTTAAGGCGCCGAAATTTAACAATAGCCAAGTTACCAGGAAGATTTACCTGATTAGACTTCACTTGATATCAACGCAACACAAATAAAGTCCCCCGAGACATTGTTAAACATAAAGGGGTAGCTTCAGTAATAAGTCTCTACTTTCGAAAAAAAACGATAAAACTTGATACAAAACCCTAGACTATTTCACTTTATACCCCGCTTTATACCGCATGTTCAATGAAAAAGCCATGAAATGGATTGCGATTGAGAAAACAAGCGTTATACAGTAGAGACCCTTTAATCCGAACATCGCGGGTAAAAGTTCCAGAATCCGAACACTACAGTAGTGAACAATTTTCCAGAAACTATGGTCGATTTTTGAAAAGAGGCGATAAATAAGTTCCTTCTTCGAAAGGGCGAGGGGTTTTTTTCAAGTATTTAGAGAAAGTATAATCCATCAAGGCAGGAAGAAATTTTCAAAAACCAAAATTCATTGTTTTCTCCAGATTCAATTCTGTTTCTTGTTGTTTCGTAGATTTATCATGGATTTATCTTTGTTTTCTTTTAACGTTCCTTAATAAATGTCGAAAATTTCAAAGCTTTCAGCCGTTCGGATTAAAGGGTCTCTTGGGGTCGCTAAGGCGAGGTTTATCAATGCTCAGTTAACGTTTAACTGGTGGTTAAATTCTTAGGTTACCTTTGTTATAACAATAAAAATCAACAAAGATAACTGAGCATTGATAAACCGGCCCTCATTACGATAGTTACGGTTTTACTTACCTACCATTTGAATGTTTGAATTTTGAATTCCGGTTAACGATAAAAATTCCTGTGTACTCGTAATTTAATAATTTTCATTGTTATAACAATTTCAATCATGGATTCATGGAATATCTGTTGGATAAAAAGATAAAAATAACTTGAATATGGAAAAACCGGTCTCAAGTTAACTTACTGCCGTTTCGTCATCTCAAAATTGAGTTAGGCCCAGCGTATTTGAGTCGTCGTTTAATTTTAATTAAAGGTTTATAAACCCAAGTTTAAACCCTTATTAGAAACAATTACTACAAGAATGTTTTGCATGGGTTAAGTTAAAGTTAAATTACAACTAGGCCTAAAAGACCGTGGCCCAGTATATCAGATACAGTATAATGCTTGATTGTTTGATTCAATTTTATTGTATCTTCATTATCACAACAATCGTTCCTAGAAAATAAAAGTATGCAGTGTTAAACGATCTTACAATAATGGATAGAAAAAGTGAATTTCAAGACATTATTTTGGCCTACACCCTGTGTATGTAAGTCTATAACGGGGGTGTTAGATTTTAGGGGGTAGGTCGTATTTTTGACGACTAATTCGGATAAGATTTAATTTCTCGGTGGAAGGGTGAGCCCAATTACCCGAGGTGCCATCCCCTTGGTAATACGAGGGGATTTCGCTAAATAGGGGAGTAAATTGTTGCAGGGTTCGGAATAGATTGATGCCCCCCGTACAAACACACATGTGATGCTTAAAGCCGAAAACGGGATGCGTGACGTAAAAATATGGCAGTTTTTTTTGTATTCTGCAATTTTCGGAGTTCGCAACGGCATTGTTCTGCCTTTATTTACTCGTGTATTCATCATATACGATAGTAGGTACTCGTATAAGTAAGTATAATAGATGCGTAGAAAATGAGGGAGCCGTTTAGACAGACCACTCTGCTACTGTACAGTGAAACAATTCAACGAGATTAATTCCGGAGGCCCCCGAAACACTAAAAACATTAATACGCCGCCCGACTGCGGTGATAAACCGTCCCCCGGAACTGCGGGGCTTTTCTCTTAAATTCTCCAAACCGCCACCGCACACCATCGCGACGGCCACGAGAAGATATTATTATAAAAGGGACGGACGTGAAGCGGCTTCTCTCTTTTTCGTCCGGTGTTAATTATATCGCCCAATAAAAGTGAAAACACTGTTTGTGTTTTAATTCCGGGCTGTTTTATTGGACTTTTTTATGGGTGAAAGGGGTTATTTTTCAACCAGACGCATTTTAGGACGACTCGGTAATCACCAAGCGGGATGCCAAAAAAACCGGGAGAAAATAAGTCATTTATAAGCTCATCTTAAGAAAATAAATTGGCATATTTAGGGATTTCATCTGTCCCGCGGAAAGCAATTTAGAGATAGGTATCTAATTTCGTCCTACACTGAGGAGTTGTGTGTCCAATGCGAAACTCCAGAAGAGAGCCGACTATAGGTTCGTGTTTTGATCGCCTATCGGTATCTCCATACATTTTCAAATTATTTCAACCCCGGAATCGATGAAATATTTGTGAAATTGACATTTCATGATTATGCCGTGATGCATTGATATATTTGTGGATGGTATGGATTTTTGAAATGTGGCAAATCTGAATATTTAACCTCCTATAATCATATCAAAATTATAATAATTGACAGGTTTTGGGTCGGGTTATGAATTAATCGACAAAAGGTTTACTGATAACTGGCAGTTTATTTGTTCGACTATAAAACCACCATCATTTCGTAAAACGTATTAGCATTTTACTTACATACACCATGAGAAGAATCGTTTTTCTTATTTAGAGGGTCTTTTACGAATTTATTCTATTAAGGGCGGCATTTACCATGAGACGGAAGATTGAGGTGCTACATGAGAGACACAAGGATGGGGATAGATTTAGTTTCCAGAGTTTCTCAAAAACTAGCGAAAATTTTTTGATGCGGTTTCGGTTGTTGGCTCTTAATGTAAATTTACCTTTGAAAAGGCGATTCATGTTTGAGATTTTTAGAATATGGAAACAACCAATAACCACCGCATTTCAAAGCTCAATTTGGGCCTCAAATTCAATTACAACAATGCTGTATTTATATTCAGAGCCAACAGAAGAGGATTCTCTTCCAATTGGCCAAAACCGCATCAAAAAATTTTCGCTAGTTTTTGAGAAACTCTGGAAACTAAATCTATCCCCATCCTTGTCTTTCTCATGTAGTACCTCAATCTTTCGTCTCATGATACATCCTCCCCTTGAAGATTCAGCAACGATAAAAGTAGAACGTAAACCACGTATGTACATACATACACCCGAAAGCATCCCAGAAAAGCAAAAATTAAAATGAAACCAATTCAGTAGACGATAATTTCCATACCTAATTACGGATTTCGTGATCACGAGTTTTCAGGTTTATGTAGTTTACTCATCAGTATAGAGAGGGGGTGGTTTTGGGGGCTCTCATGAGAGGGAGTGAGAGCCTTAACTTGTAGCAAAGATATGAAAATGAACGAACCTTATAAATATGTTGTCAGCATCTAAAAGGGGTACATGTTTTGTTCGGAGTCAGAAACCACATAGCTTTGTTGGGGAGGGAGTATCATTTTATTTCAATTTAGATTTAACTTCAAAATTACATTTGGGAGCATAGAAATTGGCAAAGTCTAATTGGCCGACACATTGTACACATACAAACATACCGGCGATTTCTCATTGTTTAGTAAGTTCTATTAAATAATAGACATAGTCAGTGCCACCCGGTAGATATACAGGGTGTCACAGAAAAACAAATTCGCTCATTTACATTTTTATTTTTATTGTTTATTTACAGTGTCTATTTATACACTGTGTAATATGAAAAGTTTCCAGAGCTGTAACTTTTTTATTTGTTGACCGATTTCGAAAAATGAAATAGTGGTAGAAAGAGTTGTTAATGCTCTTTAGATTGGCCTCATTAATTTTTTTCTACCACAAAAATAGTAATTTTACCATTGGTTACCGCTATTTTTATCAATTAATTTTTATTCCGATCGACGGGGAATATTTTTCTGAATTTCTTACTGCTCAAAACTATTATTTCAATGGTATTTTAGGAGAATTAGAATGAAAATGTTGAAAGGAAAAGATACTCGTACATTGGAATCGCGAAATCGCAAAGCGGGCCTGGGGAAACATCACAAGGGTGCGAAAATTGACAACATTCTGATCTGACGTTCTCCATACCAGTAGCGTACATTTTCTCCATTTTGGAATTTATCATAACATGAAAATATTCAAGTTTTTGAACTTTCTTGTAATAAAGAGCTTCCCAATTGGGGATTCGGTTTTTTGTAAAAGCGATCGGCTTATCTTGAGTTCGAAAAATGTCGGTAGAATGGTCAAAATTCATAATTGAAACTGCGGTACTGCACTGGGTGTCAGAAACGTCAAAATACTGACAACTTTAGCCTCCTTGTAATATTTCACCACGGCCACTCTGCGATTTCGCAAATCCAACGTACGAATGATTTTTTCTTCATAATTTTTGTTCTAATCCGTTTCATATTAAACCGAAATCATAATATTGACCACCAATGGATTCAGAAAAATATTCTCCGTCGATCGGAACAAACATTGATTAACAAAAATTGCGGTAACGATGGGTGAAATTAAAATTTTTGTGAAAAAAGAAAATTGATGAGGCCATTCTAGAGCATTGAAAACTCTTTCTACAACTATTTCATTTTTTGGAATCGGTCAAAAAATAAAAAAGTTACAGCTCTGGAAACTTTTCATATTACACAGTGTATGTATTTGTATAAGTAAATAAACACCGATAGAAGCATGATACCGAAATATGGAAGAATTGTTTCGTCCTCTAGTTTTGAGTTCATCCAATTTTATAGGTTAACGACTTCCATTTAATCGAAAATAAAAATATGTATTACTAAATGCGAGCATTTTTGACTCATTTACCTACCTAGCATTTCCACGTCAAACGTTAAACCTCTGCTAGTTGTTAACAATTTCTGCTCCACTTCAACTAGCATATTTTATCAAACACATATTCTTTTGTTTAGATGACTTTATGAAAGGGTAATCCACATTTTCTTCGACATTTTCTAATTCACCAGAATTTATTCTTTATCTACTTATTGTATGCGTGTAAACTACAAGAAGTGAAATGAATAAAACTGGGTACATTTTCGATTACAATATTCGTATATTCCCGTGAAAAATTCCTCCCAAAATTATTAAGACAGAGTTTTGATATAGTGTTGAATAGCGCCGAAAAAATTGCTGGAAAAAGTTACGAGAAATCTCTAAAATCTGTCTACGAGATTTAATGATTTAATCTGAAAACGCCTTTGGCAATGTTGCTGTAGAACACGAGGTAATAATCCCTTAAAGTTGCCTCTTCAAAGCCGCGCACATTCGTTTTGGAGGATAACATATAAAATAACAAATAAGTCAAATCCGAGTTCAAATCATACACGTTTTTTTTTAATGGCGGAGAAGCTGTTTTTTACGCTCAAGAGGACCATTGAGGGAGTAGGAAAAATAATAAAAATAATTCATCTTCTTCGCTTCTTTTACGAAATTTGCCAACATACATATTGAAAATTTGCATTCAAATGTGAAAAAAGAATGTTTCGAGCATTTTTACCACCAAAAATCACAAATAATAATTGTTAACATCAATATTCAGACCCAAATTTGGGTGGAATTTTATGAATTCCGAGATGAATTCTAAAAAACGATCATTTTTATATGATGTCTTTTTGCACAGAGATTGCCTTTTGTGATAATTTTTATACTTTGAAGATGTTTTTCGTAACTATGTCCGTGATCAATCTAGTCAAAATTGAACAAGTGGATTTAATATCTCGGTGAATTGTCGAATAGGATTTTTTAAATTATTATTCCTAGAATCCCTCAGTGGTCTTCCAGAGCATACCGAAAACCTTCTGTAGGTACCATTAAAAAATCACCGTGTTTTCGTTTATTTTTAGAGTGATTCGCGAGTTCTGGAACACCCTGTAGTGGTTAACGTCTTGGGCATTCCAGTATAATTTTTCGAATACAGCCATAAAAATCTTGAGAGAAACCTCCCTTATTGTAAATCAGAGATATTCCGCATAATAATTTCAACGATCTACCCCAGGAATATGTAGAAACGATCCTCCTTGCAGGACTCATGCGGTGAACGTGTACACTTGTGATCTGCTATACCCAAATCTGACTGTCAGTAGCTCCGGAATAATGTTCTTGAGGGGGAGGTCGGGTTCGTTACCGTGCGCCCTGTTTGCTGAACCTTATCCAAACAGATCTACATTCGCAATAAAGTTGTGTGCAAATAAAATAAAATAAAAACTCCCTCTGTTTCGCATTAACCATTCCGCATACCTTAAAGTGTTCGCCTCTCCGATGTGTACTTTACCCACCGTCCCCAAAATAATGACAAAAAAAAAACGGAAAACGTGAGCGGTATCAGATAAAAGTCAATAATTGCACACATACTCGACTGGGTACCATCCGAGAGCGCTTATACCGAGGCGTAGGTACGGCAAGTGAGCCGTGGATGTTTAGAAAAGCCCTTGTAACTAATCGAGCGAACTCCGCCGAATGTTAGTTAGCAATTTGGCTCGGCTCGGGCCGGGAAATTGCATTAGGTAACCCCGGACTTTTGCTCTCCTAAAACCAGACCCGGCAGGCAGCTCGGTCGGAACGAAAGGAATAAGCCCGAGGCTGAAAGCAACGTTATTATTATTGTTGCTCGAACTCTCATGCACGGCAGCCAACTAAAAAGAGGGAAATCGATCAAAATTATTCGGTCGGTGCAACGGTGCATTCATAGATTCGTACCCCTTATTATACACCGTGATTCGAAAAACCGCACTCCCACTTTAAACCGACCAAAAATCGAGGAATCTGTAACATTTTAAAAGTCGTATGCATAATTGAGACAAGAACCTTCATTTTTGGCATTTTTAACCCTGTTTTGATTTACAAAATGTCCAATAACTAAACGAGTTCAAACAAAAGGCACTGATTTTTATGTAATATTTTGGTGAATTTCATTAGATAATAATAGAAAATGTACATGATGCAGGGAAAAAAGTTATCATCGGAATAGCCCCGTTCATGAAACTTCAATGGGGTCGTCCGCCTCGGCGGGGATAGGGAAACTATCTGGGGTCTTAGACTAGGACTCACTGATCATATAAACGAATTTCGTTGAGAATGTCATCAATCATTAGCGGAGATAAAGACGATATTAAAAAATACTGTGACGTCATCAATTTCGAATTTAAGGTCTCAAGGGCGCCAGGGGCCTGGACCGAATAAATGAATAGGGAACTTGCAGAAAATGCTTAATAATAATGGAAGACCCCATTGTACCAAAAATACACTTCTGATTAGCAAAAGCTTTTATCAACATTTCATGATTTTCAACTTATTCATGAAAACTCTTGTTGTCATCGTTACTTTGAGGTCGTATAACTTAAGGTAACTAAACACATTTTGGACCTGCAACTTATGGTGATCCATCTTCATTTAATGATAAAACTATTCGTCCCTCAGGTGGGGGTACGGTTTTTTGTGTCACGTTGTACACCGTCTTTCAGATTTAGCTTGCAATATTTTGCCCGATGAAGATTGAAAATGGAAAAAAATGTTCAAAAGTTGTAATTGAAATATTGATTTTTTGGATTATTTCGGATAGCGCTTTCAATTTGGAAATGCAACTAGGCACACTTGTGTAGGACCGTATTTGCCAGGAGGGGTTTAATTTTTCAACTTTTCATAATGGTCTATTGGACAACATTTTTCGCAGTTTCATCTTGTTATAAGTCTAAGATGCAAATAATTTACAAAAAAAGAGAGTCTTGATTCATATCGCTAAAATCACCCGTTTTCTAGAAATTTTTATTTTTCGATCTAAATCCGTTCTGCATCAAGTGTTTGATTTGTCGACAGTCGCCTCGAACCCAAATAGAAAAGTGAGAAATTAATATAAGATTGAATAACCCATGATTGATGTAGTTTTCTTACATTTATTTAGCAATTACCTAACCTTTCTATGAATGGGCACAAACTCCAAGAAACTGCAAAATACTAAAATGAAATAAAAATGCAATCAAATTATAGGTACTAAACATGACCTCACTTTCTGCTCGAATCTCTCTAAAATCTGGCGCCAACCGCACCTAACGGATCCAGAACCAATTTTTATTTCTCGAAACGGTTGATCATATGTATAATGATGTGAATCAAAAGTATCATTTTATTAGATTTTTGAATATAAATATAAAATGATGACAATGTCAAAAATGTTTCTGAAATTTTTTCATATTTGCAAGCAAATTTTGGGACACGGTGTAGAAGCGAGAGGTTTATTCAATTTCGCATCCGTGCTCGAACTATTATCTCTTTCTCTTCTATTCCCGATTCTTTGTTGAAAAAGAAAAGCCAAAATCGAGGTTAATGGTGTTTGTAAGTGGCGTTCAGCTTTAATTTGTTTAGTTTAGGGAGGAAGCGCGCGTTATCCTCAAGAAGCTATCGCGTACCCCGTACACGTTTTTAATTTGTATCCACTATAACACTTTTTACCTCCACCTAATATACCTACTTACTTTTCTCTCCAGCTTTTTTTCCTGTGTGTTCTCGACCGGATTTTTTCCGCCGCGAGAGTTAAGGGCCGCAAATTTTCGTATACGCAGGTACCTACGTAATTTATGAGGTGGAAGTAATTCCCCGGAACCGACCTACATCCGAAAGCCCTCTTTTATGTAACATCAGATGATGCAGTTTTGTACGCAGATAACGCGGCCCATTGCTTTCAATTCGCCGAGGAGAGGTGCTAATCCTCAAAGTGGCGCGTTATAATTAAGCCGCGACGGGCTCAACGGCGGCATTACGGACGCGCTTTCGAGGCGGCGATGAAAGCGAACCGTAATATTATTTTGGGAATGTTTGAATTTCGCAGTCGAATGGGTCGCCGGATTGAGGCTCAAACACATGGACGCCCCCGTCGTCGCCGATCTTAGGGAGGTGATGAAGCTGGACTGTCACTTTGACATGGGCGCCGAGGAATTGTACGCCGTCAAGTGGTACAAGGACGAGCAGGAGTTCTTCCGGTATGTATATTAGGATCGAGGGTGTCCTTCGGAAAAACGCCGAAACTTTGTAGTGATTGGAACTAGATTTTGAAATTTTAGTGACTTTTGCAATATAACAGCGCATTTACTCTGAAATTTGCTGTGAGTTGACTTTTAAAAGTTCGGTCAACCATTTCTTCTGTTAAATTTGTACTCATTGGAAAGTATTCAGTCATTTGTTCGATGAAATAAGTTCATCCAGGATTTTCCAGAAAAAAAAACTTCGCCATGGGTGCCTGTAATTGTTTCTTTCCGACGCCCACATTGTAAAGTGTCACTTTTCATAACAATCGAGGTGCCTGAAAAGTCACTCATTTTCAATCTGTTACATAATAAATCTGGTGATTTCATTATGCAACTTAGTTCATTATCGCACAGGTCCTTGATTTCACTGAATCTAAGCATGAAAATCGATTTTAAATTGTTACATGTTATAATTTTTATTGTTAATTCATTCATGTTCACCGCTTAGTTGGTTCAAATCATTTTTAACTATTAAGAAATTTTCGTTTTTATGAAAATTACAAACTTCAAAATTAATTATGACAGTTGTCACTTTTCTTTTTTTTATTTATGAGTTTTGCAAGTAATATTGGCGTTAAAATGATGTGGACGTCGGAAAAATCGTATACGCGAAAGTTTATTTCACGGCTCGTAGGTTGTAGCGCGAGGTGCTAGCCGAAATATTGCACTTTTCCGACAAGTTGCATAATGTACTATTTATAGACGCTCTCAGCGGCAGAAAAAGTGTTTTTACTGCCGCTGGAATTATGTCAGAAAACTCAAAGTTAAGCATTCACTATACATACGGGGTCTTTGAAATACATGTACAACGCGCTACCACATACTCCTGAGGTCAAAAAAAGAACGATTTAACCACAATGACCTCAGTCCAAAAGTCCAGTTTTGGGAATAATAATTCAAAAATTTGTACACGATGGTTTTTTGGTACGGGGAATACTTATTTGGACTCAGTTTTGCTGTATTTCCTAGGGGGCGCTGTGTACGCTACAAGAATTTGCAAATGACAGTCTCATCTTTTTCCCTCTCCAAATTACCCTCTTCAAAACACCCTGTAACTTTTTTATTATCAACTTTTGGACTAAGGTCATTGTGGTTAAATCGTTCTATTTTGACCGCAGGAGTATGTGGTAGCGCGTTGTACACGTATTTCAAAGACACCCTGTATAGGAATTTCTGACGTTTGAAGAAAAACTGATCTTGTTCCCCGTACATCCTGTATAAGCGCACAGGAAATTTCACATTTCCTTCATCAATTAATGAATAAGTCGAAAGTAGTTACGCTAAATATTACCTCTCCAATCAATACAGTTTAAGGTTTCTTTTCAACCGGATCCTACTTTCCGTCATGAAAGTTTCAATAATTCAGGAATAAAACTTCTACTTTACGCTGCTGTAGTTGAGAAAACGTATGGCCGCCAATTAACGATCTTATTATCGGCAGTTTTTCGCGCCTCCCCAAATTGCGTCGTCCCGGAGGGCCGTAATTTAATTTCGGGGTCTTTTTCAGGTACATGCCGCACCACGCTCCCGACACAATGTCCTTTCCGGTGGCGGGCGTTCATTTGGTGCCCCTCGGGACGAACTGCAGCCAGTCCCATTGCAGCGTCAAGTTGAGGGGGCTCACCAGGGACCACAGTGGCGGTGCTTACCGCTGCGAAATCTCCAGCGAGGCCCCCGCGTTCCGTTTGGCCTCCGAAACCCACAACGTCACCGTGGCCGGTGAGTGCTGCGCATAATACTACATTACATAGTACTACATTACATACTACAACCAACATCAGAGAAAGTATCATCTTTCGCGACATCGTCTATCCCACACGATCCGCGAAAGGAAACTTTCCAGCGAGTTGTGTACTCTATTTTCTCGACGCCCACATTGTAAAGTGTCACTTTTCATAACAATCGAAGTGGCTGAAAAGTCACTCATTTCGAAACTGATACGTAATGGATCTGGTGATTTCATTACCGCATGGGTCCATAATTTCACTCAATCTTTATACCCTGGACACACTAGACTTTAATGATGGTTATTGATGCCTACATTCTTAATTTATATTTTGTGTGTCACCTATAAAGAGGAATTTTTGTAATGATCATTCGAAACACCATTTAAAATTAATGATCATCACATTTCCGATGTCATGTCACATCATAATGTTTTTTAACTTCGCCGCCGCCCTTTTTTCATCTGACGTCTTTTTTGACATTTTCTCAAAAAAACCGATAAAAACGTGCTCGAAACCGAATAATGGTCTAAAATATACATAAATAGTCTCAGTGTGTCTAGGGTATGAAAACCGATTTCAAATTATTACAGAGTTATCATTTTCATCGTTAATTTATTCATGTTTATCGTTTAGTTGATTCGAATCCTTAAATATTGTGCTATGTAGCATTTATAACAATTTAGGGATTTTTTTTATGAAAATTTAGGTTCGCAATTCCAAACTTTAAAGTTTTTTCAAGTAATATTGGTGTTCCGAAAAATAGTGTACACAACTTGGGAAAGTTTTAAATCGCGGCTCGTGGCTTCCTATAGCGTCTCGTGCTAACCCCACCCGCACGGAAAGTGTCAACCTGAATCTTCATAAAATGAAAAATCCCTACTTTATAAAAAATACTGAATTTCTAACCATTTAAATCACCTAGGTAAATAATTAACATGAATGAATTACCAATAAAAATGATTATTGTGGCAATTGGTTTTCGTGCATGCTTAGATTTGTTGAAATTATTAGAAAAAATAGGACCTGTGCGTAATGAAATCACCATATTTATTACTTAACAGTTTGTATATGAGTAACGTTACAGCTACCTTAATCGTTATGAAAAGTGTCCCTTTACAATGTGGTCGTCTGGAAACTACAAAACGCGATCCCGTTATAACACATACGTGCAGTTATCCACCCATCTCCCCGCGTAAAGGTATCTTTGAAGCTCCGAGCTTAATTAACCGCAAGGGACTCGGAATTATACCGCAAAAGTTCCATTATTGTCCCCACTTTTCGTCGAGTTTTGGGGTCGTAAATTCGTCGTGCCGAGAGGAATAATAAGCTTATAAAGTGGAAATATCGCAAGTTTTAAAAGTGGATTTAGTAGGTCCGTGTTTATTTGCATAATTGCACTGTTATTGCACCGTGATTAATCGGGAAGCTCCTGATGATGGCGTTTTCACTTTATACCGACATTAAATTTGGTCGAGAGAGCTGGGTCAGTGATTTCGCAAAAGTCCCGATCCGGACAGCGAATGGATCATTGTGACACTCGGAAAAAGGATAATTACGCCGCCGTTACTATCGGGGACGGTGTCGTAATTTTGGCGACTTCCCGAGATCGGTCCAATTATCGAACGGCAGTCGCATAAAGAATCCGGAGCATTATCCTTGTGTGCGGTAATTCCGGTCGACAAATGTCCTCTTCCTCTCCCGTATATCGCATCTGAACTTTAACACAGTCGAAGGTCAGATAACAGACGTATAAAATCAAGGGGGTGGAATTTTAAAGCTGTCTTCCTCATTCCTCTCTGGGTTTTATACGGGGTGTTTTCAATCAACGTGTGCGTCGCTGATACCGTTTTGGAGAATTCAACAATGAAAAAAAACGCAATAGTAATTATTAACCAAGGTCGCCTGCGGCTCGGGATATGAACTTGCCGCTTGGCAATAATAGCAATCTCTACCGTGGTTAATATACTATTTTATTCACTACTAGAAGATGAATTCTTATTTTCGTTTAACATTTTACATGCTCTAGTAGGCGCGCATCACTGAGTTGACAGCAAATATTATATACCAAGGTAAATAATAATCATTATTTACCCCTTTTTTGACAAGTATTACCATGGTAGAGAAAATGAACTTCACTCCCGTCAAATCGGTCAATAATGACGCCTTCTAGAGCTAGTAGTAAATAAAATCTGTTATGATATGTGTACAATCAAATCAGATTTGATAGTTTAGATATTTACGCTATTTTTCCAACATTTTTTACTTAGAATGTCTTCAGGAACCCATCATTATACCGGGACATTCGGTGAATTTTGGGACATCCTGTATAAACTGTGGTTCACAAACGCAAAAGATACAGTACATTATTCAGAGTTGTAAAGAAGTTTTGAATCATACATATGTATCTAATAAGGTATTAGAAAAGTTTTTGTTGTTTTTTTTTTAATTAATTCCAGAGATATTGAGATTTTAGTGCAGCGGATCGGAAGACACTCTGACTGGCATTCACTGACGTGGAGAAATAATAGTATAGTCACAGAATACTATCCAGAAGTGACAAACTGGCTTCTAGACGAGGCGGATTTTACATGCGCACGCGCGAACCTCGTAGGGATTTCCGTCAACTTGACGCACGTGACACGACTTGATTAATAAATAATTTATGTGTTTGCCACAATTTAATGTTTTTCACACTACCAAATACCGAATAATTAATACACTCCTTAATGATAATTTTGCGGATGTAACTTTTCTGACGGTAAATAGGCGTCATAGTTCACATTATTAAAAGTCTGCCCCTTGGAGTTATACAACCAAACATACACATTTTGCGCGAATCACAGAAAATGACAGATATCCCTACAAAATCCTACAGGTCAAAGTCTCGAAAATTTGACACCAAAAGATCAAAGGCGGCAAGCCGAGTGTCACTTCTGGATGGTATTCTGTGGTATAGTCTCATTTGATATTATCAAAATAAGGCACATTTTCATACATACATTTTCCAAACGGAAAATTCATTCGAACATTTGGACCTGATAGTCCGGTTGAATATTAAACTTTTACGAACATCAAACTGATAAGCTATCAATTCACCCCTTACAAGAAATTATGAGAAAGTTGAGCCCTAGAAGCTCTTTTTATTTTAAAAATATTTCGATTAAAAGCAGAAGACATTTTTTGGAAAATAAGTTAATAACCAAATTCCTTCGTTTATAACCGAGTGACTTTATTTTGAGTAGTAAAATACGAAAATCGAATGAAATACAATTAATTCAATATTGCGGTGATTGTATGGCCAAGCCAAAAATATAAAAATAAACTTTTTATGATGACATGGCCGAGAGGGCTCAGTAGGAGAGCTACAGCCCCTCAAAGTTAGCATTCCCAAACGGTTTTTTTTTATTTTTCTCGGGAACTAGTCGATTTAGACATATGCCGTTGGATGTGAAGATGTATGCGGTTTTGGTTGTTATACGGTGCAATCGAATACATTTTACATAAAGGGACTATCATTCTGTCTCTATCCTTTTAGTGGATTACAGATGAGACAGAACGATAGTCATGGCCTCCCCTTATGTAAAATTTAGTATACGAAAATTCACACTAGAATCCTCAGTGACTTGATGGCAAAATCTTATTCTACATTCAATTTTACACCTGATTTCTCATCATAGCATTGTCCGAGGAGTTGACCACTTCGTAATTTTGGTGTACTTACATCCTCTAGTAATTTTATAGTTATTTTAGTAATTTTTTTAGAAATTTTTCTAGTCATTTAGTACTTTTTTTATACTTGTACTGAGTAATTTTTTCTAAATGTAATTGGTGCACAATATTTTTGGTGGAGGTTAACCCCTCGGCATCGCGGTAGCGGTCGTTATTATTGATGAAACACGCTGTACATAGAGGACTGTATAAAACCGCACGAAGATCGGTCCCGGATTCGCCCCGTCCTCCGTCCCCCTTCTCCCTTCCAGTAGATCTCGCAGGATCTTATAATAAAATAGCGAGAGAGGGTAGGATTACATTACCGACGCGGTGATTGCGTTTCCAGTTTTGTCGATTGCAGTTACAGTTTCCGATTTCTCTTTTATAGCTCTGCCACGACGAAATCCCCGGATCGAGGGCTTAACATCCACGTCTTATACCGAGGGCGATACCGTCGAAGCCAGATGCGTTTCCGATCCCGCGGACCCCTCGCCGATACTGTCCTGGTACATAAACGGACACCAAGTAAGCAAAATTTCCAAAGCGAACCTAATAAATTATCTATCGGTTCGCAATAATAAGCCTTGAATATCTCGGATGGATATAAGGTAACGCCATTACCGGAGCCCTGCTCCTCTCTTTCGAACTTTTAAAAGAATAATAAAGTCCGGGGTTTATTGCGTTCGGGAGGGCGTGAAAACATTTTATAAAGCTAAAACTCATTTCGACTCATTAAAAAAGTTGAAAAATTCATGAATTATAATGGATCGTTTCGTTCAGGTATATGAATAACCCGATGAATACTTACGGAGTTTTCCGACAGCAAAAAGTGTTTGCGGTCTCGGCCAGTAGGTAAAACTTGATCATACAATCGACGTTCGCATCACGATTATGATGGTTCAATTATTCCGCCTTTTTCACATTTCGGAAATTTGCATTCTGCCAACGTCGGCCTCGCTTGCTTGTAATATGTGTAAAGTTCACTTTAATCATGATCGATTAATGTAACACGGTGATTACAGGCCCGATTGGATTTTAATTTAAGGGCGGCGCATTCACCAAAACCCCCATCGATAAAAAAAGAGAAACGCGCGGTTTTTCTTTAATAACGTCTAGTAGAAAACCGACCTGAGGGTGTTTTCCCCATCATCCTCCATTATTGAAACTATCGCCTCGAGGTGAGCAAATTTATGGGGCCTGTCAATTCTGAATATTGCACAATACTAGCATCCCCCAAAATTCGGAACGCGGATATTGGAAAATTTCATTTTATTGAGTAAGATCGTTCGCGTGTTATATCGCCCCATAAATTTTTGAAATTATTACCCAATTACGATGGGGCACCCGCAGTGGCGACTCGTCGGGGGAGACAAGGGAGGCAGTGCCTCCCCACGACTAGAGGTGCGCAAAAATATTGATATATCAATAAAAATATCAAAGTATCAATATATCATGATATGATATGGGATTAAAAAAATATTGATATATCATTTTTTGATAATTATCAAAATATCAAATCATGATAATTATCGAAATATCAAATCATGATAATTATCGAAATATCAAATCATGATAATTATCAAAATATCTAATTATGATCAGAATTATTCGAAAATGATGTCATTCATGATACTTATCTCAATATTAAATTGGTGATGTTTTCACGACAGAAGACGTAGAGCACTAACAATTTATGTTGGTCGGTACTCGCGGTAGTTGTCAGTGGTACTTCATCACTTACCAACGTTCTCAGAATGAAATTATGTATGGGTATTGGGAACTGAACTAGAATATCATTATACTTATCGTTTTCTGGATATTTTGATATTTTGACATATTGATATTTCGGTGTTTTGATAATTTGATATTTCGATAATTTGATAATATGATATTTTGATATTTCGATATTTTGATACTTTGATAATTATCAAATTTTGATATATCGATAAATATTGATATGGTTTGGTTATCAAACTTTGATACCCATTTACTAATATCGCCCACCCCTACCCACGACATAAGAATAATCATTAGTTTTTTTGTGATACCATTATTATTTCATTTTTTGTGTTTGTTTTAACTTATTTGCACGTTTTTAATTACACGAGCGCCATCCCTCATCTTTAGGTGCCGACAATATAGGTAATAGCGCTTAACGTTTGACGGCCAGAATAATCACGTAGGTATCGTCCGTATAGAAAAAGTACGGATCCGGCGAGGCAAGCCTCCACGAGAACCGGATGTTTGCACATTGGGTAGTACGAAATTATGTTGCCACCGTACCGCACTTCCCCGCTCGCCCATACATGAAGTAAGCAGAAGGTTGGGCTGCCTCCACCAATGATATTGCGAGTTTGCTAACCGTTCTTCTGAACAAAGGGGAGGTGGTATATTGGGTATTTTATCCGAAAATGCGGAGCGAGGAAAACGACACAATAGGGTCTTCTCATAACGGATGAATTTCGATTTTTTTACGGTTTTCCAGTTAAATAGTGTTAGTTTGAAAATACGTTTTCTGGAATTTCGAAAAAAATCTGTTTTAAAAAAATATAGCGTTTTGAAAATGCGAAATTATGTCGGTAATATCGCAAGGTTATTTGAAATCTTAATCCCGCTCTTTTGCTGCGACTGCGCATAATGTCTCGAAGTATCAACGGTGATCGAAGGTCAGATCTGTCTCTGTCACAACAAACAAAATTTTTCAAGGTTCAGCGAGTTTATTTTTTTCCCTCGGGTTTCCGTTTTTTCGATGTTGTCTCCTCAGTTTTCACTGGCTGCGATGTTCCCACTCCCCCATGTGATCTAGTTTGAAAACGTGTGAATTACAAGTGCATTTAGAAAAACTAACCCCAAAAACATCTGTCAGCTGAACTGTCATGCCAACACAACAACAACGCCGAGACGTTGCATTTCAATAGACTTGTTCACGGAACGCATGGCGCATGCGCAAGGCCAGAAATGTTCACAGAACACATCGACTTTGACACCTTTGACATTTAATTAGTCAAACAATTATTGCGTCCAAAGTTAAAAAACGTAATGGGTGTATTCTTGCCGCATACAACGTGCCTCTAAGGAAACAGTGTTGAGCAATTAAAGCGCTGATGGCTATATTGTGCACCAGAAGCCCCAAAAAGAAGTGAAAATGACTGTATACAACGGTTTGTTTGACTAATTATGTCAAAACCAGCGCATGCGCATAATCGGAAACGCATCGTGAACAAACCTATGGCGGGAAATGATCTTTTAAAAAACCTTGCTGCGATCGACATTATTCCAAAAATTAAAATGTATAGGAAAAAGGGCAGTAAAAAATATGAAAAAAATATCCATTGTCATAATTTTTCATGGTCTTTCCACATATGCACTCATCTAAAACGATGAGAAGACCCCATTATTTTCGGCTTAAAACTAAAAGGGTGTACTCGTCGGGTGAGGTATGATTAAAATGTATATTTTGCATTGAATGATTAGTATTTCAGTGTCTAATAGAGCATCTTAGAATTTTTAATTCGTGGACCATAGCTGAAATTAACATTCGAGATTCAGTTGATCTTCTAGATTTTTTAACAATTAATAGATTTTTCGCCTGGATTATGAGGACAAAATTTACGTCAAGGAACTACAGTGCCCCAAAACTAGATTCAACTAAACGATTACCGTGTCGCTCGCAAAAAACGCGTCTTTTATAAAAAAAAAAAAACTTTCGTTCGTGCCTTCCCAGCTCAAAACCACACGAGCCGCCACTGGTCACCAGTAAATCGACCTCGACGGTATTTTTCGCCGGCGGTTTCCTGAGCGGCGCACCTGTCGATTCAATCGGGGAACATGTTCTAAATTCTAATTGTCGTTGTGATTTCCATGTGCGAAACGCATCAGGCGCCCTCCAAGACCGTCGGAGACATGACCAGTTCCGAGACGGACGGTCTGGTGGCGCGCTCCCTCGCTCTGCGCTTCCTGGCCGACCGGAAGTACTCCCGCGGGGACGGCATCGAACTTCGGTGCGTTTCCACCCTGCCGGGGGTGCCCCTGCAGCCCCAGACGACCACTATCAGGCTACCCCCGAGACCGCCCGACGCCCAAGTCACCGACAACCAAAAATTGCACTGGTACCACACGGCCCCCTCGTCATCTCCATCCTCCTTCCCATTTCCGATACACGAAATCGGATTCGTTACGACGGTTCTGTTCTTGTCCTATGCAGTCCGATGGAATTTCTATTGAGCTTCGTATGCTTTTGCTGAAATCTATGACACTCTCTTGAAGGGACTTGCTCTCTGTCTTATTGGTATTTGACACTTACAACAGTTACAACTGTCAAATGCCACTGTTGAACATCGCAGCTGTTTAATATATGTCAATTCAAACTGTCAATTGCAAGTTGCAACTGTCAAATACCACTTCTAATCCAACTATAAAATACTCCACTTACAACTGACAACTATATGAAATGCGAATTGCACCTGATGACGAATGCGTCTTGCAATTATTGACCGAATTGCCATTGTCAAATATCACTAACAGTAAGTCATGACTCATGACACTATAATATACATATTATATGCAAAATTTCAAAATATCATTTGGTAACCATTTGGAAAACCCATTGTTACTATAATGGCTCCTCCGGTGATTCTGGATCACCCTGTATTCCTGCCGGATACATCTTTGACACAAGTAAGTGTAGAATATGACAACTGCAACTTACATTTAATGGTTGCAAGAGGCATTCAACAGTTGCAAAGTGGCGGTTGACAATTGCAACAGGCATTTGACAATTGAAAATTGCATTCTACAGTTACATGACATTTGACAATTGGAAGTGTCTTTTGACATACAGGCATTTGATGACAGTTGTAATTGTACCATGATGATTCCAGAGAGTGTCGTAGAAATCCGATGAAACGATGGAAATGAATAATACTTGTAATAAGAGAGACTGATTTAGCGATGAGCTGTTTGCGCGGTTGTAATTGGAATCTCCAATAATTATACCGGTATTACCTATGTAAACTAAAAATAATCTGATCCTTCTCCCTACTAACTAAACTAAAATGAAAAATAAAGTTAATTTTATTGTTTCCGTCGAGTTCCCTATCGTTTATTTCGCTCCTAGCTACACGTTATGTACTCCCCAGGACTGGAGTAGGTAATGTGAGGGAATATAACGTGTGTGTCTTATGCGTTCTACTCTAAAATGAATTGATAAAATCGTGCACACATCTCATTTCGTTTCAAATTTAGCACTTATTTCAGTAGGTACCGTATCTAGTCATATGGTAGTTTGGAAACCCTATTTCTATTATACTTAATTAATTAGCTTTAGTAATGAACTTAAATTTAAAAATTATTCCACCTCTAACGCATTAGTTATTAACATCATTAATCGAGCTAAGTAATTTAGAAAGAATTAAGTCGTGTGTTTTAAAATTAATATAAATCAAATCATCACCTCCATTTAAATGAATAAATGCACCTGAATTTATTATAATAGATGACTCTGTTAATTGTGATAATAAAGTTTAAGCACCTGAAAAATATCAATGTAAAAGTACATTACTTGTGGAAATAAAAAATTTCTTTTACAATTTGTTGACAATTATTATTATGATTCTCCTGAAGCACCCGACATCATTGTTATTGCAAAGGTAATAAAATAAGAATTGAAAAAAATTGCGTGTGTATAACCTTAGGACCAAATGACTTTTTTCAGGGCGGGTGAATATTTATCCACCACAGCCAGTGTCACATTATTTTATAGGTAAGTATATAGGTAAGTATGTAAGTACCTACATAATATGTATAATATTTTACATAAAGTGATGTAAGTACAGCGTGTCCCAACACTATTTTTAAGGTGGATTCCTAGGTCAATTAATTTATAAAATACATGTTTTCTACATATACTATTAAAATTAGTCTTTTTAACATTCCTGGCAGTTTTTAACACAATAGTACTATATTGCCCAGATAGCACAGGATATCCAATGGATATACATGAAAGGTCCATATTACATCCATGGATGGATCTGATATACAATGGATATCCAATGTATATCCATATCCACACATGGATATCCATTGGATATACATTCCTGTATATACATTGGATGTACATGAATGTATGTCTCATGGATTACCATATCCACACATGGATATCCATTGGATATACACTCCTGTATATCCAATGTATATACGCAATGTATGTCCAATGGATATACATTCATGTATATAGATATCCATGAAATGTAGATGGCGCCACACAATGTACGTCGCTAACATTAATGTTTCATTTCGAAATAAATAGGCTGGGTTTCGCATACTTCAACAGCTGGATCATTAATCTCGCTCAGCCATGGCTTCGTGCCTGACTGCCTGGTTTTTTGGTTATGACAAGACCGATAGGCCCTGGTAACCTATTACGGGTTGAGATCCCGCTTGGGTATGTCCAGGCTTCAGCCTGATATTTTCCTGAGCAGCTAGTTCATACAATTTTAAGTTTTAGGGATACCAATAAAGTTAAACAATAATAATATTTAGAAAAATGCAAATGGGCATGGATGTATATGCGTCAAAAATTTAATATACGAGATTTATTATATTATGGATATCGATGGATATCCTATGGACATCCAATGGATATCCACGGGCGAGACACGTGTATGATACAATGGATATCCATTGGATGTCCACAATGGTATTCATGGATATCCATTGGATATACAGATATCCATTCATGGATATACATTGGATATCCATTGGATATGTTTGTGCTATCTGGGTGAAAATGTTACAGGCCATCAAAGCTGGAATTTTAATTCGAACACCTCTAACTAAATCGAAAACAGATTAAAACAAGTAAATCTTATTTCAAGTAAAATCATCGGGAAGTCGATTGCATTTACTGAAACTTCGATAATTTAAAGGGGAAAAACGCTGCTGTCATTCGCAAATTCTTGTAGCGTACGTATGTACGTGGCGTCCCCTAGGAATTACAGCAAAACTGAGTCCGAATAAATATTCGTCAAATCAAAAACACTCCGTGTATATACCAATTTTTGAATCAATATTCCCAAAACTTGAGGAATATGCCGAATATGCGTGGTATCGCATTGTACTTACACCCTGTAGAAGTCGATAGAAACATGAAAGAACTCTCAATCTCCTTCAATCATAAAACATGTATTGGAGGCCGTCACATGAGCGGTGTTAATAAGGTTTCGATGTATATTTCCTACTAGTTGAATGAATTTGTCCATTTTTTATTTAAATACTCGCTATATTATTGCGTGAATAAGCGACGTAAAGTCTGGTGGTGAATTTGAATGAGGGATGATGATGAAGAGAGGGAGTAAGCGGTGGAAAGAGGAGAGGATATAATATCCTTAAGACGGGTGTTACGTCTCCTCTGTCAAGTCAAAAAGATACTCGAATTTTAACGTGTGATGTTACACGAATTGGATTTTTCCATGATTTATGACGCAAACACGTGCATGAATATAAAACTTCATAAAGCTGAGGCAAGAGCTGACTCCATCATCTACCTCCTCTCATTCTGCTTTCTCCATTCTCACACTGCCATGAATACAACTTTAATATTCCCAACACACAAACGTCGTCTTAAAACAATGTTGCTTTAATAATTCCACTTTTGCACAATATCTCATCTTTTGCATTCTATGATAAAATGTATGTTTCTGGTCGGACTCCATGTAGATATTAAAGTATTACAAGCTCAATAAAAAAATTGTCTTTTTCATCACGTTTAATTCAAGTTTCGAACCAATCAAAATAATTCATTCACACACTCTCGTCTAATTTGGTTTAGTTTGACTCACTCTAATCACTAGTAAAAACGTTATTTAAATGATTCTTTTTAGATGGGGCGTTTGTAAATAAACTTCCAGTGAATCGTCTTCTGGAAATGTCGTCTTCTTCATTGGATATTATTTTACAATCTTGAATATCGAAAATTTGAAAATCTAAACACCTGAATTTCTCGTCCGCTTCATAAAGTTTACTATTTTCCAAATTTGGATACAAATATGGCCTCCCTGAGAATGGATTAACGAAATCGGCCCAATATCCCCCATTGCGCAACTTATCACAGACGTTTTTGGCAGTGATCACAAACTACAATAGAAATTCCAATTCATAATGTTTGTCATTTTTACTGAAATTTACTATACTAACAGTTTGAGCCATTCTCTCGGTCTCCAGTTCTCTGTTTTTCCTCAATGTCTTCAAATCGGGTTTAAGCGAAATCGTAATAACAGATAATTCACAGGTTTCCAAATTTCTATAAGGAAATAGGTCACATACTGTCTTCCTCAAGACTGTCGGACAAGGTTGAGCTCGACAGATTATACCAGAGTCCAGTTTTCCGCCCTAGAATTTATAAGGAAACATACACATTTAATGAGAAGATTATATCGAAAATGGGGGAGATTTACATCTTCAATTTGTTCCATAATGAAATCATGCCGTGTTTGTAAAGTTGTGTCTGTATCGTACCACGCAATTCCGACATTACCGGGTAACACAAAGGGGAAACCATTCGAAGGGGCCAAGTACTCGAAATTAGGATCTCGACTCACTAATTTGCTATCGTCTGGAGACAAAAATATTGCATCACTCCAATTCGCTCACGTCGCAATTATTGTTTTTTGAAAATATTCGCTTACCTTTCGCAGCTTTTCTGTTTCTTATCACTTTGTATGGCCCTTCAGTGCTGTTGGTCTTTCTTGAGAAATTTCTAACAAGGGATAAAACATTATTCAAATTATTTTTAGATAATCTTCCAACTAAAGACAGATTTTGGATTGACATATTTTGACAACTGAACTGACGTATGATGAATGACGTAAAACGCATCACCCCTCCTGACGTTGGGCGAGCCACGCATGAGACGGAATTTCCAGTGGTTCCCAAACTATGTCATGTACCGTTCAAATCCATGTCCAAATAAGTATTTGAGCAGAAAAATATTGAAAAAACCTAGAGTAGGTCAGGCGTTTTGTATTCCCAGAAGCACGGCCAGTACCATATTCTACAGACCGAAATACTAACTCGAGCAGTCGAGCAACGTTGCGATATGTCAATAGTCAGTCAGCCTCTAGCTATACATGTCAATGCATATTAGGCGCTTTCCTTTTGGCAGAAATCTGAGTTAATCTTACTCCAGTGTCACTGCCTTATCAATCAGAATAGCTATACGGGATTTTTAGCCAATGAGCGTGAATGCGAAGTCAGGTAAGGTTAGATTCTGAGGTAAAAGGAAAGCGCCTAATATCTTCTGAATTTTATCATTTCTGAGGTTCAAAGTTTTTCATCTGAATTATATGATTTTTTTGCGATATTTTGACTTTCGGTTAAATACAATTTGCTTATTCTGAACTGTAAATCTAGTAAATCTTTTGCATCTCTCAACAACATTCCCTCGAAATAAGTGAAAAACTTTTTTCCTATGAATGACCGTAAGTATTTCACTAAACCGATCAGGCGTCAACATCCGCATGCAAGTGCAGCATTCAAATTCTGGTAGAAACATTTCGGCCGCACTGTTTTTGCGTCAGGAGGCCGTAAAATGTAGGTATGTAAGTATGTACTGTAGTAAGTACCACGGTTCGTAAAGTGAAGTTAACTTTACGAACCGTGTGTAAGAACCGTTTCAAAGATTTAAACCACTGTTTGGGGAACCCTGACAATTCCGCCGGACGAGTCAACCACCAAATGGGTGTTCCGTCTAGAGACTTCGTCTAACATCCAATCATAGAAAATGAGAAACGTAGATCGTAGATCGACAATCTAGTTGAGGCATTAGGCGCTTTCCTTTTGGCAGAAATCTGAGTTCATCTTACTTCAGTGATCAGTGTCACTGCCTTATCAATCAGATTGGCTCTGCAGGATTTTTAGCCAATGAGCGCGAATGCGAAGTCAGGTAGAGCTGTCCCATATTATCTGTGCCCCAAGGTCAACGCTAATAAATGAAAGCAAATCTTCGGCTCAATATGAAGAATGTCAGTAGCGTCGATAGTGAAGTTCCTCTTTGCGTTGAAACCGCATAAGGAAGCTAATAATTCGATTATTTTGATGGTATTGTATGTCGAATGGATAATATTGTATATTTTCTGTCGATTATTGATTAATTATCCATCTAATAACATCATTATTTATGAATTATTAAATAATATCTTGGCTTCCGCCCCAACCCCAACTTTGTTACGCCACTGTCAACGTAGATTCTGTCTCACATTTCCGAACTTGCCCGAAATTTCGTTCGGAACCTGCGCAAACCGAGGCACAGATAATTTAATTTGGGACAGCTCTAAAAGGTTAGATTCTGAGGTAAAAGGAACGAGCCTATTGGATACGGAAAGAAATAGAAAAAAATTCACATGCGCACATATATCCAGGGGACGACATTTTTTGTACAGTTTTCCAAACAAAAAAGGGAATACTTCCGAAAGAAGAGTAGAACGAGTAAAAATGAATTGAAACAATTAATAAACTTTCCTTGCTCTATGCTATCTTTTCTGTCTATTCAAATTTTAGTTTTTTGTTTTCGAATCAGCTGCAATTAAATATCGATGTCTCTGGAATTAATGAAGATACAGCAATCTGCAAAAGTTTTTCTAAAGCTTGTATACTCTTTCCAAGATAAACTGGCCATCACGTGACCCCCAAAGTACAGAGCGATCGAGAAAATTTCACATAAGAGGAGGCTGTGATTATCATTCTCGCTCTACCCGTTTGGTAGCTTTCAGATGAGACAGAATGATAGTCATATAGCCACCCATTATGTGAAATTTTCTCGAGCGCACCGTACAAAGACAAATATCTGTCATTAGTCCATGGTTAGCAATGTTATTCAATTACATTTTGCTTAGCAGCTTAGGTCAAGTGATGACCAGCTTATCTTGGAAAGAGTATACAAGGTGTCCAGAAAATAATCGACTTCTTCCTAACCGCTAAATTGGCATAAGATGTGATGAAGATCGGCGCGAGCATTTTTTCGGATTTCTCAAAAATGGCCGAGATATTGTTCCCTTGAAGATGACACTCGTTTGACGGTTTTTCGTTTATGACTTTTTACTGGTTCAAGCTAGAAACTTGCAATTTGGGGTGGTCATAAGACTATTATGGACACATCATGAAATCTGTAAATTTGAATCAAATCGATCTAGTGGAAGTGTGTTATTTTTCGACGCCCTTTTGGCGTTCTGAACTTTATGTATAACAATCAGCCCTGTATATAATTTACCGTAGTACGTAGTTAAGTATATAGTACGTGTATAAAAAAAATATGACTTTATTGAATAAGAATCCAAAACTATTATTAGTAACCGCATCTTTACTTTTGTTCTACTCAAAAAAAAAGACACTGGAAAAATAGTGGAATTCCACTTTTCCGCATAAAATCTGGTCACCACGTGGGGTAGAACCTATAGCTCAGGTAGCGAAAGCAATTTTACCTACTTCACCCCATAAACATGAAACCTCCCAACTAAATAACCTTCCGCATAACCGGTCAACTTTTTTCTTTCAACTAAATCATTATCCATTTGCAAACGAAGTGCGCTATTTGAAAGAATTGTTGGGGACAAAACGGGAACTTGCCCATGTAACTTTACCCCACCCCGCGCGCCATACACCACCCAGCGCCAGAGAATGAAATGAAATTTTGAATGTAAAAAGATTTAGGCAAGAGGGAAAGGAATCGCAACCCAAAGTTGTTTTCATCTCGTTTTAGTTTACTTCTTTTCTATTGGGTGATGCTGGGATGTGTCCTGCCGCTTCCTATGTAGCACGAGTTTTTAGGCATCTCTAATCGTCTCAAGTCTCAAACACACAGTCTGCCTCTAAATTCCCATGTGAGATCATCATCGAATACTTTGTGTGTAGTTGTTGTTGGCTTGTCTGCTCGGTGTTTGTGTAAATTCTGCTGATACTGAAGATAAATAAATCTAAAAAGCTGAAAGAATGTGTCGTTCAACTTGAGGAATCTTTGAACTTTATAAACACAAAAGGTGCAGGTAAGGTAACATAATTCATTGTTCACACCAATTTTATATAAGACACAACTTTTCTGTTCGAGAGTTACTCAAGTTATCGATAGTCGTCTATTCATTCAGTCATTCTTATCATTTTTATAACTTGATTTGTTAGTTTAAGATTGGAAAAATGCATCTGAGGTTGCGAGTTCGTAAGGCTGTCTCCACCGGTCCTCAAAAATTTATATCTAAAGTTTTCAAAAGTTCATCACGAATAAAAAATAAAAAAAAATTCCAACCGCTCCCCTCTCCCGGGTCGGATTTAAGTAAAGCGACAACGACCGAACTTGTGAAATTCGTCTTCAAAAGTGTATTCCAAAATCAAATCGACAATTTGGGCAATAATAACGATGTGGACAAATTCACCCCGTGTGGAGTTTGCGATAAATGCCAACTTCCCGATTGCGGAATCTGCGGAAATTGCACCAAAAAAACGAAATTTGGGGGAGAAAAACAGAAAAAACGAATAATTTGCAAAAATAAAAGGTACTTGACATTCTTAAAAAAAACATCAAATTTGTAAAATTGACTATTTTATAGATGCTTGAAATTTGGTCCTGACTTTGATATCGATCTGGACAAGGATTCCTCAGACATAAAATCCTCAATGAGGAAAAACTTTTCTGGGACCAGCGAGCCACTCATAACGTTAGAAGGGAGAATTTTTTACAAATTCATAAAATTCGGTTGGTATTCCAAAAATAAAATTGTTTTTTTCTCTAATTTTACCCATAATTTTAGGTAAAATTGTGATAAAACCGGGCGATTACGTTTTAGTCAATCCCGATTACAAAGGAGAACTTTTGGTAATTTCCCAAATCCAGTACATTTACTCGTACCAAACCGACGAAAACCTTCCAATGTTCCACTCGCGCCTCTTGTGCAGAGGCTCCAAGACAATTCTGGGCGAATGCGCGGACCCGTGCGAACTCTTCATAACCGACACGTGCAGCGACTACTTCTATTACCAATTCGTCCGGAAATTGACCATAACATTCCGGAAGAGCATAAGGAACTGGAGCAAATCCGGGAACTCCGAAATCCTGCCAACGGAGAACGAGGAGGACGGACTGAGCTACTTTTTCAGCCGAAAGTACGACAGCAAAAGCGGCACCTTCACCCACTACGCCAAAGAAATCGCGGACGGCTCGTTCGATTCGTGCTGCGGGTGCCGAAACCGCGCCGACTTGAGGAAATTCAACACGCCGGACGCCAAAGTCGTGAAAAATCAGCCGGTTTCGGTCGAGTGGAAGGGCGACCAGTACCGCACGGGTACCTGCGTTTTTCTGGACCCGAAAATCTATAACTTGAACGTGATAGATCCGGAAAAGAGCGATTCCGACGAAGAGTTGGACGAAGACGTTCACACGGAAATCTACAGGAAGAAGTTCACGATTCAGAAGAGGCCCGACGTGCCCGATCCGTTTTGCATAGGCCGCATCGAGAAAATCGCCAACGTGACTACGGGAAAATCGCCGAAATCGCAAAAGACTAAAATCCAAATAACTGTAAGACTGTTCTTCAGGCCCGAAAATACGAGAGACGGGAAGTTCCTGAAATTCTACAAAAACCTCAACGCGGTCTACTGGAGTGACATTGGTAAGTCCAAATTGAGGGCGGCGGATATACAGGATACAGAATGTCCCAGAATCACCATTAATGGTGATTCAGTAGCTCATTTGGAGACGTAATTCGGCAAATAAGGCACTATTGATATCTAGCGAAAATTTCCTTCAATGGGGTCGTCGACAACGGCAGGGATAGCGAAACTAACTATCTGGGGTCTTAGAGTAGGACTCACTGATCACATAAACAAATTTCGTTGAGACTTTCATCAATCATTAGCGGAGATACTGACGATATTAAAAAATACTTGTGACGTCATCAATTTCGAATTTAGGGTCTCAAGGGCGCCTGGGGCCCAAAAAAAATTAAAAATAGTATGAACCGACTAAATGAATAATGAACTTGCAGAAAATGCTTTAAAAAAAGTCGTGGAAGACCCCATTTAGGTTTTTACCCTGCTAAAGTAAAATTCGGGTCGTAGAAGCAGAACAAAACTTCTCTAACTGCTTAATCGAAGTTGATACAATGTGCCAAGTCTTGTGCCAGGTTTTTTGCAGTCGACAAAAATGTATTAAGGTATCAGAATAAGTCAAGGAATAATCTACCATGGGCCGGATATCCAGTGATTTTGGGACACCCTGTATACGAATATTTGGAAGCGGTATACAGAGCGATCGAGAAAATTTCACATAAGGGGAGGCTGTGACTATCATTCTGTCTCTACCCGTTTAGTAGTTTTCAGATGAGACAGAATTCGTCAATTTTTTAGCAATTCAGGGACTAGCGTCCCACTTTTTTCCCTTGAGAAAAAAAAGGCATCGGTGTTTATTTTTTTTGCCAAGAGACAGGAAACGAGAGAGAAATAGTCTTTATCCACTCCTAGATAATAACCATACTATTATTATTAGAAATTTTTGGTAATAATGGGTGGCGTTATTGATATAGATCACAGTTCGATGAAATAAAGTGACATTTCCAGCGATTAATGGAATCATTATTGCATTGGCTGTGGCCAATCAGAATAGAGCGATATTCAGGTACAATTGGCAACAGCGCAATAATCGCGAAATTGACATTCAAAAATGGCGACAATTTGTTTGAATAATTGTTACGAGTGGTGAAGTGTCGAAAATTACTTGATCGTTTAATTGAAAATATGCATATGAATGATATAAGTGATAGTGAAAATGGAGACGAGCTTATAGGAACGGCTCCGGAGATACCAGATACCTGAAATATCCAGAAAGAGCTATGAATGAAGGTATGACACTTATAACAGTTCCCTTCGCACTGTTCGCAGCTCACAAATCTGCGCCGATCTGACAACACTACATTCTGTCCGTCACAGCTGTTTTGAATGAAATTTGAAAGTTGAGCGAATTTTCGAGAGCCGTTTTAACTGTTTTGGAGTGGATAAAGCATAGTATTAAGCTCGCGTGTTTTGGCTTTTATTCGCTCGTTTGAATTACGCCACTCGCTGGCGCTCGTGGCGTAAGTTTTTCAAACTCGCGAATAAAAGCTACCAAAACACGCTCACCTAATAATATTCTATTTTTCCTTGTGAAGAAAAGTAGGTACAATGAAAATTTAATGACGCATTCCCTACTGATAAAAACGAAATTTTCATATTTTCATCTTCTTTCATAATTTTTCAGTTCAAATTTTCATTGTGAGTTTCTTCCGAAGAGAAAAAAAAGTAGCTTGAGCGAGCTAGAAAAATAGTACTTTATTTACTTTTCTTCCTTTGTAGAAAAAATAAACGCCTATTCCACTTTTTTTCCTTTGGGAACAATTGGCACTTTAGTTCCGCAATAAAAGGACTAAAGTGGTTCCTGAATTGCGTTTTTTTTTGTTGATATGGTTATTTTCAAAACATTCCATTGTAAGCTCAGTGGCGAGCTCAGTGGTAAAAATTACCAAATATCTTGATTCCCCTCTTATAATTTCGGATTAAACGCATGTATCTACGATTTAGTTACGTTTCATCCATTTGAGAGAATTAAAGCTAGGTCGCTCCTAAAACAGCCATAACATCCCATAATAAGGTGGAGAAAACATGACTTTATCGAAAAAGTTTTTAATTTCCACCCAAGCTAATGCAGTTCTCAATTGCATTACTACCGAGATTACCCCCAACTTTTGCCCAATTATGAAATTTTGATAGAGACCTGTGATAGAGACTAAGTGGATTTCAATGATTTAAACTCGGATTTAACTCATATCCACCATTAAAATAAAAAATACTAAAAAACGATTTGCAATTCCAGTGGTGGTGACCCCCTTCGACACCGTCTGCGGCGTGTGCCACCTGCGCTACTTCGAGTCCGAGGAGGAGGCCGAGACGTGGGGCTCCGCCGGGCCGCACCGCTTCTACTTCACCGAGCACTACCGCGCCGACCTCGACGACTACCTCCCCGTCCCCAAAGAGGCGACCCGCGTCGGCAACGACCCGCGCGCCGCCCGGCCGGCCGACTGGCCCACCGTCGGCGCGCGCCTCAAGTGCATGGACCTGTTCGCCGGGTGCGGCGGCCTGTCGGCCGGCTTCCACCGCAGCGGCCTGAGCGAGACGCGGTGGGCCGTCGAGAAGGACCAGGCGGCCGCCGAGGCCTTCCGCCTCAACAATCCCCAGTGCCGCGTGCTGACCGGCGACTGCAACAAGCTGCTCAAGAGGGTGGTGGCCGGGGACGGGGGGTCGCTCGGCTTCCCCGGGAAGGGCGAGGTCGACCTGCTGGTGGCCGGGTCGCCGTGCCAGGGCTACTCGAGCTTGAACAGGTTCAACACCGGGGACGCGTCGCTGCTGTCGAACGCGCTTATAGCGTCCTGTCTCAGTTACTGCGATTATTACCGGTGGGTGCATTTTGGGGGACGAATGTTTGGAAAATTACACGCATTTTTGTCTTAGAATGTCGTCAGGAATCCGCCATTACCGGGTCATGCGGTGATTTTGGGACACCCTGTATGTTGCGTACCAAAATCCCAATAAGTTGATATAGGCTTTCTATTCTTATCGGCAACTTTTATGATTGTTATGTTTATGAAAATATTAATGATCTTTTTATACAGAGGGTCCTAAAATTAAGCACCCCGAGGTATAAGGGCCGATTCCTCTCGTCAATTCAGCCTGTCTTAAAAATGGTGGCCCCGAGGTACAAGGCCCGATTCTTCTCGTCAAAATAAAAGAAAAAGTTCCTATAAACTATACTCCGCAAACGCTTACTTGATACAGGGTGTCACATTTAACATTTCCAGTAAATTTTTCATCCGCATGATAATCTCATGCGGAAAAATGTTTGAAATGAAAAAGAAAGCCTACCGTATAAAAAGGTTTTGTCGATTTATGTTATGTATCTTCATTAGTTCCAGAGATATTGCGATTTTGGTGCCGCTGATCGAAGGACAAAATATTAAAATTTGAAAGCTAGGACAAAATACCCCGAATGAAAGCTTTCAGATGTTTCAATAGGTTTTCAGTCTAACTTCTACTGTTCCAGAGATATCGCGACTTGAAATTGTACAGTTTTCCAAACGAAAGAGTCAATACGACTCCCGAAAGTAGAGTAGAACAAGTAAAAATATATTGAAACAATAAACTTCTCTTGTTCTATGCTATCTTTTTTGTCAATGAAATTTTGCTGTAATTTTCAAATTTTAGTTTTTTGTTTTCGAATCAGCTGCACTAAAATCTCAATATCTCTTGAATTAATGAAGATACAGGAATCAGAAAAAGTTTTTCTGAAACCTTGTAAGATAGGCTTCTTTTCTTAAATGAATCTTTTTTCCGAATTTCGTTGTCATGCCTCCCAAAAATGTACTGGAAATTTTGAATGGTACACCGTGTATCTATTAAGCGTTCGGGGATCATAGTTTATAGAAACTTTTTCTTTTATTTTGACGAGAAGAATCGGCCCTTATACCTCGGAATCACCGTTTTTAGGACACCCTGTATAAGAGAAAAAGTTCTTATAAATTATAGTCCGCAAACGCTTAACAAATAGGTATAGCTGGCGTTTTTTATCTCTGCCAACGGCCGCGCAGAATCCGAACGATTCTTCGGGTGAGTTCGGGATTTCGAGCTACAAACTGCACGAACACTGGCGTAACACAGAAAGGGGTATAATTGAATAAAAACTCATAAATTGGAATAACGAACAACAATTTTGTAAATTTAATAAAATAACTTAAGAATAATCAGATTCAAACGTGGTAGGTACATACATCAGCTTATTGTAGGTATATAATTGAGTTTTTTCTCATTTTTATAACCGCATTTCAATGCAATATCATAAGATACCGCCGCTACTGAGCAAGTTTGAAAGCCGCGCGAGAGGCGTTTCATGTTTCCATGGTTACAGACGAGTGCGCTGCTTGGCCGTTGGCAGAGATAAAAAACGCCAGCTATATAAGATGTTACATTTAACATTTCCAGTACATTTTTGATAATAACATCCGAAAAAAATTCAAATAAGAAAGGAAGATTATCTTACAAGCTTTCAGAAAAGCTTTTGTTGATTTGGGATTTTAGTGCGGCTGATCGGAAAACGGAAAACAAAAATTTGAAAATTACAACAGAATTCCTTAGACAGAAAAGAAGCTTAGAACAAGGGGGGTTTGTTGTTTCAATATATTTTTATTCTTACTCCTTTACTTTTAGAAATATTTCCTTCTTTTTTTGAAAATTCTGCTTTTTCATTTGAAACATTTTCTCGCATGCGGTTGCCATGCCGCTAAAAAATGTACGTAGCAATTAATTAGTGAATAGGGGGGATTTAAATATTTATTAAACGTTTGTACCCCATAGTCTCGTAATTTTTCAGACAAACTGTATTGGTCCTGAAGAATCCTAGCGATTTTTGATCTCTCCCCGAGCTAATTAACTATCTAATTAGCCAATGTAGAAAAAGCACGACACTTGTACTCACCATTTGTGAAGGGCTAGAACGAGGCTGCACGCAGATTTTGATGTAGTCTTTTGATTTTCAGGCCGAAATATTTCGTTTTGGAGAACGTCAGAAACATCGTCGCATCGAAATTCACCATAATCATAAAATTGGTCATCAAGTGTCTCCTACTGATGGACTACCAATTGACTTTGGGCGTCTTACAAGCGGGCCATTACGGGGTGCCCCAAAGTCGGCGCCGGTTCATTTTAATCGCGGCCGCCCCTGGATTCAACCTGCCGAAACTACCAGAACCGATCACCGTCTTCAATTCGACCGGCGGAGATAATTTACTACAAATCAAAATCGATGGGATAGTTTACGAAAACGGTATAGAATTTCTCAGTTGCTTTTCAGAATTCGGTATTTACACTTTTTTGCAGATTTTCGATGGCTCAAATCCGCCCCTTTCAGGAACATTATGATAAGGGACGCAATCTCAGACCTACCTCTTGAAGTGCCCGACGAGGCCAACGTGAAAGTGCAATACGTAAATCCACCGGATTCGACTTTTCAAAAGACTGTCAGAACCAAAGAAGAAGTTGAAGTTGACGATCATTCGTGCCGCAAACTTCAGGAAATCGATAAATTGAGGATTTCTCTCATACCGAAAAAACCGGGAGCCGATTGGAGAGACCTTCCTAATATTGGGGGCACTTTGAAAAGCGGGAGAAAATTTGCGAAAATCCAATACACCTACTGGTAAATCCGCAACAGCTTGAGATAAAAACCGAGTTCATTTTTGAATTTTCAGTACGAAAAAACAAGATCCGTGTCAACCACCGAGAGGTGTATGCGAATGTGCAATCGGCGGCCCTTGTATTGCCCCCAAGAGTGACGTAATAACCATAATCCCATGGTTTTTACCCCATACGGGAGACAGACACAATCATTTTGCGGGCGTCTACGGACGATTAGATTGGGATGGATGTTTCGGAACCAGTCTTACCAATCCAAATCCCATGACAAAGCAAGGAAAAGGTATACCAAGTTGATAAAAATGTGGCTTGAATAATATAATATCTAGTGACTTTTCGTATTTTCCAGTTATCCATCCTGAAGCAGATCGTATTCTTAGTGTTAGGGAAGCAGCTCGATCTCAGGGATTTCCAGATAAGTACAAATTTTTTGGTAATATTAGTGATAGGTACAAACAGATAGGAAATGCGGTGCCTCCACCTTTGGCTTTTGCTATAGGTCAGGAAATTAAAGCAGCAATTGCTAAATCGTGAATATTCTCAGTGCCTTATACTTTTATTTTTATTTTTTTATTTTTTCCTACTTTTAGAATAATTTCACTGTTTTTTGTATTTTATTAAGTAATAAATCCTTACTTAAGTGACATGTTTACAAATAAATGTTATTTAATATTTTGATAAGAAATTGTTAAAAGTAGATTTTATGTTTTGTTTTAATGAGTGTCAAGTAAGCAATTGGGCTAACGAATACTCTTTTGAAAATAAAGAAATCTGCATTACCGGTCATTGTTTAAACTGATTCCCCAATGCAACTACATTAATTTTTTGTAAAATATAAATAATTCAAAGTTCCAATTTATAATCGAGCGAACTCAATAACTTTTTAATATTTTTAGTCACGGTAATCAGGAATGCATTGTTCGAAGGGTAGTTATAGGAATCCCCACGACAGCGTAACCAGCCTCACTTTTTAGCTCTGTGCTTTTAGTAAGTTTTGTTAGCAATTCTTGCCACTGAAAAAATTACAACACCCGCAAATGACAATTTCAACTGTTAAATGTGAAAAATGTGCAAAAACTGACGCATGGAGGCGCTGAATCAAATCATTTGCAAGGTCCCTATTGGCTACACACGGTGATTAAAAACAATGAAAAAGCTATAAAAGCAGGTCGATTATATGCATTCTTAAATGCGTTGTAATAACGTAATTATTTATGGTAATTATGTTTCTGTAGCAGCATACACCGTGTCCCATTTGAACAAATGCATCACTGTATCGTTAACTGGAATTTGGGAAACAATGTGAAACTAACTAACTAAGAGTCACGGTTATTTCCAATTTCGAAAATATAATTTAATTTTAAACAGTTATTAAACTTTTATTACTGAAATTTCGTGAAAAGTGCACTAATACAGAGCGATCGAAAAAATTCCACATAAGGGGAGGCTGTGATTATCATTCTCTCTTTTAATTTAATGAAATCACAAAAAATTCCACCTTTTCTGAATTACCTCTCAAACTTATTATTTTGATTAAGAGCGAACGGAATAAGCGAGATAATGTGTTTATTTGAATTTTTTTCTGGGGGTATCTAGTTTGTTGGAAATACCTGGCGTAAGTATTTCCAAAATACAATAAACCCCCGTCAATTAAAGTAGGACTACTAAATGTTATGATCAAAATTTGTCTCATTTTCAACCTTGGACTTGAATTAAGTATTACTCAACCTCCAATATAACACAAAATGTAAATTGAGTTTTTAGTATTCTCATCACAATACATTAGGATTTAATTCAATTATAAATTATAATTAATCCTCGGATATTAATAAGTAATACGATGAGATATATGAACAAAATCAGAAAAATCAAGATTTTACAGTCGGAAAAGAATAATGAATAGAGTTTGACCGTGGAATTTTTACTCGGTTATTTTGTAGCCGATCAATTATAAACGAAGAAAGTAGCTGTTTCAAAATATCTATAGGTACTTATATGTGAAAGTGGAACATTAAACTTTGTATCGCTCGACGAGGAGAAACTCGTTTCTGTTTATTACAGTCAGTGTTTTGTTGGCATTTTACTGAAGAGCAAATTCCTCGATATGGTACAGGAAAATTCGGTGTGTCATCAAGACGATATGGCAAAAATCAAGGAGTGGTTGGCCAAACAACCCCACCTTCCCCAAAATATCCGTAAGCCGCAACCATTTATAAAAGTCACTTGTAATAATTAATGTGCTTTTTAGACGAACTTTTACTCAAAAGATTTTTGCACGCCTCCAATTACAGTCTAGAGCAATCAAAATATTTGATTGATTTATTCTACACGATCCGCTCTCAAGCGCCCGAAATTTTTGCCAACAGAGATCCAACTCATACCAACACTCAAAAAGCGTTCGAAATAATGTAAAATATATTGCAATAATCCTACGTCTCAATGGAGTGTAATTTTATGTTGAAATTTCTAGTGATTTAGCACCTCTTCCGAAACTGACTGAAAGCAAATGCAAACTGTTCATTTTTCGTCTTGCTGACACCGATCCGGATAAATACAATTTCTTGGAGACGATCAGAGCGTTTTTCATGATGGCAGATACGAGGCTCATTGCAGAAAGTGAACTGCCCGAAGGGGAGATTCCGATTTTCGACATGCAGGGATACTCGCTGAGGCACCTAACCAAAATAGCTCTGCCGATTTTGAAAAAGTACATGACTTACGCGCAAGAAGCGCACCCGATAAAGTTGCGGCAAATTCACATCATCAACACTCCGCCATTTCTGGACAGATGTTTGGCGATCTTGAGACCCTTCATGAATAACGAAGTTGGAGGCATGGTAAACATTTGATAGATTATAGTAGATTTGTTTGTTGTTTGCAACTTTTCACTGAGTGGTTCCGGATATGTTAGTGCGCAGAATCGACCTTGGATGAGTTTGCGATCGGTCAGAAAGTGGTCAGAGTTGCTAAAATGCGTTTTGGAAGCTAATCTTGCGCATGTCAAAAACTACTAGTCCACGCCTAGAAGTTCTGACCACTTTGACGGTTTGCTAACAGTCAGAAACTCATCCGAAGGCTCCTGCAAGAACACCGGACCATCAGTCAGATACAGGTCACAAAACAGTGTGTGCACCTGTTAGAACTGCGCAAGTTTGTGCGCATGCGTCGTACTGTTGCATAAACAGTATGTCCTTTCTGGCGAACATTTAGCTTTAAAATACTGCGATCTAATTGGTTATGGGGCGACTTACTTCAAACCACCAAATCAGAGCGCAGTGCTTCAAAACTAATGTTCACCAAAAAATGACATCAATAGAAGAGAGCATGTTACAGCTGTCAGTCAACTGTCGTTTGGAATAAGAGAAAATTTATCAATCTTTTTTAATCCTTTCAGATTCATTTCCATACCCCCAACTCTGAAACGTTATTTGAGTTTGTCCCCAAAGGGCTCCTGCCTGCCGAATATGGAGGAGAGATTGGTAAAATTCCAGACATTAAAAAAATGTGGATGGAGAAAATCTTGGCCAACCGCGACTACTACACAGATGAAACTAGATGGAAAGTTGACGAATCGAAAAGACCGCACGATAATCCGAACAGAAAACAATTATTTGGATTACAGGGTTCCTTCAGAAGTTTAAGCATAGACTAAAGTCATAATTGTGGAATTATATTTTATAAAATTGATGATAACTGACGTTTTTTAAGCAACAGCATTATTGTAAATAGGTATTACAACAATGGTAACAATATACATCAATAACAGGTAGACACGCATCGGTAGAAATTACAGACAACTGTAAATAAATAAAATGAAACAATAAATCAACACTTCGTTATAACAATTGTCCTTCATTATTTTTTTAATAAAATTATAAAGTTGTTATCATCACACGCCCAACAAAAAAGAAACATGAATTATGAATTAATGATAAATAAAATTACCTAATAAACAAACCTAATAATCGTCATCAGATACAACTCCCTGATCCGTATTTCTGGCAAGCATGTAGTTATCCATGTCGATGGATCTACAATTATTTATGGAATATCTCAATCGTTCAGCCATTATTTCTTGGGATGTATACATTGGCAACCTAAGCTGGAAGAAACATGTCTGAGCTGTCGGAAGACCGTTGACAACTTTATCCACTTTCATTACCTTAAAAAAATAACAACGTTATTAGGACAAATAAAAATAGATGACAATAGTAAATACTTGGAATCTTTGTGACAGGTCTGCCAAATTGGCAGGAAGACGTGATCTTCCTGATACGAAGCGCATAAAAAGTACTCGTTCGGCCTCGGTGAAACTCTCTAAAATATTCCAAAGCCACTGGACTAATTGATGGTTTTCATCCAATTCACGATATCTAAAACATTAATTCAAATTAATAATTGCATTTATGCAAATATGATAGTGATTTTCTAAGCCTAATACGGTTCTTAGCTAAAATTTGCTGCAAGGCGGCCATATTGGATAGTTTTGACAATTGTGTGAAAGACACTGACACTTATTAGGTAAGTATGGGTTTTAGTCATTCTGAAATGGATACGTCTGGACTGATAAGTCTAAAATCAAGTTGCTCACATTTTGGTCAGGAAAGTCAAAAATTAATATGATTTTCATGATAATAATAACCCAAGATAGTTGCCTGGCATGTTTTCATAATCAGCATGTCTTAAAAATGGCGCCCCAACATAATAGGGCCGATGCCTCTTATTAAAATGAGAGAAAACTTCCTATGAACTATAGGGCTCAAACGCTTTATAGGTGTCACATTCAACATTTCCAGTACATTTTTCAGCGGCATGACAATCGCTTACGGAAAACTGTTTCAAATTGAAAAGGAAACCTACCAAATAGACTTTCAGAAAGATTTTTATATCTTCATTGATTCCAGAGATATTGCGCTTTCAGTGCAGCTAACCAAATGACAAAATATAAAAAATAGAAGGTTTAGGACGAAGTACTACGGATAAAAATCATAGACGGTATCGAGAGCTTTTAGTTGTTTCAATATGTTTTTAGTTTAACACCTATAGTTTCAGAATTATTGCAACTTGAAATAGAAAAGTTTTCCAGACAAAAATGGCAATATTGCCGAAAGTAGAGTAGTAAGAGTGAAAATATATTGAAACAATAAACTCCCCTTGCTCTATGCCATCTTTTTTGTCTATGAAATTTTTTTGAAACTTTTTCCGGAATGTACTGGAAATGTTAAATGTGACACCTTGTATCTATATTGAGCGTTTTAGGGTCATAGTTTATAAGAACTTTTTCTCTTATACTGAGGAATCGACCCTTATACTTCGGGTGCGCCATTATTAGGACACCCTGTATGGAAAATAGAGATTCCCATCCAATGTAACTCTTCAATATAAACGAATTAAATGAACAGTCTTTGACAAAAGTGAACAATATCATAGGATCATCATTATGACAATTTTATTCAAATGTCCAGGCATCTTACCTCACTATCTTCTTAAGGGTGGGTATAGAAATATGTGACATTCCACAGACCAGTTGTTCCATGTGATCCGCCGTCAATAAACTAAGTAGCGGAACGGGAATGATACCGGCCATCCCTTCTCTGATACTCGCAACTTGTAAATCGAATTCTTGAAGTCTGAACTTGATGGCCTGTTCAAAATATTGCACTCTGTTTTCAAATGTCAAGGGAATTCCACGACCTCCATGAATGATCGGGACGATCTAGAGAAAGAAGGAACATTTCATCGTTAGAAAGATCAAGATTCGGATTAGCGATATCGAAAGTGGCATACTTTTCCGGTACAGCTTGCGCCCTCGAAACAGTCCAAAGGTATGACGTCATTGAACGTTTCGTCTGTCACGCCCGACAAATGGATGTCTCTGATGCTCCTCAAGCTCTGGACGTACATGCAGTCGACCTCTTCCAAATCGTCGATCGTGACCGGCTCCCCGACAATTAATTTCCACATCATCGGCGCCAATGGAATCGCCAAAGGTTTTTTGGTTCTTATAGCGACACTAAACAAGATTCCTGGAAAAAAAGATCACAAGAAATCAGTTCAATTCGTCCATTTCAAAATAGGAAAGAGTATGGATCATACGCTCTTCAATCAGATTATTGGGAAAACTCTAACGGTTTCCGCCCGTTCCAGAACAAATAAGGTGTCTAAGCTTTGAATTTTTCTACAGTTCTAGTTCTTTATGAGAAGGCATCTATTGAAGTTATACATCTCATCAAAACTTGTAAACTCTGCCTATTGGGATTACGCAAATGGAAAGATTTTTCAATATCTTATTGCTTCGCGATCAAGATATCGAAAATTTTTATTCGAGTTTTGACAGAATAGGATTGTTTTCTATGACTGAGATGTTTATTTTTCGGCCAAATTCTACGATGCCTATTGGATAGAAATAAGCGTCATCATTTCTGATTGGTTGTGAAGATAACTCTCAAATGTTTCGGTCAATGTCAAAGGCCAAAGAAAACAATCCTATTCGCAATTTTTCACATTTATGACAATACTTCCGAAACTATTAGAGAGTAGGGAGAGTTTGAAACTAGTACATACGTATTAAAATAATGATTAGACTCTGAATGGGTTCACTAAAATCACAATATCTTTCGAATTTAAAAAAGATACGGGAATGAACAAAATTTTTCTCGACTTTCGTTACTATGTCGCTGTCAGTGACTTTGTCCCGAAACACTTCACAGTAGTTAATTAGTTCTTAATAATTATTTCACTGTTACAAATCACTGTTAAAAATGAGATGAAAAATAAAATGAAAAATGTGAAGTGAAGGCTAATAATGATGACGATTTACGAAATTTCTATTGTCATATGTTCTGACGATATAGGTTTGTTCGTGTAGCAGTTTTGGGCCGATCCACAAAGTGCGAAACGTTTTTGAAACTCTGATGACTTCCTGACAGATCCCAAACTTATCCAAGCAAGATTTTGTCCACTAAAATATCCGAAACCAGTTAGTGACCGGTTGTGAACCAGTTCACATTTGAAGTGCAGAAACAAACCTGATACCACAAACAATACCCTGTCATCTATGACCTCGTCTATGACGGTGTGTACAAACGGATTTTCTGTTCTGGTTCTGGTCTTCTCTCTGTCTCAAACAATAACCAATGACAACCATTAGATAAATAGTGACAGATATACAAATCATGGCAACTTGACCGGAAATCAGTTTGTACACACGGTACAAAAGGGATCAATAATAATCTACATACCCAAAAACTTGATCATCGATATCTGCTGCTGCGAGCTCATCTCCGGATTGAGCAAAAACTTGTCCCGATTGAACCCGTCCTCGTTGAGCGCGTTCGGCGTCGCCACCAGCAGCGGCACCAAACCGGACGTCACCTCCTGACACATCTCCGTGATCGTGTCGTCGAAGACGCCACCCGCGTCGTCCGCGCCCTCTCCAACCAGCTTGACCTTCCACGCCCTCGACGGCAGCCGCAACTCGCTCGCCTTCAGATCGACCACCTGCCGCGCCACCTGCACGAAGATCGGCCTGCACCGGCGCCCCTCGTGCCCCATCCGCTTCACCGTCACCTGCGGCCCGTAGTTCTTCCCCTGCACCATCGTCTTCCCAATGCACCGCACCAGCGGCAACGTGCACACCCGCGCCGATAACAGCGGCCGCAGCTTTGCCGACCCCAGCCCCTCCAGCGGCGGCACCCGCGACTCCGCCCGACCGTCCCCGAGCGGCATGAGCGTCCACGACGCGTACAGCATGTCCGAGAAATCGTGCAGGAACTTGAGGCGCGCGTGGATCGCCCGCATCGGCAGCCCTTTCAACCTGTCGAACTGCGACGGGATTTCCGCGGGCGGGCTGAACGCGGGCGATCTGGTTATGGAGGGCGCTCGTGCGGGCATCGGCGCCGCGGTCCAGGCGGCGCTGTGCGTCCTGCCCGTCGAAATCTGCCGGATCCCCTTCTCGTTCAGCTCCGTGATCACCTCCGGCTCGCGCACCAGGGTCACGTGCGCCAACCCCAGCTGCCCCTCGCTGTTCAGCCCCCAGCTGAGCACCTTACCGCACGACGTTAAGAAGAGAACGTGCTCGGTGCCTATGGCGAAATCGTCGATGACGTAATCCGCGAGGGACGTCATGAGTTGCGGCTTGAAGTCGGAGCGTTCGCGCAGAAAGGTCGTCCAGGGCGCGCGGTCGACGCCGCAGACGTGCACTTTGCCGTCGTGGGTGAGGAACAGGGTGAGGTTGGTGCCGCATCCGACTTTCTTGACGCCGACGTCGCACATGCTCTCGACGCGCTGCGGGACCGACTTGACGGTGGTGAAGCCGAGGCCCAGTTTGCCGTAGTCGCCCTCGCCGAAGGACCAGACGGTCGAGCCGTCCTGGGAGACGCACGCGGTGTGGTTGAGGCCGCACGAGACCTGGCCGATCTTGTGGCCGTCGAGGGCGGTGACGCGTTCGGGGAGTTTCTTGTTTGCGGTGGAGCCGAGGCCGAGTTTGCCGAAGTCGCCGTTGCCGAACGTGAATAGTGAGCCGTCGGCCGTCACGACTGCGCTGTGCTTGAATCCGCAGGATACCTGGATATGGATTAAAAAAAATCATGTAGGGAACTGTATTACCGACATAAATGAAATTCGTGAGCCATACAAGGGAGACTTGCGAAGCAGCCATATTTAGTAGTTTACTTTTGAATGTTCTTTTGTCGACTAGACATTGTTTATCCAAACTACCCCTTTCTGATTTGATTAGTTGGATATTTACTCATTTCTTATTTCCATACCATATGTATGTATAGTCTATCCAAAATAAACTGAACATCACGTGACCCCAAAGTACCTAAAACATACCTCTGTCATTAATCAATGGTTATATCCGTTATATCAAAGTTTTTCATTTAAATTTTGCTAAGCAACTTAGGTCACATGATGTTCAGTTTATCTTGAATAGACTATGAGCCAACTGCACCGCTTTCACTTAAAATTTAAGTGGAACTTAAACCTTAGCAACAATTGTTGTTAACAATCGTAGTCAAAGCTTGAGCTCCGCTTCTACTTTTAAGTGAAAGCGATGCAGTTGGCCCTATACATATAATCCCGATTATCTTGCCCCTGCTCCAATTATCTGCTTTACTCGTTAAACCGTGCTCAGCGAAGTTCAATCAATACAGGGTGTCACATTCAAAATTTTCACGAATTTTTCCTACATTTTTCGAACGCTCAACAACCAACCCAGGAAAAAGTTTCAGATAAAAAAAAGAGACCCTGGATTTATAGTATGTCCACGGATGGGGTTTAAAAGAGGAACAAAATTTTTATTGCTCCAATTAATTCGCTGTAATGAAAAAAACTGAAAGACGTAGAAAGTTCAGTTAGAGCTCATTTTGAAGCTAAAACTTTAGGCTACATTTCCTTGTGATTTATTTTTTTCTCGTGTTGGTAGTTTGGCAGAAAATTCGAGCGGACATCTTAATTGAACAACCCTGTGCACCAAAATTCTTCTGCGGAATAGCCCTTGCGTTTACCCTCTGAAATAATTATGAGAAAGTTTATTGCTGCCTCTTTCAGCTTCAAAATTATTTTGACTAAAATCAATCAATTTTTTGGCAAAAATAATGAATATTTCAACATCTCTTAATTTTAATTCAACAAATTGACCATATTTCAAATTGTCAGACACGAAATAGAAAGAAAAATAATAGGTTGCATTTGAAATTTAAAAGTTAAGTGTCGTCCATACTCAATGGGACACCCAGTAGAGCGGTTAATACAGGCTGTCCCAATATTCGACACCGATATTTCAAGGGTGCATTCCCGAGTGAAAAGAAGAAGAGTGAAAAGATAAACTGAACATCACGTGACCCCGAAGTACCTGACAAATACCTGTCATTAGTCAATGGTTATCAATGCTTTTCATTTAAATTTTGCTAAGCAACTTAGGTCACGTGATGTTCACTTTATCTTGAATAGACTATAGCTTAATTCTCATTTGAAGTACTATTTGCGGACGCTGTATAGTATAACTCTGCCAACGGTCGCACAGAATCCGAACGATTCTTTGGGCGAGTTCTGGAGTTTGAGCTACAAACTATACAAACAGTGGCGTAACACAGAAAGGGGTAAAATTTGTTACAGCGGTTCAACATAGTAAATATTGACGCTACCAAGAACAAATTTTTTTGAATTTCTAGTTTTCAGTTTGTCTAGTGATTTTCGCAGTCTTTTTGTTTTCTTATTGTTCATTCGTTATTCGCGTTTCTAGATCTCGTTCCTGTCATTCTATTAATCGTCTGGTAGTTTCAAAATTAGTCAAATAGTTTCGAGGTTTCGGTCGTCTAGCCAGACGGCTTGAAACATCGTCCCCTCGTAAACCCTAATCGCCTCACCTGAATGACCTCCTCGTTCTGCAGCGCCTCGATCTGCCTGGGCCTCCTCTGCCTGTCGCTGTTCCCGTGCCCCAGCTTCCCGTAATCGCCGTCGCCCCACGAGAACACCTCCCCGCTCTCGGCCAACGCCAGACTGTGCCCGTCCGAGCCGACCGACGTCGCCAGATCGACCACCACGAACCCCTGCAGCGTCGAGATCACACTCAACGAGTGCAAATCGTCCGAATTACCCTGCCCCAACCGCCCGTAACTCCCCTCGCCGCACGCCGAGACGCTCCCGTCCGCGCCGATCGCGAACGTGCAGTTGTGCCCGCACACGATCCGCCTCGCGTTCGAAAACGACTCGACGTGCGCCGGCGCCGAGGCGCTGTAGCCCAGCTCGGCCAGCTGGCCGTGCCGGTGCGAGCCCCACAGGAAGGCGCGGCACCGCCCGCCCGCCTGCCAGTCCTGCGGCCGCTGCGCGACCCACCGCATCACCTGCGCGTCGCGCGCCTGCGTCCACCGCACCTCCTCCGTCTTCCCCTCGTGTTTGCCACGCATCACGAGCGCGTCCGCGGTCTTGGCGGCGCGCCCGAACGTATGCAACCACCGGAAGTGCGCATGCGCGTTAGAGTCCGAGTCGCCCGCTCTATTCTGCGGGCTCAACTCGCGGCAAATTGCGGCGTCCACCCCCAGGAGCAGAGCGAGGGAGGCGAAGCTCTTGAGGTAGGGCGAGTGGGTGAGTTGGGCGCCCGTTTGCACCGGTTGGCGCTCGATGTCGTGCTGTTCGCGCAGGAACCTGGGCAGGTCGCGGACGACTCGCTCGAAGAACGGCGCCGATTGGAGGCCGGTGATGCCGCGGCGTAAGAGGGCGCCCCTGGCGGCCGCCAGGGGTAGGTCGGCGGCGAGGCGGTTGTGGGGGTGGCGGAGGAGGGCGATGCGTTTGGCGCGGGTGGAGGTGTGCGCGAGGGTGTCGTCGTCGCACCAGACGGCGCCGGATGGGCGGATGGCGCCCTCGCAGATCTCGGTGCGGACCAGGGAGCCGTCGTGGAGGCACCACACGTTCAGGATGCCGCCCGAGCAGCCGCTCGATAACAGGAGGCCGTGACGCTGGATGGAGAGCGACGTCACGGGGTCGTGGGGGTGGCCCTGCGAACGGAGAGATGTTTTACGGTTATGGTGGATCGATTCGAATCGGGGTGGATATTAGTTGGATGGAAATTATTAAATCGTTGACTTGAATCATGGTTTAGCCTCATCGGCATCTACGGAAGGAACTTTTTCGACATTTGGGTTGGTCCACAGCAACTTGAGGAACAGATTCTTGATAAAAATCAAATGAAAAATAAAAAATTTAGAAATTTCATCTTAATCATATCTTAATATTCAATTTATTAGTGGTAGCATTTTTCATTTAATTCCTTCATCAAATATGAATTATTACATTTTTTTGCTGAGTAAATTTATATTTCCAAACTTTTAGCAATTTTTTAATTGAATCTATTAATTTGCATCAAAGTTGATTTTATTTTTTTCAGGATTTTTCCCACCTTGATTCAAATTAAAGAACTTAACAAGACCTATGACACAACGAAATAATAATAGCACTTTGATAATTAATTAAATATTGGAGTTGATGATATTTTTTTCTGAATAGCGGAGTCCTTCTGAGAATAGTAATATTAGACTGGAAAATGTGCCGTTCGCATATTTCGAGCTTATTCCATATTTTTCTGATTTTTCCACAAATTAGAAGAGGGTCATTCCACGCCAAGACGATCAGCAAAAATGGTCAATGTTACGGATCTGTTTGAGATTTTCACGAAAGTTAGTGGTCATCATAATAAGTGCTCAGCTCCAGGCGTTTGGCCCTATTGCCCTTATTCATCCTTATTTCAAAAGATACGCTCTAGAACATTTTCCGACCGCTCGGCGTAGAATGACCCAAGAGTATACCGGTCGGTATTCATGAATATCGCATATCCCTTCCGCCAAACATTTAATAATGACGTGGCTTTTCTATAAAAGGTTTATTCATTTAGATTATACATACTCACTATACATATGATAGGATCAACCCTCAGAAATCGTTGACTTTCTCAATTTTTATACGTATGTACTTGACCAATCCATAAATCAAGTTTTCAATTTATTTGAAAACTGTTCGTGAATATGGAAACACCGAACTAAAGTCGAATAATATTTCAGATTGCGAAGTGTCAAAAATTGGACCAAATTCCACCAAATACGCGAAGATAAGAATTAATAAATAAGAATATTCCAAAAGTGGTACCAATTTATGAGCAAATTGTATACCGTGTGAGCAAAAGTTTTTTCTGTACAGTTGCTATTGTTTATGTCTAAGGCCCAGTATTTCCACCTATGGTTAACATCCAGTTGGCTAACTGGAACCTTAGACTGTGACAATTCCGGTCGAAATGAATGATAAAGGCTCACATTCAAAGTTATAGTTAGCTAACCCGGAGGTTAACTATAGGTGGAAATACTGGGCCTATGTCTCTGTTTCTGCTAATTCGACAGAAAATACGCGCAGTACATAGCGCAGTATTTTTGTCATTTTTCGAGTGGCAATTTTGGTATGTACCATAAAAAAGAGCTAGTCAAATTTTAAAATGAGTGACAATTCCCACAGACAAAGGATACATTATTTCTCTCACATTCTATGGGGTAGGTATTAAACGGTAAGTGGCGGTTCGATTTATACAGGCTGTCTTATAAAAAACGCCCCAAGCCATAACTTCTTTATTTGACGTCCGATTCAAAAAACTTGAAGAGCAAAAATAAATTGCTGGATGAGTACTACAAACTGACCTAGATTTCAATTTTTTTCAAAAGGGTCTTCATTGTCAATTAACGGTCAACTTCAAGTTTTCAAGTAAGAAATGCAATTTTGCTTCAAAACAAATGTATAGGGTATTCTTTTCTGAGTTCAATGACGTACAATATTTTGAATTTTGAAGAACATTTACTGGTGAAATAATGAAATGTTTATCGGCATCAAATTGGCTTTTCCAAACCAAATTGTACAGTCGGCGGTGGGCAACAATCAACTTTCAACGTGTTGCGTTTATTGTCGCTGGCACATCCAGTTCTGTGATTGTTGTACACGGCACTCTCTCCAATTTTTTTGTGATTTAAATAAACTTCTTTCAATAATTTTTACTGGTAAAAAGGACTCAAAATGGGAAAAACACACATTACTCAATCTAGAAAAAATAATCCTGCTCATTTATGTAGAGAAAAGTATACATTACCTAGCGAAAATTTAAAGTTGACCATTGATTGACATCGAGGTCCATGGTATAAAAAATTCAAATTAGGGTCAGTTTGTAGTACTCATCGAGCAATTTATTTTTCCTTCTTAACTTTTTTGAATCGGACGTCAAATAAAGAAGTTATGGCTTGGGGCGTTTTTTATAAGACAGCCTGTATCAAAGTCTGTATGTTCAATTTAATAATTATCATCATCATTATTATTGGTATTATTTGTATTATTATTATTATTATTATTATTATTATTAATATTATTATTAATATTAGAGTCATTGGATAATGTAAACTTGTGTTTGATTCACTTTTGAACACGATGATGTATGTAGTTACGTATAATGATAGTCGGCCGGTAGGGTGTGATCTCGGGTGTGATGTAAGATCGAATGGAAAACTCAGTAATAAAATACGATCGAAATAACGCACATCGTGTCTTCTATATCTCAATGCCAGAAATCGTGAAATTGATGTGACAAAAATCATAATTATTAAAACGCCGGAGTTTAGTGATAAATTTTATCGTGACCGACTCGAAGAAATTCGTAATGCTTTCAAATTCTAAAACCGGACTTTACAATGTAACTTGAAATCCATTCTATCCAAAGCTTGTTTTATCATATTAAAAAAATGAAATTCGAAGACCCTTCGTAGAGTACACTTTGTTAGCAATAAAAATGGGACACGCTGTCGCGAAGTCTACGGCGATATCCACCTGTACGGCCAACTGATAACGGCTCCGCACAAAAAGGACAAAAAAAGGAGTGATGCAACGTTATCGCTCGGACGAGGGCCGGGATCTGGACAGTTCTAATCGGTATCGGTCGAGCTATCGTCGTCGGTTTGAAGGCGTGCGAATTAAATTGTAATAAAGAGTCGAAGTCATTAAATAAATCCTGTATTACCAACGGTGTGTCTTTAACTTCAATTATAACTAGCCGCGTTCGTTTCTTAATTAGTGTTTCCGTGCTTCGACACATCTGTCCAGTTTATTTAAAATTATTCCTCCAGTTTATAAACCAAAGTTGCATAAATTGTTCTGTTGGTGGAAGCACCGGCGTTGGATGTTACATAAGGGATTGTGGGCATAAACGAACACATCATCCAAAACCACCACCAACCACCGAATCTACTGCTCTAATACGGAAAAGTTCATACCTAAATGAATTATTTATTACAATTTAATTTCTCGGTTTATCAAGTATTAGGTAAGCTACAAATTCCTCCAACTCGGGTGGAATTATAGCTAGGTTCCGTACGTTACGTAAAAGTGATAACTCGGTATATTGACAACGTTTCCTAAATTTTAGTGGAGTGACTTCGTGTGTGATAACAAACTAGACCTACAGACCTGAGGGTATCAACGACTGCATGGAGGACGTTAGGATAACAGTAGGAAAATTTAACGCCTTTACAGTAGGTCCTATGCCAAAGTAGACGCCAAAAAGGTAAGATCTTTCCTTTTACTAGATTTCAAGAGATGACGATGTAACCATTTAAACCAACTGCCCATTTTATGGAAGGAAAAAAAAACCGTCCACCTCAATCTCATTAGATTCCTCAGAAACAGATAGCATCGCATGAACGCGATCGCTCAGTATTGAAAATTATAATCTCCCTAGCAGAAAACGAAACACTAAAGCAAAACTTGCAGTAATTGTAGTGGATGTGCTTGCAATTTAAGAACAGTCTTATAAAAATGTTGGTCTATAGTTTTGGTATTTAATTCGTTAAATAACATCGGCATTATTCTTTGAAAATGAATGTACTTATCTTCAATCCATAGATATGGACTCCCATTTAGGGAGTGAATTGAGTATGAAAAAGTGTCCCGATAATTAATTGCCTATGGCAATTCCTTTTCCACACAGTTTATTCCATTAAAAAATTAAGAAATAATTTTGAAAGAAAATAGACCCTCTGAATAAAAATGCACTCCGAAAGTTATTTTACCTAGTATAGACCATTCTAAACTGATAGGGAACATACAGAAGGATTAGTGAATGAAAATAAGTTTTTTAAAACTCACTCAACTTCATTCATCTGTTATAAGATGAATTATTTTTGCTCCAAGCATAAATACTAACCGAATACAGGGATCCTCTATACGAAATTGACTTTTTTCACTATGTATTTTATTAACATTCGATTCACATTTTCCTCAACATTTTCGGATAAAAACTTAAAGCGAATGAAGAGTCGTTAGGAAGCAACAAAAAAAAAAGCTTCCTTCATAACTCATCCTTCCCAAGTAACTGTTGTTATCATGCAATCCCAGTTTATTTTCAAATACAAAAAGAAAGAAACCGGATACAGAAAAAACGCCTTTTTGATATTCATATTCTCTGAGAAAAAAAAACTCCAATTCCTTCGTACCAATAGGCAAGGGCATTTATTAGGAAATAAGAAAGAAGAATCCTAATAACCCACCCTAGCAAAGTCATTTTTGGAAAAGTAGTACCATTGGATAATTTTTATAAGTTTAAACATTTCATAACGAGTTACGATGAGGAAGCGCCGGTTCATTTTTCAACAATTATGAAGGATCAAATACAAAGGTTTTTGTCATAACTCGGCTCAAATAAGTCACTTGACTCAATTCAATGAGGAGCTAATGGTGGTTAAGTAGTAAATTGTAATCATTCGAATGTATCTCGGTATTGGGTGTATTCAAGTGGTTTCCAATAAAATATAAAGCTACGCAAAATAAAGGCCGTATCTAAATATGCTATCTGCAACTTATCCTCAAGTGAGAGATGTTGTTGACAAAAAGATGCATATAAAAAAATATTACTCGTCACCATCCCTAAAGTTGGAAGTGTTTAACGAGATAGTACATAAGTCCTCGTCGAAGAAAATATGAAGCTACAAAGTAAAAAAAAAGTAGACAAAAGAAAGAACCACTATGAATTTCCCAATTCTGATTTTTGCAACAATCAAAAACTACACTGCTAAACTACAAACAGCGAATCATGTCATATAGTTTTGTGGCTATGAGAGTGAGTAATGGTGAAAACGTCAATTCAGTTCCTTATATCTTCGTTGACATTGAACCGGAAAGAAAAAAAAATGTCTTCCTATCGTAACTTTGTTTTTTTTTTGTCATTTTACACTACATAAGAAACCGTAAAGTAGTACGAATACGTTTCCTATATTGACTTTGTGGGAGCAAACTTATCGAAAAGTGCCAGTTAATTTCTTGATACTATGAAAATAAACCGGAAAAAAAGATTCCCTGATAACCACCCAGTTTATTCTAGTCAATTGTCTTCAGAAAATGTCAATCGAATTTGTAAATGAAATTGTCATGGGAGTCAAAAATTCAAAAACGAGGAGACCCTTAGGGTTGTATAGTAATTGAACAGGATCATTGTTTAACATTCACAAATCCTACTAAATAATGATTGAATGAATACGAGTACATTTTTATTACCGAGAAAAGTTTACGTCAATTTTATCCTTGGAAGATCGATACATTATCATGAGAGTGATAGCATGAAAAGACACCTATTTTAATTGAAAAAAAAACTTCGATCAAATAATAATGCCGATATGGAGTTAAATTTTTAATATCAGCAAGGTCGAGGGCAAGGTATTCATGATAGTACCGATTTAGCTAAATCAAGAACGAGAAACTTCCATAAGAATAAATTCTGCCAATTTTGCATGTGATGCTTTGGTGTATCGTTTTCTTTAGTTTTTCGCAATGCTTCGGTGTTATAAAGCTCATTTTCCAATTAATTTTTTCATCAAGACTGTTCGCCAGTAACTGATTCAACTAACAAGTTAATTTTGATCATTCAAAACATTCGGTTGATTATGGAATGTATAGAAAAGAAGTCATCACAGGGGACCTATGTAAAATTGTTTTAGAGTATGTTCGGGCAAATGTTTCTACTTGTATTTTCGTTCATATGGTTTGATATCGTTTACGCACACGATTCAGTTTAGTTAAGTTTTCTGCCACCAGATACCCTATTATCAGCTACAGATTGAGAGCCACTGGAATTTCCAACCAATTTACAACCCAGTCATACCTGCGAATTGAACATCAATTTGGGCAGTTCGTCGTCGACATCGTAAGTGGGCAGCAGCCAGGCGGAAACTGTTCCATGGGCGGACCCGATTGCCAGAAGTAGAGGTGTGGAACACTCGCCGACCAGCGGAGACCATTTCAGGCTGGTCGGTTCGTGCGATTGCAGTAGCGTGTGCAACGGGTTGAGCTTGTCCTTGGACACCCTCCATATTTTGCAGGTTTTGTCGGCGGAGATGGTGGCGAAAGTGTCACCTTTGGGATCGAATTCTAATCCGGTGATCGAGTTTTCGTGCGCTTTCAGGGTGATCACGTGGCTGTCTTGATTGACGCTACCCAATTTGAGGGTGCCGTCGACGAAGCCGACGGCGAAGGGGTCGCTCTCGAAAGCCCAATCGATTGCTGTCACGGCTGGAACCAAAATGGCGGATTAACCATACCGTTAGTCAAATGCCATGATATACGAGGTAACTTTCTAATGACGAAAATAAAACATATCACTAGTACAGATAGGTCTAATGTCGATACGATTTATTCATTATCACCAAACATTTTAATAATAAATTGTAATAATAATTTGATAATTTTCAAAGTGAAAAAACAAAACATGGCTGTACTTTGTTGATGTCAACTTTGATAAGATTTTCCAGTGAAATAGCGACATCCTGTATGATTCTTTTTTTGTCTTCACTGTCATATCATTAATTGATCGGTTTACACCACAAAGCTCTGTACTATAGGGACCGTGCCAAAATGTTTTACATAATTCAGCCCATCCATGCGTCAGTTTTTGCACGAATTTCGACACATTTTTTAGTATTTCAATAGTTGAAATTGTCATTTGCGGGTGCTGTGCTTACCGATTAGTGGCGCTAGTTGCGCACTTGCACGGTCCCTATAGAGATAAAACTAGCCGTGTTTTGACAAGACCGTTGGAATAACTGCCAAAAATATACTTCCATGGATGTAAAGTTTATTTCTATCAGTAAGCACCATTATTATAAAGTAATGAAGGAGATTGAGAATTATAATACGGTGGGATCGAATAACTTTGACAAATTCTGTCTCATCTGAAAACTACTAAACGGGTAGAAAGAGAAAGATAGTCATAGCCTGCTCTTATGTCAAATTTATTAGATCGCTTCGTATTATGATCTTTGATTGTGGTACCAGCAATGTCATTCTGTGTGCCACATTTTTAACAACGGTGGTTCGGGTTTAGACACATTTATTAAGCCATGGCCATGGCTTACTACAGCAGACCCTGGCTTTACGTTTTTACGTCAATCACGGCCATATTTCACCATTGTTTCCCGGTCAAGCATTGGTGCTTTCAAATGATCGGCTGTCATTTGAATTCAAATTTCAAATATCACATTAAAATAATCAAGTTGTTATTCAAGATAATCCAAAACAATCCTTACCACAAGAGTGCGAACAGTCCACCAACGCCTCCGTCAATTTATCCTTCCCATGCACAGTGATCAACGACACGGATCCATCAATTTTCCCCAAGACCAAACAATTCCGATCAGCCCCGTCATCGACTTCAAGCCTGGGCCACGTCATCGCCACCACCGCCTCCTCAAGGTCCTCGACGAACAATTCCTCAAACGCGTCGTTTTGAGCACATCCGCCGAGCGACCAAACATTCACGAAACTCTCCACGGAGGCGGCCAGATGACCCCCAGACGCCGACCACTTCAAAAGCCCCACCGCCTTCTCCCTCCCTTCCGCCCCGAAAACCGCCCGCGAATCGCGCGACTCCAGTCGCCTATCGCCACGAGGCGTTTTCGCCGCCACCCACAAATCCACCCTCCCATCCCGACCACCCGACGCCAACCTCTCCCCCTTTTCGTCCCAAGCCAACGCCCCTCCTCCTCCCTCGCCCCCTTCGCAACCATCGAGCCCTTCGTGTCGGTCGGCATGGAAGTAACCTGTCCTATCGGCCAAATCGCCGCACTGCTCGGCCGCCATTTGCATCTTCGTCGCCAGGCACTTGAACAACTGCCGGGCGGCCCACTCCTTCCCGTGCCTCTCCACCCGTCTCGACATCAAATAAGCCGAAAGCGCGTCGATGAGACTCAGCGGATTGGCGGAGTTATCCGAACGCGAGCCGGAAGGGGGCGAACAGTCCTTTCGGGGGAAATCGGCTAAAGTGCACCCGCCGTGACTTGACAGGATGTTGATTAAGGCCCGAGTGACGGCGAATCCGGGTCGTTCGCGCCCGGCCGCTGTCAAAATCAGGTCTTTCGTGCAGAGGTCGACGACTAGGTCGGCTGCGTTCGGGTCGTTCCGGGCGAGTGCGGCTATGCTGACGCTCAGATAGTTGAGACAGGAGTTGGTGACGGGTGACAGATGGGTGCCGAGGTGGGCGAAGTCGCCGGGGGCGCCGAGGCCGGCCGAGTCGTCGCGGACGTCGCCGATCTCGACGCGGTCGAGGGCGGTGAGCGTCATCAGGCGGACGACCTTGCGGATGTCGGACAGGCCGATCTTGTCGAGGCAGTCGATGAGCGCCGCGAGGTCGGCGCTGAGGCTGAGCAGCGAGAGGACGCCGAGGACGACCGAGCGCGACAGCATGACGTGGATGGAGGCGGTGAGGTCGCGCAGGCCGCGCACGCGGTCCGCGCTGGTGGTGAGCAGGGCGGCGCGGTCGCCGAGGCGCCTGGTCGGCGGCGGGCCGGCGGTCGGGCGGGGCGGCGCGACGCGCGGCACCGAGCCGGCGCCGAGCGGGTCCGGGTAGGGGAAGTCGATCGTGTCGATCGCCGGGCGGCGCTGCTGCAGGAGGTCGCGCCTGATCTCGTCCAGGTCCTCGGGTCCGGGCGACGACGGCTTGCCCGGTTGGAGCACGGACGTTTCCGGCGATTCTGGAGGACGAAATTGAGATTGATTCGATGGATTGTTGGGTGAGTGGGGTGGTGGTGTCTTACCGTGATTGGGGGGTGATATGTCCGGGGCGGGGCTTTGCGGGAATACCGGGTCGTGCGCGTTCGGATTTCTGTACCTCTTCTGGCATTTGAAGCACAAAATGTAGAGGTTTTCTGAAATCAAACACGCGTCCTTTTGCTATTGTTTTTAAGACAGGCTACAAAAATGGTCATGTTTATTATAATTATAATAGCCTAGGGGTGAACCACTCCGTGAAAATTTTTACTCGTATTGCCGTTATTGCAGAAAAATGCCTGTTATTCCCTCGTATTGCCCAAAATTGCCTAATATTTCCTATTATTGCTCAGTATTTCCAGTAGTAGTATTGCCCAAGTATTGCCTGTTATTGCCCAACTTTTGTACTTCGTATTTCCGAAGGTTGGTTTACCTGGTCCATAATTCAGGTAATTGTGTTTATGACGAGACAATAATGCCTAATTATGGACGAGTTGCATAAAAGATTTTATGGTCGACTGCTTCGGTTGTGTCTTTTCTTCAAAAATAAATCGAATGTCGAATATTGCGAAGTATGCTTTGGTCAGTCAATTCTGACAATTGTAAAATATAAAAAAAGACATTTTGACGTTTATTTAAATAATGTTTTCAATGACCTAGGTGATAAGCCGCAGTGGAGGTTACACTTCATCATAACAGACCATTGCGGGGATCCCGAGTTGTGCTATCTCACAATTTAGCTAGCGTGTCGTCAGCTTATTGACAGGGACTTGAAATCTGTGATAATTATTGGTTAGAGTTAGCTAGCGAAAAATTAGCACAACTCGGGATCCGGCCCCAGTCCATAAAGAGCCACTTTATGGACAACAAACTATGCCATAAATGTCATAATACTTGACATTATGTATAGGTAGATTTTTATTTGGTGGCGGAAAGCTCGGGAAGCGCAGTAGCAAAGCTCCGCCTCCGCTTCTCCCGTTTGTGAAAACAGAAAACAACCAGTGGCGTAGCGATGACGCCGTTTCTAATTTGAAAAGGACGCGGCACGATTATGTGTATAGATATCTTTAAAAAGTATACGGGAGATTTTTCTATAATCGATTATAATTGAATTCTAACTTTCACCTATTGAAAACTTCCAGAAGCTCCTTACCGATGGAGCGCTAATGATGAATTTGCATCCTTTATTTTTTCACCAAACTACGCCACTGTCTGCCACGAAGCCGAGTCGAGCCGAACCGCTGCGTACATTGACGAATACAGCTTACTGTGCCCGCCCATCTGACCGGCTTTCCGCCACCAAATAAAAATTCACCTATACAATTGACCATAATAGTTATTTATCTACAACGATTGTTTAAAGTTGGCATTTCGATTGTCAATGTGATAGAGCTGTCCCAAATTATCTGTGGCCAAAGGTCGGATTCGCATTCGTACAATGGGACAACTCTATCGAAATGACGTTCTTTATCGCACTCGGTGCGGTAAAATTACACTGACATTCTTTTTCAATATCGAATATCGAAATAACGTTTCAGTTTAAATTTTTCCTTTATTTATACTCATTTCCAAGATGATTTGCGTTAATTGCCTCCAACCTACTACAGTCAACCTCGGATATAACGAACATGGTCTATAACAAACACTCGTTTATAACGAACGATTTGAAAAGTCCCGTCAAAAACGTCTATTATTAATGACCATGCATTTTTGTTCGGTTATAACGAACATCGGTTATAATAACGAACCATTTTTGATGTCATTAGGTTGTTCGTTATATCCGAGGTTGACTGTAAGTTGAATTTCCAAACGGAAAACAGCTTTTAGGAAATCAGTAGATCATTGTATTTATGAGTAGATTTTTCTACCGAAATCAAACTGCCTCATTTCCTACTCACCGTAAACGCATCCACAAAAACTGGGACCCCAGTGTATTTCACACCCCGGATGACAGGACGTCATGTGTCCTCTAATGAAATGCGAAAATTGACCGCAGAGTTGGCAAATAGCGCAGGCTTTGTTGACCTGGAAAACGATCAATTAGGAATGAACCATCAACGACTTGCAATATCGCCATTTTAACGTTGCATTACGGAAGACGAAGAGCCAAAATCTGTCATTATGAAATTTTTGACAGAAATGCATAGTTTAATGTGTCAAAGTCAAAGTGGCGGTTTCACAAGTCCCCTGGCCTAAATTTGTACATTGACATATCCGTAAGTTTCGACCACTTCGTCTTCGGACAGTTCGCCGATCCTCGCCACCTCGTCCTCGATTTCCGTCCAACACCTCCGGAACCGATAAGTCGGCGCCATGTCCAATAGGAACGGATTCGCGGCCGAACTCCTCGCCGGCACAGACGGCAAACAGTGACCCATCCTTCGGGTAACACCACCTGAACCAACACCGAATGTTAAAAAAGTGCCGGCCAATAGGGAGGGTGCACACATAACCTTAAAGTCATTCATTCATTCATTCATTCATTCATTCATTCCTTTTAATGGCTTCATGCGATGTGCATTTTAGGCCAGCATCAATACTTTTAAATACAAATTTTCGAACTGGACCTACTGATTTACGTGGAATCCGAACCACCACCCAAGTCAAAAACAATTGAAGTTCGGAGGTTAAATAACTGCCAAGATAGTTGCTATGTAATTCACTACATTGTGTAAATGAGTGGCATTTTTCATTTAGCAGTTACTTAACCTCGTTTTCAAGGGGTTTATCGTTTTATCTTTTATCCTTGAAATTATTCTCTGCAATTTTTCCTCTAAAATGTATCCCAAGACTACGCCTAAGACCATGCAGGTACCAGTCAGGACTTTTAAAGATAAAAAGCAGAGTAAACCCGCAAAAGGTGCAAAATCGAGGATACAACAGAATTCGAAGAAACTTATGTAATGTATGAAAAATGAATAATTTTTTGTTAATGGGTTTTTGAAGTCGGATCACAACCAAAGAAACTGTGGCGTTTTGAACTTTTCATCGAACAGGCTGTATAATAGTCGAATTAGCTTTTTTTGCCACTCTGACTACTTTCTGACCGATCCCAATCATATTCAAGATCGATTCTGCCAAATTCTTCACACTAAAATGTCTAAAATCACTCAGTGACAGGTTGCAAACCAGACCACATTTGAGGTGCACGAATAAACCTTATAACTGTTATTTTATATCTTTTTGGCCGAGGGGTAAACCACTCCGTATTCGTATTGAGTTATTGTTATTGCCCAAAATGCCGATATATTGTGAGTATTGGCTAAGGTTGAGGATAAAACAGGAATCTAGTTTACCGACAATTGTTGCCAAACTTATTGCCAAAAATTGCGTAAGTAATATTCTCTATTACAGTCCAATATTTCTAGTATTGCCCAAGTGTTTCCCTCTAAAGGGTCGATTAGCTTTGTAGTGACGAACTAACAAGAATTTTAATGTTGTTAGGTTTTTGTCAGGATTTTGTTACAAAATTGATCAAAATAAAAGAAATAGGTGACCGTTGTCAAAATAGTGAAAGTCAGAAAATTGTAGATTCCGTTACAAGTTTTTACTTAATTACTTGCCAAAACTAGGTAATTTTTAATAATTTTGAAATAACTTGCGAGCACCTCTTTGGCATAGCTTTCCGGAAAATTTTGCAAAACAGTTTCGGTGAAATTTTTTATGAAATTTAAATAGAGATGAAGTTATTTCATTGAATAAGGGACTGGGGTACTCTCAAATAAGTGAAAGTTTTTAAAAAATGACAGAGATAGCTAACCCAACTTTCAAAAGCCCAACTCACAGCAAACTCCAGGGTGAAAAGTAGAAGTCACTTAAACTTCAAAGTCTTGTTCCTCACTACAAAGTTACGACTACTTTATTGCTCAACTTTCTCGACATATTGTCGCGAGTTTTAGCTCAAATTTTATACGCTTTCATATCTTGAGAAATATATTTGAAAAAACGGAAAGTAGCTAAAATTTTAGTGTACGTACCTAATTCATAAAAAAATCCGAATAATTAAAATTTCTACTGAAAAATATTGTTGACTTTTTTCACAGTTGTTTGAGATTTTACGCTAATTATTACGTAGCAATTATTTTAGATTTTTAGGTGATGCATCCTCCCTATACAGGAAATGTCACTCACTTCTCCTGAGCGGCGTCGGGTACCGGCAGAACGTCCTGGTCGTCTCGGGCGCGTCGAACTGCGCCGCCGCGTTCTCCTCCTGCGTCGCGCCGGCCGCGTCGCCGTGCGCGTTGCCCACCAGCCACAGCGCCAGCGTGTTCGCGTCCGCGCAGCGCGTCTCTCGGATCGCGTGCGCGATCTGCGACAGCGGAAAGCCCATCTCGAGCAGCGGCTTGGTCAGGTGCGGCGGCGGCGCGTCGCTCGGTCGCCCGGCGGCGCCGCCGCGCTCGTCGGCCGCGTCGGACTCGGCGTAGATCAGGCGGCGGCGCGACTGGGCCGTCGCGGCGCAGCACCGTCTGGCCGCCTTGCGGTACACGACGCCCGCCGCGTCGCCGAGGGCGGGTGACACGCCGGCGGCCTCCTCGCCGGCGAACGACGTCGACGGGAAGTTGTCGCCGGAGTTCTCGAACGCCTCGAGCGATTTGCCGATTATCTCTTTGCGCAGACCGTCGTCGTCGTACCTGCGGGGCAAAGGTTTGATTCGTTAATAAACGATAATTAAGATCGGTATCGAGGCCAACGTCAATGTTACAGGCCAAATTACCATACGGCCAACATGGCGATCTGTCAAAAGTCGGCCTATAGACATGTCGATCTAGATAATTTTCTGACATTCATGATTTTTTGGAATCAGAGGAGATTTTTCTCCAAAATAACGTGTTTTGTTGCAAAAATAAGCGACATTGTAGCCCTGGGTTACATTGTGACTTGGTGTTTTGCGATTTTCGTACAAAATTCCTTCAAAAACTGCTCATTCGTCCTGTAAAGATGCTGTTCCCGGACTAATTTTTGACGTAAAATAGTTTTAAAAAACCGTGATTATACCCTGAAATGGTAACATTGTCGTTGGCCTCGAAATAATGCAAATAGGGCCCGTACGAATTTACTCTAGCGCCCCCGTTTTGCAACTTCTTGCAGGAAATCATAACACTTATAATTCTCCCTAATGTGAATATCAAAAATTTACTCAAAAATCCCCCAGAAACTTTCGAACGTCGATTCTTGGGTGCGCTTAATCTGAAAAACGCTCGGTCCCTATAGAGAAGTGACACGGATTTTTAAAATTGATCATTTTACGCTTATTATGTGGAACAGGGCATGTAGGCCTCGGATATTTAAAAAATTACAAAACAATCCTAACGCCCGGTATTTCCACCTCTGATTAAGCCCCAGATTAGTTAACTGTAACTTTGAATGTGAGCCTTTATTATTCATTTTAACCGGAATCGTTACAGTCTAAGGTTCCAGTTATGTAGCTAACTGGAGGTTAACCATAGGTGGAAATACTGGGCCTAAAAGTGTCAAAAATTCGTGAACAAACACAACAACGCGGTTCAAAACTCGGGACTCGATCTCGCCTTTCAGTGGTCAAATGAAATATAAAATGTCTACATGCAGGGTTACAACATGGATAACAGTTTGAATGAAAAAAAAAATAAAATAAAAAGATTTTAAGGGGTCTGAGACCATTTTGAGACCAAGACCACTCAATCGACAATAAATTCTTCTGAAAAATCAGATATCACTGACATCAGTACACCTTTTACTTATTTTTTTTTTTTATAAAAATAAGAAAGTTGTAGTTTATTTTTTTTTGTTTTTACTCAAAATCGAATGAATAAGTGGTCAAAAACTGTTACCGTTCTCGAAAATTTGAAGTTAAATAGATGCATATTTTCAAAAAGCCTATATGATGGTCTTTCATTTTTATCTAAAACTTTAGCCCGACTAAAATTGTCATCCTGCTGAAAATGTATTGAAAATTTTAATGTGACACCCTGTATCTATTGAGCGTTTTCGGACCATACGATGAGGGAGACCGGCTCTTAAGCATTATCACACGTAAACTGGTTCACCCTTTTTTTTAATAACGTCTCATTGAAAATTTAAATCATCGATATAATAAAAAAAAAAAAAAAATCATCAGACAAGTATTTTGATGCATCGAAATTAGTGCATCAATGGTCTAAATATCAATACAGGGTGTCTTTGAAATACGTGTAGAACGTGCTACCACATATTCCTGAGATCCAAAGTCCAAAAGTTGATAATAAAATAGTTACAGTTGCTTTTTCTGCCAGGTGATTTGTTCTTAGCAAACAGTCACAAAATGAACTCGTTGTCAGGCTCATTTGTTTTTTGAAAAATTACCTTCAAAATTAGTGCGAATTTTGATAAAATTTACCCTTCAAGAGTAAATAGTTCCAAAACTGTGCATCAAACAAGTAATCCCTTTTTTGAGTAAAATAATCAGGCAGTCGATTTATTATAACCTCGGTTATCTGAAGGGAGAAAAAGTTAAGGCTGTCATTTGCAAATTCTTGTAGCGTACGTGGCGCCGCTTAGGAAATACAGCAAAACTCTAAGTCCGAATGAATATTCCCCATACCGGAAAACCCTACAATGTTACCAAATTTTGAATCAATATTCACAAAACTTGACAAATTATTTGCTAAAAAATTGGAAATACAAATTTTTATTTCCATACCCAGTAACTCTTTTATTATGAACTTTTGGACGTATTTCAGACACCCTGTATATCGCAGTTTGAAATTTTTTAAATAATAGTCGTACCGTGCTTTGATATAGTTGGAGTGAAGGATGCTGATGGTCCGTTCGAACTCGGACACGCCGACGACGCACTTCAGTTTACACTCTTGGACGCTCTTTTCGACCAGCGAATTCATGATCTGCGTCAAGAGATGCTGATCGGTCGCCTTCCCCTTGGTCCGCTCGTCGACCAGAAACAGCTCGGCGAACAAGTTCGACGTCAGAAAGATCCCGACCACTTTCAGGGCGACGAACTGCAGCGCCGCCAACTGCAGCGTGACGTGCTCGGCGTCCAGCAGCTTCTTCTCCAGCAGCTGCACCTCCAGACTGTCCGAGGGCCGTCTCGCCCTCCTCGGCGCGCCCTCGGAGGGCCGCTCGTCCTCGCCCTGGGTGCCCACGATCTTCTCGACGCTGATGCGCTTCCCCTCGCCCAGGATGTTGGACACCATCTCGTCGGTCAGGGCGTCCATCGTTCTGGCGGACGCCTGGTGAGTTTGAGTTTGGGTTTTCGCTTTCGCCTCGCTCGGCGGCTTGCAAGTTGTGTTCGGATTACTGCCGTGACGATTTTGGAATTTCGTTTGTTCCTCGTCGAGCAGTTTTTCTTCTTCTTCCGTCAGAGTGCAAGGCGGGAATGATAGTTCGTTAGAAATCCCACTGATGCGTGCGATTTGAAGTAATAACGCGGGAGTTATTCCTATCAAAAAACGAAGATTTTGGGGCAGGTTCAAGCAGAACGAAGAAGGCAACGTGAAACACACCTGTCCACTTCGGCCGACGACTTAACCTTTCTACTAAATGTCATTATTGTGGATTTTCGTGACCGCCATCTTGGAAAATTTTGATAAGTTGTTTCTGTGCCGAAACTTGATAAAAATTAACATACGTTAAAGTGTTTAAGGTGCCATATCACCTTAGATTAAGGGCCAACTGCACCGCTTTCACGTAAAATTTAAGTGGAGCTTAAACCTTAGCAACAATTGTTGTCAACAATCGTAGTCAAGGCTTCAGCTCCGCTTACCTTTTAAGTGAAAGCGGTGCAGTTGGCCCTTAATATCAAAAATTTGTCATTAACCCCCAATCCACGGTTTGTCTTTTCAACTATTCCGAAGTCCGCATGCGCGAAAATGCCATAGTTATTTTCCAGTTTTTAGGTTGGCACCCCATTTGGGTATTTGGTTGCCAAAAATGACATTCAGATGGTGTGGGGATTGGGGGAAGCCCACATGTTTGTATACATTAAATGTCCCGTTTTCCATCATTTTCTTGTATTTCAATGGTAATTTTCAGGTAAATTGTCAATTTGAAAAGCGTTTTCATGTGAGTAAAGATATAATAACGTGAAAATTATGATTACATCTCAATTTGTTACCACATTCTAACATGCTACCACCTACCCCGGTATTCTTTCCAATTGGTTAGTTATCTATCTTTACAGCTATGATCCATTTTCTTCTTAAAATTGAATTTGTTGAGGATCTAAGCAGACAAACTCCCGAGCAAACTCCTTCAATTTTTCCTACATTTTGGCAATGAGTTACGCCACATTTCGGCATCTTGCTTCACTTGCTTGTTACTAGAATTCACTACAGGGTCACTAAATTCACTGATTACATTCGAAAAACTCATTAAAAATACTCAAAACACACGTAAAGATCACGACTTTTTGTGACGTTTATAGATGAAAATTTTAGTGAAATCAGGTACCGGAATGTAACTAGATTTGAATGAAAGTGGGCGGAGCTAACATCTACTGCGCATGTCGTATCGAGACGATCTACATTAGGACAAACCGTGGATTTCATAATCGAACTTTAAAGTCTCCTTTAAAAAAATGAAATGAGAATGTGACAAATCAACTCTTGCATTTGACACATTCTAAACATCAATTTTACTAAAGTGACTTTAAATTCGATTATGAAAACGGCGGTAAGGTGATGTAAGTAATCGAACCTTTAGCATATTAACAGCGTACTATTTTGAACAAATTTGTTACAAAATCCCGTTCAATTTGAACAGTGTGTCCAAAAGTTCAAAGGTTCAAACCTATCATTATTCATAGTTACCCATGAACATCTTTCTGTCTCTTTTTAGAACTATTAAAAGTACAGAGACATGACGATGGTTATGTCATGGTCAACGAGGAATAAAAATCGGTTCGAACACCGGGTAGAAGATGATCAGATTTTTCTGATGTTCAAATTAATAAACTGCTGCTAGAAGTCGAATAAACATCTTGAGAACCGATAAGTTCAAACTGTCAAAGAATGTGCCTGAGCATGACTGTCATTAAATTTCAAGTGAAATTTACCAATAAAATGCCATGTGGAATAAGGCCAAAGAAAAATCGTTTAGCTAGCTTGGGTTTCGGTGGTTTTTCCTGATATCTTACGATTTTTCAGAGAAAAAAGCGTAGATAGAAGTTGTCTCAATCTCAATTTCACTACCCTTGAAGAGAGTAAAAGGCCATTAATTTCAATGCATAAAAAAGAGTAAATCGATTTTTAGATTCATTAAAATGTAAGAGAAACATAAATAAATTGATAAAGTTGTCTAGCTTTTTAGAAACTACTACGAAAATGTTGTATTTCCTTTGGTATACATATTTAAATTTTCCTCCTTTGTTATGGTTAATCGGTCGACTCACACGGTGACATTTTTTAAGACAACGCCACAACGCTAATAATGAAAATCAAATAAAATAGATGTTTCTGGCATAAACTTCTGTCAAATATTTTAACTAATTTATATAAATACGTCTATTTCTAGAACTATTATAAATATAAATATAAATCATCAAAATGACTCAAATTTGTTCCTAACTGCGATTCAGAAACATCAAAAATCAACAACAAGTGAGACGTGCCCTATATGTTATTGGAACAAGTTTCCTCAATTAATGCACAATGGCCGCTGTGCAAGTATCGAATAGTTACTTGAAAAGTGATGAGATTATCAACATGGCGGTAACGCAAGTCCCCAATGACACATGTGACAGTAACATACAGTCGTCGGTGGATATTCTGTCGCGCCTTCTTCGTTGATATTACTTCAGTTGAATTTACCTGTGAACTTGCTAGTGTTGAAAGCAGGAGGCTCGACAAATTCCAAATTGGATGAGAAGATATCGGATACGGTTCCGTCCGATTCCCACTGAACACTGACGGTGGTTATTCCTTTCTTCAGGATGCCGAGCACTATGGCTCTTCTTCCTGTGCCTTTATGTTCACAATAACCGCCCATTTTAAGTCCTCTATCGAAACCGCCGATCACAACTAGAGCGGGCCACACTTTGGCGGTGAGATCATTGAAATTCACCTTCTCTTCTGAATCCAACTCTTTACTAGTGACCATTTTACCCATGAAATCTTCGATATAATTCAATCTGTCAATGATTGTTCTATTAATCTGTAAAAGATATTCATCAAAATGTCGTCCCTGCGGTTTTTAGTAAAATACGATATTTATTTCTATTTGTCAAGTTTAAATGATGTATAAGAGTATAAGATATTATAGTTGAGCTTGAAACGATTGGAAAAAGTCTACGACTGTCTGCTTTTCTATTGTTCAGATTTCTCAATTCTAGAATTCAAATGGGCATTTTTTTTAATTTATAGCCAGTTTTATAATTAAAGATAAAGTTTGACTTCAAGATACATTTCCTCTATTCGATACCATAGGCACAATATAGCTGACTTATCGAGTATCAAACATGAGTATCTGCCCTTCAAGTTCACTTTCGCTTTAATTTTTGAATTCTGACTGTAAGCCCCGATTTCATAATAGAAGTTAAAGTGTACTTCACTGAAGTGACTTCAAATTCGATTTTGAAATCGGTTGTAAGTCGAACCAGAAGTAACCAGTTCACGCAGCTCACCCTCTAGTGGGCAAAACTGGACCTTACTCTGTAAGGTCTGTTAGCGAGTTGAAATGACAGTGAGGTGATTTTTTTTCAATAGACTTGTTCATTTATGCCTTTGACATTGGCCGATAGGTAACAATCGTAGAATTTGGCCGAAAAATGAATGTTCAGTCATAGAAAACAACCGTATTCCTGTGAAGAAATTGGTTATTTCGTGTTGAATATTGCAATTAATTATAGAATTGTAGGCAAGTGTTTCTTTTTAATAATTTTCAATTTCTGAAATCATAGTTTGAAACTGTCTTGTGACCAAAATGTGACTTTTATCATTTGCTATGATATTTGCCAAAGTAGCCCAGCCAAAACGTCAATCATTAATAAATTTTAGTCAAAGTCCCACGGTTTTGATTATTGAAAGCAATCTGCGTAAAACCCTTGTAAAACATAATAATACCATACACACCTCATTATTCCACACGTTCGTATCGTGTAACTTCCTGATAAGAGTCACATAAGACTCGGTCAAAACCGCCGGCATCGGAGCCAGATTAGGTTCGCCGGGCAACAAATCCCTGTGAACACTGTGCATCTGAAACAACTCCATTAACACCCAAACCAACAATAAAGCCAAAAAATCGAATAGGTACCTTCATGTCGGTGATCTTGACCTTCTCGCCGGCGTTGGCGCTGTAGAACATGACGCACGGAAACAGCTCGGGCGCGTCCACGTTCTCGAACGCGACCCGAGGTTCCTCCCCGTTCTTCCCGAAACTCAACGTCTTGGCATCCATATCCAACACGACCGTTATGTAGTCCCCTTGGGTGTACAGCTCGAAACTCGTCTCCCTCTCTCCCGCATGGTAGAGCGACCCGCTGTAAGCGCGGTAGAGCCACATGTCCCCGGTCGACCTGTGACTGAAGTCCTTGACCGGGTACTTTGCTACCCCAATGCAGGTACCCTCATTACCACGGTTCTCCCTGACTATCAAAATCTTCCACTGGTAGCAGCCCGACTTTATACCCTGCAGACCCAGGCAGTAGCCGCGCCCCGCGTTGTGTATGAGCGTCAGCCCTTCTATCGTGCAATTGTAGCACTTTTCCGGATCGAAACCGACGTCGTACACCGGAACGCTCTCTTCTTCGTCGCAATCGGCGAAAACGTTCGGCTCCTCCGCTTTTTCGCCAGAATTCGAGCCCTTCCACAGCTCGAAGCTCAGCTGGTTAAAAAGCCTGTTGATCACGTGCTTCCGGATATCACCCGGCATGTCTTCCGGCTTCAAATGAGGCAGGACGTTCCGGAATATCTGCAGGATCAGGATCTTCGGTCTGAGCAGTTTCAGTTGGGTGTCGTAGCTGACGGTCAGGTTGGCCGTGTCGAGGACGGCCAAGAACGAGTTCATCCACTGCTTGGACGAGATGGAGAGGCGTAACGGGCGGTTGACGGAGATCGTGCGCAGGAAGAGGACGAAATCGCCGAAGTTCTTGTCGCATATGGACGATAAAGAGGTGGCAGCGCCGGCTCGACGGCCCGTCATCAGGGTGAACTGGTCGTAGAGGCGGTCGACGATCGTCTGTAACGTGTGGGGGTCCAGTTTGGATGCGTGGATGCACGTGCAGATCGATAGCGCCCGGACGAATCGAAGGGCGGTCGATTGGATGATGCCGTCCTCTTGTTCCGCCGATTTGCTTTCTTCGTTGATCAGGTGCAGTAGGAATGAGAAGAGGCCGTTCTTCACTGCCAGTGTTAAATCTGGAGCCTCATATCTGTCGAAAGAAATATAAATTCAAAATATGTGAAAGTAAAGGTAAATGTCATTCGATAGTTGCAATAGACGATCATAATGGATGATTAGAAGGCCTCTTTGAATTGTAAATTTTTGAGGTTTCTGTATTTGACACCGATAAACCTTAACTTCATGACTTTAGTCAATAAACAAGGTTTGTTCGTGCACCTTAAATGTAGACCGGTTTGCAACCAGTCACTAACTGTTTTCGGATATTTCAGTGCCCTGTTTTAGTGCGTAGAATTGACCTCGGCTAAGTTTGTGATCGGTCAGAAAGTGGTCAGAGTTGCAAAAATGCGTTTTTGGAAGCTAATCGGGCTATTATCTGCACATGTTACAAATTACTAGTCCACTAAAAACGAATCCAAAGGTTCATGAAAGAACACCGGATCATCAGTCAGAAATTGGTCAGAAAACAGTCGAACTGTTCCAAGCTTGTGCGGATGCGTCGTACTTTGTGGACCGGTCCACAACTGTTGCACGAACAAACCTGTTAACAGCTGGTTTTGAAAAATAATTTCAATTGAAAGAATTATTTTTGTTCTATGTCGTATGATTTCTTAAAATTTCCGTGAAAACGGCATTTTATGATCACGTCCAGAATATGTTTGCCTGTTGCCTGTATCTATGCCAGTATTATTAGGACTATTAACTTTTATCACTTACATATCTGTAAAAATCTCGCTTTTTCTAAAATTTATCTGTCAAAGAAGTTGAACAAATAAGCAAAGTACATAATATTGTACATAAATCCTTGAAAAAATTGACAATCACCATTGACTAAAATTATGAAGATTTTGAAAACAATTTTTGATGCTTCTGAATCACTGTGGAGGCATAACTTCCGATTGTTAATTATCTGTGTTTCCAACCATATAATAAATCACCAAAGACGGCCGTTTTGTAAGTGTGGCCATAAATGGCAAGAGAAGATCTTGATTGTTATTTTCAGAACTCACCTAGAACTCAAGGCAAATACGGTGGAAAGCAGCAACTGTCGATTTTCCGATCCTCCGGTGACCTGTCGACTCAGCGATCCGATCAGGACGCTTAATATGTCGTGGACGTGACTGCGTATTTTGTCTTTAACTTCAAATGACACCGCTTTGATATCTTCCAAATAATGCAGCAGACAATTCGGCGCGTTTTCCGATATGAAATTGACAAAACCGAAACATCCAGCCAGTAATTGAGATTGTACAATGTTTATGGTCATTGGGGAATTCCGTTTTCCAACCAAGAGACGTTTCAAATATTCCAACGCTTTGAGGCGATCTAAGGCGCGCAGTTTTTGTGCCTTTGCCCCTTTCAAAATGGCAGCCGGCTCACTGCTCCAATTGACATTTCCTAAGGCGTGCAGAGGTAGAGGGATCTTTTCTCCAGATTCATTAGATACAAAGTTCAGAGCCAAATTACACACCCTATTTAATTTCGCCGGTTGACAATTTTCCGGATCCATTCCTGGAAATTAATGGAAACTTCAAGTTATTCACCCAATTGGTGTTAGGAAAGCCAATACCAAATTGATTTCATATCAAGATGAATACATGTCAATTTAAAACTCATCAATATGGCGGCTTTGCAAATCCCATAGAAATCAAACCTACCTTTGACAAAAATCAATATAAAAAGACACCTTTCTAGAACTTTCTCACAATTCTGTAAGAACTTTCTTTCGATGTTAACAAAATCGTCATCATTATTAACTTCGGAAAAACTCTCGGTTTGATCCTTTCCGTCAAAGTCGGCTTTATATTTATTCACTGAAATGTAGGACGCCGCATCCACCAGTTTCTGTCCCAATTTGAAAGCGAACTTTTGTATCTCCTTGAAAGACGCATGGCTAGGCTGCTTCCGTATCAAGCCGGTCAACTTCAACAGAGTCACCAGAAAACAGTGCACCACTTTATCGACATTCTCGGAATCGCCGTCCCACATTTCGAACTGCAAGTCGTGCAGCAGCGTGTCGTGGAACGCCTCGCTCTCCACGGCGCAGGCCTCGTCGTAACCGTGCCGAATTTTGAACGCCAACATCAGATACGTCTGGACGTCGACGTCCACGTCCTGTATCGCGATCGACAGCCGGTTGCGCTCGTTACTAAGCGCCAGATTGGCCAGGTCCTCGATGCTCGTCACGTCGAAGTGGTCGTTCTCCAGTCCGAAAGCGAACAGATCGGTTTTCAACCAATTCTTGCAGTCGATTTCCTCGTTCGAGTGCGGCTCACCCAGCAGCATGCCGTTCAGGCATTGGCCGATCAGAAGAGAGCAGGTGCGCTCCAGGTCCACTATCCAGACCCACGATTGGTCGGCCAGTTGGGTGAGAGTGGGAGTCTCGGAGCCTGAAAACCGCGAAATGTCAAAACGAGTACATTTCGCAACGTATCCGGAAAGTGCAGTGGAACTTTCCCGACAAGTTGCGTATACTATTTTTCCGACGTCCACATCAGTCCAACAGTGATATAATATTACTTGCAAGAAACCCATGAATACAAAAGAATCAATCATAACTGTCATAACTAGTCATAAGGTTTGTTTGTGGACCGGTCCACAAAGTACCACGCATGCGCACAGGCTTGGCGCAGTTCTAGCATATGCACGCACTGTTTTCTAACGAGTTTCTGCCTGATAGTCTGGTGCTCCTGCGTCTTGCAGCAACCTTAGGATTAGTTTCTGACTGGTTGCAAACTGTTAAAGTAGTCAGAACTTCACAGCGTGGACTAGTGGTTTGTCACATGCGCAGATAATAGGCCAAAACGCGTCTTTGCTATTCTGACCACTTTTTGACCGGTCCCAAACTCATCCAAGGTCGATTGCGCGCACTAAATTACCCGAAAACAGTTAGTGACTGGTTGCCAACCGGTACACATTTGAGGTGCCTGAACAAAACGTATAATTAATTTATGTCGTTTTTTTTTGCGAACATCAAGTTTTTTTAAAACACTGCGATCATATTAATTTTGGGCTAGGGTTTTGGGCAATGTTTTGGGGTGGCATATTTTAAACCACGGACAAGGAGAGCGCAGTGTTTCAAAACTAAATGTTCACCAAAAAACGACATTAGAAGTTTGGAATTGACAACCAAAATTTCATGAAAATAAAAATCCCTAAGTTGCTGAAAATGCTAAATGAATGAATTTTCAATAAAAATAAATGATAACTTCAACAATTCGGTTTCATGCTTAGATTTGGTGAAGTTATGGACTTGTGCGATAATGAAATACCTCATTATGTAATAGGTTGAAAATGAGTGACTTTTCAGCCACCTCGATTGTTATGAAAAGTGACACTTTACAATGTGGGCGTCGGAAAATGCTAAAAGATATTAATTGAGAACATTACGTGAAGAGATCGAGTTGAAGTCGCTCATCATGTCGACCGGCAGGAGACGGTTGAATCGAGCCAGCGGCTCCAACATTTCCAGCAATCGAGGCATCAAGTTCTTGATGAAAAATGGCGGCATCAGCAACAGGGAGTGGATAATTTTGAAGAACATAGATCCGGCCACCGAATCCAGTAGGACGTTGTACAGGAGTTCCAGACATGGCGGATGACTTTCCAGAATGTCGGAAGAACGATTCAATATTTTAACGGCGAGAGGCAGTAAGCGATTGAGGTGGCCGATCAGAATGTTTTGGGCGTGACCGTTTTCGCATATCGTGGGCTTTTTGACGGTTAAATGAGCCAACAAGTGATTTTGGAGAGAAGACAACAATTTTTGCAGGTAACCGCTACGAGGATTATTTCCATTTTGCCATTCGTCCTCCGAATCACTCTCGGCGTATAATTTGATGCTGTCGAGACTTTGTTCCTGAAAAAAGAACGGTTCATCAACCATCTTGATTCATTTTGACAAAAGTAAGGGGAGGCTATGAACATAATTCTGTCTCATCTGAAAACTGAGACAGAACGATTATCATAGTCTCCCTTTTTGAAGCATGTCTTTCAAGATGACTTTCTCGCAAGTCTACCATAAATTTACATTGACAGACGAAATGTCAAGATTACGTCAAAGTCGATAAATAAATATGGCGACAATGCGAAAATTCAATAGAAAAAAGAAAACTTACCGTGATCTTACTGAACGAATGAAGTAAAGTTTGCATCAACGTATCGATCACTTTCAGATCCACCGATACATTTTCGTCATTATTGTAACCTAATAAAGTTGCAATGTGAACTGGATCCTCTAAACTATTCAAAATGATCCCTAGCAACATTTGTTGTCCTTGTGATATGTTCTCGTCCTTTGGAAGATGCTCTTGCAGAAATTCCACTCTTTCGTGTAACTGAGGCAACAACAGATAAGCTCCGACGTTTATCACTTCCCTAACGGCAGAATGAATTTCAGGAGGAGCCAGAATATCCACCAACCTAGAAAACAATAACAGACTCATAACAACCATTATAAACAAACGAGCCCTATCATTGGTTTTCACGGGCAATTATCATAGCAAGTCCCCCTATTATGAAACGGATTAAATGCCAAATTTGTTGCGATTTTAAACCGAGACGACCGGTTTTTCTCTGCCTTTCGGTTTGGTTTTTGACAATTGGGATTATTCCGTTTTTTTTTTGTCGGATTTTCATAAGGTAATAGTAATAACATCGGACACAACCGGCCACACAAATTCAAACTATCCGCTGCCGATTTTATGCATTTTCACCTCGAATTGAACGAATGTGACGTTTCGGAATTTAATTTTCTACTTTGTTTACTGCGGTTGCTAAGATATACTGATACTGATCAGCTGATCCGCTTTTCCACCTTATGAATTTCTTTCCACGTGCCCTCCATCTCGAGATCCACGAGAGAATTAGTACATTACACAACGCGTCGGGAAAGTGCAATATTTCACGCGAGTGAGATTATTGTAGCGCGAGGCGCGAAAGAAACTTTTCCGAGAAGTTGCGTATACTATTTTTTCCGACGTCCACATCACTTTAACAACACCAATATTACTTGTAAAAACCATGTAAAAACTCATAAATTCAAAAGGAAAAAATAATTAACAACTGTCAATAATTTTGAAGTTTGGAATTGCCAATCAAAATTTTCATAAAGAGAAAAATGCCTAAATGGCTAAGAATCCGAAATCACACAATATTCAACAAATTGCTAATTAAACGATTAAAATGAATCTCGAAATGAATTAATACAACCAAAATGATTACTGTAACAACTTGAAATTGGATTTTCTCATTAGATTTTGTGAAATTATGGACCCGTACGATAATGAGATTACCAAAGTTGCATAATGAAACCACCAGATTAATTATGTAACAGTTTGAAAATGAGTGACTTTTCAGCCACCTCGATTGTTATGGAAAGTGACACTTTTCTAGCATGTGGGTGTGGGAAAGTCATTACGTCACGAAAAAATCACTGCAAAATTTCCGTACTTTTCGTAATTTTTGAGCATTTCGAATGGGCCGTTTCGGTATCCCTATTGTACTTTTTCGATTTCCGATATTTTTTTGCGAATATGGTGTCCAAAATTTAACGTTAAAAAAAGAGTCAAGTGCCCGCTTTTACAGAGCGATCGAGAATATTTAGTTTTAAAACACTGCAACCAATGAGATCACAGTGTTTCAAAACTAAATGTACGCCAAAAAACGACATTGGACTATCATTCTCTCTCAAATGAGACAGAATGATATAGTCATAGCCTCCCTTAAGGGGACGCTCGAATTGTCACATCTTGGCTATTTTTTTGACAAGAATTAATTTAAGTTTACATTTTCAAATCACTTACAATTCAATGGTATTATGGAGATATTAATAATGATTACGCGCTTCTACACATACCTATTTTCATGGAGTCATAATGTACAGCACTTTTTGGGAGAAAGGGTATGTTTTGCTAAGCGTGTTGGAATCGATTTTGATGAAAAATTAAGAGTTTTGACAAAAGTGTCATCTTGAATCGTATTTCAGATAAGAAAAGAAAACGAATGGATAAAAGGGCACATAGCTATAATAACAAGGACAGTTTGTTTAGAATAGCTACAATGTGAGTACATTTATATTTAATTTTATAGAAAATTTATGTTTTCATCACCTGAAATCGATCTTTTCTCGCAAAATAAAATAGCTTACATTGTAGCCCTTAAGAAAATAGGTGCGCCTATGTAAAAATATCACGATAATACACAGTAGTTTTAAAGTCTAATCTGAAACGGATTCTGATCGAAAAGTATGCAACCCGTCACAATTTGAGCGTCCCCTTGAAGTGAAATTTTCTCGATCGCACCGTACTTTAGTCAACATTAAAAAACAACCCACCTGAATATGATATCCCTCAACTGCCTGGTGTGCTTGCTCAAGATCGACCGACAAAGCGTCCCGTTCACGCACAGACTGAGATGCGTACAAAGCAACTCCAGACTCATCAGCACGAAACGGTGATGCTCCTCGAACGTCCCGAACGGCCCGGGCGGCGCCGTCTCGTGATCGAACGAGTTCGCGTACTTATCCAAAAACCTCTTCAACAACTCGAACGTCCTCTCGTGCAGATCCAGACAGAACGGCTTGTGCTTCGTCACGCGCTGGCTCTCCACCGGCGCGGCCGTCCACGCCATCGAGTGCGACGTCCCGGCGCTGATCTGGCGCACGCGCGCCCCGTCCAACCCGAGCACCCTGGCCGGCCTGGTCACCGGGCTGGAGACGTGCCCCTGGCCGCACTGGCCCATCGTGTTGTTGCCCCACGCGAACACCTCGTGGTCGTCGGTGAGCGCCAGGCAGTGGTTGTCGCCGGCGGACACGTCGACGACGCGGTGCGCCGCCAGGGCGTCGACGAGCGTCGGCAGGTAGGCGAGCGCGTCGGCCGACCCGTGGCCCAGGATGGCGCCGTTGCCCCACGTGTACACCTCGCCGGCGGCCGTCAGCGCCATGGAGAGCGAGGTGCCGGCGCACACCTTGAGCACTGTCAGGCCCTGGAGCGCGTGCACGAGCTGCGGCCGGTGCGCCTTGCACAGCTCGCCGGTGCCCAGTTTGCCGTACTCGCCCGAGCCGAACGACCAGACGTTCTTGCCGTCCTTGGAGACGACGAGGGTGTGCGAGCTGCCGCACGCGACCGAGCCGACGTCGGTCGGGCCGATCACGTGCGTGGGGACGGAGCGGCCGGTAGAGTCGCCGTGGCCGAGGCGGCCGTGGTCGCCCTCGCCCCACGTGTACAGTTTGCCGTCGTCGGTGACGGCGGCGCTGTGCCGGTAACCTGGCGGAATTCATAACGATATTAAGGGGGCATTTACCATGAGACGGAAGATTGAGGTGCTACATGAGAGAGACAAGGATGAGGGTAGATTTAGTTTCCAGAGTTTCCCAAAAACTAGCGAAAATTTTTCGATGCGGTTTTGGCCGATTTGAAGAGAATCCTCTTCTGTTGGCTCTGAATATAAATACAGGAAGGTTGTTATTGAATTTGAGGCCCAAATTGAGCTTTGAAATTAGGTGATTATTGCTTGTTTTTAGAGATGGGTCGCCGGGTTTATTCCCAGTTCGGAAATATTCCGAATTTGGGAATAAACCCGGGAGGAATGATTGGGACGAAGAATCATTAATCGGAATCATTCGAAACATTCCGGAAATATTCCCAAATTCCCGGGAATATTCACAAACGTCATTATAAAACTGTGTGTGAACTTGTATTTTCTTGTAAATATCAGTGGAAACAACTGTTCCTATTGTACTTATGTGCGTTATGGTCTCAAGTTTTGACTGGAAACAGGATAATTACTGAAAATAATGAAAATATGTATGAGACCAAGTACGAGCTTGACCGTAGGACCGAGTACGAACTCAAATATGAGACCGAGTACGAGACCTATTTTAGGGAAAAGGGGCTTAAAGTCATATAGTAGGTACTCAAAATCAAAAACGTAATTAACAAAAAAAAATTAAGTCAATTTGCTCTTTTTTTCCTTCATTTAAGTGGTTTTCAACAAAGTTTTCTTTTAACCGAAGAAATGATCATTAAATTATTGAATTGGTGTGCTTATAGTTTATCATTTTGAGATATACAGACTCAAATTTGTACTATTTCGAATTTTCCGCGATTTTATCTATTTTTCATTTCTAGTGCCCCCGATTCTATATTTGTATAGGGTGTTTGGTATTAAATTGAAGCTCTTGATCCGACGGATCGAAATATCGCAAAAAACACTTTTCAAAATTTGAGAATTCAAAATTCCGGGAATATTTCCGAATCATTCCGGGAAGGAACGGAACAAATGAAACGTTCCGGGCCAAAACCCATCTCTACTTGTTTTCATAATCTTAAAATCTCAAACATAAATCCCTTTTGCCTTTTCAAAGGTAAATTTACATTCAGAGCTAACAGAAGAGGATTCTCTTCCAATTGGCCAAAACCGCATCGGAAAATTTTCGCTAGTTTTTGGGAAACTCTGGAAACTAAATCTACCCTCATCCTTGTCTCTCTCATGTAGCACCTCAATCTTCCGTCTCATGGTAAATGCTTAATGTATGTTTGACGGTTTCGTCCGTAACGTCGGGTACTTGCAGTTGCAGACATTTTTGACGTTCATGGAGGGCAACTGATTTCTTTCATGAGATTAGTGGATATGCTTGATAATTCGGATTGTGGTTAATCATGCGATGTCGATACAGGGGGTGTCTTGAAATACGTGTACAATGTGCTGCCCTCGGTGCTACCACATATCCCTGAGCCCGAAATAGAACGCTAAAATGACCTCAATGCACTGCCTCACTCCAAAAGTTGATAATAAAAAAGTTACAGAGTGTTGAAATGAGAATTTCGATTTTCATTCCAATAAATAAATAATTTGTCAAGTTTTGGTATGTACACGAGAGTTTTCGCCATGGGGAATATTTATCCGGACGCAGCGCAGTTTTGGTGTATTTTCTAGGGGGCGACAAGAATTTGCAAATCACAGTTTTAACTTTTCCTCCATTTAAATAACAGAGGTTCTAATAAATACAATCGACTGCATGATGATTTTACTCAAAAAAGGTTTACAAACACATCACTTCAGGATGATCCGGTGATATCATAATGACAGTTTAAATCAGAGATTATCTCAAATTGACTATTTCTGCCATTGAATCTAGCCAAAATGGTCCAGAACAACATACAATCTCATGAATGACTTTTAATGTCCACCGCCACTGAGCCATTTACCGGAAACACCTCCAGAATCGTCAAAATATCTGTACCTAATCTAGCAGCAACATACAGGCTGTTTGAAAAAAAGTTTAAAACGCCAGTTTCTTTGGTTGTGATCAGATATCGTACAAAACGCTAATAAATTAAAACAAATCTTGGGCTCCGATAGAGCTGTCCCAAATTATCTGTGCCTCGGCTCGCGCAGGTTCCGAACGAAATTTCGGGCAAGTTCGTAAATGTGAGATAGAAACTACGTTGACAGTGGCGTAAAAAAGTTGGGATTGGGCCCGAAGTCAAGATATTATTCATTATTTTTCATGAATAATGAATCAATAATTGACAAAAAATATACCATATCCATTAAACATTCAAATACCAGCGAAATAATCGAATTATTATTTTCTTCATGTAATTTCAACGCAAAGAGGAAGTTTACTATCGGCGCTACTGGTGTTCTCCATATTGAGCCCAAGATTTGGTTTCATTTATTAGCGTTTCGTACGAATGCGCATCCGGCCTTGGGGCACAGATAATTTCTGTCAACGTAGTTTCTATCTCACATTCCCGAACTTGCCCGAAATTTTGTTCGTAGCCTGCGCGAGCCGAGGCACAGATAATTTGGGATAGCTCTACCTGTCATAGGGCAGAAACCTACTCCAGCCAACCTCTGAATGTAACTGTCAAAATGTCCTACGTCACAAGACACATGAGATCTTGCATGAGATATACGAATATCAAAATTAATAATTAATCTATCGAATTCGATCACTGAATTTGCGATTGATTTAGACGGCATTTCTGGAAGACGTTTCTAAACATCGATTTTAGGTTTTTGAACTGGTCTTAGTCCAAACAACTGTCAAAATCATCCAAGATGGTCGCTTTCCAAATCTCTAATATGGCAACTTTGCGAGTAAATTGTTCATGACGGAATAAAATTACACAGATAATGAAATCTTCAAGAATATTCAGAGGACCAGATTAATCCCCAAAGCTCTTATTTGTTAATACAGTGGAATTTGTAGTGAACCCCGATTACAATGAACTACTTCCATATTTTATAAATTACGATGTAAATATCGTTGGGTGCAAAGTGCTGCCTGCGACATTTCCTCCCTCATTTCTTACAAAATGCCAAAATGCTTATGCCCATTAAAACGATTAAAACTAACGTTACTTTAAACGGTTACCGCTTGTCGCAGTGAAAAAAACGTAATTTGAGAAGAGCTTCAAGCATTTGTTAATTACACTAAATCACCCAATATGGCTGCGTTACAAGTTTCATTTCATCTGGCACAGGAAACCAGATTATTTTCTAGGTTTGTTCAACAGTTTTTGACAGTTACATGTAGCCATGTAGAGATTTGATATACTTGTGCGCCTTTGATGCTTACCGGCGTTAATGTATTTGATGGTTTTTCCAAAGAAAGGTCCGGTTATGCGTTCCGGTTGCTTATGTGTCGTCGAGTTGCCATGTCCCAATTTTCCATAATCACCATCCCCCCAACTGTAGACGACCCCATTTTCGGCCAAAGCCAAAGTGTGCCCGTCGCTTCCTTTAGAACTCGAAAGTTTCTTGACAACCGAATCTAATAAAATCCGTTTTGGGAGACTCTGGTTTGAAGATTCACCTAATCCCAAACGTCCATAGCTGCCTTTTCCGCAAGCACTAACCGAACCATTGTAGTGGATAGCGAAAGTACAATATTGGCCAGCTTCGAGCTGCAAGTCATAATTAGATTCGTGCGAGATTCAATGAATAATCGAGTATACCTGTTGAACTTTATTAAAAACTTGAGATTTGAGAGGGATCAAAATTTTTTCTTGGTTGCCCTCAGCCAGTTGGTGGGAGGAATTGCTGCCCCAAACGAAAACGTCACTTTTTTCGAACACTCCAATTTCATTATCCATGAATGACGGTTCAACTGCGGCACAAACGCCCCCATAGTCCACAGCCATCAATGACAGAATCTCCATCAATTTCACAGCGGCCTCATAGAGGCTAATCTCATATACGTCGTGCTTCCATAAATTCGATTTAGTAATCGATTTCATTCTACCGTCTTCCAGCTGCGAAATGGCTTTTTTAAAGTAAGCGCTTTTGACGACATTCTGATCTTTAGACGAAGCATCTAGAGCCATTTCGATCCAATCGAGTAGATATCGAAGGGAACCTCTTTGTAGGGCTAACGCCAGAAGCAATTCGCAGGAAAGCAGTTTACCTTTAAGATCCGCATTGGCCGAATGCAGTACCGCATCTTTCAAAAAATCGGAAACTTGTTCCAAACTCGCGGTACCCAAATCCGTGAGTTGGGCATCATTCGACAGACATAAAGGTGGCAGTTTCTGAATGAGCTCGAATGACGTTTCGAGTACGGAATTGCATAAAGAAGGCACCCCTAGGATATCACTGACTTGCCAATTCTGCTTCAGCAAGGAAAATAAAAGACTCAGTCCCGTATTGACCCCGATTTCCAGGAGGGCTTGAGATCCGGTCAAATTCTCTCTGCATATTACGGTACTGATGCTGGGTTCGTTCAGAGTTTGTCCGCGCCTTTCTTTGTCGTGGTATTTCATCAACAGCGCGTGGTAGATGCGTTGTAAAATCAGCAGTCGCTGTTTGAGGATCGCGGCGAATCTGCTCGAGGAGCATACGCTTTGAGCCGATTCATGTTGGGTCGTCAGAAGGGCATCTACGTATTGCAGAAGCTGACCATTTGAAGGGCTCTCGTATTGGAAACTCGGCAACACTTGGACGTCGTTCAGTAACGAGACTGTGTTGGGGACGACCCGCACCTCTTTGTTTTGGAGGAGGGCATCGTACATGGACTGGACTAGATCTCGGTTCGCTATGCTGTCGCAATCTTTCAGGGACCAGCCGGCGTTCGTGTGCTCGACCCAGTCCGGCTCGATGCTGCAGGAGGTCTTTTCCATTATTTGTTGACGATGTCGGTGGTTCGGAAGAAGAGATCGGTCAGCTGATCTAAGTCGGCCCCTTTTTGGGGCTTTTTTGAATGATAGGAACGAAACTGACTATGCGTTCCGATTACGCACTCGACAACTGGAGATTATCACATTCTTTTGAGGAAAATTCGCGGGAATTTCAACATTTTGCAGTAATTTTTGTTAACTTAAAATTGCTAAAAATCCATTATCATTTCTCACAACAGAAATCTGACAAAATTCTGTCCTGTCAAAAACTAAAACTGTCAACTTCAATCCATAGACAAAACCTCTGTGGACAAAACTACAAATCATCTACGTTTCAACCACAGAGTAGGTTGTTCATACCATAGAGTTCAACAAACCAGTTTAAACCGCTGCGCACTCGGCTGCGCATACGAATTTCCGAGCGAATTTCCTGTAAATTTCTGATGTGGAAGTGGATCTTTATTTTCATGACTAAGAAGACGGGTCACCTTGGGCGGAACACCCATTGAGCGAAATGTACGTTGGGCGGAATTTCCAGTGGTACCCAAACAGTGACATAAATCGTTCAAGTCCAAGTCCAAACCACTATTTGAACAGAAAGTAACACCTCTAGTCCTGGCAAAAAAAGTAACGTAATTACTTCTTTGCCAGGCTTATAAGTTCTTCAAGAAAAAAGTACCTCATCAGAAATTAGTATGATTTTTGGGTGGAATTGATCTTTCAAGAAGTACATCGTAGCGACATTAAACAAGTGAGTATATTTTTTTAGTAAAATTATCTTTCAATCTATTGCATTTATTGTAACTTCGGTACCTATAACTTGAAGGAGAAAAAAGTTGGGCGCGGTTATTTGCCGATTCTTGTAACGTATGTGGCGCCCTCTAGGAAATACAGTAAAATTGGGCCCGTATTATTACTCCTCATAGGGTCATTCCACGCCAAGACGATCAGCAAAAATGGTCAATGTCACGGATCTGTTTGAGATTTTCACGAAAGTTAGTGGTCATCATAATAAGTACTCAGCTGTAGGCGTTTGGCCCTATTGCCCTTATTTCAAAAGATACGCCCTAGAACATTTTCCGACCGCTCACTCGCGCGCCGTCGCACAATTATTCATAACTTCTAAACGAGTAGACCAATCGAAATGATCTTTTTTTACTTTTGTTCACAAAAAAATATCCTTCACGGACATTGACTCGTATTGATAATTTGAAGTGGAACTTGTACAGAAAAATCTATTTTTTCATTCGAAAGTGAATTTTGGGCCATTTTCCACGGTGCGAAAAATTTCAAAAAAATCACAAATGTTGCTCACAATGTTGGCAATCGACAAAAAGAATTCAGGACGGACATTTCATAATTGACTTTTTACGGAATTTTTTAGTGCGCGCACGCCGAGAGCTGACCTGAGTACAGGCCCATAACGCTTCGCATCCCCGGAGACAGGCTTCACATTACGCGTTATTTTTTAACATATGCAATTTAATGAATAATTCTTCTACCAATATAAGAAACATACCAGGATTTAGTGACTTTTAGGAACGGTAAACATGAATAAATCTGAGACAGAAGAAAAAATAATTCAAATCTGCTTTCACCAGAATTTGAGAAGTCTTTTACATACAATTGTTTATTGGATTTGGGCATTAAAGCATGAAATTTGCGTGCACCTTTTATGGGTATAGAAGAACTAAATCTAGTGCTCAGGACTGATAACATGGTCGTCGTATTCTTTTTGTGAAACAAATACACTTACAATATTCTTAACATTTTTGTCGGCCCATCATAGAAATAATTGGTTGAGATTTTTCAACGCGATTTTCCACGAAGCCCAGCGCTATTGAGGTGTCACATTAAGACATTTTTGTGACAATTTTCCCGGGGCGAAGTGCCGATTCCCCTATACAGGGGCTCGTGTTACATTTTCCATTGGAAGTTTTTCGCCCGACGAAAATTTGGTATTTCAATTGGTGATTTAGATTCCAGAATCAATTCTCTCGAAAAAGGGCCACTTGTTTGAAGTCGCTGCAGAGATGAACCGTTCACGAGTTATCGGCGATTTTATCGATGACTTTCGCGACCAAAAATTGAAAATTTTTAGTGTTTTTACTTAAACACTATCTGATTTTCAATAAGTCAACATATCTCTCTCTTTTGGAGTACAAGTTTGGAATTTTACCGATTTGGTTCTTCCCTGATAACATTTACGTTCCCGTCCTGGTGTGCTACAATCCTTCAATCCGGATTTCGGTTCGTCCGAGTTTACATGATTCTTATAGATAAGTAATGCCTTCATTCCAAATTCAAGAGTTACTTTCCGTTCAAATATTGGTTCGAAATAGGGCTTTTACGTCACCTATCAGCCAGCGATTCATACCATTGTTTGGGTACCACTGAAAGTTCCGCCGAACGGGGGAATGGTCATATGGGTATTCCGCCCAACGTGCATTCCGCCCTATGGGTATTCCGTCGAATGTAGTGATCCCATCGAGACTTAAGATGCGAGCTGAGATGTGATTTTTTTGTATTAGTGCTCTTCAGTCAGGGCTGCGTTCAGAAACGTATCTCGGGGGACACTCTGGGCATCTCAAGAGAGACGCTCTTACAAGAATCATGAATATGTGACAAGGACAGAACTTCTCAAAGTCATAATTTGTCAAATCTCTTGCGATCCATTTTCAATAAAGTATTTTCATGTATTTCGCAAAATAGCTTATCTGATACTATGGCACTCAATAATTAAGAAGGTATTTTTTTTTTTTAGTAAAGTTTAAAGGGCTAAAATATATTAAAAAAAATGACGTCAGCTACTACGAGTTTTCTATGATTCACGCGTAGTTACAGCGGTTACAGTTACGTTGTTGATCCGTGCTGTGAGCAGCGGATGTTTTCTTCATTTTTGGAGGCATATCACATAATTTTATTTTTTATTGCATGAAAAATATCGATGATTACGATATCTTACCCGGAATACTCAATGAGGTATTTTCACTGGGAATAAAATTGAAATTTTATGAATAATACCATAGATAATACATATTCGCATATGGCGCAAAATGACTTGTTCATAAGAATTTTGTTGAAAAAAGTGTTTTCAATTGGTTTTTACAATTGCAAAGAAATTTCTGTGACATCAGCAATTACAAATCGTGATCACAGCTCGTCTGTAGATGGCGCTCATAAAAATTTAATAATAGTCGCTGTATTACCGACATGGATGTGCATGTGAATCTGTGGCGTGTGCACATCACTCTAATAGACCAGAAAGTTAATTACTGTTGGATACTGTGGTCATGACTGTGGTTGTTGTCTATGGACCTTACTATAGTTACACAAACTTGTTTATGGGGGTCAGCAAGAAGTAAAGCCACTACATCAGCCCCTACATGGTATCAGCAAGTAATGGATGGGTAATCAGATTTTCCTAGTTTGCCGGAACAGGGAAAATATTCAAAAACTCAATTTTGCAACTATCATTATGTTTATTATTATCCAACAAAGAAGGAACTGATATATTCTTCTAAAAAGGGTAAAATTAAATTTCTCAACAAATAAACATGCAACAATCAATTCCTATTATAAAGTTATAAATAGCAAAACGCTAGCTATAATTTTTTGATTTCCTTATACACAATTTGATAAGTTATCTATTAATATAACACAGGTTTCGTATTTTGGTAGGTACGCAAAGAAAAACATCTATATTAAGTCAATAATAATTTCATTCAACTTATAATACACCTTCCCAAGGGACCAACTTCTATAGATTATTTAATAATAGAGAAATGAATTTTAAATGTTCGAAAGTCATGCACATGCGAATGTTGATTCCCTTGAGGAAAAGTGTAAACACTAAAAAAACTTAATATACTTAATTAATTAGTAAGTATATAGCCATGATACAGCACGATTATAACTTAACTTATATAAGTATATGATGGGCTCCCATTCTGATAAATTGAGTAAACATATAAACTAATAACACAGCAGCATTAATAAAAAATAAAGATTAAAGTAAAAGCCAAAACGATACCTTAAAAACTAAAAAAGGAATAATAATATTGACGGCACCATCAGGTAAAGCAAAAAAACATCTGTTTTGCGTGTTTTGTTATGCGAACCAGGTGAAGAAAAACTTTGGATGTACACAAAAATCGATATAAAAATATCTAGGCAACACTGTTTATCGTTCATACATTAATCGATAACGGTCAGTTCATTTCTCTACAATATCTAAAAACGTTTACATATTTCATACATCATATTACGTAAAGTAGAGTGGAGTAGAAAGGAGATAAATCTCGAGGAAATGAGAAGAATTTCCTGTATGCCTAATAAATGTATGTGAATAAGCCAGTCGTCGTCACTTTCAAAAGAGGACGGCCGAAACAAATCTAATCTACAAAAGTTTACGTTCGTTATTAGACCTCTGCATTTAGTTATCAATAATGAATTTCAACAATTTCCTACTATGAACTTGACGTTTTTGCGACCTAATAATCTAAACCTTAAGATATACGTTAAGTACACCGCGTTATAAGGACTCTTCTGATTGAAGTGATCAGAAAAGTCATTAGATTTGCGTTATGATTTCTTAGGCAGAAGGGACACTTCCTCGTCCCTTACCGTGTGGATGTCATCTACAGGACTCGACTTTATCGACCCGTTAATATCTCGTTGGCTCAAACGGCGAGGCGGACTCACGTTGCAATAGAGAGAATGCGTCTTGGGACTCGTGTTGTGAGAGTGATCCGATTGATGTAAATTTTTCGAAGATCTTTTTCTCGGAGAATGTCTTCCGGTACTGCCGTCATCGTCCTCTTCCAAGGAGTGCAAAAGCTGTCGGAAACCGTAGCGTTGATGAAAATTACCAGGACAAACGAGAAAGTGACCTACCTTATCGACTTCTTCGTCGAAATTATCCGTCCCCGCTTTATTTTCGCGCTTCGACCGCTCCATTAAGGTGGCGCGTTTCGCCGCCAGGTACAGGCTGCGTTTTATGCGCAAATAGATGACTTCTGTGGAAGCTCTGACTGTGTACTCGGGTTGGAAGGTATGGCGGAGCATTGAGTCCAAGTTGAGGGACTCCAAACTGCCCAATGTCGACGTCGGAACGGAAGGAGACTCGGCTTGAAAAATAGACCAGCATTATAAAAGGAGTTTACATTACTAGAGTGGTGAGTAGCAGAGGCGAGTGCGTAATTGCTAAAGATTATCTCCCCAAGATGGGTTACTTGGCCGAAAAATTAATCCCGATACCGATGACGGGAATAGTTCGGGAAGTCGGTTTCAGAGAGCGTTACTTTCGCTTGATTTCCTGCAGTTTTTTTCAATTCCTTACTTGATAAAAATTCAATTAGATGGCGGTATCAAAAAGCCAGGCGGTGGTGATCAAGAAAATAGGCGGCCGTGATCAAAATTGTCACTGTTGTTATGATGATGATTTATTTTCATTTTATTTCTGAGTTATGAAAATTTGTGAAGTCATGAAACGTTATTGTGGCGCGTTTAAGTTGTATTATTCATGGAAGTCAGTTTCATCTTGATGCAGAATCGTCTTTGTTCACAGTGAGTGTGTTTAAAATAATTCTGAACTGGATTTTGGCAATTAACTAAAATTTTTCTGGTGTGTACATTAGATTTTCTCGGCTAAAATAAAGAGTACCTACAGCCATAGATAAACCCACATGGTGGCATCTTCCCCGAAAAATCGATCCGTATCCGTAGCAGGCTGATGAATATTAGTTCGAGGCCGCAAATATGGATGGCGTTTCGTACTAATCCGGAAACGGAAATTGGACGTTGCCAAGTAATTGCGAATATATTTTCAAAAATCGCTTGTCATCGTGTGTCAAACTGTGTGAAACGATATTTGATTAGTGTTTTTCTAAATTTTTTCGACAATTCCATAAAATTTATTCCGCGGTTTCGTCATATAAGTGAAGAAAATGCCCTTTGATGTGTATCGCGTGTGGCTCGCGTTCAGCGAATTAAATTTTCCATCATTTACCAAGAAATGAGACAAGGTAAGACGTCAATATCATATCTCCTTCTCATACCTACTACGAATGTCGAATTCCCTATTAAATTTTTTGAATTATTTTATAGAAATGCAGTTAAAATGGTTAAAGCAATGATACCTTGCAATATACGTCAATTATACGTACGCTCACAAAATGAAAAGAACACTTTGAGGAAAAACGGACAAGAAAAAAAGTCAACAAATTTAATTGGGGTAAATCATTTCCTTCCTGAGTCTTTTTTAGATACTAATTTCTGTTCTTTTAGGCGCAAATCGTGGCTTGATACAATGAACCTCCCTGACATGGTTGGTTTACTTCCAATTTATCATCGTATTTGCAGTTTTCACTTTGGAAAAACGTCCTATGCTATAGTAGTAGGACTTCTATTTCCCAACCAGAAAAATCCGCAAATGTTTTGGCAACTTCATAGGGTATTCAGACTCCATCTGCGTTCAACGAGACATTTGATTCGAAGGCACCCACAACGTACTCAGAAAAGTTGTCTACTACAGATAATGGACAATTTTTTTTTACTGATCCTCAAACTTTGTTTTCTCATGGACCAGAAGTTTTATTGGGCGTTTTTAAAAGAAAAATTACCAATTTAGAAAACTGGAAAAAAAAACGTGAGTCAACCCACCAAAGCTTATACAATTTTAAAAATTAAAAATAAAGACTCATTTGCTCATTTTAAAATGATTTTTATGTTTCAGAGAAATTCAAAACACAACGTATCAAAATGCAGTTTAAAAAATTGGCGACCAACCTTGTCTTCTCATTTCCGCTGCGAATGAATTTAATAAAAAAAGAAGAACGATGGATAATGAAATCGCAGTGCCGCTCGAATTTGATTACTGATGTGTACAGACTGGAAAATATGCATTTTGTATATTCGTGCATATTTCTTGCATCTTTCGTGCATATTTAATACAAATTTTATGAAACTCAAAACTTTACACAAAATACGGTGGGAAGACCCTCTCTCCATAAAGGGTGTCTATCGGTATTTATGAATAGACCGATTTTAATGTTATTTATGATTATAAAATGACGAAAACTGCACAAAAAAGGCGAAAAACGCGAAGATAATAGCTCAGAAAACTGCGAAAGTCATTGCTCTCTGTCTCTGCTTTTCAAATGCTTACAAGATAGGACAGAGGGATAGCCACACGGAATTTTCGTCATCTTTTGTGCATGTTTTACCACTTTTTCGTGCATATTTTCCAGTCTCCACTTTATGTGGGCCCGCTTAAGAACAGAACCTGCGCTGAACACGGAAAAACGTCGCTGTCGATTATTGCTATCAGTTGCCTATGAAGTCCAAGAATGGAATCCAGAACAGTCTTTGCAGTGTTATTTCAAATTAATACTACCTATTAGTAAAATATTTTGATTGTAAATGTTATTTAATGTGCCATCTGCGCGTATATAAATCTAGTATTGGGAACGTAATTGTAGGTATTTATGGATAAAATATTATGTGTGATTTAAAGACTGAAATTGTACAAAAATTTATGATTGATAAAATTTTTGTATTTTTTCATTTTTAAAATGCCCTGTGGAAAATTTAAAATCTAAGAATGCGTGGGCAAGGAACCCGTATACGGTTTCCGGTGAATAAAGCCATTGCCTAGCAACATTTTTCCATTTTCTGGTTTAGAATGCCATCTATGTGTGCGGCCCTGAACTTACCTACCCCCACCACAGACAAAAATTACCCCTTTCTTTCCCCTCTGGGTATACAAAAAGCTGGCCTACTCTGTGGATAAACCTCACTACAGATTTGAAGGATCCCCGATTTTTTTGTCCGGGTCAGGGGGTGAGGTGGAGTAGAGAGGGGTAGATTTTTTAGTTCTGACGTAATTGTCAGATGGCGGTAAGTACAATTAATATTACAACAGCGGCGATTTTGTTACATTTTGTTTTGCTGGTTTTAATTTTTCTGACACATAAAAAAATTTGTCAAACTATTCGCGTTCTGGCGGTTTTGGTATAACTTGTGAGAAAAACGGCCCAGATATCATCTCGATCGCCATTAAATCAACCCTACAATGAGACGCAGTAAGTATTAAATTACCAAGTGTGATCTCGATGTTATTTTATTTGAAAATTTGATCAAATACTTTTTTTCAGGGGTAAAAATCGATGGTTCGACGGAATAGAGATTGATTGGAATTTCACAGGTCATACCGAGGGCCGAGGGGCAAGCGCCATATCCTGTACCACTTTCGAGAATTCCTGATTTTAGTAGATAAACATCGTCATTCTTCTGCAAATATCAAAGAAGTATAGAAAATTCAGTTCTTAATTTGTTGATATTGAAGGAAAGTGCTGGCAGATATAGGAATATTGTGAGTCTTTATTTCTACAAGCCAATAAGTCCAATGATTTTCAACAAAGTTTGTAATTTTTCAGGTCATCAAGATTGAGAATTTCCCAAAAATAACCTTTTCAAGAGAAGATCGGATTCTACTTTTAATAAATAAAAATGTATGGACTATGAAGATTGCGGAATATTGAAAATAAGTTGAAAAAGCTGCTCTTCTCACCCCACTTTTCGACTTTGCCGTAACCGCTTCGGATCAAAATACACCAGTTCTCTCAAATACCGAAACATTTATCCCTGGTTATTATGTATTATTTTATACTGGTACGTGAGTACTCATAATTTACAAAAAAATAATAAAGTGCAATGAGCGAGAAAAACTGTGTTCATATTATAGGCAACTTATAATACACAAAAAAAGGAAACGAAAACTATAAAGGGCCCCGTCAAGGCGGCTGCGTACTTACTAATGCGCCCTCTGAAAATTTCGGCAGAACTAAACCGATCATGGCCAACGTTTGTCTAGGGAGTATACCGTCTGTAGTGGTCTAGTCTGTGCTACAGCGAATAATACTGCGATACATTCTGCAAAGCCCCCAAGTATTTTCAAATTTTCAAACTGTTTGAATTATGGACACCGACACTGCAAAATTTTCATCAGTGCAAGAACGGCAAACTCGACTGAAAAGGATCTAAATTGGTTGAACAATTCATGGAACCGCTCATATTTCGGCTTGTATTCCGGATACACATAAATTCTAGTGACAAAATTATTTGTGGCAAAAGTTTTAATATATTTTTTTGATTCTATTAGTAGTTAACTCGTTTTTCTAGAATAATGATTGTAAGTTTATGTTCAAAATATTTCAATTAACCTTGTAAATTCGATTATTTTCGATAATAACGAGAAAAATTGAATTTGAAGGTGGGCATAAACCGGTGTGCCTGTGCGGTGCACTTCAATTAGTTATTGTTGTGGTTATTACAATTGCAAAGAAATTTTCGTGACGTCAGCAATTACAAATCGTGAACACAGGTCGTCTGCAGATGGCGCTCATAAAAATTCAAAAATTGGGTGCCTGCAGTTTGATATTTTTGACGTTACTGGAGGACACTGGTTTCCGGTCAACTGTCAAACCAGTGCCGTGCTGTGATGATAAAATAATTTTACCCAAGAAATTATGAATTTCTCTTAATATGGACTAGTGTTGTTCTTTTCACGAGCAGAAATCGTCAAATTGGATTGAATACTGATCTTAGAAACCCTATAAACTTTACTAAAAAAAAAAATAAAAACCTTCCTAATTATTGAATACCATGGTATCAGTAGAGCTGCCCCAAATTATCTGTGCCCCAAAATCAGATGAGCATTCGTACAAAACGCTAATAAATGAAACCAAATCTTGGGCTCAATATGGAGAATGTCAGTAGCGCCGATAGTAAACTTCCCCTTTGCGTTGAAATTACATAAAGAAAATAATAATTCGATTATTTCGATGGTATTTGAATGTCTAATGGATAATTGAATATTTTCTGTCAATTATTAATTATTTATCCCTCCAATATCATGAAAAATAATGAATAATATCTTGATTTCGGCCCCAACCCCAACTTGGTTACGCCACTGTCAACGCAGTTTCTATCTCCCATTTCCGAACTTGCCCGAAATTTAGTTCGGAACCTGCGCGAGCCGAGGCACAGAGAATTTGGGACAGCTCTAGGCGATTCCTATACGATCGATACCATAGATCTATGGTCGATAAGCTACCCTAACGTTGTCCCTCTTTGTCAGACCCATGTCAGACCTTAGCATTTGCGGTAAGGTGCTATAAGGAGGAGACGGAGGAGGGATCATAGCGTTGCGCTAGCGTTCCAAATGAAAATTCATTATTATGGCGGCGGAAATGAATGAATTTTATCACGATTACTATGGTTACAAAACAAATTAAATTGGTGCCAACCATATATCTGGTGCCAAGAAAATTCTTAACAGTGCCATCAGATTTCTTTGGATTTCTTTACATAATAGTGCATGTAAAGTGAGGTTTACTGCGATTGTCATTTCTACAAAATTGACAACGTTACATGGCGGTCGTAGATAAAAGTGTAAAACGACTTTAAATAAAACAGATCCCAAATCCCACAAAATCCATGAAAAGTCCGACTTACCAACTCCTATACTCTGAATGAGAGCTTGTGTGCCGAAATAGGTGAAAGGTCCACCCTCAAACGTCAAACACTCTTTTCCTATAGTGACTTCGACCCTTCCTTCCAGAATTAACACGAAGTAATCGGCATTTTTACCCTGCTGGTAGATGATGTTACCGGGATCTGTACGCCATTCTTTATTCTTTTTCACATGGAAGACGATGTCTTGTTTCAGGAGTCTCTTCAGTATAGTTTCCGATATAACGGAAGGCACGAACTGCTCAACAGCTGTAAATAAGACCCAATTGAAACTTCCCAATTACAGGAATCTGTAATTTTCCTCTTACCCGTGCTCAAGTATTGGAAAGCGGCGAGTGTCAACTGGGGACTGATCCGTATTTTGTTGCTCTCGCCTCGTTTTTCCGCGAAAACGCTGAAATCTTGTCTTCTTTCGGCATTTCTCTTGCGCTTTGAACGGTTGTCAGCTGAAAAATTCGGAACGTTTTATTTCCATTCAATTACTTTTAAAAACCGAGGGGCTGATCACTCGACAAAATTTTCACAACCTTTTTCCACATTCCAAAATAGTTCCAGAATTTCTAACATTTTCCATATACATCCAAACATTTCCATATATTTTCACCCATTTTAGATTAATCTATTTTCCGTATTTTCCGGTACATATTTTAACAACCATAAAAAAAATACATTCACATTCAAGCATTTCCAAAATTATCAATGAGAAATGTTTGGAATGGGTGGATATTGAGATAAATAACCGTGTACCATTGGGAGCGCTAAAGACGCATAAAAAAACGCGTACTTTTTAAATATGACATCTACACTTGCGTGCAAAAAAATCGGCCCACCTAAATTTTTAGTGAAATTCAAAGTGGCGTAATTTCTGAACGAGAAGAGTAATTCCAAAAAACTTGGCATCCCTGAATAGCTACATTCTTGGGCTATCACCCGCCAGACGTTGTGTTTTATACAGGTTCTCTGAGTACGTTTTACAGGGTGTCACGTAAAGTTTTGCAAAAATGTTAAACTTTGGATGACCCCACGGTCTAGGAAAATGATGTAATTTTTTCTTTAAATGATCCTGGGATATTGTTACACTCATATCTTGGAACAACACTGGAAAAACCGACTCATTTTGTCCAACTACAGGGTGGTCGGAGAAAAACAATTTTTTGTGTCACCGTCATCTGAAAACGACTAACTGATGCATAGGTACTTTTTGATCATTTTCTTGAGAAAACAAGTTCAAAAGTGAAATAAATAAATCAAATATTCAATATTTAATTAAAAAAAGGTATTTTCAATACTACCCCTTGCTCTCAAAACTTCTCGAATTCTCCTTGAAATGCATTTTTTCAGATTAAATATTGAATTTTTGATTTATTTCTTTCAATTCAGGCATCGTTTTCTTAAGAAAATGATCAAAAAGTACCTATGCATCAGTTAGTCGTTTTCAGATGACGGTGACACAAAAAATTGTTTTTCTCCGACCACCCTGTAGTTGGACAAAATGAGTCGGTTTTTCCAGTGTTGTTCCAAGATATGAGTGTAACAATATCCCAGGATCATTTAAAGAAAAAATTACATCATTTTCCTAGACCGTGGGGTCATCCAAAGTTTAACATTTTTGCAGAACTTTACGTGACACCCTGTAAAACGTACTCAGGGAACCTGTATAAAACAAAGCGTCTGGCGGGTGATAGCCCAAGAATGTAGCTATTCAGGGATGCCAAGTTTTTTGGAATTACTCTTTTCGTTCAGAAGTTACCCCACTTTGAATTTCACTAAAAATTTAGGTGGGCCGATTTTTTTGCTCGCAAGTGTATGACAATTTCGTAAAACGATTGGATTGCAAATGAAAAACTGAGGGTTGTTCCAACTGTTTTTGTGCCATTTCTACAATGATAATCAGCAAAAATGCGAATTAAAACTAAAACGAGCAGTGACTTGAAATAAGTGGTTAATAAAATTTACCATATTTACTACAATAGTTTGTGTCATGTGTGTTTGTGGGCATCATGGTTGGTATTAGAACTAAAAAAAAGGAAATTTGAGAAATGTACGCGTTATGGGCAGTCAATTTTTTATCCGCCAGAGGGCGTATTCGCATTGAAAAGTTCTCAATAGTTGGAAATAATCGAAAATTATTGTAAATGTTTGGAAAATGTATGAAAATCGGCATGCATTTCCAAACATTTCCAGTGATTTCCAATCATTTCCAACTACTCCCACAATCATTTCCTGCATTTTCAACATGATTGCACAACCATTTCCAGAGTGATCAGTATCTCGTTGAAAACTCACTAAAAACGTCAGTTTCGTCCATGATTTCGGCTTGGATCAATTCCTCGATCACATCTTCCAGCGTGATCAGACCGACGGTTTCGTAGAACGGATCGCCTTCGCCCTCGTTGTTGACCCGGTGCACGAACGCCATGTGCCCTTTGTTGCCCTCCTTGAAGATCCTGAACATGACGTCCAGAGTGGCGTCCTCGAACACGAAATTGCACGGATTCTGGTAGAATTGACAGAGCGTCTTCAGCGGCGTGTTATCGTCGGGATCGACGAAGGCCAAATCCTTGATGTACAGCATCGTGACGATGTTCTGGCGGTTGCCCTCGTAGACGGGAACGCGGGAGTAGCCCGACTTCATGATTTCCGTGACCGTTTCGAAATCCAGGACCGCCTCGTAGTCCAGCATGAAGACGTCCTCGATTTTCGTCATAACGTCGGCTACGGTCTTCTTGCGGAGCTCCAGGGCGCCGCTGATGATGTTCACCTCGTCTTTGTCGAGATCGTTATCGCCCGTGGTGACCTGGAGCAAAAACGACATTCTATAATAAAATTGAGTGATTTTTTTTCTATTTTAATTATAAATTGAAGCGTTTTTGTCGAGGGGTTGACCATCCGAAAAAATCTAGTCCACCAATTACAAAAATTACTAAAAACCAGAAAAACTACTAGAAGAATTACAAAAATTACATACAAATTTGAAAATATTATTAAAAATGTCTAAAAACTACTATAATTACTTTTTAAAAAGTATTAAAATTTACTTTAAAAAGTACTACAAATTACTAAAATTAACAGAGGATGTACATACACCAAAACTACTAAGAGGTCAACATCTCGGTTTTTGTTGTGGTTGCAAATACTATGTGATTATTTCGGTAATCTGTTAGCATCAGTAATGGTGCAATGTTGAACCCACATCCTGTGATGTTTAAATTTCTGCTTACTTATTTTATAATAAAAAGGTATAATGGATAATCCGGTTGTCTATTTAAATTATTGAATGTAATATGTGCACAAAACACTCTTATATTGAAGCTATTTCATCTACATACAATAGCGACCGAAAAGTGGGCATATAACCGGAGATATCAGCATTGTACCATATGTGAATAAAGATAAGAAAAATCAATATTTCACACATTATGTAGATGTACAACAATCACTCGACGACAAAGTGATAACTCCTCTATAAAATTACGTAATTAAAGATTATATGACTTACTTTTAAGCATTAGTATTATACCTCTATTACATTTCTCAAGTGTGATAATAATTAGATCGACATCGATGAGAATAAGTGTAAACATTTATGAAATATCTTACATTCATTTCTCATGCACATAAATAAATGTGTTTATCAATTTAGTCGAATTAAAGAAAAATCAGTGCATCTTTTAAAAAGTTCATTTGGCGTAATTTCAAATATCCATCTATCCATCTATTAATACCCCGATAAAAGCGCCTAAAATTAGTTAATACTGGGTAGAGTTGGGAATGAAATTTCCGTTAAAGACCGATTTAGACAAGTGGGTCGTACCGATGAGCTTAGTCTACGAGGAACATGAAAAAAAACAGGAAACTGTATTTATAAATAGCTCATCCCGATTGTGATTTGGTCTTGAAATTAATTTTACGACCATCATTATTATTAACCGAACCTGCATCAGGTAAATCGAATTCGCATATTTTGTATTGTAACCCACTACCAGTCTAGACCGGCAGTTTGGAGCACTAAAGTATTTTATAAAAATAGACGTCTAGATGTAATAAAGTGTCGTAATTTCGAATCTCATCGCCAACGTAAACCGTCTAGCGTTAGCAGTACCGCAAGACTAGTCATCATATTTTCGAACTCTACCAAAAGTTCAAACTAATTCACACTCTTGACGATATTTACGGCAAAAGTACCAAATATGCAAATCTCTAACAATGTGATGAACCTCCTGGCCATTGATTATTTAAATTAATACAATGTGTCATACAAAAGTGTACATATGGAAATAACAGCATAGGGCATACATGTTCATGATCATTATGTCGATGAGTGAAATGATTATTGTGGTAGACATCACAGAAAAACTAAAACTTGCGGAATTTACCATTCCGGACAAAACTGGACTTTTCTTGAATAACTGACCTACAAACGCGTACGTATTATACTCACACCGTGAACTTCAGTATAGGGTATAGGTGGTATAAACAGGTATGTGCTGAATCTGAGTATACATATGTAGTTAGTTGTAATTTTATAACATCTAACATCTTTATCTCATTTATTCTCAGAATATTGAGTTGAACCGACAATGTCATCGCATTGTTGTGAGTGAATCGAGTCAAAGATTGAAAGGAAGTATACACAAACAACAAACAGCGTTCTTAATGAAACTGTCCATTGTGTTTACCGTGAGCTTTAACGCTTATTAACGCCTGAAAATTGATGCATCACGAAACATACATCTAGTTTCACAGTCTACAGGATACCCGCACTAAAAATATCTACATTTGCGATTTTTTTGATAATCCAATTGGAATAATCTGGACAAAATTGATCAATAATTCAGGAACCCTTAGAAAAAAAAATACCCACTATGAGTAACTGTAGATTCCCACAAGTATTATGAATGTATCCATTTGAAAAATATACCGCATGATATCACACTTTTTTGTAGTTTGCCGCCATTAGTGAGGTGTGCATACATTAAAATCCTGTCACCATGTACATTTACTAACTGGAATTGCAGTTTATCCTCTGGTCAAGCTAACCAAGGTCTGAACCCTTAGCAACCCAAAAAAGGGAAGACCCATCAGTGTGGCGCACAGATTGTCCATATTTCAAATAATCCCCAAAAACTATTTCATACACCGAGTAAAATAAAATAACAACAAATTTTGTTAATTAAATCACAAATTAATTCAACACGTCTGTAAGTAATGGAGGATAATCGCAATATCGCGTAGTGCAGAATAAAATTGTTTCAACAAGTTTTTTTTTTATTTGAAAGACCAACATTTATTTATGTATTTCTATTTCGCATGTGAATAAAAATCGATCAAAGTCAAGAAGAAAACTGAAGGCTTATATGAGCTTCGAAACAAACGTCATTCAATTAAAATTTCCTTTATCGGCGACATATTCAACCTCCCAAATTCCGATGTCTCAAACAAATCCACGGTTATAAAAGTTCTGCGATTTTTCAACTCAGTTAAAATATACGAATGGGAAAAGTTATTAATAAAAGAAACATTTTCCGATTTTTAGTTGACCACTCGGTTGGCCAATTGAATTATCTTTGCAATGACCAATTCTAGTTACTTTCATTAATGAACGCGCAGTATAAAAGGTGTACCTTTCGCACCTAATCTTTCTTCATTCTTTATTATCAACTCTCGGCTAGAAAAGGATTGAACGCACTCACGACACACGTTTTGCACAGTCAAAAAGGCTATTTAGTGCTGGGATCTTTCTAAACGGACACGCGGTATATTAAGTAAACAAATAGTGGAGTACCTAATTAACGAAAAAAAAAAACATAAAATATGAAACTTGTAAATTGACAAGACTTTTTATGGCTCATGTAAAATTTATCACCCAATTGATATTTTAAGGCCACGAAATTGAACTCTCTGCTCGACTCTCTGCTAAAAGATAGTGTAGGCAACAAAGACGATAACCATCATGCAGTTGCCTTTAGGTGTATGGTCTCTTAATTGTAACCCATGCAATTACTTGGTTTGAAAATAGTAGATCTGTTCCATTGTGGAGTTAAGAATGCGCAGCCAACGGTTTCAGCCAATCAGCACAGGATGCGCATCATTAATTCTGTTTAAGTGTCAAAACGGGATAGGCCAATACCTAAATGAGAGTTTGGGAATGATAATTTTGAAACATTCTACAGAATGACCTAAATTTGATGTTTTCATCCAATCGATTAATAGGTATTAAAAAGTGCCCTCGTGCTTCAGATCTAATTTTTTATGCAGGGTGTCCTAAAAATGGTGTACTTGAGGTATAAAGCCCGATTCCTCTCGTCAATATAAGAAAATGTTCCTATAAACTATGATCCCCAAACACTTAATAGATACAGGGTGTCTCATTCAAAATTTCCAGTATATTTTTGGGAAGCATGACAACGAAATTCGGGAGAAAGATTTATGTAAGAAGAAAGCCTATCTTACAAGCTTTTAGAAAAACTTTTGCTGATTCCTGTATCTTCATTAATTCCAGAAATATTGAGATTTTAGTGCAGCTGATTCGAAAACAAAAAACTAAAATTTGAAAATTACAGCAAAATTTCATAGACAAAAAAGATAGCATAGAGCAAGGGAAGTTTATTGTTTCGATACATTTTTACTCGTTCTACTCTACTTTCAGAAGTATTACCTCTTTTGGAAAACTGTACAATTTCAATATCTCTGGAACAGTAGAAGTTAGACTAAAAACCTATGGAAACATCTGAGAGCTTTTAACATGCTTTATCATTATTATTCGGGGTATTTTGGTCTAGCTTTCAAATTTTAATATTCTGTCCTTCGATTAGCGGCACCAAAATCGCAATATCTCTAATTAATGAAGATACATAAATCGACAAAACCTTTTCTGAGAGTCCATAAAGTAGGATTTCTTTTTCATTTCAAAAATTTTTTTGCATGTGGTTATCATCATGTGGATGAAAAATGTATCCTGTATTAAGTAAACGTTTGTGGATCATAGTTTATAGGAATTTTTTCTTTTATTTTGACGAGAAGAATCGGCCCTTATACCTCGTAACCACCATTTTAAGGACAGGCTGTATACATAAAAAATAGCTAAATTGTGGCCTAAACGTTCTAGTTATCAGCACAAGTAGGATTTTTCAACATTTTGCTTAAGGTTGAAATTTCAGTTGTCTGTGAAATGGTAGTAGATGTTTTCAAAGTATTTTTTTAAGTGGGTTAAAAATTTATCTATGTCCGTACAATGCATCCTTTTTTTCTCAACCTCTAATTCACACATACATACTTTTCCTACAATTTAACCTATATTTTAACCAAACCTTTTTTGCAAGTTTCAAACGGTTTTAACCTGGATCCGTGGTTTTCAACATGCATAAATAATGAACTCATAAAGAATAATTTCCAAGTTATTCTGATTAATTTTGAGCCAATTTAGGTCTATCTAACAACACGGATATACTGCAAGTGTATTGGCGATTTTAATACTGCAAATGGCGATAATCAACGTTAGTCCGAATTTTTGAGCACTGTTGAACCAGTTGTCAGGAAACCCTCCATAAACACGAAAAATGACATTATACACATAGATCTCACCTTGACCAACTCTTTGAGACGTTCCCTGGTGTACACGTTCCCGATCTCTTCACCCAGGATGCAATCCAAAAACTTGGACACCGGATAGGACAGAGGGAACGTCAGAAACATGACGACCTTGGTGATGTAGATCGTGTTGGCGCCGACGGCGAGCCCGTGCCTCGAGCAGATCGCCTGCGGCGTGATCTCGCCGAAGAGAACGATCGCTATCGTCGAAAAGATGACGGCGATCAGGCCGGAGGTGAGGCCGTCCAGCAGGATCGTGAAGATCGAGTTGACGAACACGTTGCCGAGCAGGATGCTGCAGAGCAGGTAGTTGCCGGTGTTGCGGACCGGCGTTATCGCCCTGGCGTACTGCTGCTCCTTGTCCGTGCCGGTGTTGCACAGGATCTTCAGCTCGGTCCGGCCCAGCGACATCAGGCCCAGGTTCAGGCCGGAAAACAGGGCCGAGAACATCAGGCACGTGATCACGATCATGATGGTCACCCACGTGGGGAACATGTTCTCGGTCGTCTTCACCTGCATCCACGTCGCGTTGCCCTGGTGGAAGTAGACGCCGTGCGAGTTGACCGCGTTGTCCCGGATGCACACGTAGTACGTTTCTTCGGCGCTCTTCATCGGCGGCAGGTTCACTTCCACCGTCACGGTCTTGTCGGAAAAACCGGCGTCTGTTACGGGCTGCGGGCGAATTCAGACAAGTTTGAACTAAAACGGTTTTATAATCATCCGAGGATGTCGGCGCTAAAGTTTGTTCGGGCACCTCAAATGTGGACCGGTTTGCAACCTGTCACCGAGTGGTTTCGGATATTTTAGTGCCCAGACGAGGGGTCATCCACTAAGGCAATAGGTGTACGTTTCGCTGGCAGTATCGGGCAGTAATGGCATTGATTAGCAGTATTATTTGTAATTTTTTGGTAGTAATCGCGATTTAACAATACATTTTTACTTTTCAGAATTATTCATAGCTTGAAGATACTTATTGTGAAATGGATGAGTTATTATCTACTTGAAATTTTGGGTGAATCAGTCATCTTCAATGCATACCTGAAAATGGAAAATGGCCCACCGAATAAATGGTTTACTATACAATAATTCGAGTAAAAAACCGTGTAAGAAAATCGTAAGAAACTATGTACTTGAGCCGAAAATTTGGCGAATTGAATTTAATAAATAAAAGTGATTGTAACGGCAATGGATCAAATTAGTTACAGAAGATCTCGTATCAGATACGTAACATTTGTGATGTAGCGGGTACGTATCTCAGGATGTAACATAAGGCCATCTATGCATAAGGCGGACATTGCACCTTGCATGTATACAGGCTGTCTTATAAAAACCGCCCCAAGCCATAACTTCTTTTTTTGACGTCGGATTCAAAAAAGTTAAGAAGGAAAAATAAATTGCTCGATGAGTACTACAAACTGACCCTGATCTGAATTTTCTATACCATGGACCTCGATGTCAATCAATGGTCAACTTGAAATTTTCGCTGGTTAATGTATACTTTTCTCAACATAAATGAGCAGGATTATTTTTTGTAGATTGAGTAATGTGTATTTTTTTCCATTTTGAGTCATTTTTACCAGCAAAAATCATTAAAAGAAGTTTATTTAAATCACAAAAAAAAAATTGGAGAGAGTGCCGTGTACAACAATCACAGAACTGGATGTGACAGCGACAATAAACTCAACACGCTAAAAGTTGATTGTTGCCCACCGCCGACTGTAGAATTTGGTTTGGAAAAGCCAATTTGATGCCGATAAACATTTCATGATTTCGCCAGTAAATGTTCTGTCAGTAAAAATTCAAAATATTGTACATCATTGAACTCAGAATAGAATATCCTATACATTTGTTTTGAAGCAAAATTGCATTTCTACTTGAAAACTTGAAGTTGACCGTTAATTGACAATGAAGACCCTCTTGAAAAAAATTCAAATCAAGGTCAGTTTGTAGTACCCATCGAGCACTTTATTTTTGCTCGATTGAGTTTGCTGGGCGGCAGTACTTTACATGGTAATGCGCATGTGCAGATGATGTTAACTTGTCAGTTTTGTGCTGTGGCGCTGTTGCACGGAAATCAAGGCGAATCGTGTCAAATGCCAACAAATCCCAGAATACCGTAACATGTGAATTCGAGGTTCGAGAGTTCAATTTTGTGTAGTTATTCTCATTGAAAATGTAATGTCGCACAGTATTGGCAGTATTACTAAATTACTGCAAATACTGCCGAATAATGCCATAATTGTCCAACATTGCCAGTACTGCCAAATACTTCCATTAATTATTACTACCAAATAATGCCATTATCAAGTTTCAGGACTTGAATTAATGAAATATCAATAAGTTAATAAGGAAATTAATATAGCAGATCGAAAATAATAGTACATTACAGAACGTCTCGGGAAAGTTTTATTGCGCGAGTGGGATCATTGTAGCGTGAGGCAGTAATGACATTATTTCGCAGTAATAGCAGTATTTGGCAGTATTGGGCAGTAATGGCAGTTTTGGGCAGTTAGTAATTTATACAGTATTGGCAGTACTTCAGTGATACAGCCAAAATTGGCAGTTGATGTACATTTTTTGAGTGGTAGATGACCCCTCTCGTGTCCGGAATTCAGCAGAATCGACCTTGGATAAGTTTGTGACCAGTCATAAAGTGATCAGACTTGCAGAAACGCGTTTTTGAAGCTAATCGGACTATTATCTGCGAATGTCACAAACCACTAGTCCATGGAGAGAAATTCTGACCACTTTGCATACAGTCAGAAACTACTCCAAAGGTTTCTGGCCGTACACCGGACTCTCGGTCAGAAACTGGTTAGAAACCAGTACGTGCACTTGGTCGAACTGCGTCAAGATTGTGTGCACGCGTCGTACTTTGATGGACCGGTCCACAACTGTTGCCCGAACAAACCTATGATTGATACTCACTGCGAATCCCTTGTTCACGATGATGCTACAAACGGCGCCGGGCGCCAGTTCTTCGGTCGTGAAAGCGACCATCATGCTATTGACGAATCCGTGACCGAACAATTGCAAAACGTTCGGCGAATCGGCCAGAAGGACGGGAACGCCGTCCTCGTCGATTTCGGCGTCTTTGTAAGCCTTCTGCAGACGTAACGCTCCCACTTCTATTTGGGATCCGTTCGAAATGATGTCCTGTCTTATGCGCCGATGACCACTGTCGAAAAAATTACTCCGTTAGAAACGACAAGAATTTGATGTAGACATTTTAGGGAATGTGGGAAATGTTACAAATGTGTCAGTATGTTTGGGAATCACTGGAAATTTCTACATTGGGAATGTCTGGGAATTTTTGGGAATGGGAATGTGGTCTACAAAGTTTTCAGCCGCGGTCACCCCTTCGGTTAGAAAAAGTGCGTGCATTACGAAACTTCCACCTAAATCTTGGCATTTAAAGAGATTGAGTGTGTGTTAGCAGGGGAGATCGGTATTAATTTGAACGAAATAATCAATACTCTTCGTCTAGTTCCTTTCACCCCACAACGAAGCAATAGTTTGAAACATGGCTGAGACTATGGCGTAAAGGTCAACACCAAATAACCCTCAAGATAATGCAAATATGAAATATGATTGCGACCGGTGAAAAATCAAAAGATACATAAATTATCAAATAAACAAATTAGGGAGCTGTTTAAATCTAAGTGGTCTGTGATGAGAATAATATAATATAATAATAATAATATAAAATGTCGAAGCATTTGATTTCGATACAAAGGAATTTGCGTCAGAAACTGATTTTATCTTTGATTTGCACTTGAAAAATGAAGCTAATTCTCTAAGGGCCAACTGCACCGCTTTCACTTAAAATTTAAGTGGAACTCAAACCTTAGCAACAATTGTTGTTAACAATCGTAGTAAAGGCTTAAGCTCCGCTTTAACTTTTAAGTGAAAGCGGTGCAGTTGGCCCTAAGTCATAATTCTTCCTTATAGGTTCTTATTTATGAAACGAAAATTTCCATCATATACTGAATTTCAACGCAGTCTCGCTGACCGCTATGGGTTTTTTGAACATGTTTTCATTCGTGATTTGTTACATTCTCGTGCTTCCTCGTTTAGACCAGGCATTTTTTCTTCTGAGTATTTTTACGAGTGATTTTGCCTCATATGTATTTATCTAACTCATCTAGAGAGTGTCCCACTGTCGACAATACTGATCCATTTTGCTGTGAAATACTGCACACTAGGTATGTCACTTATGCATCAAAAAAGTATTTGCACACCTCATTTGGAGCCATTGATTGTAATATTGATCTCGAATCAGCAATGAAAATAGTGCTAAATCCTCTAAGATAATAATATTCAGCATTAGAATATTAGTTTTGCTCGAGGTTTTGCTATTTGAAAATGAAAACTTGAATTGATACATTTTCCGTCCTTGAGAAAATTTTATTCGATCACAAACGATTTTCTCTCAACAAAATTTTAGCAAAAACCCGAGCAAAAATCCTATAATTTGAAAATATGTATTTTTGCTCGTATTTTTATACATATCTACAATATCAATTTTGCGAATGTTCGAACATGCAGTATAAGGTAAAAATAGTAAAGATCCTATAACTGACCGTTCATCAATGAAAGTAATCAGAGTAGGCCACGTTAGTCAGAATTAGACTATTGTCTGGCTTTTGCAACAATTTAATCTTCAATGGCATAGCCTACTCTCGAGCCTACTCTGATTACTTTCATTAATAAACGCTCTGTACAAGAAAAATCCTGTGTGCAAATACTTTTTTGACCCACTGTACATGTAGGTATGTGAAAAAAATGGACCAGTGAGACCTAGGTGAGACCACCCCTTGAGTCTAGTTGACCATTTTGTTGATAATTTTTCTCGTTATCTTTACAGGGAGGTAACCGTGGCTGGGAATTACCAAGCATTCACGAAAATTCTCAAACATTCCACAATATTCCCAATTCTCAAACATTCTTGCATTCTCACATTCCTGTCGCGATGATCCCTATGCCATGCAGGTGAGAGGTGCAAAATTTTGAGTTTCAAACAAAAACAAATATTTAAAAGATGACTTTTGAGCTAGCTTTTGCTTCCTCTAAAATTCGTTCAACCGTTTTCAGAGGAATGTAAAAGCCCACACGTCCGTTAACGATAACATCAGCAAATTGTAACATTGTTAAAAAGGAAAGAACCAATAATGCAATTCATCCCATGCAATTTCAAATAATTTCCAATTTTCCACCAATTGTAAGATCCGTGAAACTTTTCCACAACGAAACAGGGAACACCTCATGGTGAATACTTGGTAAAAGTCGTGATGCGAGCATCGAGGCAGCTTGAACGGTATCCAAAACGCGATATAATCCGGATGAAACCAGAAATATCGGAGATCCGTTCCCCTGTAAACTCTGAACATGCCGCGCTGCAATCACTGCACAGACGTGTGTAACCTGTGGTTATGATATCTACAAGAACTACGTGAATGAAAACGATGAACGAAGCCTAATTTAATTTCCAGTATCAGTCATAGATTCACCAAGCCCCTCAAATCAAAATGAATCTCTCGCCAGGAAGTGGAGCGTGTAGAAATTGACCAATAAATCAATTTCTTTTCCTAAATGGTCCTCAATGAAAACGCGTGTCGCCAACAATTTAGGCAAATCAATTGAATGAATGATGCAAGTAGTGTACGAAGTAATTGAATAAAGTCGAGGCCCACACTCACTTCTGATAGTTCTGGTCAGCGGGAACGTCAATGTAGACGTTGGGGCCCTGGTGGCTCCACTTTTTCACGTCATTGAATATAGTCGGTGCGCTGAAGACGTCGCCGTCCTTTCCGGGGCCGCCGCGGTTTTCGCCGTCTTGTAAACAAAAATACAACTTCCCGTGGAAACTGAGGGGCACCGTGAGCGCGTACCGCGCTCCGGCGGCCCCCCTGACGTCCATTTCACTGATGTTGTACGAGTAGATCGGGCTGCACGGGCCTCCGGGGGCCGCCGTCTCCGTCGTCCTGACTTGGAGTCCTCGCGCGATGTTGGAGCCCTCGACATCGAACACGAAAGTCCTGTGATGGTCGGCGATGGAACTGTTTATCACATGGACCAGTTCGAATTTCGGGACCGACTGGTCGATCGCACCCCGCGCTTCACTCAAACCGGTCAGGAAACAAATTATTTCTGTGATAAAAACGTACGGTACCTTCGCCATGATATTCGCGCCGACACTGTGGCCGACACACCGCAACACTAAAAATAGTAAACACACTTTTCTTGTTATAACCTCATGATGATGACGGAATCAGCGGAATGATACGACTGCCGACGGGACGGGTAGCCTGCGCTAGCCCTACTTCCTCTATTCAAAACATCATGGATTTCCACCAATGAGGACTTTGCCGGCGACTGGCCGTCCAATCAGAATCAAGGATAATAAAGTATAGATTTGCGAAAATTAGGATCTGCGCGAGTGATGGGGGTGGACGTCACTACTACACTACTTGTCATTGAAAGCATGGTTGCCATATCTTGTGTTTTGTCGCTAAATTTACAGTATTTTGTCGTAAACATGTGTGGCGAACCTGATGTCGCTTTGCTTGTTCAGTAAGTTTTCTTTTTCTCATTAGATTCACAATGTAATGTAATACTGGTGTTGACGGCCGTCACTTAATTTGAAATTTGACTACAATAAAGATTGAATGTTCGTGTAAATATTCAAAGTCTAAAGTTTTCTCATCCGCAGAGAAGCGGCAATCCTGGACAATACCAACAGTTGACTGAAAGAAAATTGAAAATCACCAGAATTCACAGTAATCACAGTAGAAAAGTGGTTTGTACCAGTGAAAATCTGTTTTTATCGCTCGGTATCAGCCCCATCCCTTTATTGAGTAAACGATGACAAAATATTGATCCTACACATGCTTTATTACTTTATAATACATAATAAAATGCCAGGGAAATTCATTACAAAAGGGCGAGATTCCGAGGTCGCGTCTACAAAATGACTTGTCGAAATTTACACCTGAAACCACTGAGGAAACCACCTGTTTTTTTTTTGAAAATATGTATGTTTCACGTGTACATACACGTGGCTGTTAACGTTCATTCCTTGTAGCGTAGCCCTTATTATTAATTATCTATATCTTCATGATCTGTAAAAAAGTCATTTTTTTCATTGAATGATCGAATTATGGAAAATCTGCGTTTGTTTTGGTTGCTCGCGTGAACGCCATAGACACTCATTTTTTATCAAGAGTGTGCAAGTAGTTATTTGTCTATCCATAGGCTACAAAATAAGTCTTTGTAATCCGAGAATAATTTGTTAGCAGGCACAGGTCGAGGGCAACAAATCCCGCGGAAATTTCGCTGGACCAGATAAGAATTTAACAACATTTTTTTGGGGAAACGGGGAAGCTAATTGTAATTTGCATCATCAATGCCGCTGTCAGCTGCTCTGAATAAGTTTAAAATTATAGCCTAGCAACCCCAGCGGAAGGAAAAGTATATTCTCTGCCTCTGCGAGCCTTTGACGAGCGACAGAGAGTGTTATAATGATCGACAAATAAGAAATCGAAAGGGTCAGGGGTGGCTTTATTATTTATATTTATTATCTGATATGTTATTTACATTAAAAGTACAATTTGTTAAGAAGGAGTCTGAAAATGAAATCCTCTTGATGAGGAAAAGGTTAAAACTGCACTCGGTGTGCAATTTTTCCCGAGATAAAAACGCTATAAGCGTTTTTAATGGGAACACTGACAGAAATTAAAAAAAAAATTCTGACGTTCAAATTTGTTATTGTTACCAGTGACGTAACTACTGGCGGGGGTATGAGGGTACAAAATAACAAAAAAAAAACGATTTAACATGCCATAATAGTACATTACCAGGGCTCTACTGTCATCTAACGGGCCGAAAGACTGAGCTGGCATTATGGCAATATGCCAAAAATCGGCTTTTAGACATGTCAATCAATGTCAATCCATATAATTTTCTGACTTTTGTCATTTGTTGAGGTTCAGATGCGGTTTTATATCGAAATAACGTGTATTGCTGCAAAAATGAACGATATTGTGGCTCTCGGTTACATTGTGACTTGTTTCCGACCGTTTCTTGTGAGTATTTTACACTCCTCATACCACATTTCCTTTAATTTCGTGTAAAACAGTTTTTTCCAGAAAAGTCCGTATTGCACTATCATAATTAGGCGTCAGCAACCAATTCTGGAGTTAAATAATTCTAAAAATTTGAATTACCTTGAAATGTTTGAGTTTTCCTATAAAAATAATTTGTTGATGATAATCTTAAGAATCGCATGAAAACTTCTTAGATAATTCGGCAGAATTGGTTGCTGGCACCTAATTATGATAGTGTAACACGGACTTTTGTGATTGACATGTGTAGAGGCCGATTTTGAGCATATTGCCATGATGCCAACTCAGTCTTTCGGCCCGTTAGAAAAAGTTGGCTATGACATTACGCAACGTGTGGGCTCCTATCGATGTTTACCAACAGTACCTTTTTTTCGTGAAATTTTTTTCTTCAAATTCGAAAAAAGCATTCGTACAAAAAAGTTGAGAAGATTTCCCCCCCAACTAAATATGGTTACTGAATCTTGAACAGTTTTGGAGATATTTATAGCATAAATCATCATAGGGGACCTACCTTTTAGGGGGTATATCTCCCTTGGAAGCGATTCTCGACATATACGTCGTTCATTAGAACTTATCTTCCTCGTTTTTATAGAGGAATCATCGGGCAAATTATTCCGGGATAATTTTTGGACACCGTGTATAATAGCAAAAAATCTACATAAAGGGCCCTGACTATCATTCTGTATCATCCGAAAACTACTAAAAGGGTAGAGCGAGAATGGTAGTCATAGCCTCGATCCCTCTATGTACATTTTTTTTGATCGCCCCGTATAAGCTGCATGTCCAGTTGCTAAGTTCAACAATCAACGTTAATTATTTAATCGAATAGTGGAAAATCTTGAACACTTGGTTAACGATGTCAATCGGATTATTCTATTATTCTAAGCTTTAATGGAAGATATGCGGTCCCTCCCCTCCTGTTCATGTGTTCTTGCGGGTTTGTGCATTACCTACGTTGTTTTTTGCTAATAATTTTTTTCTTCAACATTTCAACTACTCACAGTCACTTAAGGGGTAATGGGTGATGAAAAGTGATCTTTGTGTGGAGCACATATTTTTACACCTTATATTCATTGTTAAAATGTATGGCATACAGTACAATAAGGATTTATCATTATCAGTCAGATAAAAAATTAAAGCTTTTTTTTTCAGTCTCGTTTCGGCTGTTATATCATATCAGTGGAAATTCGAATAGAAACAACAATTGAAGTTTGTACTTTGTAATAATAAAATAAGGTTGGGATCGAAAATGTTGCTTACTTCTTTAAGAAATGGCCTTTTGCGGCAATTAAACAAACCCCATTCGCTGGCAGCATATCCATTGAAATTTTCTTCTTTCCTAAAGGTAAATTAACGATTTACCATGACCTTTGAACTTATCATATGTTCATAACGTAATGTTATCATCGTTTTTCCACATTCAAGTTATATCGCTATAATGTTCCAGGATACTAAAGTTGATGTGAATGGGCAAACAATAAACTATGTTAAGACAGGGAGTGGTGAAAATGTCGTTTTGTGTTTTCCCGGTGCCTTGGGTACAATATGGAGTGATTTTAAACCCCAAATTGAAGGTCTGAATAAATCAAAATTTACTGTTGTGGCTTGGGATCCTCCGGGATATGGTTCCAGTAGACCCCCTGATCGCAATTTCCGTCCAGAATTTTATCATAATGATGCAGTACTGGCCAAAGAGTTCATGAAGGTAACTATAAAGATGCTCATCTATTGCGATTTTTCTTTTAAATCAAATAACTCTAGGATAAACTAGGAATCGAAAAGTTTTCCCTTCTCGGATGGAGTGATGGGGGAATTTCTAGTTTAATTTTAGCTTCAAAATATCCAGATGTTGTGGACAAACTAGTCGTTTGGGGTTCAAACGCTTATATTACTCCAGAAGAAGTCGCAACTTGTGACAGTAATATAAAAAATAATAATAGAATTTGGTAACGGATTACAAATTTTTATAATTCTTTAGATTTGAGGGATCTTTCGAAATGGTCAGATAAAATGAAAACGCCATTAATTAAACTTTATACTGAAGAAGGGCTGAGAAAAATGTGTAATGATTGGTGTGATGCCCTGAATACGATATCCTCTCAAGGTGGAGACATTTGCAAGGAGAATCTCAAAGACATCAAGTGCCCCACGCTAATTCTACACGGAGATAAAGACCCTATGGTCTTACCAGAACATCCCGTATATCTTCAAAAACACATCAAAGGGTCAAAGTAATACTGAAAATTTGTTGACTTATTTTTATTAATTTTATTAATAACTATTGATTTGTTTTAGTCTGCATCGATTTCCTGACGGTAAACACAACATTCACCTAAGATATTCTGGAGAATTCAATAATATTGTGTCCGAGTTTCTATTAACATCATTTAAAAACAGGTTGTAACTTACAAAAACTGAGCTAGGTAATGAATTGAAATTTTTATTATTTAGTTAATTAAAGGTATAAGTTAAGATCATGTGTAATACAAAAAGCGACGATGTTAATTAGGGTTGTGAGTGGGGGTAAGTTACCCGTAAACAACCGGTAAGGTGAGGAAATTTCCTACTATTTTATTCGAGAAACCTACCCGTTATATTTAGTATTTCCCTGGTTTACACGTTTTACTTTTGTTTTAACGGTGAATAAAAAATAGAAAATGAAAACACACAGATGGAGTATTCATACAACCTGCCCTAAAAATGGCGCACTGACATAAGAGGATCTATTCCTCTTGTCAAAATAAAAGAAAAAGTTCCCATAAACTATGGTCCGCACACGCTTAATTAATACAGGATGTCACATATTTAACATTCCCAGTACATTTTTCTGCGGTATGATACTAGTATGCGGAAAAATGTTTCAAATCAAGAAGAAAACCTACCCTATATAGAATTTCAAAAAAGCGTTTGTCCATTTTTGTATCTTCATTAGTACCAGATATATCGGGATTTTGGTGCAGCAGATCGAAGGACAAAATATTAAAATTTGGAGGTTAGAACAAAATACCTCGGATAAAAATGATGATGTTTCAATACTTCCGAAAGTAGAGTAGTGAGAGTAAAACTGTCTAAAGAATTTTATTCATTACACTAGAACATTATGATTTCTTTTTCGTTTAGCATTTTACATGCTCTAGCAGGTGCACGCTACTGAGTTGACAGAAAATTTATCGACCAAGGTCAATAATAAGCATTATAGTCTTTCAAACATAAACTGGTCATACGTGACCCCTAAAGTATCTGACACATACCTGTCATTAGTCAATGGTTATCAATGTTTTTCAATTAAATTTTGCTTAGCAACTTAGGTCACGTGATGGCCAAAATATCTATCCCTTTATTACCAAGGTGGAGAACATCAACTTTACCTCCTGCACCAAAATCCCAATATCTTTGGAATTAAGAAATATACAGGAATAAACAAAAGTTTTTCTGAAAGCTTGTAAAATTGGCTTCCTTCCTTGAATGAAACTTTTTCTCAAATTTTGTTGTCATGCGTCTGAAAAAAGTTATGGAAATGTGACACCCTGTATCTATTAAGCGTATGCTTTTTATAGTAATAGAAACTTTTTCTCATATATACACGAGAGGAATCGGCCCTTATACTTCAAATCAAATGCGTTAATTTTAGGACACCCTGTAGTATTAAAAATCTGCTTTTATCCTCATCAACTAAAATAGATCGCATCTCGAATTGTATGTACGATAAGTTATGGATAATATTACCGTCACCTTCCCGGTTTCGGAACTTCCGGTAAATATCGCAACCCTAATGTTAATACGAGTGAGAAAACTAAAATATTTAATAATTGAAAAGTACAAAACTAATCGTACAACTCGCCACTGTCCATGGCCTGCTGGTAACTCCTCCCGCCCTTCTGTTCCGGATCCAGCTTGATCATGTCGTCAATGCGCAGAATGGTGATCGCCGCCTCGGTCGCGAACTTGAGCGACTTGATCTTGGAGACGGTAGGCTCCAGCACGCCCGCCTTCTTGTTGTCCCTGACGGTGCCCTCGATCAGGTCGAGGCCGACCCACTTGAGGTGCGCGTGCTCGGCCTTGGTCTGGCTCGTGTTCTGGTAGGCGCGCAGCTTGGCCACCAGGTCGGTCGCGTCCTGCGCGGCGTTCACGGCGAGCGTCTTCGGGATGACGAGCAGGCTGCGCGCGAACTCGGCGATGGCGAGCTGCTCGCGCGAGCTAAGCGTCGTCGCGAAGTTCTCGAGGTAGATCGAGAGGGCGGCCTCGACCGAGCCGCCGCCCGCGACCACGCTCTTCGACTCGAGCACCCGCTTGACGACGCACAGGGCGTCGTGCACGGACCGCTCCATCTCGTCGCAGTAGAAGTCGTTCGGCCCGCGCAGGATTATCGAGGCGGCGGTGCGCGCTTTCGGGCTGTCGGATCGAATTGGGGATTAGAGGGCGTTTCTCTCGAGGCGTAATTCACGGGGATACAATATACGAAATAACTCCCGAGAATTCCCAAACAGTTACTGAGATTTCCCGAAAAACTCCTGAGAATTCCCGAGCGTACACGATAGTTCTCAATACAGCGTGTTTCAGGAAGAAAGGTCCAGGTTTTCAGGATGTACTCCTTCAGTGATTTCCAACAAAATTTCTTAGTAAATATATATCCGTAAACGCCAAATTGATACAGGGTGTCACATTTAATACTCCCACTACAGTCAACTCCCACTAAGTTTTTCAGATACGGGAACAACAAAATCGGTAAAATGTTTCAACCGAAAAAGAGAGCCTTTTAGAAAAAAAATTGTCGATTCTTGTATCTTTAATAGTTCCAAGGATATCGCGATTTTGCTGCAGCTGGTTGGAGGACAAAAACTGATAATTCAAAATTTTTACGAAATTCTTCGGGTAAAAAAGATACTTTGAATGAAAACGGTTCTAATGTTTCAACAATGTTTTTGAATAACTACTGTTTTTTCGGACATATTGTCACTTAAGTAAGAAAATTCTGTCATTTGAAATGACGATATCCATGAAACAGTAGACGCTAGACAAAACTTGTGTTGAAACAAAAGAAAGCTCTCGATTCCAGATCATTTTCATTCTAAGTATTTTATTGAAATCTGTAAATCTCAATTTTTTGTCCTCCGACCAGCTGCAGAAAAATCGCAATATCCTTGAAACTATTAAAGATACAAGAATCGGCAAATTTTTTTCTGAAAGCTGACATCATAGGCTCTTTTTTTCGTTTGAAACTTTTTACCGATTTTGGTTGTCATGTCTCTGGAAAACTTAGTAGGGGTATTAAATGTGACACCCTGTATCTATTGGACGTTTACGGGTCTATATTCAGTAAGAAATTTTGTTGGCCATCACTCAAGGAAGACATCCTGAAAACCTGGACCTTTCTTCCTGAAACACGCTGTATACAGGCTATATCTTAACGGCTGTCGAGAATTTCAGACTATTATTCTTCGTCGAAAAATATGAAAAAAAGTTTATATGGGCATAGGCCCTAAAATGCTTCCCTGCCGAACCAGCGGTCCTCAAAGTTGGCCCTAAAAAAACTTTTTCTTCGAATATCTCCAAAACCAATCACAGTAGAAAAACTGAACTTGGCAGAGAGTAACACAATATCATCTTAGATCATCTCATGCATTCGACGAATTTGAGAGAATCCATTAGCGTACAATTTGGGGTGGTCGTAAGTTTGAATTTCTCACAACTTTCTATTGGGTGACATTTTTTAAAGTTTTACTGAAGCATGAGACTCGTTGGTCAAAAACATGCAAAAAAGGTGCTCATGAATCATAGCGCTAGGATCGATCGTTTACAAGAAAAATCGATTTTTCAGTTTACGCAACTCTCATCATAGTCGACTAGGATTCACGTGTAGAATTTAATCAGAAATTCAAGAATCATTATTTCATGATGAATTATGATCATTTTGAACATTAGCATTCACAATCATTACCTAATCTTCCATGAAGTTTTCGTTTTACATAAACTGATCATTTTCATTCCAGTGTTTTTTGTGCAGAACATGTTATTGTTCTTTGGAACCGATTGTTTTTGATTTTGTGAATCCTGAAATAATGATTCTTGAATTTCTGATTGAATTTTACACGTGAATCTTGTCGACTATGATGAGAGTTACAGAATGCTCATACACGTGCGTAAACGGAAAAATAGATTTTTCTCGGAAACCGTCAATCCTAGCGCCATGGCTCATCAGCACCCCTTTTTCATGTTCTTGACCAACGAGTCTCATGCTGCAGTAACACTTTCAAAAATGTCACCCATTAAAAAGTTGTAAGAAATTCAAACTTACGACCACCCCAAATTGTACGCTAATGGATTCTCTCAAATTTGTCGAATGCATGAGATGATGTAAGATAATATTGTGTAACTTTCTGCAAAGTTCAGTTTTTTTACTGTGATTGGTTTTGAAAATAATGGGAAAAAAAGTTTTTTCAGGGCCAACTTTGAGGACCGCTGGTTCCACAGGGAAGCATTTTTATAAACTTTTTTTCATATTTTTCGACGAAGAATCGCCCCCTGAAATTCTCGACAGCAATTAAGATACAGCCTGTATTATGCCTCGGTTTCTCTTCATCGACGAGTCGCCGATCTCTTACCCCTTGATGAGGATGAGTTCGTCATCGGAAATGCGTTCCTGGATCACTTCCGCGGCTTCCCCTACCATGCTCTCGTCGAAACACTCTTCACCTGGAAGAAAAGTCGGTAATTTCAGATTACATAAACATACAGGACAGGGTGGAAAAAATCAAAAGTCATTTTTTTTTAATTTGAATCAAAAATTCTCTACTTGGTACCGTCATAGACGTAGACACTGCATAATCAATATCAAAATGAGATGATAGAAGGCAAATTTGTCTGATTTGGCATTAATATATGACGTTATTAATATTGTTGATCGAGAATTTGAGAAATTTTAGACGAGCAATTTGAAAAGAATAAGCTTTAATTTTTCGGAAGAAGAGTAACTACTGATTTTAGATCAAACATCGAAGGTTTTTCAGAATACAGCGACAAATATTGTCCCTTCAATTTGATTATGAAACTAGTTGTTGAAATTTTCCGAGTCAAAAGATTAAAATAACGTTTTTCTACAGACTCTATTAAAAGTAGGCTTTTTAACGTTTCTGACAGCTGTTAAAAACGTCATATATTATTCTCAGTGCGTAAAATCATAGCCAACTCCATTCTAACGGGCCGAAATACTGAGCTGACATCATGGCGCGGGCCGAAAGACATAGCATTTTCCACGTAATTACACTGAATAGAGTCAGTGTACACTCGGCCACTGACTTCAGGCACAGACTAGACCACTACAGACGGTATACTCCCTAGACAAACGTTGGCCATGATCGGTTTAGTTCTGCCGAAATTTTCAGAGGGCGCATTAGTAAGTACGCAGCCGCCTTGACGGGGTCCTTTATAGTTTTGGTTTCCTTTTTTGTGTATTATAAGTTGCCTATAATATGAACACAGTTTTTCTCGCTCATTGCACTTTATTATTTTTTTTTTGTAAATTCTGAGTACTCACGTACCAGTATAAAATAATACATAATAACATTGATATAAGCAGAACTAGATAAATATTCGTCCAGAAAAATTTGATAACCAGAATTTGCTTAGTTTGGCTGAACTTTTCCAGGGGGCGCTGCCAAAAGGATCAACATTTTCGGTTCAAAACTTTACTGTTTGCAGAGCTCACGTTTTCGCAAATCTGCAGATTCATCGATAAGTTACTTCTATTCGTCAACAGGTGTCACTGTTACATTTGAATAAGGGCGGTAAATATAAAATGCCTCATTATTTGCGCTTGATATTGTGACAGATCCAGACAAATACAGCACGCCCCCTCATTCATTCATGGGTAACTGGGTTTTTCCCCTTCTGCGGAATTCACCGGCGCGGCGTCTCAAAGAATAAGTGCGGTCGGTGAGCTATATGGGCGATAATTTTGGGATTGTCTGCAAAATCTAGCATTCACACGCCACCGACAATTCAAATGGAGACGTGATCTCTGATCAATCAATCTATAATTCCAAAACTAGAGCGCTTGGACCAAAAGTGTTGCAAAGTTTCGTTTTAGAAAGCTCTCACTGCGCCTTACCTTGCGCTTGTCTTATTCGTAGATTCTTGCGGTTTTGATATAAAATGTAAGATGGACACTCCAAATAGGCCCGATCTTTTCACCTCCAAGTATCTAAGTATGAAACAAATAATTAAATGTCACAGTCAAAGTCCCGAGTAATCAGAGGATACTTGGAGGTGAAAAGATCGGCGCCCTAATTCGCTTTAAGTAATTCGGTTGGTCGGGGTCTTTGGATAACTTGGATTTGAAACTAATAATGCTACTGATTATTCATTTAATCGATCATTCCAAAAACACTTGGACCAAAAATGTTGCACAGTTTTTTTAAAGCACTTATTGTTTCGCTCTATAACTTTTGCGTGGAACTTTCTGCGATTTTCCTCGCAATTACCCACCAAAAAAATTCAATCGATCACGTTTTTTGAATAAAAAATAAAAGTTGAAATTCGTGAGCTCGATAGGCCCCTAGGCGGCCGCCCAATTCGCCTATGGTAAAATACGCCACTGAGTGAGTATTTCAAAAACCAAAACAAGACGCGTCGAAATGGCGCTGATAATTAATTGTAAAAGCTATAAAATTCTGATTGGATCAAATTAAGACGGATTTCGAGACTGAAGACCGTATGTAGATCGGCTTTTAGACAGGTTATCTCATCATTCATTAAGAAAGTGCGCCAGGTTATGTTTGTCAATGGTGATACTTGGACCGCAATCCAGTTGGGGTATTGAATCTACACATTTTGAGGATTATGTTGACCTTCTTAGTTCGAGTACACCCGATAAGAAAGTAATTTCTACCCGGTTTTACCCTGCCTCAAAGCCCTTAATGAGTTTCTCCGAAATCTGCATCCGGCGCCCGGCTTAAGTAGGTATTTATTTCTCTTTGTACGATTCAAAAGAATACAATTTTGGCATTCTTATTAAGAGAAAGCACCTTCCTTCTTTAACCTATACAATAATGCCGCCCTTCCACCCTACATTATTGGGCTGTATACACCTTTTATTTTATAGCTTCCCAAGGAATTCCCCAAAATCGCTCTTTCCATTTTTCTTGTTTGAATTTTCAAACACTATTTCAGTCGAAGTCTGCCTTCGAGCTTCAGAAGACCTTCCAAGTTATCTGAGTGTTTCTACCGTGTGTCATCTTGAGTTCTTTGTTAAGTTTATGTTTTAAATGGTTATTAATATTGTATAATATTGGACTTTTTAAAAACATTATCAAGTGGTCGTATTACAACGAAAATCCGGTAAGTAAATTAATTATTGTTTTCTTTTGACTTGATTGAACTCTCAAAGCTAAGTTATTTGTTGTAACAATTGTTACTTTAGTAAATAAACCGCATAGTAATAAATCGCGTAGCGTTAAGAGTGGCTTGAAAAAAACGCGGTTTTTGGCGAAGCGGCCACGAAAAGTTTATTTCGCGGCCGTTACTAAGGTCCAAACCGGTCGTCGCAAAATCGTATCTCGCAACCGTGCGTAAGAGACCTTAGTAACGGTCGCGAAATGCCATATTATACTATCCTATTATTAAATCAATTTGTAGACGTCACAAAGTTTTGAAAATTTTTGAATCAATCAACTTAGCTTTGTCAAAAATGTTGTGTTTACCTCGTGTGTCATTAGAGTCCTTGGAAATTAGCCTCGATCTCCAATGACTTATTTTGCCGCCTAGATAAACAAATGACTATTTTGGAGTGAAATTCAGTACGGGACTAAGTATTTTCTTTATTGGACATGAAAATTAATTCACACATTTTGCTAGGCATCAAGATGTCTGGAAACAAGTGCAGCTACCTACATTGTGGCAATACTTTGAAATCTGTTCCAACAACACGCCGGTTCGCTTTCCCGATAAAGAATCAAGCCCGATGCGAAAAATGGATTATTCATTCTGGTATGATTACGACTGGTTTTTACGCCAAGAATTTTAAAATATTAATTTCCTACTTTTAAACAATTAGGAAATGCAGCGTTGGCTTTTTTGGACATCGATATCCTTGGCAAACGTTTTTTGTGCCAAGAACATTTCGCTAGGAGCGACTATGTTTCCAAGTATCTGCATAAAAATGCAGTTCCTTTCAAATACATGGAACGTAGAGAAGAGGACGAGGAAATCCCTGCGAAAAAACGCAAGATGGACTTGTGTTCACTCGCCGATACAACACCCCCTTCTGTCGCAAATGGTGTCCGTAAGGAAATTACCAAGATTCCATCAAGTGAATCTTTCATCTCACAGTTGATTTCTTTACCGGACATTTCAACTGATGCTTCCGCATCACCAGCCTTTCCTTCATATTCTTCCAGCGTTCGTAAGGTAGTAACTGATGCACTTAACGAAAAGCTGACGTTGAAACTGTCTGTGAAGACGAAGAAACTGAAGAGTAAGACCACACAAATCAATAAATTGAAGAAAAAATGTCAAAAACTGAACAGAAAATCGTTTTTGGTGCTGCCACAAATGATTACGTCTTTTGCAACCATTTTCACATTGATGCAATTTAGAATTAAAAAAAACTTGCCATGGAATAGAGAAGAGAAAAAGATGTCAATTTCTCTTTATTATAAAAGCCCCGGAACCTATAAGTTTTTAAAGGCTCAAGGAATTGTATTGCCAGCAGTTTGCACAGTTCGACGTTGGATAAGCGGGTTTAATTTGAAACCGGGATTCAATAAATGCTTTTTTAATTCTTTGAAACTAAAAGTTGACACAATGAGTAATCATGAAAAGGTATGTGCGTTGACATTTGATGAGATGGCTTTGAAACAAAAGCTCGAATATAATAAGTCTGTAGATGTAATTGAAGGCTATGAAGATTGTATAGAGAGGAAACCACTTCAGGCTAAACAAGCCTTAGTTCTCCTCATTAGAGGTCTTTATCGTCAATGGAAGTTACCCATTGGCTATTTCGTAACCCAAAACGGAGTATCCGCTGACCGGCTAAAACTTATTGTGGAAAGTGCTTTGCGACATTTGAGGAAAATAGGTCTTACACCTAAAGCTTTGGTTTGCGATCAGCATTCGTCAAACCAAAGATTATTCAAATTATTGGGAGCATCGAAAGAGAAACCCTACTTCCATCCCAATGAAAACAAGAATGATGAACGTTGTTACACGATTTTCGATGTCCCCCATCTCTTCAAAAGTGTAAGAAATCATTTAGTGAATTCAAAATTTTTCTACGACGATCAAGTCGTTTGCTTTGATGACATTAAAAAGACTTATTATGTAGATAGATCAAGCACAGGTGGAAGGGCGTTGATGAAAATCACTGATAAACATATTTATCCGAACGCATTCCAAAAAATGTGCGTTAAGTTGGCAACTCAATTATTTAGTTTCAGTGTCGCTGCTGCCATAAAAACGTGCAGTTTATTAGGGGAACTCAAAAGCAAAACCGCCCATCAAACAGCCAATTTCATTGAATTAATGAATAATTTATTTGATGTATTAAATTCAAGTCAAAGATTTAATAAAAACCCATTTAAATGTGCCTTGGAGGACACAAATTCTAGAGGTTTGGATGTATTGAGGAAAGCTCTCTCCGTTTTTGAAAAAATAAAAGTTCAGAAAATCACAAAAAAAAACGAAATCAAATTAACTCGTCCTCCTTGTTTCGAAGGTATGGTTATGTCCATAAACGCCATACAAGGCTTATGGAAGGACAATAAAGAGAAGTTCCCCTTTTTACTTACAGGTAGACTTAACCAGGATGTGTTGGAAAATTTATTTTCGGTGTTCAGACAGAGAGGAGGTTATAACCGAAATCCTACAGTGAGGACTTTCAGATGTACATTCAAAATTAATACTCTCATGAATATTATGAGAGCGCCTAAAACTGCTAATTGTGAAAGCGACGATGATAAGAACCTCATAAATAATATTTTTGAAAATCAATCCATGAATGACAATGAAATGCTAAACATTATCGAGGATGATGGCGAAAATTCTGAAAATGACGAAAGTGACGACGAATCAATAACTTTACAGGAATATAAAGTAAGGGGTGACTCTATCAAGTATCACGAAAGCGAGAAACCAACACTAAAAAATTGTAGTGAAATTTATTTTGGTGGCTACCTTTACCACAAACTTCAAAAAAAATTCAATAACTGTGTGAAATGTTGCGAAATATTAAACACCAAAATTGATTTAAGTAGCTCTGATGAATTATTAATTTTAAATAGAAATTATGATACAGGAACCATTCACGGCTTGAAGGTACCTTCACCATTAATGAAAACTTTCTGCATAACGGCAATGCGATCGTTTTCAAAAACCTTTCCTGAAGTGAAACACAGAGAACAATTATTTAAATCGTTGAAAGCCACCATTAACATGGATTTACAGGCTTATTGTGCTGAATGGTTCGATTGTGATGAATCGTGCAAATCACATCGTAACTATGTTCTTGATCTTTTGATAACTACAAATATTTTCAAACAGTGTAAGTGGGAATCATTTGGCAAAGATGTTGACACATACAAAAAAAAATACAATATTGTAACGCATTCCTGACGAATTACAATTATAAGTAGTTTTGTATTCATTGTTTCATTTTAATTCAACTTTTATACAGAGCGGTGAAACCAATTATTGATGAGAGTTGACTATGGAGATACAATTTTAACAAATATAACAGTTAGTCAATTTTATTGTACTTAGACATGAGAAGTCGTTTTCATAGCCTTATCAAGAACTGGTTTGATCGCTCCGTACTTACGTGTTTGAAAAATGTTGAATCTTTTGTTGTATGATTTGTTGTTCTCGATTTTTGATACTCTACATTCGTTGTTTTTCAAGCCCGCAGTATGAAATTCAATTTGATTGGTTGAAATCTCAGTGCTCACATATATATAAAATCAATCAAATGCCATGACAGAATTTTGTATAAAGTTATGAATTGTAATTTGAACGACCCTGTATAGACTAGAATAAGTTTTTTCTCGAATTTATATTTTGTGAATACCTATACCTATGTATCTTAATTACTGTTAAATATATTTCTTTCAATATAATTCCTCACGGTTTATGTTAATTTCACTATACCACTGATATCAATGACTATCCCAACATTATTTGATTTATTTCAATCATTTTTTTGTGAAAAAAAAAAACGGAAATTTGATTTTTCATAACAATTAATTATGGAAAACTGAACGAATATGTTAGAATATTCTAATATGTAGTGCACGATTTGAAAAAGTGTTAATTTTGACTCTAATATCAAAAGTCTAGTCCAGAGACATCAAGCCGATTTGTGATAGGGATTGGCTAAAGAAGTACATAGTTTGACAAATACGTATAACAATAACTTTGCATTGTGTTCAGACATGCCAAGTCATTTTCATAGCCAATAACCCTTACTTATTACAAATCGGTTTGATCTTTCGGTACTTATCCCTTTATATCAAATATCAAATCAAGAAACAATATTAGGTTAATATTCGAATAGTCGCATAAAATACTCCTAAACGTCTACCGCGCCGGAGACTTATACCTGGGAAGGGCTAAATACGGTACCGACAGTGAAGATAAATCGCCTGAGGGCCAGTCTGAGTAGCAACCCAGTCGAGTTGGTTACAGTCTAGGTGTTCGAGTACTTTTCGTACTGCTCAACAGGTACCGCCACTTGCCGATCACTATTAAGGGCGAGTTTTGCTTGTAATTGAGTGGCAACAGATTCTAGGTAAAGGCGCTTTATCTAGTTCTGCTTATATCAATGATAATAACCAGGGATAAATGTTTCGGTATTTGAGAGAACTGGCGTATTTTGATCCGAAGCGGTTACGGCAAAGTCGAAAAGTGGGGTGAGAAGAGCAGCTTTTTCAACTTATTTCCAATATTCCGCAATCTTCATAGTCCATACATTTTTATTTATTAAAAGTAGAATCCGATCTTCTCTTGAAAAGGTTATTTTTGGGAAATTCTCAATCTTGATGACCTGAAAAATTACAAACTTTATTGAAAATCATTGGACTTATTGGCTTGTAGAAATAAAGACTCACAATATTCCTATATCTGCCAGCACTTTCCTTCAATATCAACAAATTAAGAACTGAATTTTCTATACTTCTTTGATATTTGCAGAAGAATGACGATGTTTATCTACTAAAATCAGGAATTCTCGAAAGTGGTACAGGATATGGCGCTTGCCCCTCGGCCCTCGTATGACCTGTGAAATTCCAATCAATCTCTATTCCGTCGAACCATCGATTTTTACCCCTGAAAAAAGTATTTGATCAAATTTTCAAATAAAATAACATCGAGATCACACTTGGTAATTTAATACTTACTGCGTCTCATTGTAGGGTTGATTTAATGGCGATCGAGATGATATCTGGGCCGTTTTTCTCACAAGTTATACCAAAACCGCCAGAACGCGAATAGTTTGACAAATTTTTTTATGTGACAGAAAAATTAAAACCAGCAAAACAAAATGTAACAAAATCGCCGCTGTTGTAATTTGAATTGTACTTACCGCCATCTGACAATTACGTCAGAACTAAAAAATCTACCCCTCTCTACTCCACCTCACCCCCTGACCCGGACAAAAAAATCGGGGATCCTTCAAATCTGTAGTGAGGTTTATCTATGCTTCAGGCATTAGCTGTAGACGTTCGTGTAACAAAAGTGTACACCGGTGTACCGCAAAGTGGAACATACAAAGTGGTACAAACTGGCATACTGGTAACTAAGGGTAGCGATCGAGAAATTTTTTATCCGGATATCCGTTTTATCCAACATATCCGATTAGGTGGATTATCCGGATATTTATCCACATTTTCATCCATTTATTTACCTGGATTTTCATGCATTTATTTATTCGTATTTTTTTTTATAATTCTCATCCGGATATTCATCTGTATTTTTATCAAAGTGTTTCAAACAAACACCAAAATACGAGGTTATAAACAGGCCTGTAGAAGGTACCGCCCACTTGCACTAAGCTACACGAGCTCAAGGAGTAGGTGTAGCTTTTGGTACACTGAGTGAAGAAAATTCTGCACCGGTGGTAAGGTGGAACATAAATCGCAAACACACTAGTGCAGTTTCACTGTACGTGGAACATACATTTTTTCTCAGTGTTGTACACTAAACTCAATAATTTAAGGGACACCTCGAGTATGTGCGCCGAAAGTAGGCAACCAAATATACATGAAAGTTTAGTACTTGCGTGAACGGGCTTTGTCATAGTTGCCTAGATATGTGCTGACCACTCGATACATTATTGTGTCAAAATGAAATATCGATCTCTTTATTTGAATTTGTGTCCGAAAATGTGATATTTTACAAGTATTCATGAACAAGAGTGTAACTTTTAGTGATTTATGAGTGTTGAATCAGTGCCTCGAAGGTTGAGCTATCCAAAAACATACCTAAACTCTGCGAGGTTTGAGATTACCCAGAAATTCAATATGTTTTCGTCCTATCTTCCTTTTTTAACATCTCAGCGAGACGGAAGCCGGCCCACCAAAGTTGCGCAAGTGGAATCGTATTTTCTTATTTAAAATAAAGCAAATTATTCAAATTAAACTGACTACTCTTATCTTTTGGAAAGCGAGAAAAAATCATTTCAGATCCTGACACTGCTATTAGATTCGACTATAGAGATTCGTCCTTCATGGACAAGAAGACGATATGAATCGAATCCCTACTTATTTGTTACTGAACATCAGACAAATAAAGAGCACATTCGTTCTCGAAAAATCTATATTTTCTTATGAGTTAAAAATCTTCCACAACGCTACGGTCGTGGCTGCGGGGTCTAATGCATTTTTTGAAATCACTAAATCTCCATAAAATCACAATTTGGTGCCACCCATAGCCAACAGTTTGTACCTTTTTTCATAAAAAAGTCTGAAATTTCTTGATAATCGTAATTCGTAAAGATACTCGTACAGTATAGGATTCTTGGATCCCTCAACCTTCGGGGCACTTATTAGCACTTGAATCACTCAAAAAATATAGTCTTCTTCATAAAATACTTGCAAAATAACACATTTTAGACCACAAATTCAAATGAATATTTTGACATAAAATTTTGAGTGGTCGGGACATTTCTAGGCGGCTTTGTTCGCTTGCTAGTTTACGCAGCACAAAAAATTCGCGTATAATTGGTTGCCTACTTTCGGCGCACATACTCGAAGTGTCCCTTAAATTATTGAGTTTAGTGTACCAGTGTACACTAGTGAAATACGTGGAAAACGCTATATGAGTTGGTATCATGGCAATATGCCCAAAATCGGCCTCTAGACATGTCAAAAAAAAAAGTCCGTGTTACACTATTATAATTAGGTGCCAGCAACCAATTCTGCCGAATTATCTGTCGAATTATTCTTAAGATTATCATCAAGAAATTATTTTTATAGGAAAAATGAGACATTTCAAGGTAATTCAAATTTTTAGAATTATTAAACTCCAGAATTGGTTGCTGACGCCTAATTATGATAGTGTAATACGGACTTTTCTGGAAAAAACTGTTTTTCACGAAACTCAAGGAAATGTGGTATGAGGAGTGTGAAATACTCGCAAGAAACGGTCGGAAACAAGTCACAATGTAACCGAGCGCCACAATATCGTTCATTTTTGCAGCAATACACGTTATTTCAATATAAAACCGCATCTGAACCTCAACAAATGACAAAAGTCAGAAAATTATATGGATTGACTTTGATTGACATATCTAGAGGCCGATTTTTGGCATATTGCCATGATGCCAACTCAGTCTTCCGGCCCCTGAATATGCCCAAAATTGGCGTCTAGACATGTCAATCATAAAAGTCCGTGTTACACTATCATAATTAGGTGTCAGCCCTGGTAAAATTCACTGACAGCGCGTAAAGTTAATGACAGCGCGTAAAGAAAAGTCAAGTAACAATCGGCAACCTGCGGTAACAATACGCAAACCCGGTAACTATGTAAACGATGGTTCAGAAGCACCTACTGAATACTGAATTGAAACGAATTTTCATCCGTTTTACTCGTTTTTACCTACTTTTATTAAAGTCTGTCGAAAAAATAGTGTTCGGATATTCATGTTAAGAGTTTTTTTTTTGTTCGAAGGTTGCGCGGAAAGAAAGGGAAACGTAACAAATTAGAGAACGGTAGTCCATTTCATATTTTTTTTCTTCCGGTCACTTGGGGCATTTGGATATGTGATGTTTCAATTTAGACGCATCGCCGAACTAAATTTCGCTACAAAACTTACATTTTGCCCTTTTCCTCCCTTTATACTTTTCTGTTGAAATTAGGAAAATTTCCCAAATTTTGTCTTTCAATCTCGGTATTTTTTAGACTTTTACACGACGAACTCGAGGACGAGTTGATACTTGTAAAATGTGGGGAAATTCTGGTTATAATGCGTACGCGTGGCGGGAAATTTTGAAAATTGATTGCACCCGGGGTGAAAACCTATCCTACTTTATGAACCCGGAAACAAAGGGTTCAAATCGAGTTTCAGTTCCCAGGTCCCATCTCTGAAAATTTCAAAAGAGTTTTACCTTCCATGTTGGTCAAAGAAGTCAAGTAAGTAGCTCCAGTCGCCTTCGCGATACGTTTGAGGTCGGCCTTCTTGACCCTCCTCACCCCCATGGCGCCGGCCTCGACGAAATACTTCAGACACAGATCGTCGATTCCTCCGGTCACCAACACGACGTTGACTCCGGTGGACAGGATTTTCTGGATCCGTTCTTTGGTGATGTCCAATTCGCGTGTGCGAATCCCTTCCAGCTTGTCCGGGTCGTTGATCAGCACCTGCACGCCCATCTTCATCTTGGCCTTCTGAAGGGAGAAATCGAGGCAGGCGATTTTCGCGTGCAAAATCTTCTTCGGCATGGCCTGACTGGCCACGGTGCAGTTCAAGGCGTACCCCTGAACCAGGATGCTCTCCCTGGCGCTGCGGCCGTGCGCTTTCAGGATGTTCACGGCCTTAATGGGGTACAGAACGTTCTTAGTGTGGCCGGACACTTTGATGGCGTTCGCGGCATCCACGACCATAGTGGAGAACAGATCGGCATCGCTAAAAGACGAAAATATTAATCGAGAATGCCTCTAGGGCCTGTTGCCCAAGATTACTAAGTTAGCAATTGAAAAGATTGCGTCCAGAAATCAGTCGATAGTTCGACGTTTTTGCGTTTGGAACAATAACAAGCTCTTGTTCAGTGCTGTCTTTTTTATATAAGGTATTTTCTTGTAATCTTGAAATTTCGTTTTTTGTCCCCCGATCGACTGCACGGAAATAGCAATATCTCAGGAATTACAGAAGATACAAGAATCGACAAGAGGTTTTTTGAAACTTATTTGCGATTTGAAACGTCATCTTGGTGAAAAATGCAGTGAAAACGTGCAATGGGATACCCTGTATCTATTATCATAGACTAAAGGCAAGAGACACGCCACAATGATTTGAGGCTCATCTTAGGGATTTGTCCAATAGATGGTGCTGCTGGTGACATCTCAGAATATTACAGTCAGTCAGCTAAATTACGAAAATCGAGACTTCGACTGAATGCATGTGTAACTGTATGACTGCCTGTGCTTGCTGCGCAGTACCCCAGTCGAGACCGCAGTACTGATGTAGAAAATAAAGATTTACCTTCTCCTATATGACGATATTGGCGATCATTTTTGAACCGGTGAACGGTTTTTAAAAAAAAATACCTTTGAACAATTTAAAAAATTAGAGAATAAACAAGTAGAAATAAATAATTTGTATGCTACAGAAATAGTTTCGTAATGACAAGGACGACATCTTTCACATTTCTGGCAATTTAGGGATTTTTATTTTTATGAAAATTTAGTTTGGCAATTCCAAACTTCTAAATAAATTATGGCGCATATTTATGAATGTTTTTTTCACAAGTAATACTTATTGGACGTCGGAAAAATAGTAAACGCAACTTGGCGGAAAAGTTTAGTTTCGCGACTCTTGGGTTGTAGCGCCCGGCTATTTGCCCTCGCGCTACAAAAACCCACTCGCGCGAAATATTGCACTTATCAGACACGTTCCGTAATGTATCTACTATTCTTTTCTTAGCAAACATTGTGTTTCAAAATACTACGTTCTCATTGGTTGTGGGGCGACTTATGTTAAACCAGCGCAGTGTTTAAAAATTACTTAATGTCGTTTTTGCGAACATTTGTGTCGTTTTCTGGCGTACATTTAGTTTTAAAACACTGCGATCTTATTGGTTGTGCTGGTGCTGACTGACTGTTGTCAACTTCTGCGCCATGGTTTCGCTTACTGGTACTTCTATTAATTCTAGATAAAATTTTCAAATAAAATTCAATAAAAAAATAACTGTTCATGTTGAAATGAAAACGAAATGATGAGGTTTGAGAGCAAGCCGGCGATTTTATCAAGAATAATTTTTTCCTCTTTTAAACCCCATCCGTGGGCATACTGTATTTTCTTATTGAAAGAGCTAAAAAAGTTGTATTAGTTGTCAATTTACAGTCTTATGGGCCAAATACCCTGTAATTAACAGGCAATTAATCAAATCTAAACTTAATATTCGGGAAATGGTAGTGTCTGAACGCAGCCTTTACAATTACTAATCTCAGTAAACTTGGGCAATACGCCCCAGAACTAGAAAAGAAACTTACGCTCCGATAATTTTCGAACTCATCGAAGTCTTGGCAACATTGATGATGCATTCACGGGTGAGCTCATCCACTGGGATAGTCAGATGGTCCTGAATGTACCGGCAAGCCTCCTTACACGCCAACCTGTATCCGCTTATGATGGAAGTGGGGTGAATTTTCTGCTTCACGAGTTCGTCGGCGTTCTGAATAAAATCAATTTTGGCTTTGAAAAATCGTGCTTTTACAAATAATTGGAGATGGGTCGCCGGGTTTATTCCTAGTTCGGAAATATTCCGAAATTGGGAATAAACCCGGGAGGAATGATTGGGCCGAAGAATCATTAATCGGAATCATTCGAAACATTTCGGAAATATTTCCAAATTCCCGGGAATTTTCATAAATTGCCGGGAATATTCACAAATGTCACTATAAAACTGTGTATGAACTTGTATTTTCTTGTAAATATCAGTAGAAACAACTGTTTCTATTGTACTTATGTGCGTTATGGTCTCAAATTTTGACTGGAAACAGGATAATTACTGAAAATAATGAAAATATGTATGAGACCAAGTACGAGCCTGACCGTAGGACCGAGTACGAACCCAAATATGAGACCGAGTACGAGACCTATTTTAGGGAAAAGGGGCCTAAAGTCATATCGTAGGTACTCAAAATCAAAAACGTGAATAACAAAAACAAGTCAATTTGCTCTTTTTTCCCTTTATTTAAGTGGCTTTCAACAAAGTTTTCTTTTAACCGAAGAAATGATCATTAAATTATTGAATTGGTGTTTATCATTTTCAGATATACAGACTCAAATTTGCACTATTTCGAATTTTCCGCGATTTTATGTATGTTTCATTTCTAGTGCCCCCGATTCTATATTTGTATAGGGTGTTTGGTATTAAATTGAAGCTCTTGGTCCGACGGATCGAAATATCGCAAAAAACTGTTTTCAAAATTTAAGAATTCAAAATTCCGGGAATATTTCCGAATCATTCCGGGAAGGAACGGAACAAATGAAACGTTCCGGGTGAAAACCCATCTCTACAAATAATGCTCGTCAAAGGTACCTTTAGCAACTCGGCCGAAATGATGACGACGGACGTGGTGCCATCGCCGACTTCTTCGTCCTGAAGTTGGGCCAACTCCACCAGCACTTTGGCTGCGGGATGTTCGACTTCCAACAACTTCAATATCGTGGCTCCGTCGTTGGTTACTGTGACATCTCCGATATCGTCCACCAGCATTTTGTCCAGTCCGACGGGACCCAAAGAGCTCTTAACTATGTTGGCGATTGATGCTGCTGCCATGACTGCACGAGTGCGAATATTAAAGTAGCGAAAAGAGCGTGATTAGTGGTAGCGAAAACACCCATCCCATTTTGAATTTCTTATACAATTAAAATGACGGCTTTCATGTCGGAAACTTACCATTTTGGGTGCGAACTGAAGACCCTGAGGTTCTCGTACCCGCAACGGACAAAGGGCTCGCGAAAATCGACATTTTTACAACATGTGATGAATTTCCAACCACGAGTTTTTCTACGCCGGTGACAATGAGAAGAATGACAGTAAATTGACACTATAATGACAGCGATTTGCGACCATAGATACCATGTCTACTAGATAAGCATGTTCATTTCTGAATTCACAACAAAGTACAGTGACTGCAGTGGTGTCACAATGACGTTAATGTTAATGCAGGTTAATGTTAATCCAAATCGAGGCCCACGATATTTACCAGGATGGAGCGTTCAATTTTAATGGCGGCGATCGGAGCGTGCACGCATAACCTCAAAGCCTAAAACAATTGAAGTCTGGGGGTTAAATAACAGTTGCTAACTAAAACCGGCAACATTGAAAAGTCAAAAATATTTGTCAGTTTTTCAGCGGGAATTTAAATTCAACAGTTTTTCGGATATTTTTATGAAATACACGCAAGTTTCAACTGCTTTCCGTTTTCTTATATATTTTTTAAGGTAAGCGTATAAAATTGTTGCTAAAACGATATAAAATAACAGTTATAATATCACACATTATACAAATTTCCTGAAGTTCAGTTGTATCCCCGATTTTTGCACCTTTTGCTTGTTTTCTGCGTTTATCTTCAAAATGCCCGACTAGTGCCTTGTTTTTGGATAGTTTTTAGAGGAAATAAGCTAAAAAATAGGAGAGAAAAATCTCCCGTATAAAACCACCAAAAATGAGGTTAAGTAACTGCCAAATAAAAATGCCACACAGCTATCCAGCGTTGCCAATTACATAGTAACTATCTTGGAAACGCTTGTTTAACCCCCAGACTTCAATTGTTTTAGATTTTTAGGTTATGCGTGCACCCTCCCTATTCATATCGCGAGGAAAACACACAAAAACACAATTTTATTGAAAAGTATCACTCTCACAAGAATTTTGCACGAGAACAGTTTTGATCTGAATTTCAACGCCTACAAAATTGGTCATGAGCACTTTTTCTGTAAAATTAACCGTTACGGACTTTTTGACCTACACTTGCGAGCAAAAAAATCGGCCCACCTAAATTTTTAGTGAAATTCAAAGTGGCGTAACTCCTGAACGGAAAGAGTAATTCCAAAAAACTTGGCATCACTGAATAGCTACATTCTTGGACTATCACTCGCCAGATGCTGTGTTTTATACAGGTTCCCTGAGTACGTTTTACAGGGTGTCACGTAAAGTTCTGCAAAAATGTTAAACTTTGGATGACCCCACGGTCTAGGAAAATGATGTAATTTTTTCTTTAAATGGTCTTGGGATATTGTTACACTCATATCTCGGAACGGCATGGGAAATGCGGACTCATTTTGGCCAACTACAGGGTGGTCAGAGAAAATCAACTTTTCGTGCCACCGTCATCTGAAAACGACCAACTGATGCATGGGTACTTTTTGATCTTTTTCTTGAGAAAACCATACCTATAGTGAAAGAAATTGTTAAGGTAGGCAACCAGTAATTGATGAACAATTATTGGTGATTATAATGTTAACGCGCTGATACGCACTCTCCTGCGGGCTCCAAAAAGTAACACATGTATCAAGAGACCTGTCATGAAGATTAATTAATAAATGCAAGTAAATCCAAGTCATCGTGTCTTGATTAGCACCAAATGACATAATAAAACATGGCGCAGTCGGTGTAGAACAATTACGCAACGATATTTTCCGGAAAAGTGCAGTGATTATCGAATAATCCTCCGAAAATGGGCGACCCACGCGGCGTGTCCATCATGTCGATGTCAGGAAATATATCGGAAAATTGGAAACTCTGGAAGGCCCGATTCCAGAACTACCTCAAGGCGACAGAAGTGGATAAAAAGGACGAGTCCACACAATGCGCCCAACTTCTTCATTATATTGGAGAAGAAGGCTACCGAATTTTCACCACATTCACATTCACGGAGCAGGAGCAAGACAAGCTACAGCCCCTACTTCAGAAGTTCGAAGCACATTTCTTGCCGAAAGAAAATATCTCGTTTGAGAGATATAAATTCTTCACCAGTCGACAGACAAAAGGTCAGAGTTTTGAGCAATTTACCGTAGAATTAAAAAATCAAGCGTTAAGATGTAAATTTGGAACTTTGTTAGACGATTTAGTTAAGTGCATGATAATTTGCGGCATAGCAAATGGTGATCTGCGTGAAAGGTTGTTACAGGACGATGATAAAAAACTGGCGGAAGTCATTGAATTTTGTATGGTCGTCGAGAAGTCGAAAGAACGCAGCACCGAAATGGCAAGCGGACTCGAGTCGTCTTCCACAGGCGATGTTGACGCCATCAACACCAAATACCACAGACCCAGTTCATCTCGAGCCTGGAGCGGATCAAGGCAACAAAATACACAATCCGGTCTGTCCAGGGGAAATTTCGAGAGGTCCAAATTCGAGCCCAGAAAGCTAATCCGGAATTGCAGCTACTGCGGCGGGACGCACGAGATCAACCAATGCCCAGCATATGGTAAAATTTGCTCTATATGTAGAAATAAGAATCATTTTGCGAGATATTGTAAAGGCAAAAACGCTGTACGGGCAGGTAGAAATACTAATAACAATAATGTGAATGCTATTGAAGAAAATGAAGAAATTTTATATGCTAGCTGTATAACAAAAAATGAATGTGATAACGATGAGGAACAGTGGTATGAAAAACTAAAAATAAAAAACAGGGAAATTAATTTTAAATTAGATACAGGAGCAATGTGTAATATAATGCCACTTGGAAATTTTAGAATGTTAGGTGTACCGTTTGATCAAGTCAGAGAGGGTCGGAAAATATTAAGATCGTATACGGGAAATCAAATAAGTGTTGTCGGTGTTGTAAATTTACCGTTTTCAAGAAATGGCAGAAATTTTAATTTAGAATTTTATGTTGTTAATTCAGAGTCTCCGGCTATTCTGGGCTTGAGCGCATGCATGAAGTTGAAGTTGATAGCTAGAGTAGATACAATTCAAGAAATGAAATATGATGAATTAATTGAGAAAAATGCAGAAATTTTCAAAGGAATAGGGTGTGTCGAAAAAACATATCATATAGAATTAAAAAAGGATGCCAAGCCAGTAATACATCCGACAAGAAGAGTGCCAATTCCATTAATGCCAGCACTGAAACAGAGTTTGGAAGAATTAGTAAGAGACGGAATAATTAAGGCCGTCGAAGGACCCTCGGACTGGGTAAATCCTTTAGTCCTGGTTCGCAAACCAAATGGTAACATTAGAATTTGTTTAGATCCAAGGGATCTTAATTTATCAATTAAGCGTGAACATTGTCACATTCCAACTCTGGAAGAAATTACTTCCGATCTGAGCGGCGCACAGGTGTTTAGCACTTTGGATGCGACCAGCGGATTTTATCAAATTAAATTAGATGAAGAAAGTTCAAAGTTATGCACGTTCGGAACACCTTTCGGAAGATTCAGGTTTTGTAGAATGCCATATGGAATCGTCTCCGCACCAGAGGTTTTTCAGGAGAGATTCCGCGAAATTTTTCAAACTCAGGGAGTTAATGTTTATATCGATGACTTAATTGTCTGGGGTAAAACAGAGGCGGAACACGATAGTAGATTAACGAAAGTATTTAAAATAGCTAAGGAGAGCGGCATAAAGTTCAATTTAGCAAAATGTAAGTTTGGGTGTAGCGAAATAAAGTACCTGGGTCATAAAATTTCAAAAGAAGGAATAAAGGCAGACGAAAGTAAAATTGAAGCGATTAGGAAAATCCCTAGACCCAAAAATAAGCAGGACATACAACGTTTACTTGGTATGCTAACTTATGTCAGTAAATTCATAAAAAACTTTTCAATTGAAACTAGCAGTTTGCGACAGTTATTAAGAAAAGATGTCGAATTTGAATGGAACGAAAATCACGAAAAAGCACTAGATGCTTTAAAAGCTAAACTTATTAACAGTCCAGTACTTCAATTTTACGATGTTAAGAAGCCAGTTATGATTTCAGTTGATAGCTCGAAAGATGGGATGGGCGCGGTCCTGTTACAGGGTGGGTTGCCATGTGCGTATGCCTCGAAAGCTCTGACAGAGTGCCAACAAAGGTATGCCCAAATCGAAAAAGAGTTGTTAGCTGTGTGCTTTGGACTGTCGAGGTTTCATGATTTTATCTATGGTAGAATGGTCGAAGTGGAAACTGATCATCAACCCCTCATATCAATTATTAAAAAGACACTAAATAAGTGCCCAGCACGCTTACAGCGCATGCTTATTCAAATTCAAAAGTATCATTTCAAATTGGTTTATAAACCAGGCAGAGATCTTCTGCTAGCTGATGCTTTATCGCGAGCTTTTATGAGGGATACCGATGTAAACGACGACTTTGAGGGCGACATTGAAGCTCAAGTTTGTTTAATAAAGTCGCAAGTTAACGTAACAGAAGAAGAGTTGAAAGAAATTCGCGAGAGTACAGAAAATGATCCAGAACTACGTCAGCTTAAAGAGATAATTCAGAAAGGGTGGCCGAACAATAGTAAAAAGCTCAGTAAACAACTTCAAGTGTACACTAAATATCGTGACGAATTGAATATAATCGATGGTATTGTTTTTAGAGGACAGGTGATGATAATACCTTATGAATTACGCAAAGAGATGTTGAATAAAATTCACTACAGTCACTTAGGCGTTAATAATTGCATTCGGTTGGCGAACGAAACAGTGTTCTGGCCAACAATGAACAACGAAATTACGCAGATGGTACAAAACTGTCGTGTGTGTCTAACTTATTCGCGATCAAAACAACCTGAACCGTTGATTAGTCATGAAATTCCTGAAATTCCATGGAATAAGTTGGGATGCGACATGTTCGAGATCTATAATCGAAAATTTGTACTCATAGTAGATTATTACAGTAAATACGTTGAGATTGAGGAGCTAGGACGGGACACAACCAGTTCGAGGGTGGTAAAAGCGTTGAAAAGCATGTTTTCACGACATGGAATACCCAAAACTCTCGTTTCAGACGGCGGTCCACAGTTCGATTCGGAAATTTTCAAGAACTTTGCAAAAGTATGGTCTTTCAATCACATAATAACATCACCAACTAATGCCCAAAGTAATGGTTCTGCTGAAAGGCATATCCAAACAATAAAACAGTTGATAAAAAAATGCGTGATGGATAAAAAAGATTTAGATTTAGCGATTCTACACTATCGAAATACGCCCTTGTCAGGTAAATTTTCACCTGCTCAAATATTAATGTCGAGAAACCTGAGAACTAGTTTACCTTGCGCAACTTCACATTTCAGGCCTAGAGTGGTCGATTCTCGTAGTTATAGCAGAGAGCTTGCCGACAGAAAGCGTTTGAGTGAATTTAATTACAATAAAAAAGCTAAAGAACAAACTTCTTTGAAAGTTGGTCAGAAAGTCTTCATTCAGCGCAAACCGGGTTCCATATGGGTACCGGGTGAGATTGTCGAGAAGTTCTCTGAACGTAGATTTAAGATAAGACTGGAAAATGGGTCACTATTGGTTCGAAACAGCAAATTTTTAAAAGCTTATACTGATTTAAGTAGAGAAACAAGTTTCGAGCCGGTACGGACTGCCTGGAGAGAGAGGAAGGAAGAGGAAAATATTAGATACTTTATTAATGTCGAAGATTCAATGCAAAATGTCGATAATGCAGGAACCGATAGTTTAACCAATAGTGTTGACGAGGAAATAAATCAACGAATTGTATTAAATGTATCAAGTGCAACCTCGGTGGAGGATTCCGAAAGCTCAGATGAACAGTTTGTGACTGATAACAGCTCATTTAGCGAGTCGGATCGTGAAATTGTTATTGCTAAGAAAACCACCTCTTCTGGACGCTCAATAAAGGCTCCAGATAAATTAAATTTGTAATTAGGTTAAGATAAGTACGCCTTTTCTTGTTGGTAATTTTAAAGTGTTTATTTAAGATGAATTTTATAAATTTTAATTGTAAAATGTTGCAATATTCTAAAAGGGGAGATGTTAAGGTAGGCAACCAGTAATTGATGAACAATTATTGGTGATTATAATGTTAACGCGCTGATACGCACTCTCCTGCGGGCTCCAAAAAGTAACACATGTATCAAGAGACCTGTCATGAAGATTAATTAATAAATGCAAGTAAATCCAAGTCATCGTGTCTTGATTAGCACCAAATGACATAATAAAACAGAAATGAATAAAAAATTTGATATTTAATTTGAAAAAATGCATTTCAATGAGAAATGAAGAAGTTTTGAGAGCAAGGGGTATTATTGAAAATGCCTTTTTTCACATTGAATATTGAATTTTTTATTTATTTCTTTCACTTTAGGTATTGTTTTCTTTAAAAGAAGATCAAAAAGTACCTATGCATCAGTTAGTCGTTTTCAGATCACAATGGCACAAAAAGTTGAATTTCTCTGACCACCCTGTAGTTGGCCAAAATGAGTCCGTATTTCCAGTGCCCTTCCAAGATATGAGTGTAACAATATCCCAGGACCATTTGAAGAAGAAATCACATCATTTTCCTAGACCGTGGGGTCATCCAAAGTTTAACATTTTTGCAGAACTTTACGTGACACCCTGTAAAACGTACTCAGGAAACCTGTATAAAACACAGCATCTGGCGGGTGATAGCCCAAGAATGTAGCTATTCAGGGATGCCAAGTTTTTTGGAATTACTCTCTTCGTTCAGAAGTTACGCCACTTTGAATTTCACTAAAAATTTAGGTGGGCCGATTTTTTTGCTCGCAAGTGTACAATTTTCTAGACATAAAATATTCGTCAAAGTATTCTCCAATATGTATGAGAAAATTTTCGAAAATAAAGAAGTTTACCGATTGCTCAAAAACCCAGGCAGCACAAACACGTAAAAACCACGTCATTTTTTGGGCCTCGGAATGTCAGTATTACGGCATTTTTACCGTCCTTTTGACGTAAATATTACAGCCTAATGTCACAGCCCAAAAGACGTTATCCTACAACGTCGTTTTAACGTCATTTTAAGACCATTAAATCACCAAATTAAAAATCTTTTTCCTACTTTATTGTTTTGTATTGAATATTTCTCTTGTATTGTAGTACACTAAAGGCCAACTGCACCGCCTTTACTTAAAATTTAAGTGGAACTTAAACCTTAGCAACAATTGTTGTTAACAATCGTAGTCAAGGCTTAAGCTTCGCTTTAACTTTTAAGTGAAAGCGGTGCAGTTGGCCCTAAACTCAATAATTTAAGGGACACCTCGAATATGTGCGCCGAAAGTAGGCAACCAATTATACGCGAAATTTTTGTGCTGCGTAAACTAGCAAGCGAACAAAGCCGCCTAGAAATGTCCTGACCACTCAAAATTTTCTGTCAAAATATCCATTTGAATTTGTGGTCTAAAATGTGTTATTTTGCAAGTATTTTATAAAAAAGACTATATTTTTTGAGTGATTCAAGTGCTAATAAGTGTACCGAAGGTTGAGGGATCCAAGAACCCTATACTGTACGAGTGTCTTTACGAATTACGATTATCGAGAAATTTCAAACTTTTTTATAAAATTGTGATTTTATGGAGATTTAGTGATTTCGAAAAATGCAGCCACGGCCGTAGCAGAACAAGTTGGGGAAGATTTCTAACTCATAAGAAAATATAGATTGTTCGAGAATGAAGTGCTCTTTATTTGTCTGATGTTGAGTAACGAGCACATGGTGGCATCTTCCCCAAAAAATGAGTCCGCGTCCTAGCAGGCTGATAAATATTAGTTCAAGTCTGCGAATATGGATGGCGTTTTCGTACTAAACCGGAAAGGAAAATTGGACGTTGCCAAGTAATCGCGAATATATTTTCAGAAATCGTTGTCATCGTGTGTCAAACTGTGAGAAACGATATTTGATGTGGCGTTTTTCTACATTTTTCGACTATTTCACAAAATCTATTTTGCGGTTTCGTCATAAAAGCGAAGAAAACGCCATATAAGGTGTGTACACACACGGTTCGCACTCAGCAGATCAATTTCTCCATCATTTGCCGAAAAATGAGACAAGGTAAGACGTCAATATCATCTCTCCTTTTCATACTTACTACGCGAATTCCCTATTAAATTTATGATTTTATCCACTCCTAGATAATAATCATACTATTATTATTAGAAATTTTTGGTAATAATGGGTGGCGTTATTGATATAGATCACAGTTCGATGAAATAAAGTGACATTTCCAGCGATTAATGGGATCATTATTGCATTGGCTGTGGCCAATCAGAATAGAGCGATTTTCAGGTACAATTGGCAACAGCGCAACAATCGCGAAATTGACATTAAAAAATGGCGACAATTTGTTTGAATAATTGTTACGAGTGGTGAAGTGTCGAAAATTACTTGATCGTTTAATTGAAAATATGAATATGAATGATATAAGTGACAGTGAAAATGGAGACGAGCTTATAGGAACGGCTCCGGAGATACCAGATACCTGAAATATCCAGAAAGAGCTATGAATGAAGGTATGACACTTATAACAGTTCCCTTCGCAATCTTCGCAGCTCACAAATCTGCGCCGATCTGACAACACTACATTCTGTCCGTCACAGCTGTTTTGAATGAAATTTGAAAGTTGAGCGAATTTTCGAGAGCCGTTTTAACTGTTTTGGAGTGGATAAAGCATAGTATTAAGCTCGCGTGTTTTGGCTTTTATTCGCTCGTTTGAATTACGCCACTCGCTGGCGCTCGTGGCGTAAGTTTTTCAAACTCGCGAATAACAGCTACCAAAACACGCTCACCTAATAATATTCTATATTTTATTGAAAAACAGTTAAAACGGTTGAAACAATGAAAACATATCAATATACATCAAATTTACGCTCACAAAATAAAAAGAACACTTTGAGGAAAAACGCACAAGTAAAAAAGTCAACAAATTTAATTTGGGTAAATAATTTCCTTCCTGCGTCTTTTTTATACCTATAAATACGTACTGATTTCGAGTGATATTTATGGAGATAGGTACTAATCTTTCTATTCTTTTAGGCGTAAATTTTGGCCAAAACGTCCTATGCTACAGTAGTAGGACTTCTATTTTCCAACCAGAAAAATCAGCAAATGTTTTGGCAACTTCATAGGATATTCAAACTCCATCTTCCCCCAACGATTCATTTGGTTCGGAGGCACCCACAGAAAAGTTGTCTGCTACAGATAATGGACACTCTTTTTTTAATGATCCTCAAACTTTGTCTTCTGAAACACCTCATGGGCCAAAAGTTTTATTGGGTGTTATTACAAAGAAAAATTACCAGTTGAGGAAAATGAAAAAAGAAAACGTTAGTCAAACCACCAAAGGTTACAATTTTAAAAATTAAAATTGAAGTCTATAATTTGATTTCATGTTTCAGAGAAATTCAAAACACAACGTATCAAAATGCAGTTTATAAATTTATTGGCGATCAACCTTGTCTTCTCATTTCGGCTGCGAATGAATTTACTAAGAAAAGAAGTAGCAATTTGAACGATGGATAATGAAACCGCAATGGCGCTGGAATTTGATTACTTATGTGTAGAGTCTGGAAAATATGCATTTTGTACACTTATTCGTGCATATTTTAGAGAGAGAACTGCATATTTCGTGGATGTTTCAGACGAATTTCATGAAACTCAAAACACAACACAAAATAGGTGGAACTACCGGTTCTCGGTAGAGGGTGTCTATCGGTATTTATGAATAGACCGATTTTATTGCTGAAGACTTTCAAAAAAGGCAAAAAAACGAAAAGATAATAGCTTAGCAAGCTGCGAAAGTCATCGCTCTCCGTCTCTGCTTCTCAAATGCTTAAAATATAAGACAGAGAGATAGCAAACGGTATTTTCGTCATCTTTTGTGCATGTTTTCCAGTCTCTAACTTATGTGGTCCCGCTTAAGAACAGAACCTGCTGAACAGAAATAAACGTCCCTGCCGATTCTTGCTACCAGTTGCCTATGAAGTCCAAGAATGAAATCAGAACAGTCTTCGCGGTGTTATTTCAAATTTATACCACTATAGACAAATATTTTTATTGTAAATATTATTTAATGTAATCTGCGCGAATATAAGTCTAGTACTAAAAACGTAATTGTAGGTATTTATGCGCAAAATATGTGTGTGCCATTTTTGTAATGAAATTATACAAAAATGAATGATTAATAACATTTTTGTATTTTTTCATTTTTAAAGTGTTCAAAGGAAAATTGAAAATCTAAGAATGCGTGGGAAAGGAGCCCGCATACGGTTTCCGGTGAATAAAGCCATTGCTTAGCAACAATTTCCTCATTTCCTGGTCCAGAATGCCATCTACAAACGCAGACTCGAACTTACCTACCCCCACCACGGACAAAAAATACCCCTTTCTTTCCCCTCTGGGTATACAAAAAGCTGGCCTACTCTGTGGTAACGAGTAAGTAGGAATTCGATTCATACAGGGTGTCCCAATATTCGATACAGATATTTCAAGGGTGTATTCCTGAGTGAAAATGAGTAAGAAAAAACCTAATTTACCTATGTCCGATTTTGCACGGTAACCAAGTTACAGGCCATCAAAGTTGTGATTTTTTATTCGTTTTTTAGCTTTTGTTCATAGATGAACCCCTCAAGATTGGCAAGAGCACGTTTGATTTTTTAATCCCGCAAATCGGTACACGAACTACCATCGGAAATGCCCGATTCCGAGGGCCGCGTTCGAGGGCGCCACTATAAACTCGTTTCTAGGATACGAACGACGCATCCATGCACAGCCCTCCCAGTTCATTAATTTATGTTTATGAATTCTGACCATCTGAAATTCACCAACTTCAAACCACCAAATTCAGATTTCTTCTAAGTTGTGGAAAATCAATGAATTTATATGGTTAATTGGTAAATTTCAAACATGAAGATAGCAGTAAATATTCCAAGGAACCAGTATTTAATTGTTTTACACACATTTATTAGAACTTTTTCACTAATGATTTTGTAGATAAAAATATTTATAAGTCCAACCTCGAGTTCACCATTCAAAATATTCGCAGCAAGCTCCAAATTTTCCAAATTGACGACACACTTTCAGCATCTTGAGCTCTCCTCCAGTAATGGTGAAATTTCCCATTATTTCGAGCATTATTTCTGAGTTTCGCACATTTGAAAAAAATCATGTTCAATAGAATAGTAGTAAACGGGTTCATATTGGAATTGGAACCACAGAATACTATCCAGAAGTGACACTCGACTTGCCGCCTTTGATCTTTTGGTGTCAAATTTTCGAGACCTTGACCTGTAGGATTTTGTAGGGATATCTGTCATTTTCTGTGATTCGCGCAAAATGTGTATGTTTGGTTGTATAACTCCAAGGGGCAGACTTTTAATAATGTGAACGATGACACCTATTTACCGTCAGAAGTTACATCCGCAAAATTATTATTAATGAGTGTCTTCATTATTCGGTATTTGGTGGTGTGAAAAGCATTAAATTGTGGCAAACATATAAATTATTTATTAATCAAGTCGTGTCACGTGCGTCAAGTTGACGGAAATCCCTACGAGTTCCGCGCGTGCGCATGTGAAATCCGCCTCGTCTGGAAGCCAGTTTGTCACTTCTGGATAGTATTCTGTGTTGGAACTGTGAATGTAACCCTTTTCCACATCCTGAAAATGTGTTCTTAACTGCGGGAACCTTATTATTTAATGGTTTCGAGAACTCACGGATTTGTTCCTTTAAACAGTGATGAATACGTCTACGTCCCGGTATTGAAATTAGTGCGAAATCTCTAATTATTCAGCATAAAACCATATCACAAATATTTAATAACTTCACAAATTTTCAATTTCAAAATAAATAAAAAACCATCATAACAACAGTGACAAATTTGAAACACGGCCACCTTCAAAGTCTAGTTTTTCTGGCCCTCTAACCACGCCCTCCTAAACTATCTACGGGATTGCCACCCTATACCACCAGCAATCACAATCCTATTCTTATTTTTGTCGCCATCTAATGACCTTTTGTCAAAACTACAAATTACAGGATTCTTAAATACAGTGGCGCTCTCTCAAACGGCCCTCGTGAACTAAACCCCTTTCGGGGCGGGACTAATTTCACGGGCATCTTGCCACCCCGTGCTTTTGTTTAAAAGCAGTTATCACGAAAATTATGATATACGGGACTTAGTTTTCTTTTGATGGGATGCTCACATGTCACCAATATGAATAAAACCTGTCCACCAGAAAGTGGTAATTACTGACCATCGTGATGTTAAATTTACAAAATTTTGTAGCCGGGGGGGCACGGGGTTGGCACTAAAGGTCGACGAACTTGCATAAAGTTAATTTATTAATTATTGGGAATAAAGTTAACAATTTTGAGTATCAATTTTAACAACGTAAGTTTTTGTAACTGTCATTCTGTCTGTTGACAACGGTCAACTCCCATAGACAGGGGTGGAAAAAGAACGAATGTTGAATGTAAAGCTGGTTGCCTATACTTCTGATACAGACTCCCCCTCGAAAACCAAAGGTCGTCCTCGTCTTGGTTTTCGCACTCTCGCTCTTCTTCTCCTCACAAGTTGAGTCGCTTAGGTGGGCGACCACGTCTCCTTATCGGTCTCACCGGCTCTGGAGTTGAATCTTTGACTTTTCGGAATGGAGTTAAATCGCTCACATGGTATTTGCCAAGTTCGAGATCTGGTTTGCTCGGGTGGGCGATTTCATAACAAACCGTAGACACTTTTCTACAGATTCTGTAGGGGCCATCTCTCTTGGGGAAAAGTTTACTCGTAACTCCCTTCGGGGCGCTGCTGAGAACGTGGCTCTTGACAAGAACCAAATCACCTAACTCGAAGACTGGTTGTTTTTGTCGGGATTGGTCCGCGTAAGCCTTCCTTCGATCCTTTCCCAGCTCATGCACTTCTCGTGCATGCTTCATCGTCTCCGACATCTTGATTAGGTATGGTGTAACCTGTGGCACAAAGTTTTCGGTGTCCACAATCGTTTTCAGATCCCTGGTTGCATCATCAACTGTTCTCAATTCTCTAGCCAATGTCAGAAAGGCTGGCGTTCGATCGGTTGTTGAGCACACGGTTGAATTCATAGCGAACCTAATGAAAGGTAACTTTGTCGGCCACTCGGTATGAGTTTCCCCAACCAAAATCGCTAATTGGGTCTTCATATCCCTGTTTTTTCTCTCCACTGGGTTGGCCTGCGGATGATACACTGGAGTGAGACACTGCTCGATTTCCAAACAGTACGTCAAGCACTGCATGATCTCACTTATAAACTGGACTCCATTATCCGATATAAGTCTCCGTGGAAATCCGAAGCGCAGAAATACTTCATTGGTCAGGGTAGTAGCGCAAGCGATGGCAGTGGCCTCCACCAACGGAAAAATCTCAATCCATTTACTAGCGACATCTTCCACTATAAAAATCCAACGATATCCCTCTTCGGACGTGGGCAGTGGCCCAAATAAATCAATCGCAACTGTCTCGAAGCGCTGATTTGCTGTTGGAGTTTTCAATAAGCCGACCGGCTTCAGATTGGTCGCTTTGTATTTCTGGCATTCGACACAATTTTTCACGTGTTTGGTGACATCTCGGCGTAAACCCGGTCAAAAGTATCTGGTTGCAATCTTTTGGATCGTCTTCTCCGCTCCATAATGTCCCGCTGTGGCTGTGTTATGATATTCTTGGAGAATTTCTTGTTGCTCACAAGATGGCACGACCAACTGTCCATTTTCATTGTCTTGGTCTGGATCATAACGGTATAAAACGCCGCCACACATTAGGTAGCCTCTAGAGGTCCAATTGGTGATCTCTGGATGATCAGGTGTCTCGAACGCGTCGATAATTTTTTTTATTTCGGGGTCGGATATTTGACTACTTCAGGTGTCCTCTGCACTTCTTTGTGGAAAGTTAGCTGCACACGAGCACAGCTGAAGTTTCTCATCCACTTCTTGTAGAGGTGGGCGCGACAACGTGTCAGCTATCACATTTTTCCGACCGGGAGTGTACTCGATTTTCAAGTCGAATTGTTGAATCGCTAGGGCCCACCGCGCAAGCCGTCCTGTCGGTGATTTCACGGACATTAACCATCTCAGCGGCTGATGGTCGGTCATAACGGTGATCTTGCTGCCTTCTATGTATCCTCTAAATTTTCCTAGAGCCCATACAACTGCGAGGGCCTCGCGTTCTGTGGTGCAGTAATTTTGTTCTGCTGAAGTGAGTAATCGGCTCGCATATTCTACTGGTCTTTCGTCAGGTCCATCCCCTTGCATGAGTACGGCACCAATGGCGTAGGCGCTCGCATCGGATCGAACCGTGAACGGCAACTTCTCGTCGGCCTGACGAAGAATCGGCGCCGAGGTTAAGAGGAAGCAGAACAGAGAGCCCGGTCTGAAATTTTTCGACCGCACCGGGCACTCATTCGAGGTGGTCCGCTGTAACGCAGGTAGAGAAATCTCCCTAATTTTCTAGCTTTCTTTCGCTATCGGCACTTACCACATTTGAGACAATGATTTCAATATTAGAGATATTGGTAGAATTGATAAAATGTATGGAGGATTACGTACGCCCCGTGGAGACTGAGGCAACTACCTGGCGAAAAAGGTACTTGCCGCTGGGCACATCAGGTACGGACCGGACAAACACTTCACATCGAAAAAATCGGTTTAGAATTTCTAGTTCAGCTGTACCTCCGTTAATGTTGATCCAAATTTCTCATACAGGGTCTCAAATGAAAGCCAAATAATGGAAAATTGATTCCGTTGAGCCGAATTTTCGATTTTTTTCTTCTGTGAGAAGTTACGGCTATCGAAAGTCGAAATTTCATCATTTTTTTCACAAAAAGCGCCTAAAAAGGCATTTTAGAGTCGAAATTAAGAAATCCGCTTCAACGGATTCAAAGAGTTCAAAGAAAAGAAGATACTGTCAAAATTTTATTTCAATATCTTCATTGGCTGTCGAGTTACACTTGAACTCGTTTAACACGTAAATCCCTATACCAGAAAAGTCTGTTCAGCTTCCTCTTAAGGAGTTCTTCAGTTTCTCGAACGCTTCACATTGGGTCTCCTTCCACTCCCATCTCGCATTTTTTTTCGTCAAGTTGGTGAGAGGCCTGGCGACCTGAGAGAAGTCGTGTAAGAATCGCCTGAACCAATTACAAGTTTGCAAGAATGTCAATAATTGTTTCACATTTCTAGGAGTCGGCATGTCCACGATTGCTGCGACTTTTCCAGGATCAGCCTGAATTCCTTGTGGGATGATCACGTGACCAAGGAACGAAACTCTGTCGCGCGCGAACACGCTTTTATCGCGATGTACTCTTAGTTTGAAGATTTTGAGTCTTTCGATCACCGCTGCTAAGTCCTCCAAATGTTTTTCAAAACTCTCGGATACTATCACGAGATCGTCGATGTATGCAAATACAGCCATATCCCTGAGTCCCGATCTGAATCGGTCCATCAGTCTCTGGAAAGTAGCGCCGGAATTTTTCAGTCCGAAAGGCATTCGCTTGAAGCGGAAAGTCCCAAATGGAGTGGTGAATGCCGTCTTGTCGCGATCTGCAGGATCCATCGCTACTTGCCAATATCCCGTTCGGAGATCGAGCGTAGTCATGTACAAAGTACATTTGGCTAAGTGTAAAATTTCGTCGATCCTGGGCATCGGGTACGCGTCGGTTTTGGTCAGAGCGTTGAGTAGGCGGTAGTCTATACACAAACGGAAACCGCCGTCTTTCTTGGGCACGAGGACAACAGGAAATGCGTACGGGGATTCGCATTCCTCAATGATATCCTCTTCCAACATCGAATTGAGTAATTTACGCAGAACGTCCTTTTTCTGGGGCGTCATTTTGTATGGGGGCACCGCGACTGGATGACTGTCTCCTGTGTCAATCCGATGGACTGCGAAAGGAGTAGCTTCTCCCCCTAGTCTGAAGATATCTCCATATTCATGGAGCAGTTCGTTTAATCTCGTTCTTTGGTTTTCGGTCAGAGAAATCCCTTCTTCTTCCCGAAGAGTGTTGACTGAACTCAGGCACACATTATCGTCGTCGTCCTCGAAGCTCATCTCGTAGCTTGGGGTTTCGTCTGCGAATTTCCAACATCGTTGAGGTAGGTTCAGCACCAGTCCAGACGATTGAATGAAGTCGACGCCGAGTAATGTTTTATTGGACATTGCGTCGGGGAACGCGATGAATTTGATACGAATCCTCTTCGTTTTCAGGTACACGTCGGTAGTAAAGGTTTCTACCTGTTGCGAACTCTCGCTACCGTCGGCTAAAACAATAACCATTTGAGATTTTGAACAAGTCCTACCTTTTTCGAGTAGGAGGTCTCGCAACTGGGCGCCGGCGACGCTTTGTTTGGCTCCGTTGTCGACTAGTCCTGTTCCGCAGGTCCCTTCGATCTCGACTTCCATAATCGGCCGACGTCCTTTCTGAGGTCCAGTTAACGAGCAGAATTGATTCTTGACAGGTTCTTTGGTGCTGCATTTAGGGCAATCTCTTCGGAGATACCCTGGAAATCCGCAACCGAAACAACTGATTTTTGGCGACAGCGGCGTGGTTTCGCCCTTTGATTTGTCGACGGCCTGTTGGCTGGCAGTTGGGGTCGCGTTTTCCTTTTGTTTCTTCTCCTTAGCGGCTAACTTTTCACACTCATTGACAGTGTGACCATAGGATTTGCAGAAACGACATTGCACTTTAATTCTGTCTTTTTTGGTTTCGTTTTCTTTCTTTGGTTGGACTGTAGATGTGGGTAGAATCTCTGTCATGCTGTCTTCCACACGTCGCGCCTCGTCTAACAGTTCCTGGAAATCGTTCACTCTTGATCGGGGAACTTCTTTCTTGATTTCGGGCAACAGTAGACTGTAGACCATGTCTAATTCCGCCTTCTGTGTTAGATCGCCAGCAGGGATCTGAGCTAGCAGAGCTCTACATTCACAGATGAAAATATCCACAGCTAAACCTCTGGTTTGTTCCTTCTGGAACAGCTCTCGATAGATTCGATGAGGTGGTTTCTTCTTGCCAAACGTGTGACGCATCGATTCCACTGCACTTGTCCAAGTTGTGATGGAGGTTTTCACTCCGAGGTACCATGTAGCTGCAAGGTCGGTGAACAACATCGACAGGCCTTTGATGGCATTGTCGTCAGATATATTAGTACACTCCTTGTAGGTCGTTATCGCATCGATGAAGGCTTCGACGTCGCCCTTTCCATCATACCGCGAGGTGCATCTTGCAAACGAACCTGAAGCTGCAGGAGCCTGGTTAAGGTTTTGTTGTGTACCAATTCTACTGATGAGTAAGTCGAATTGTTCCGCCGTGAGCACAACTTGCGATGCTTGATTCATTTTCTTCGCTTCAGCTCTTGTTATTCTTCTTTGGTCATCTAGGGTTTCGGACTTGATTGGTCTATGAAGCAGGCGCTCGTTTTCCTCAGGATCCTCAAATTCTTCTTCTGATGACATGGAAAAAGTCCCACCCACGTTTAAGAACGGCACATCGGACGCGGCGAGTTTTCGCGGTACTTTTACGTCGATGCACGCTGCTGATTTTTAGGTTAACTTTTGCAATTCCGACAATTTTCTTCAGGCTCACGACTGGGCGCCAATGTAGCCGGGGCGGCACGGGGTTGGCACCAAAGGTCGACGAACTTGCATAAAGTTAATTTATTAATTATTGGGAATAAAGTTAACAATTTTGACAACGTAAGTTTTTGTAACTGTCATTCTGTCTGTTGACAACGGTCAACTCCCATAGACAGGGGTGGAAAAAGAACGAATGTTGAATGTAAAGCTGGTTGCCTATACTTCTGCTACAATTTGTTGTTTCCGATGACAAATCTGCGATTCTGGCAAGTTCAACGTAAACCTACATGCATTAAGAAAAATCGTCGATTCTTGTTGTTTTTTCTTAAAGTCGATGGTTTCGGAGTTATTTGATGGATAAAGAAGAGGTACAACTCAATATCTTTGAAAACTAAGTCCTGTATATCATAATTTTCGTGATAACCGTTTTTAAACAGAAGCTAAAAAACGAATGAAAAATCACAACTTTGATGGCCTGTAACTCCGTTACCGTGCAAAATCGGACATAGGTAAATCAGGTTATTTCTTACTCATTTTCACTCGGGAATGCACCCTTGAAATATCTGTATCGAATATTGGGACACCCTGTATAGTCTTCTTGTCCATGAATCTCTATGGTCGAATCTAATAGCAGTGTCATGATCTGAAATGATTTTTATTCACAATCACTATAGTAATTTGACAATTACATGTCATCCGATAGGGCGGGAAGTGAGATTTCCCGCCCTCATTTTCCGCCCAAGGGCGGGAAGTAAAACAGGTGCTACTTGTATTAATTGACGTCTTTAATTGTTGATACCTGCTATAAATACAAACGATAATCATAAATATCAACATTTTATTTCGGATTCAAACAGCTTTTTAGCATGAATATGTAGACCATAATGTTGAAGCTTTCTTCGTTTAGCTAGTTCGCTAAATGTAGCACATTTTCAGAAGCCCTTTTGACTTTTTTGCGATGAAGCCAATTTTTAAACGTTGAATTGGCATTTTGTACCGCACTCTATTTACTCTTCTCAGGCCTCAACCAGGACGTAACTTGTTGGGGCCACTTCTTCAAGGTCTGGGGGTGTTCAATTCAGACTTTCATCGAACATTTTCGAGTATTAAAACGATCACAACGAATTCTCACTAACGAATTTGAATTTTTATGACAAATCACTGACAAATAAATAAAATCATTTGTCATTTTGGAAAAATGCCTACTTTGAAAATCACTACGCGAAAAGCTTCTAATTCGCAAGGTTTTACATGAAAATGCAGAATATTCATTGTGATTGTGAATAAAATAGTATACACACCGCGGCGGGAAGCTCCATTCTTGCCTCGAGGTATACCGAACCTCGGCGCTGTGCGCCTCGGTTCTGTATCTACCTCTCGGCAGTAATGATCTGCTTCCCGCCTGGGTCTGTAATCTACTATTTCTCACTTTCCAAAAGACAAGAGTAGTCAGTTTAATTTAAATAATTTGCTTTATTTTAAATAAGAAAATACGATTCCACTTGCGCAACTTTGGTGGGCCGGCTTATTCCGTCTTGCTGAGATGTTAAAAAAGGAAGATAGGACGAAAACATTTAATTTCTGGGTAATCTCAAACCTCGCAGAGTATACGTATGTATGTTTTTGGATAGCTCAACCTTCGAGGCACTGATTCAACACTCAAATCACTAAAATTTACACTCTTGTTCATAAATACTTGTAAAATAACACATTTTCGGACACAAATTCAAATAAAGAGATCGATATTTCATTTTGACACAATAATGTATTGAGTGGTCAGCACATATCTAGGCAACAGTGACAAAGCCCGTTCACGCCAGTACTAAACTTTCGTGTATATTTTGGTTGCCTACTTTCGGCGCACATACTCGAGGTGTCCCTTAAATTATTGAGTTTAGTGTACTTATTGCCTAACTCCTAAGTACCTAGAAATCTGAAGTCTCAACTCCAACAGTTGGCCAGAAATCAATTAACCATTATCTTAGTGGTTGTAGGTGGGACCATTGGACTTTTGGGTCATCGGGGTCAAGAAAGGATCCAAATTGAATTTTGCAGAATATCATATTTATTCAGATGAGCTCGGTCAAAGATAGCGAGATATAATTGGTGGCATCACCTATTGTCTGTTGCGTCTAAATAAATAAAATAAATAAAAATATAGTAATACTTATAACGTCATATTGACGTCATAATGACGCCCTTCTTATGATGTCATATTTAGGTCATAATTATGACGTCATTTACTTGGTGATTTTTTGGTGAAATTACGTCGACGACGTAAAATGATCAAAAAATGACGTGTAATCGACGTGTCTGTGCTGCCTGGGAATGTATTACGAGACACGTGGTCCATGTGAGAACTGATCGTACACCCATGTAACACCATTACCTTAAATATACGTTTAATATACGTGAATGTGGTATTAAAGTGGTAGTAGTATATGATATACGTGAAATATACCAAATAAAAACGTCTATTGTATACCACTTTTTAACGTAACGCCTAATTACCAGAATTATACGAAAAATAAACGTGTTTATTATACGTTTAATAGACAAATACCTGTCATTAGTCAATGGTTATCAATGTTTTTCATTTAAATTTTGCTAAGCAACTTAGGTCACGTGATGTTCACTTTATCTTGAATAGACTATACATATACAGCGTGTATCAGGAAGAAAGGTCCAGGTTTTCAGGATGTACTCCTTGAGTGATTTCCAACAAAATTTCTTAGTAAATGTATATCCGTAAACGCCAATTAGATACAGGGTGTCCCATTTAATATTTCCACCAAGTTTTTCAGATACGGGAACACCAAAATTGGTAAAATGTTTCAAACGAAAAAGATAGCCTTTCAGAAAAAAAATTTTCGATTCTTGTATCTTTAATAGTTCCAAGGATATCGCGATTCTGCTGCAGCTGGTCGGAGGACAAAAAACTGATATTTCAAAATTTCAACAAAATTCTCCGGGTAAAAAAGATATCTTGAATGAAGACGGTTCTAATGTTTCAACAATGTTTTTGCATAACTACTGTTTTTTCGGAAATATTGTCACTTAAGTAAGAAAATTCTGTCATTTGAAATCACGATATCCATGAAACAGTAGACGTTAGACGAAACTTGTATCGAAACAAAAGAAAGCTCTGGATTTTAGCTATCTTTTTCATCCTAGATATTTTATTGAAATCTGAACATTTCAATTTTTCGTCCTTCGACCAGCTGCAGCAAAATCGCAATATCCGTGGAACTATTAAAGATACAAGAATCGACAAATTTTTTTCTGAAAGCTGGCATCATAGGCTCTCTCCTTCGTTAAAAACTTTTTACCGATTTTGGTTGTCATGCCTCTGGTAAACTTAGTGGGAGTATTAAATGTGACACCCTGTATCTATTTGGCGTTTACGGATATATATTTACTAAGAAATTTTGTTGGCAATCACTCAAGGAGGGCATCCTGAAAGCCTGGACCTTTCTTCCTGATACACGCTGTATGTATAATATATTACGTATAATATACGTTCGAAATATTCGTCTTTTATATACGTTTTATCAACGTCTATCAGACGGACATTTAAACGTGTCCCAGAATTCCATCGACAAACTTTAACCGTATACAGATCGTCAGAAAATGTGACGATTTGACCTATTTTACTTAGGTAAAAGTTGTCGGTGTGAGGAGCTAGACGGCTGCAAAGTTGAGGTAGTGAGTACGGTTTTTATTAAAAAACTCCAAAACCTCATCATCAAAAATTATGAAACTAACTGTAATGCCTTTCCTTCATGATAACCTACAAGTGTTTGCGATATGAAGAAAATACAGTCACGCGATGATGGTAAAATGTGGTCTTCCTAATGTTAAATTCAGTAAATTTCAATTTTTTGGTAACAAACTGCAATTTTTCAACAGGTCGACTTGAAGTTCCATCAATTGTCTACAAATTTGACCTCTTGTCAAATTGTCCTCCGATGAGCCATATTGGCCTAAAGTGACTCTGAAGTAGAACGGAAAGCGAGAATTTACCCCAATTTTTAACAATGTTGAGACGTCGTCAAGTATTTTTTACTACCTCAACGTTGAAGCCGTCTAGCTCCTCACACCGACAAATTTTACCTAAGTAAAATAGGTCAAATCGTCATATTTTCTGACGATCTGTATACGGTTAAAGTTTGTCGGTGGAATTCTGGGACACCCTGTATTATACGTCTTTCATACCAACTTGTGTTAAATGGGCAGATCTCGATTCTTCAACTATTTAGTGAGCAATAATGAATAACAAAATGATTGTATAGTAAATGATAGAATTTTTAATTGAGTAAGTAAATAATAATAATAGTAATAATAATAATTATCATAGTATAGGAATTAACATAATCTACAAACAATAACAAAATGAAACGAAAACGCAAAACAGTTATTTATGTAATAAGTAAGTATAGAGGGCATAATCACACCCTAAAGAAAAGTTTGATGCTAGAGCTGTCCCAAATTATCTGTGCTCCAAGGTCTGATGCGCATTCGTACGAAACGCTAATAAATGAAACCAAATCTTGGGCTCAATATGGAGAATGTCAGTAGCGCCGATAGTAAACCTCTCCTTTGCGTTGAAATTACATAAAGAAAATAATAATTCGATTGTTTCGATGGTATTTGAATGTCTAATGGATAATTGAATATTTTCTGTCAATTCCCGTATAACCAGACTATATACAACCAATATCGATTCGATATTGATATCTTTACATCGATAAAGGCTACCTATATTAAAATGGCACAGCGACGATACGTGTTTGGATATATTTTGAGTATAGGCTGAATAAAGTACCGTTAGTATTTATCGAATAAATATCGATACGAATGAGTTCTGGGCTTCGTCTCAATCAAGACTGTTATATTTAAGGGTCGGGGCGAGAAATAACTGGGACTTTGGCTATATTTGGAGAGCACGTTTATTACGTATTGTCACATCCAGATCAGAAGGAAGAGAGTGAGAGGCTCACATTATTGTCATATCTAAATTTTCGGGTTCCAGGGGTACCAACTTAATACAATACAACACCCCCACACTTAGTCAAAAACATCATTACAACATACAGGATTCAAATACATTTCACTTCGACAGATAATCGTTCAATAATCAACGTGGTCTCCGCTAGGATAAGCTAAAATTACATACATTCACAAGTAATAACACTGTGATTCATTACAAACATTAATAAAAATTCATTACGAAATCGCCATCATTTATTTTTACAATCATATTGTTTTAAATAACTAGGAGGACGCGTGTCTCTAATAGGTCTGGAAGAGACATTGTTTATTATTGTCTCCGGTTTATTTTGGTTTTGCTCTATTCTAACATCTTTATCGCAACCTTTTTTACCTACATCGATTATCTTATTGCCTATGTTTACCTTAGGTACATCAGCTGGCTGTTTGTTTATATTTACAATAGTCGCATCAGCTGTTGGCTTATTATTGACTAAATTTTGCGCAATTTCTGGAATAGAAACGGTATTAGAATCATCACAGGTAGTTTGAATATCATTGCGTGCTAAAATATCATGATTACTCACATTATCAGGCGCTGTATTATTTGTTACCTCATTAGTTTCTACAATATCATTGGTTTGTGGAGTGTTACAAGTTTCCTCGTTAATTTGAGTAGCAATACCGGAGACGCCGTATCCAACCTTGTTCTTTTGGAGTGGACATTGGTCCTCGGAGGTTTCAGTCTCTAAATTTGTCAACGAAGTCGTAATCAGTTGATTTGCGTGTCTTTTCCACACTTCTCCACCGTCGAGTTCGCATAGATACGTTGATCTTCCTATTTTCCGCGTTATCGTCGCAGGCACCCAATGTTTCTTGTTGATAATTCGGTAGTCTCTGGACATTACTCGATCACCCACCTGGAAACTTCCACTTTTTCCCTTTTCCGACTCGATTTCAGGAGCTACGTCTCGATTGTCTTCTTTCAAAAGTGTGAGACGCGTTCTCAGCTCCCTGCCCATCAATAATTTGGCTGGTGTCTCCCGTGTAGTCGCATGCGGAGTATTTCTGTACGATATTAGGAATCGCGATATCAAGGTGTTCGTACTTAGACCTTTGTTCGATGGATCTAATAATGAAGCTTTCATTCTGCTCTTGAACGTTTTTACCGCATTCTCCGCCGCGCCATTACTTTGGGGATGGAATGGGGGTATCGTGATGTGCTTTACGCCATTTTTATGGAGAAAATTTTCTATTGTTGATGCAATCAAAGATCTTCCATTATCGGATACCAGGGTCCTCGGTAGACCATATCTGGCGAAACAATCTCGCAACTTTTCTTCAAGTTCGTCTGCTTTCATGCTCCTCACATGATAAACCTCGGGCCATTTTGAATAAGCACACGTGAGAATCAGATACATTTTTCCTTCTAGCGGTCCTAGATAGTCGATATGAATTCTCTCGAATGGTTCTTTAGTTTCAGGCCATGGAGTCGGGGTCGCTTTTGCAGGATCTTGTCTCGTTGATAAACATGGCATACACGATTTGCATAATTTTTCTATATCGGTATCCAAAGATGGCCACCACAATAGAGATCTCGCTTGAGATTTCATTCTGCTCATTCCAAAATGCGCCGAATGAAGCTCGTTCAGCATGACTTTTCTTAAGCTTTTGGGTATGATTATTCTAAATCCCCACATCAAAGCTCCATTTTCATAGGATAACTCGTGCTTCCTATGAAAATACGGTTTCAGCGATGTCTCTACATCGTTTGGCCACTTATTTTTAGTGTATCCGATGATTTTTCTTAATTCGTTATCTTTTTTGGTCTCCGTTCGGATCGAAATCATGTCCACGGGCCAGTTATCTTGGGTTGTAGCGAAAAATATGAACTTCCCTTCATCTTCATTTTCTTTGGAGACGGTTTCCACCGATCGTGGCACTCTTGACAAACAGTCAGCCACTGCATTGTTTACTCCCTTTATGTATTCAATCTTGTAATTGAAAGATGATAAGTACATGGCCCACCTTTGTAAACGATTCGCATGCATCACGGGAATGCCCTTATTTTCACCAAATAACGCCAGCAGGGGTTTGTGGTCCGTTTTCAAGGTCCATTGCTGTCCCCAGAGGTATTGGTGGAATTTCGAGACGCCGTAATATATGTATTGCTAACGCCTCTCTGTGTATTGTCGAATAATTTTTTTCCGCGGGCATTAATGTCCGTGATACACAGGCAACCATTTTTATTCACAATCACTATAGTAATTTGACAATTACATGTCATCCGATAGGGCGGGAAGTGAGATTTCCCGCCCTCATTTTCCGCCCAAGGGCGGGAAGTAAAACAGGTGCTACGTGTATTAATTGACGTCTTTAATTGTTGATACCTGCTATAAATACAAACGATAATCATAAATATCAACATTTTATTTCGAATTCAAACAGCTTTTTAGCATGAATATGTAGACCATAATGTTGAAGCTTTCTTCGTTTTAGCTAGTCCGCTAAATGTAGCATATTTTCAGAAGCCCTTTTAGCTTTTTTGCGATGAAGCCAATTTTTAAACGTTGAATGGGCATTTTGTACCGCACTCTATTTACTCTTCTCAGGCCTCAACCAGGACGTAACTTGTTGGGGCCACTTCTTCAAGGTCTGGGGGTGTTCAATTCAGACTTTCATCGAACATTTTCGAGTATTAAAACGATCACAACGAATTCTCACTAACGAATTTGAATTTTTATGACAAATCACTGACAAATAAATAAAATCATTTGTCATTTTGGAAAAATGCCTACTTAGTGAAAATCACTACGCGAAAAGCTTCTAATTCACAAGGTTTTACATGAAAATGCAGAATATTCATTGTGATTGTGAATAAAATAGTATACACACCGCGGCGGGAAGCTCCATTCTTGCCTCGAGGTATACCGAACCTCGGCGCTGTGCGCCTCGGTTCTGTATCTACCTCTCGGCAGTAATGATCTGCTTCCCGCCTGGGTCTGTAATCTACTATTTCGTCTCCCTTGATTACGTGACTCAGTACAGCGGAGATGCCGTCATTTGACGCATCTGTAGTCACCACGATTGGTAACTTTGGATCGAAATGGACAAGACAAGAATCTGAGGCCAGTAAGCGCTTGATTTCATTGAAAGCTTCTTCACAATTCCGAGTCCATTGAAATTTCACCTCCTTGCCAAGTAAATTATAGATCGGTTTTAAAGTCGCCGCCAAATTCGGTGTAAATCTTGCGTAATAGTATACCATTCCACAGAAAGATCTAACTTGGGTCACAGTTTTCGGTTGTGGAGCGTCTAAAATCGCTCCAACTTTCTCTTTCGTCTTCTTAAGACCATGTTTATCGATTATGTGCCCCATGTATTCGACCTCTGTCTGGAAAAACTTGCATTTCTCGCTTTTTACTGTTAAACCCGCCTCATCCAGCTTCTTGAGTACTGCTTCGAGAGTCGCTAGGTGCTCTTCGCTCGTCTTTCCCGTGATAAGGATGTCATCGAGGAAATTAACGACTTTTTCCATCCCGATAAACAATTGCTCGATATATTTTTGGAATTTGGCGCTAGCTGGCGCAATTCCAAACGGCATTCTATTGACGGTGAAAAGCCCTCTGTGCGTGCTCCACGTAAGTAACTTCCTAGCTTCCTCATCCAGCTCGAATTGGGTGTAGGCCTGATTCAAATCTATCTTCGTAAAGTGTTGTCCGCCATGTAGTTTTGAGAACAACTCCTCGATCCTGGGGAGAGGGTAATTGACCTCCACTAAGTACTTGTTCACTGTCGTCTCATAATCGCCACATAATCTTACGGTACCATCGTTCTTCAGGACTGGGACCAGAGGTGTCCCCCATTGGCTGCTCTCGACTGGACTCAATACACCATCCGCGACCATTCTGTCCAACTCCTTGTCCATGGCATCCCGTAGAGCCAAAGGAACGTTTCTGGGTTTACAGAAAATCGGTCTCGCCTCCGGTTTAAGATCCAATGAGATTTTGGAGTACTTGTAACACCCCAGTCTACCACTGAAAACATCAGGAAATCGTTTTAGTACCATATCGACAGTATCTTTAGAAATTGAGTTTATAGATCGAAAACTTATATCAAACAATTCTAACCAGTCGCGTCCTAACAATGAAGGTCCGCCTTTTTCGACAACATAGAACCTGACTATCCTTTCTTTACCCTCATATGAAACATTTAATCGAACATAACCAACTGGACTAATCGCATGGCCAGTGTAACTTTTTGAAGAAACGTAATCCTTATTGAGTTTGTGAGACTTAAAATTATCTACGTACGTTTCATAGCTGATACAACTTATCGCTGCGCCACTATCTATTTCCATGCTGTAGTTCTCATTATCGATGTTCACAAAAACAGTAAAAGGGTTAGAAATTCTGTTTACACTATCATTACTTAGGGAAAACAAATCTAGTCCGTTATCAAACTCTATAAAATGGTTAGCAGTTGATTGGTTCTTGCAAATACTAGTTAAATGTCCTATTCTATTACATTTATTACATGAATATTCTGCGTACTTACAATTTCCGCTGTGGCCTTTCCCACAGTGTTTACATTTTTTTGTGTTACCGCCAGCTGAGTCCGCGGTGGGACGCCGGTGTCGCTGTCTTCGTCGCCCATGTTGGCTTCTATGCGCATCCGCCGTGCCGGTGCCGCCATTTGAAGTGGAATTTGAATTCGAAATCCTGTGAACCTCGGATTGAATCGACGATTCCTTTTTCTGGGCCGTTGACAACAATTTCGCCAAGTCCTCCGCTACCGATTCCTCGCACATGCGGTCCAGTATCTTGCCCTTTCGCAAGCCGGTCACAAATTTGTCTTTTAACACATTTGTTAACGATGCACCAAAATTGCAATTTATCGATGCACTTCGTATTCTAGCGTACCACTCGCTCACAGACTCGTTAGCCTCCTGTTGCGATTCGTAGAATCTGATGCGCTCTCTCCATTCTGACAGTTGTGGGCTGTACTGCTTCGATAAAAGTTCGGACAACTGCTCGAAAGTTTTCGATTTTGGCAGGTCCGGGAAACAAAGGTCCCTTAGCAATTTATAGGTAGCGGTGCCTACCAGGCTAATTAAAGCAGCAACCTTGATTTCGTTGGTCGCAATTCCATTTGCAGCAAAATATTGTTCCAACCTTTCTTGGTAAATAGTCCAGTCTTCTTCGGGATTGAAGTCGTGTACGTGGCCGATTGGAACTTGACTTCCGGCCGCCATCTTGTCGATTCTTCAACTAATACAATTTCACTGGAAAATTCCCGGATTCTCGTCCTTCCCTGGCCGTTTTCGCGTTCGCCTCTTGAATTTTCAAGTTTCACCTCGTCGCCACTGTTATATTTAAGGGTCGGGGCGAGAAATAACTGGGACTTTTGCTATATTTGGAGAGCACGTTTATTACGACTTGTCACATCCAGATCAGAAGGAAGAGAATGAGAGGCTCACATTATTGTCATATCTAAATTTTCGGGTTCCAGGGGTACCAACTTAATACAATACAACAAAGACCAATGTATTGAATCTTAATTATATCAATACAGATTGCCTACCGTGTGTCAATTTAAAAATTTGCCACCCCCAAAGGATGGACTTCAGACAAAAACCCCGAGACCGGTCGATTTTTGTTTCGAGGGGGACCAAAAATGATGATAGATAGAACCCCACCCCACCACCCCTGTAGCACGGGTAACAACCCTGAGCAGATTTTAAATAGGGAACATAGGTCGAGTGATACATCATTTCAAAGCATTTTTAATTCTCTACACAATGATGGTATAATTTTGAATTTTCAAGGACTTTTTTTGTTTGGATCCAAAAACATGCGTAACGCCGAATCTCGTAAAGTATGAGCTTCAGCCAAAAACCCCAAGACACGTCGATGTTAGTTTCGATGGCGGCCGAGGAAAGTAATGAAGAAAACCAATCTTAACTCTCCGCGTAGCGGCGGTAGCAACCCTCTGCTGATTTTCAATAAGGAACATAGGTCGAGTGACACATCATTTTAAAGCATTTTCAATTCTCTACACAACGGTGGAGTTTTTTTTAGTAATTTTTGAATCCAGAGAGTTCTATTTTCTATTTTAAACTTTGTGAAGAAACTTTGATGCCTTATGCTGAGGATCATTTTTAAATTCATGCTATAGGAATTAGTAGTAGTAGTAGGTAATGAAGGCAATTGTAATTGTAAAACAAATACGGAGACATCAAAAAAATCCTTCATAAAGGGAGGCTATGACTCTCATTCTCTCTCTATCCTTTTAGTAGTTTTCAGATGAGATAGAACGATTATCATAGCCTCCCTCTGTGATAGACAATCTCTTACTTTTTTCGAGAAAGATTTCTTATTTTCAATAAAATACAACATCGTCCATATCTTGTTTCTAATTTACCTACTGTGAGAGTATTTCAATTGCCGTTGACGTTTAATAAAGAAATTTCGAAATGGTTTACTCCCTTGAAGAAAGCATTGAGATTGTTTTCATCTATGGGGCTGAAAACCGATGTGAAAGATCGACGGCTAGAATTTTCAATAACAGAAATCCGGGAAAACAACAAATAGACTGTTGAATGATGACACTCAAATCGAAATCTTATGGCAGATTGTTGTGGAACCTACAGTTTCATTGCGGAGTATTTCCAAAAATAGAAAATAAATCTCTCTAGATTAAAAAATTACTAAAATAACTCCACCGTTGTGTAGAGAATTGAAAACGCTCTAAAATGATGTGTCACTCGACCTATGTTCCCCATTGAAAATCAGCAGAGGGTTGCTACCCCCGCTACACGGATAGTGGAATTTGGTTTTCTTCATCACTTTCCTCAGCCGCCATCAAAACTAACATCGACGTGTCTTGGGGTTTTTGGCTGAAGCCCATACTTTACGAGAATCGGCGTTACACATGTTTTTGGATCCAAACAAAAAAGTCCTGGAAAATTCAATATTATACCATCATTGTGTAGAGAATTAAAAATGCTTTGAAATGATATATCACACGACCCATGTTCCCTATTTAAAATCTGCACAGGGTTGCTACCCCCGCTACAGGGACGGTGGGGTGGGGTTCTATCCGTCATCATTTTTGGTCCCCCTCGAAACAAAAATCGACCGGTCTCGGGGTTTTTGGCTGAAGTCCATCCTTTGCGGAAATTGGGGGGTGGCAAATTTTTAAATTGACACACGGTATATTCAATCTATATTAAAAATTGCGCTAATCTATACTCTTTGAAAAATATTTTATGCCAACAATTTCTATATTTAATACAAGGTGATTCAGAAAAACGTAGCCCTGCTTCAGGTGCAGGTTCTCCACTCAAAATGAAGACTTTTTGCCCAAAAAGTGTTAGGTCGAAAGTGTCTGTACGCAAAGTTACAGAGCCTCAAAGTTGAGTAGTTCAAACGATTTTTTAGTCAATGTTCAGAAACTATCGAATATTTTTCAACGCGATTTTCCACGAAGCTAGCGCTATTGCGAGGTGTCACATTGTGACATAATTCATTTTCCCGGGGGCGAAGTGCCAGTGCCTTTTTACGGGGGCCCGTGTGATATTTTCCATTAGAAGTTTTTCACCCGCTGAAAATTTGGTATTTCAATTGGTGATTTGGATCTGAGAATCAATTCTCTCGAAAAAAGTGCCACTTGGTTGAAGTCGCTAAGATGAATCGTTAACGAGTTATAGGCGATTTTATCGATGACTTCGGCGACCAAAAATTGTAAATTTTTTAAAATTTAATAGTAGGCGATGAAGTTCAGTAGTTGATTTGTCTCGTCAAAGTGACGGTTTCCTTTGTCAAGAAAATTCCGCATATCAGGTTAAGTGAAAAATCCTTTAAAAAGTGATAACTCTTCTAGAAAAAGTTCAGAATGAGTACTTTCCAGCTGTTCCCATCCATACGATTCCAGAAAATTGTTGCCGATGTTTTGTTTCCACAAATAAACGTGAGGATTTTGATCATCATGAAAATGCGAATGAATTATGCAGTTTAAGAATACCAGGTCTGGCAAATCCTCCTTCGGCAGTGAATAAAACAATTTTCGAATTATTGGATGTATCTTTCACATTTTTCAAGATATCAGAGGCAAAATTTTACCGGAAAAATCGGACGAAGATGAAGCTTGGAAATTCTGACCACTTCAGCACAAAATCCTCAAAGTCTATCTCATACATGACGTGCACAACGGTGCACATTACCCATTTCTTCATTGCAGTAAACATGCATTTTGTAGAGAAGTTTTCGAAAACGATGTCTCAATGAAACGATTATTTTTATTTGTATTTCTTACTGTTACATGTTTGTTATGCTTCACAATTAAATTAATAAACACCATAAACACTATTGTCACTTCAAGAGTCTCATCTTGTACTTTTTCTGGGAGAATAATTCTTTTTTTGAGGACTTTTCACCTAATTTGCTTTCACTGAATATTCTGACCACAAAGAAAACCGTCACTTTGACGGCACATATTAACTACTGAACTTCATCGCCAACTATGAAATTTCAAAAAATTTCCAGTTTTTGGTCGCCGAAGTCATCGATAAAATCGCCTATAACTCGTGAACGGTTCATCTCAACGACTTCAAACAGGAGGCCCTTTTTTCGAGAGAATTGATTCTGAAGTCTAAATCAGCAATTGAAATACCAAATTTTCAGCGGGCGAAAAACTTCTAATGGAAAATCGCGTTAAAAAATATTCGATAGTTTCTGAACAGTGACCAAAAAATCGTTTGAAGTACTCAACTTTGAGGCTCTGTAACTTTGCGTACAGACACTTTCGACCCAACACTTTTTGGGCAAAAAGTCTTCATTTTGAGTGGAGAATCTGCACCTGAAGCAGGGCTACGTTTTTTTGAATCGTGAACGGTTCATCTCAGCGACTTCAAACAGGAGGCCCTTTTTTCGAGAGAATTGATTCTGAAGTCTAAATCAGCAATTGAAATACCAAATTTTCAGCGGGCGAAAAACTTCTAATGGAAAATCGCGTTAAAAAATATTCGATAGTTTCTGAACAGTGACCAAAAAATCGTTTGAAGTACTCAACTTTGAGGCTCTGTAACTTTGCGTACAGACACTTTCGACCCAACACTTTTTGGGCAAAAAGTCTTCATTTTGAGTGGAGAATCTGCACCTGAAGCAGGGCTACGTTTTTTTGAATCACCTTGTATACGCCTGATTCAAAATTGTTGGACCAACGCTTCAGGGCAGGTTCCTCTCGTCAAAATAGTAATAAAAGTTCTTATAAAGGGGGGTCCGCAAATGGACAATAAGGGAGTTATTAGGCCTCAAAGTCTGCTGGTGGCCAATTTATTTTCGCTTATAACTCGCTTAATTTATGGTTTAGAACTTTCAGATTTGGTATATGAGGAAAACAATTGGAAAACTAAACGTTGAATCCTTTGTTGACCCATGAATACCGTGGTAAGTGATTAAACGAACCAAAAAAGTGGTCATCGGCAGATAAAAATCACGATTATTTTGTGGCGGTAAGCATTTGGACTGTTTCTAGTGATTTTCCAGCGTCAGCGTACTTTTTGAATTTTAAAAATGTAGGGGTGCCTCAGGGCAAATGTGAGTAGTTTTCGAGATATTCGTTATTTTATCAACTTCTGCAGGAAGGGTGTCAGTAGCCGGAGCGGCCGACAAGAATGAGACCAACAATCGTTTCTAAATAAACAAACCTCATTTAAATTTTGGTACATTCATCGTAAAAAGTTCAAGTTATTAAACGACCGCTCGGAGAAAAATTCCACAGAACCGAAAATCGGAGGTAATTTTAAACTTGAAAATTAGGCCCACGTTGAGTTTTTACATCAAAACAAATACTGATTACATGAAAGGCCCTCTGTTATTTTCAAACTTTCCGAAATCAAAAGTAATTTTTTTTTTGACGACGAATGTACAAAATTTTTAATATTTCTGTTTATTTAGAAACGATTGTTGGTCTCATTCTTGTCGGCCGCTCCGGCTACTGACACCCTTCCTGCAGAAGTTGATAAAATAACGAATATCTCGAAAACTGCTCACATTTGCACTGAGGTACCCCTACATTTTTAAAATTCAAAAAGTACACTGATGCTGGAAAATCACTAAAAACAGTCAAAATACTTTCTGCCACAAAATAATCCTGATTTTGATTAGCCGATGACCTCTTTTTTGGTTCGTTTAATCACTTTCCACGGTATTCATGGATCACCAAAGTATTCAACGTTTAGTTTTCCAATTGTTTTTCTCATATACCAAATCTGAAAGTTCTTAACCATAAATTAATCGAGTTATAAGCGAAAATAAATTGGCCACCAGCAGACTTTGAGGCCTAATAACTCCCTTATTGACCATTTGCGGACCCCCCTTCATAAGAACTTTTATCACTATTTTGACGAAAGGAATCTGCCCTTAATCGTTGGTCCAACAATTTTGAATCACCCTGTATAATTGAAAAAAACAGCTAACTAAGGCTGTGGAAAAATCAAAATGCAAGTAATAAACGTCATTCTGTCACAATGGTGTGATTGTTGTTTTCTGTAGCCTTTGCATTTCGTCGACATTGACCACACAGAGAGCAACTCAGCCAGGGTAGCAGTCGCGATTTCGGACATGATTAAGTACTTGAGATTTGGTCAGAAACAGGCTGAAAAAAATTAAAAAACCAACAATCACACCATTAATTGTGACATAATGACTTTTATTACTTGCATTTTGATTTTTCCACAGCCTTAGTGAGCTGTTTTTTTCAACTAATTGCATTTTCCCAATAAAACCATGATATCTTTTATGATAGAAGTGATATCCGGATGATTGACCCAGCTTTGTATTCCTCTAACCATGGACTTTCTTTAACATTTGAGCATTTTTGCCGGAATCCTTGTAGTTGAAGAGATAATGAGCGGTTTAAAACCCGACCCATGAGATTTCTCGAAATAAAACCTCTGTATCTTTCAAACTAACAGTTATATCGAGATGAGTCACCCAGTATTAAACTCGTCTAACCAAGGCCTTCAATGTTTATTTGAACTTCTTTTGAAAATCCCTTACGGTTATCGAGATACATCGGTTGTTGAGGCCCAAGTGGGACACGGTGTATATGTTACCGTCAAAACCCGAAATCAGTTGAAACTAGTTTTAACTAGTTGCAACTAGAATACACAAGTCGTATTTGAGAAACCTAGTATTAACTAGTATATCAACTAGGAATCACCATGGGCATTTGGTAAACCTGGTTTTGACTAGTAAAAACCCGAAGTAACCAGCTGACTTTGTAAATACCCGAATCGTAACTGTTTTCCGTTCGAATTCGCTTTTTCACTGAAAAATTCAGGGAAAACCAGTTCTAACCAATGCATGATTAGTTAATACTAGTTTCAAAAAAAAATCATAAAAATATGTATAAACGCGAATTTCAGTTTTGTTCTATGCAAATATGCATTCAACAAATAAATGATTAATTGGAACTATAGTTTTTATTGGAATAAATACGTATAGGTAGTTGCGAGTATGTAGTAAGTGATGAATGATTTTTCAGAGGACTTGAATTATTGTAAGTAGGAGTACGCTTTGCAAAACAATATGAAAACCAAATTAAAAATGGTGATTCTGTGAAAATGTAGATAAGAACTGGTAAATTCACGTTATTATTCATATTCATATTCATATTTTCTGGTGCAATTAATAGAAAAAGCGTTAATCCGGTGATGATAATAGGTGAGTTTTGCAGTCTCGATATCAAGTTTTTCCCTTCCATGACTCGCGAAGAATGGGCCCGAACAAAAAAATGTTTTGGACAAAAGATGTCTTTTTCCAATCGAGGAACTCGAATAGTCAATAAAAAATGGGGGTTGTAATTTTAAAATCTCATCTTACCCTCCACCCCTGCTTGAGGGGTGAGGGGTGAGAGAAAGTTTTGTGTTGAAACGATTCTCCCCTGGAAGACGAACAACTTTTCCCCTAGACATTTTCCGGTGCAATGCAGTGAAAAGGAGTTATTCCGGGGTACCGGGGTTTTCTCAACACCCCGTATAATTATAGCTGACCGATAAGACGTGATGTAAGACGATCTAGAAATATCCAGTAATCAAGTGCGATCGAGAGAGTGCATACCGTGTCCTGGCTCCCCAACTACAAAAATAGTTATAACTCGGGATGCACCGGATCTGGTTTCTGCCGGATTAAGCAGATGCTTGTACCTTTTTTTATTTTGGAAATAAGTTTTTCATCGTGTTCGTATTTTATTTTAAAGTTTCTGAAAACGAATAATTTCATAAAATGTTTCAATAGAAAAAAATCATTAAAATCACAGTGGATTAGTAAAAAAAATATCCGGTAATTATCCGGCCGTTTCGGCCCGACCCCATTTAGAATCTAGCCGGAACCGAATATTCGGCGAAGGAGGCCGGATTGGCCGGATACAGTATCCTAGCCAGTATGTCCGGTGCATCCCTAGTTATGACCGCGACAATAATAAGAAAAGTAATAATAATAATTGTTTTTAATTAAAGTGCACGATTCAAGTCCGATTCTCATGACCGTTTGATCGGCGCCGAAATTGCAAATATTTTTTAATTCACAATTTATCTGCAAATTATTCGGACGTGAGGGCAACGCTTTAGTGGTGCCTAGGGGGTATTATTATGACGTCCCTACGTAAATACATTTAAAGTCTAAATTCCTTGGTCTCTCGCATCATAAACAGAAGTCACATAATCGCGCTGCAGGTCGACTCTAGACGCTTCGATTTGAACGTTACAAAAAAGGTGTGCTGATAAGAACGAACGTAACGCCACCGCCCGTGTTTCCGAAATTAGTGCTAATACGCGTAAATAATTGAAATAAATTAACGCAGTGCGGGATTTGCGCGTTCCGAAATATTTGGAAGAAAACCTGTTCTTTATTAATTGATAAACATAAATGCCGTTTCCCAAATTAAGTACAATTTAATTTACGCAATTCTTCTATTCCAGTATAGTATGTATTGCCGCCGTATGCTAAATGAAGTAACGCGCTTTTGTGTGCAATTTCAAGACCCGGACTAGTATTTTGGCAGGTTTTTCACCACATGGAGGACGCAAGGGCGATGAAGGATAGATGGGATATTCTACGGTGAGCTCGAAGCCAAAGACGATCGCACTGAGGGGACTTGAACTTGACCACAAAAAAGGTTGGATTTTTCCTATAATTTTCATTTCAAACATAACAATGAGAACAACATTGATTTGCCCTAGATTTCATCTCGATCTTAAAAAAACCTATTTCAATTACCTATTTGCCCAATTCAAATAGGAATCAGTCGACTGAAACAAAACGACCTATAGTATGCGCACTCGATTTTCCCGTTATCAAATTTGTTTACTTTGGCCCATATTCATACCTCATTTTAGAGGCGCTTTTAACTAAAAACGCTTTAGAATGTGACATACGTCTTGGGAAACGTCCACGAACTGTCACATCCTAAGGCGCTTTTAGCTAAAGGCACCACTAAAATGAAGGTATGCATATGGGCCTTTGCATTTAACTAGACACATCAATTATCAAAAATATTTACAAAATTAACTAATGGTATTATTCTTCGTAACCGTAAAAGTGTATCCCTCAATTTCGACATACATAATTCAATTTCGAAACCCTTCTCACCTTCAATACAACAGAAAAGAGTCTGTTTTTGCATCCCGTATTACTTATTTCACTTATTCTGGATCAATCTAAATTAATAATTGATCTACACTGAGTTATTGAGAAACGAAAAAAAAACTTTAAGAACTCAGTGTAGCACAATTAACTCTCGAATCAAATCAAATTCAAATTTTGGTTTCACGCCAACAAAATAACGGCATTCTCATTCTCAAGTAAATTGACTTGATATCAACCATTATTCTATTGACATTTTCGGACAGAAATCGTTGTTAGTGATATTATCGGAAAGTTTTCGATTACCCCAATCGCTTTTTGATATTAATTTGACTAATTCGCAAAACCGGATCGATATCATTTAATCAAAGTCATTTTTGGGAAAGTATTTTACATCTGTATATAACAAGTTTCTTATCGATCCAAAGTGTAAACAAGTTTAGCAATGGCCCCGATGAAGCGCCGGTTAATTTTTTAAGTGATCTGGAATAATCGGATAAAAAAAAGATTCTTCCCATATCTCTCACCGAATGAAATTCATCAAATTTAGTAGTCATGGTACGTCTGTAATGCACTAATAAGTGGATTAGCAGTAAGGCATAATGAGTACCTAATTAGATTGCTTTACGAGTTTGGGCGGATAAGTTCATAGGTATAGGTAACAAGTATTTCAATAAAATATCTAACACAAAATAAAATAAAAGGCCGTATCTCAAGTATGATATCCGTCACCTTTACTCAAGTAGGCAAAAGGATACATATAAAAAATATTGCTTGTCATAATTTCTAAAATTGGAATTATTGTCGACAAGATAGTACGTAAGTCCTCGTCAAAAATAGTCCGTCATATTGGCGACTAAAAATGTTAGATGAAAACGAAAAAAAAAGAGGAAATAAATGGAAATACCGAATAATGATCTGTATCCCCCAATTATAAATTTTGACTCAAATGAAAACTTACTGCTAAACTAAACAAGCTGCAAAACAAAGTACTTAAAAAACAATGACTTTATGTTAATGAGAGATTTTATTATTATGGAGGAAACGCCGATCGATTTCCAAATATCATTTTAAGATGGACCGGATTAAAAAAAAATGGCTTCACGATGGTCACTTTTATTAACAATAATAATCATGGTTCAGTCATTTTCGACGCGATAAGAAATCTTAACCCCAACAGACACAATACATACCCAAATGAGTTTGTTATATACCTGACAAATAAGTTATCAAAGAGAGCCGGTTAATATTTCCGATATTTATTCCGAAAATAAACCGATAATAAAAAACATTCTGGTAAACCCCTTGATTTTTCAAAGTATTACTTATGTTTACTTTGCAAAGGAACTAACAACCTTTTGCTGTCGGAACATGTAAGATTCGTTTGAAAATAAGAATTTATCAGTGTTGAAATCAAGTTAAAACAAGCCTTTTCAATTACAGTAATTGGATATTAATTTGCTATATTTTTTTTATCCAAGTTAGGAAGGCTAATTTTGTAATCGTGAAGTCTAACGAACTTGAGAGGGTTACCATATTTGAATTTTGTATATGTATTATTGGAACAATGGTCCGTTATTGTCTTTTAAACGAAAGTAATAATTCCGCTTATTTTCTGGTTTCGTCAGATTAATGAGTACATCAGCCATTGATTGAATAGATAATTGACATTTTTAGGGAAATAAATTGAGTTAACAATTTTTGAATAAAAAACGAGAGTACTGGTTTTCGAGAAAAAAAAGATACTAGGTAATTTAATAAATTTCCGGTTCGGTAAATGTAGAAAACGATTGACAAATAAAAACTTGGAATTCCGTGGTGTCCCATTGATATTGCTGTAAATGAATAAAAGGAACAAAAAAAGAGAGGACTTCAACAGTTATTTTAGCATCGGTGACCTTTTTTTATATGTATACAGGCTGTCTTATAATATAACGCCCCAAGCTTTCTTTATTTGAAGTCCGATACAAAAAAGTTAAGCAGGAAAACTAAATCACTCGATGAGTACTACAAACTGACTCTAATTTGAATTTTTTATACCATGGACCTCGATGTCAATCAATGGTCAACTTGAAATTTTCGCTAGGTAATCTACACTTTTCTCAACATAAATGAGTAGGATTATTTTTTCTAGATTGCGTAATGTGTATTTTTTTTTAATTTTGTGTCTTTTTTACCAGCAAAAACTATTGATGAAGTTTATTTAAATCACAAAAAAAAATTGGGGAGAGTGCCGTGTACAACAATCACAGAACTGGATGTGACGGCAACAATAAACTCAACACGCTGAAAGGTGATTGTTGCCCACCGCCAACTGTACAATTTGGTTTGGAAAAGCCAATTTGATGCCGATAAACATTTCATTATTTCACCAGTAAATGTTATTCAAAATTCAAAATATTGTACATCATTGAACTCAGAAAAGAATACCCTATACATTTGTTTTGAAGCAAAATTGCATTTCTACTTGAAAACTTCAAGTTGACCGTGGATTGACAATGAAGACTCTTTTGAAAAAAATTCAAATCAAGGTCAGTTTGTAGTACTCATCGAGCAATTTATATTCGCTCTTGACTTTTTTTCAATCGGACGTCAAATAAAGAAGTTATGGCTTGGGGCGTTTTTTATAAGACAGCGTATCGTCTGGTCTTAGATCCAATATAAGTGTTTCGCATTCAGATTATAGGCCGCTTGCTGTTTTTATTGTTTCAACAATTTCTCATCAATTGGCAACATGCCCCTCAAGCACCTTTCAGAAAGTAATTGTGAACGTGATGGAATTTTATCACAAATAGGTAAAACGGATAACAAGTCATGTGACTTATGGATTACTTTACGCACTATCATTTATTTTACGCACTGGTGATAATAGCTATTTTCGATATAAGTGTTAAAAGTGTTTTTTTTTTGTGAGAAGGAATTTGAGACACGACGTGTAGCGGAGCTGCGGCGACTATACTTGGCCATGATCAGGTCGTAGTCCTTCCGCCTGTACTCCGGCTGGGACTGCCTCGAGAGGGAAGATGGCGTAGGTGATGGCGCCATAGTACGACTGGACCATCCAGGCAGCCAAGTCGCCGCCGGGCGAGAGGACGCCGTAACACGAAAGCTTCATGCTTGATCTGCTTCTCCAAGACCTTCTTGTGGTTGGCCGGGTACAGGTCGTGAATGGCTTCAGTGTACTCAGGAGTTAACTGCAGCATGAGGAGGCCGGCCCTTGAAATAGGGTAAGATTTATTTGTTGCACATTTTGATCCAGAGAAGTTAATAACGTCAAATTGGAAAGATTTATGTTATCGCGACGAATTTATTGAGCATCATGATGAGAGGGTTACACTATTTGAATCTTGTTGATTATTGCGACTACAGTTGGTAAATTTTGTTTAAACGCATGAGAGCGAGAATTTCTCGATCTCGTTCTCGTTCTCGAGATGAGATCGAGAGCGAGAGTGAGACGAGAGCGTAGTCCTATAACCGAGATCGAGTGCGAGAGGATCACTTTTGAGAACGAGAGTTTTGGCGAGATCTCTCGAGAATTCTCGCTCTCGGTCAAAATTATTTCATAATCGGAAAAAGTGCATGTTTGATCATATAGAACAGGATTTTTCAATTAACGAATAACTATTGAGGCTATTGAGAGTATTGGCATCGAGATTGACATTGACGGCGTTGATGGAGGTAGAAATCAAACCATTTCTCTTTTTTGAGATTTATGATCAAACTACATAGGACGAACTATAATAATTAAAACAGGAAACAAAGTTTAATATAAATAGCCAACAGGAACTTTTTGCCATATACATGAATAAGAATATACCTACCTAAATAACAACACCACTATGCTCAATTCGGGACTAAATTTAGTATCGACAGTGGGCGTGCCGATTTCCTACCCGATTTGGTTCACTTTTGAAAGTTCCTGTGTGACACTATAATACGATATTGTGACAGTTAGTACAGCTTTCAGCGGTGAAGCAGTAGCTAAAAATTTTAAAATGGAAGATTAGTAAGAAAAAATTGAAGGGTGAAAGTATTTGGTCCCAAAAATGGCTGAAATGGCGATTAGGCGAAAGAGGGATTTTGAGCATGACAATCAGTACAGATTTAAGTTAGGGCACGAGAAAATAGAACAGGTTCTATTTTATCGTGCACTAACTCGTGCGCGCTTTCAGTACCAAATTTAGTGCCGATTTTAGCATAGTGTCAAACGGCCCTTAATGAGTTTTAAGAAAAAATTATGAAAATATCAAAATATACCTTCCATTACTCTGTACAAACAAGTTAATGTTAAATGACGAAAATAGTTTCTCCTATATAAATATATATGGAACAATAATTATTAGTTATCCATAACCATGATCTTGTTTCTCAAAAAGCATTTTGCCCAAGAATGTATGATGAGTAAATATTTCGCAGAATCGTCATTGAGCCTACTCCGATGTTTTCGAATAGTCAAAGACGCCTGAGAAAATAGATGCTCCACAGGTACAGAGGTATAGCCAGGAAGATCGACTCTGAAGGGTAGTGTAATAAAAGCTGTCTCTCTCGAGCGCCAACATTCAGTGAAGCTCGAGAGAGATACCAGTACAATTTCTTTTGTCCATCTTTTTTGCACCAGCCTTCAGAGTCGATCTTTCTGCCTATAGCTGTGATGCTAAAGATGTCTCTTGCCATTTTGGCGAGATATAGATAAGTAGTTTGGTGTTTTTGCCACAATTGAATGATATTTTCATTTTATCTGCCCGCTTAACCGATAGGTATTCGTCAATCTCATCCCTCAATTTAGTCCGGTTATTTAGAGGTTTTCCGGTTTCAGAAAGTGCATTAAAATCTATTTTGTCATCTTCACTTTCTGATGACATTAATTCTTCTATGCCAATTGATTGTGCGGGTATATTTTGCTGTTCTTGGTAATAATCAGTCATGTAGATATTCTTTATTTCTAGATTGATAAGCTGCGAGCAAAGTATCTTCCAGCGCATTTCTTTCTCTTTTTAGATAATTCTCGATATGATGATCAAGTTTGTTCAATACTACATTAAAACCTACTATAACTAATGGTAGCGTCGCATAGTTTTGCCCGCTCAAGATATTGGAACACTGTTTGAAAGGTTTTGAAGAAACATGTATCTCATGTGTGAGCGACCACTCATTCTCGGAAATTGTATACTTTTTAGAGTCTCTGAATTCGAATATAACAGTTCGAGTGCTGGTTTCAAAGCAATCGCAACCTTCAACATGTCAAAGGTACTATTCCAACGGGTTTTGACGTCTATTGTCGGTTTTACGTATTTGATTCCCACAGTCTCGCAGCAGCTCTTTAGTTTCAGCTGAATTTGTTCCGAGTTTCTTATCATTATAAAAGTTTTTCTCAACTCATCCAGGACAGAAAACGTAGTCATTGAACTGTCGTCTATGTCAGATGCTTCGGATGACTCATTCGTATCCTCTACAACACGCATAGTAAGCAGTAGTAAGCAGAATCGAGAGGTCGATGGAGGTCAAATCATCTACCCTGGGAGTGTTCATAGACATCGAAGGCGCTTTTGACCGACCAACCTTCGAAAGCATAACCGAGGCACTACAGGAACACGCTGTAACCCCCATGTTGTGTGGGCTGATTCGGCGTGACCTGGAGTGGCGAGCAATACAGATAAGTGTAGAGGATTGCACCGTCAGGGGTGTCGTTAGCAAGGGCTGTCCACAGGGTGGAGTCTTATCCCCGCTAATATGGGAAATATTAGTTCACGACCTGCTGCGCCGGCTCAATGAGTCGGGGTTCCGCTCTATTGGCTATGCAGATGACCTGGCAATCCTGCTTACGGGTAAACATGAGAGCTTACTCTGCAACATTATGCAGAGCGCGCTTAACATAGTTGATGAATGGACAACGGAAAGGGAGCGTAAACTCCGCGAAAACGGAGCTCGTTCTTTTCACGAAAGAACGAAAGCAAGGTGCAATGACCTTACCTAGACTGAAGGGAACTCAACTTAGTCTAACGAAGGAAGTCAAGTACCTGGGAATCGTACTTGACAGCAAACTCAACTGGAAAAAACACTTGGAGTTGAAAGTGAGCAAGGCATGCACGGCCTTCTGGCAATGCCGCAGGGCTGTTGGGCGGTCTTGGGGCCCATCCCCTAGGATCGTCCTCTGGCTATATGTGGCGGTCATCAGACCCATGCTTTGCTACGATGCGCTCGTCTGGTGGCCCAGAACCAGACAGAGGAACGAGATGGCTCATATAAGTCACATCCAAAGGCTGATATGCCTGGCAGTGACTGGGGCTATGAGGACGACCCCAACCGCAGCCTTGGAGACGATTCTCTGCCTGCCTCCCCTCGACCTGTACGTCGAGGAGGTGGCTCTGGGGGCGGCTTTGAGACTGCGGGCTGAGGGTCTATGGAATGGCAGAAACAACGATGGCGGTCACACTCGTATCCTGAATGAGGCGCTCATGAGAATACCTATTCTGGGGGCGAGGTCTCATCGCATCCCAAGGCGTTATGGCATTGAAATGAATTGTTGTGAAAAAAAAGTATCGGACGTGAACATCTTCACGGACGGTTCCTAAAATAGTCGAGGCACGGGTTCGGGTATCTTCTCCGAAGATCCTGACCTGCGAGATAGTTTAGCTCTTGGATGCTACTCCAGCGGAACTGACGGCGGTAACTCGAGGGGCCAAAAGAGCCACTGAACTTGGAATCAGGGGCAAGTCTGTACGCATCATGACAGACAGTAGAGCGGTATTGCTAGCTCTGAGGGGGTCCAGGATCAACTCAGGGCTGGTTTGGGAATGCCACCTATCTCTGGAAAGACTGGCGGCAGAAAATGTCGTAGACCTTGCATGGGTGAAAGGACATACAGGAATACAGGGCAATGAAGAGGCAGATGAGATGGCGCGCGAAGGCTCCGACCGACACCAGATCGGGCCGGAGCCGGCGCTACCGGTAGCCCTTTCTACTCTGAATACCCTGATCAAAGAAGATACCCTGACCAGACACTCTGTGCGCTGGGAATCGACTGAAGGCTACAGACAGGGGAGGGCCGCCATTAAGGCACCATCCCTCAAAACAGCCAAATTTTGCCTGCGACTAACCAGCGACAATCTCCGAAAACTCGTAGAGATATGGACCGGGCACGGCCGACTGAACAAACATCTCTACACGCTGGGCGTCGTAACGGATCCCACTTGCCGAGGGTGCTTAGAAGAGGACGAGACAGCGGAGCATGTGCTATGTCACTGCCCCGCGCTTGCGTCGACCCGAGGATCCATACTAGGGGACTTCTGGCCAAGTATGGCCGACATTAGCAACACCGCACCCGGTGCGGTTCTCGAGTTTATCAACTCTGTTGGTTGGCTCGGGGGCTAGCGGCGGGCGGCAGGAAGTTGCGCCGGAGGGGTGGCACAATGGGCCCAAGTAAGAGGCCTAAGTGCTAGAGTGGCGCAAGCCACTCACCCTCCAAACTCTAATCCAGAATCCAGAAATCGCATCCTCTTCATTCAAAATTAGCAATTTCATGATGTCTTGCACACCTAAATTTAATATGTGGGCAAAACATCGGAAATGTTGATTTTCGGCATCAAAGTTTGACAAGATAGTGTTCAGTTCTTGCATGAATGTTGTGTTGGCCGTTGCATTGTCCATTGTTATTCCTTGTACTTTATCTTGGATACCATAATGAATTAAGGTATTGTGGTAGACTTTGCAATGTCTTTGCCACAATGTTTCCCTTGAGCAGGGATGAAGTCCAAAGCTAAAGCTTGAACTGTCCAATTGTCATCAATAAAATGCGCGGTAACTCCGTAATTGGACCTTCCAGCCAAAGAGGTCCATCCATCCACTGTGAATGAAATTTTGGAATCGTTTTCCTGGAGGATACTTTTCACCTTGACCTCCATTATCTTGAATTGTTCGAATACTTTCTTCCTCATACTATCTTACTTAGGCATAGATATTTCCGCATAAAATTTTTTGAGCGTGTTCATCATTGAAGGGTAGATGTTACAATCAATTGATCCATATTAGCAACGTTTGATGATTTCTGGAATAAATAGAAACTCCAATCAGCTCATTAATCATTTCCTGAATGGTCAGGAAAAAACATAAAAGTGACAAGAGGATTCAACTCGTGGTTGTGAGTTGCGACCGATCAGAAAATCTGTATTTTCGATTTTGGCCTCGAACTTTTACAGTGATTAGAAAAACTGTACCCTTATACCCTCTTTGCAGGGGTGAATAATAGTCATCACTAAATGGGGAATAAATATACCGTAAAAGAATGTATGTATAATTACCAAAATATTGGCACCGTGCACAGCGCCACTTTATTTGCACTTTTTGTGGATGGGAATGGAAAACCAAGCCAAAAGTCCGCCAAAAGTGCAAAAATGCGACCGAGCGACGAGCGCCACAGTATGCACTGTGCTAATAGGGCCATCCACAAAGTAACTACCAGAAACAGTTGTTATCGAGATAATGTCGAAAGTAGGTGTACTTAGCTGTTCATGAGAAAAAGATAGGCACTTCGTACATGAACATCGAACTCTATTTTTTTTCTACAGATATTGAAAGGATGTGAACATAGATAAACCCCTCAAGATTGGCAAGAGCACGTTTGATTTTTTAATCCCGATAATTGCGGCACGAAGGATCATCCGGAAATATCCGACGCCCCTGGCGGCTGTAGATGCCGCCACTATAAATCCGTTTCTAGGATACAATCGACGTATTCTTGCATAGCCCTCTTTGTAAATTTCAATATTTATGATTTTTTTATAAGTTTATAAGTGCACCGCACAGGTACACCGGTTTATGCCCACCTTCAAATTCAATTTTTCTCGTGATGATCGAAAATAATTGAATTTACAAGGTTAATTGAAATATTTTAAACATAAACTGGCAATAATTATTCTAGAAAAAACGAGTTAAATCATATTGGAATCAAAAAAATATATTAAAACTTTTGTCACTAATAATTTTTCAACTAGAAATGATGTGTATCCGGAATACTAGCCGCAATATAGCAGTTCCATAAATTGTTCAACCAATTCAGATCCTTTGCAATCGAGTTTACCGTTCTTGCACTGATGAAAATTTTGCAGTGTCGGTGTCCGTAATTCAAACAGTTTGAAATTTTGGAAATTGCTTGGAGGTTTCGCAGAAAATATCGCAGTATTCGCAGTACTCTTCATTTTGGCCTCGGAAATCGGATGCACGTACCAGAAAAATTTGAATTAATTGCCAAAATCTGGTTCCAAATTATTTTAAACACACACTCACTGTGAACAAAGACGATCCTGCATCAAGATGAAACTGATTCCATGAATAATACAACTTAAACGCACCACAATAACGTTTTTTGACTTCACAAATTTTCAAAATTCAGGAACAAAATGAAAATAAATCAAAATAAATCATCATCATAACAACAGTGACAATTTTGATCACCGCCGCCTGTTTTTTTTTATCACCTCCGCCTGGTTTTTTAATACCGCCATCTAATTGATTTTTTGACAAGCTACGAATTAAAGAGAACTGCAAGAAATTTGGCGAATGTGACTCTATCTAAAATCGACTGTACGAACTATTGCCGCCTTCGGTATCGGGATTAATTTTTCGGCCAAGTATCCCATCTTGGGGAGATAATCTTTGGATGTGAATAAGAAATCATTTGTGTTTCAATAAATAAATTTGCAAGTCATGTGAATTACCTACTGTCGGAGAGGATTTGATTGTTGCACCAATCACACAAGAATCAAAATCTCTCGGATACGGCCAACTCTGATTACAATAATTAATGAACGCTCGGTATTATACGAATTTTTTTGTGACGAATTTGAATTACTTACTTTTGGAAACATCTTGTCGAGGGTTCGTTGTTCGCTGTTTCCCGCTACTGTCTCCAAAAATGTCGCGAAATTGCAGATGTCGTTTTCGGCCAGTCGTATTCTTTTGGGTCATTTTTATGATCTTGATGAAATTTTTTTTCTGACACAAAATACAAACAGCAGTGGATTCTTTAGATCGAATTTTAAAATAGAACGAAAACCTATTTTTCACTTTTTCTGGAGGTTGTTCATCCACAGTCGAAGTCTTAGGGGTAGGTTTTTCCGCGTGTTGCTCTCTAGATGTCGAAGGTTCATCCATTATTTTTTAATCCTCTTCTCCTTCCGAAGATGAATCTTTGATTTAAAATCAAAGATTGTTGGGCTCTTCAAATCTGGGCGCCTCCGTTCAGTTATTAGTGCATGATTTGATATTCTCAAACAAGTCGCATGGAAGACAATTAAATTGTTTCAACTTCGTGGATCAGTGGAGAATCGAAAACGAAGTGGTCGGCATTGGAAAACATCTAAAAAAATTGATAGACGGATTAAATGCATTTTCCAATGTGACCCCCAAAAGTCTGCACCACAGATTTTGAATGAACTGGGCCACAAAAGTGTCAGCGCAAACCGTACAACGTTGGCTGGATTAGGCAGGACTCCCTGGAAAAAGACCCGCAAAGAAACCGCTATTTTCAAGGAAAATTAGGGCTACTGAATTTCAGTTTGCTATGCGACATTGTAACATGGTAACCGGACTGGTGAAAATTGAAAGCGCGTGTTATTTAGCGATGAATCGAAGTTTAACAGGTATGGTACCGATGGTAAACCCGTAGGCAAAAGACTCGCCCCAAAATAAATAACTACCATAATAAAACGCGAAGGAGGCGGAATCATGATTTGGGTGTGTTTCTCTGGTTTTGTTATGAGGACTGTGCATAGATAGATGGTATTATGGTTCAATTTGAGTACCTAAATATCTTGCGAATGAGATGCTGCCTTATGCGGACTGGGAAATGCCCCTCTGATTCATTCTCCAACACGATAATGACCTGAAGCACACATCAAAGGTTTGTAAAAGCATGTTTCCATGAGAATAACGTTGAGGTTTTGAAGTCGCCTGTGCGACCCCCGATCTCAATCTAATCCAAAACTTGTGGGCACTCATTGGAAAACGTACTAGGACTCTGAACATATCGAACGGGACGATATTGTACGCAGAAATCCCATCTATGACAACATAATTAACAATTTAATCACTTCAATGCATAAAAGATGTCAAGCAGTCGTCGGTAATAGAGAACATTGCACGAAGTACTGAAAAAACGGAGTTTTTTCACATTTTTACCTCGAGTCGCTCTAATTTTGTGCGATCAAATTTGTCTTATTTTACGAAAAGTAGCAGGAACAATTTCAGGTACTTCTGATCATCAAAGGAAATACAAGATATATGTATTTTGAACCAATAAACAGTATCCATAAGTTATTTTGAAAATAAACCGAATAACAATTGATTCTTAGTAATTTTTCATTAGTCGCTTTAATTTTGTCCGCTACTGTATCTTGTCTTCCGTTTGATGATCAGAAGTACCTGAAATTATTCCTGCAACTTTTTGTAAAAAGAGGCAAATTTGATCGGACAAAATTAGAGCGACTCGAAGTATGAATGTGAAAAACACCGTTTTTTCAGTACTTCGTGTAGCAGAACTCGTCAGAATTACGTTCGTCGGATCAGCTGATTTATTAGATCTTGAATTAAGCCGGCCACGAACCCCAAAAGTGAGGTTATCCACGAGGTCTTTCATTAATTGCCAAGTCTCGGCGTCTTCATGGACCAGAAAAACGAGCATAGACCCACAATGCAACAAATAAGGAAAAGGCGCCTGAGTATTTATGTTATGACAACATCACCAAACGGGACAAAGTAACCTCTGCAGGGATGTGCACAGCCCAGGAAAAAGCCCCACAATGGGGGAGGTCCACGCAAACGACACCGCAGTCCGTTACCGCCAGTATACAGCCCCAGCACTCCGGAGGCCCAAGAAGTGCTGCGCCAAGCCGCAATAGTTCCGCAGAACTCGGCTGGAGGGCCAACTCAATCACACCTGAATCTGGTGAAGCACCTACACAGACCAGTCTTATCAACAGGGTGCGAGGCCCAGGTGGTGCAATAGGCCGGAGAGAGGTCCACTCGCAGCCTCACCTAACCTCACAAACAAACGGCAGTACTGTACACTGGGCAGACTACGGGTACTTTACTCATTATTCTATTAACGGATTACTCATGCCTTAACAGTAAATACTAGTAAGGGAAACCCACTCAACTTATCTCATCAATTCACCACGAATTCACCGGTAGATCTGATTTCGACAATTTGGCA